>CM053588.1:92940187-93018833 GCA_028646515.1 Pseudochirops corinnae | reverse complement strand
ACTCGAGTCTTCCTGGCTCCAAGGTCCATGCTTTATTCACTGACCCATCTTGCTGTCTTTTTATTTATCCATCCATTCATCAATCCATCCATCGATCCATTCATCTAGTCATCCAGTCATAGCAGGCACTTGTAAAAAATAAAAATCTTGAGACCATTGAAGGGGATAGAAGTTGAAGGGGGACCATGACAGACAGCAGCTGACCCAACATGGTCACTGAGGTTGGACTTCACTATCCTCTAGCTGGGGAGGGAGTGTGGTGGTGAGAGAATTTGAAGACTTAGATTTAAATCCCTGCTCTTCAACTTGCAATATGTATGGCTGAGCAATCACTCAAGGACATACTTGAGTCCAGTCCTCATTGTACTCCAGTTTCCTATCTATAAAGTAAATAGTTGGATTTGATGATGACTATGGCACCTTCAAATTCTAAATACATTATACTTCAAATCTATGCTCCTTCAAACCTATAAAGCTGTGATTCCTATAATAAATAATAAATCTGATATGGCAAGATAGGCAAAAAAAAAAAATGGCATGTGACAAGGATCCTTAACTTGTTGTCCATTAACTTTTAAAAAAAATTTTGCTCACTGCAATTTGTTATAACTGTGTTCACTTGTAATCCTCTGTATTTTACTTCATGAATTTAAAAACATTATTTTGAGAAAGTGTTCATAGGCTTCACCAGAACACCAATGGGATCCATGACACAGAAAAATTCAAGAACTCTTTCTCTAGGACATAAGAGAAAGACAAGAGAAAGCTCTTGGTCAGAGAGAGCTTGGGATTTGGGTGAGATTTGAATAGATGTACAAGGGAGGGAGAAACATTCTAGGTGAAAAAAAGAGGGTAAGGGGACTAAGAGTGTAGAGAGGGTCAGATATGCCTGTGAAAGGTAGAGGGACAAAAAGAAAGCATTTTGGCTCTAGAAGAAAACTCATAGAAGGGATTCACCATAGATAACAAGGAAGTTGTGAGGTTCAAATGAGATAATTTTTATAAAAAGCCCAGAAAAGTGGCTAATACGTACTAATAGGCACTTAATAGTAGGTGTTTAATGAATCATTAGTTCCTCCTTTATTTCCTTTCTTCCTTGACATAATGAATAGAGAGGGAATTCTATAGGTCCTGGAGATAGAATTTGTTTAAAATATATAGGAATTAGAAATATGGAATGCTGTGTTTAATAATGGTTAACAAACCAAGATGATGTCAATCAGTTCAGCTCCTTGAGAATGGGAACTATTTTTCCTTTTTGTTTTTGTATCACCAGTACCCAACTCAGCATCTCACATGTATTTAATAAACACTTCTTTAATTGAATTGTTGAATTATTCAGAGAATATCACAATTAAAAAAAGGATTTCCAAGCAAGGATTTCCAAGGACAGTTCCCAAATAGGTATCAGAAGGTTAGGAGAATGTTCCAGAATTCTAGACTGTGGCATGAGGTGTTTAGGACTGTATCTAGAGCCCAGGTGGAAAACAGAGATTAGAAAAAGAAAGAGAAGCAAAAAGATGTTGTCTGGGTCTGAAACAACAATTGGTAGTTTTGCTATTTGATGTGGCCTTCTAGCTGGGGCAGCTCTAGCTAAGTGCAGGTCCCCTTCAGTTGGTGGTTCCATCTGTGACTATTATTTCCCTTAGTTAGGATGGTGAAGAGGAGCCTTTGCCAGGGATTGAAAGGAGGCAGATTCCTCTCAGCTATCTGATGCTGCTTTCATATATGGAGAGCACCAGTGACATCTCAATGTACATTGTGTTTGCCTATGGCTGATCAGACCAATGTCAGTTCAGAAGGCTCTAATAAAGGTAGGGCACAAATAGTTTAAATGAATATTTGAGTTGGAAATGTCTCTAAATTTGCACATCTCATTCTTCTTTTGATCTATCACAATTCTGCTTCACTCATCAAGTATAATGTCTTCTCTGATGTGGACCCACCATGCTAGATGGTAGATATCTCAGATATCAATATGTAGTTGAGCTGTTTCTTCATTTGGAAGCCAAGCTTGTACTACCTTGTGAGGTCTGTTGAAGGATTTTATGGAATCATTGGCAAATTCTTCAAATCTTTATCTTTACTTCTATTTCCCCAAAGAGACTTCAAGCTCTGTTCTTTGTATCCCACTCAACTCCTTAGCAAAGTCATTAACCTAAGTGAGCGCCATGCTTGGCATATAGTAAGCATTTAATAAGTGCTTTTTCAATTCATACAGTAATAACTCAGTGAATATATTTGAATGAATGAATGAAAAATGAAATTCTTACTTCCCTAAATAGATTATGGGCATCCTGAGGGTAAAGACTGTTTCTTCTATATCCCTATTCCTAGCTCACATAGGACAACACATAGAGAGCCATTATTAAATGCTAACCAAAGTACTGTGCTGACCTTGTACATATGAGATACTTAAATTCTTGTTGGCAGATGTAGTCAGTTTATACAAATATATTCCCTTTACTTGTGATTCTACTGCCTCTCATGAAACCTAGAATAGTAATAAGAGGGGATGGGGTCTTGCTAAAAAGGAGATAAAAATTAATTCACTGACCTTCTAGAATGGGACATTTCTCCATCAGGAAGCATTGCTTACCTTTTATTATTGCTTGGTTTTCTATCTGAGCATAGCAAGGTAGTAGAGAGTGTGTTTTTTCCAATGCTATGATGGGAGAATAGGGGTAGTTGCAGCATTCTTGTTCTTTCTCTTGCCTAGAAGACTCAGAAAGCTATTTTCCTTTACTTAGATGTGATTTCATGGAAATTAGTAATTAGTGGACTCAGGTTTCTCCCACTAGAAGGTAAACACATTGAGAGCAGGGACTATTTTGCTATTGTCTTTGTGGCACCTAGCATAGTACCTGGAATGCTTAATGAATGCTTGTTTACTGAGAGAATGAATGAAACAGGAAACAGAACATAAGAGTGAAAAGGCCACTCTTAGAGTCTATCTAGTCCAAAAGACTTTGAAAAGGGACTTTCTCTGTAGCATCTCTGATCAGTGTCAATCTTCTAGCCTCTTCTTGAAGACCTATAAAGAAGGAAAACTTGCTATCCATCAAGACAGCTCATTTCAGGTTAGAACATCTTCTCTTATATGGAGCCTCAATTTACCTCAATGTAATTTTTACTCATTTTTCCTATTTTTGCCCTCTGGAACCAAGCAAAATAATTCAAATCTCTTTTCTATGTGACAGATCTTCATAGCTTGAAAACAACTATTATGCCTCAGCTAAATCTTCTAAGTCAAGGCTAAGTATCCCCCTGTCCTATAACTAAAATGAATATGGTGTTGCTTCCACTCCTTTCACCATCCTGGTTGACCTCCTCTGCAATTGATATATTTCTTTAAAATCCTTCCTGAAATATGGTATACAGAAGAGAGTACAGTATTGTAGTATTGGTCTGACCTAGGAACAGAAGAACCTAGGCTCTTCCTCCTTCTGGGCATTCAGCCTCTATTAATTCAACCTATGATCGCAATAGATTTTCCTTTTGTCATGCTTACATTCTTATTTCATATTGAGCTTTACTTGCTATGCACTGTACTAAGTGTTGGGGATATAAAGACAAAAATGAAAATAGCCCTGCCCTCAAGGGGTTTACATTCTATTATAGCTAACTAAACTCCCAGTAGATTCTTGCTCATGAGTACTATTTTTGAAAAGCCATGATTATCAGGAAGTTTTTCCTTTCATCAAGCTTAACTGTGCAACTTTGTCCCCTGCTGTTCCTAGCTCTGGCTTGGGACTAAACAGAATAAGTATAATACTTCAGTCATATGAACACTTTGTAAAGGGATAAAGTCAGGAGTGTTACTGGAACCAAATTGTACCATATCTCAGGAATTGGTTGTTATATTTTCTATGTGAGCATTTACACCTCAGAAATGGGCAGACACTACAAATTAGGGTTTGATTTATTGAGATGATTGTCTATACTTAAAAAAGTAATGGAGAAAATAATAATGCAGATTAAACTTCAAAGTGTGTCCTGTATACATTTTTTTTTTCCTCCAGAGGGCCAGTCATTTAATACTTACCAGCAAATCCCTGCTCTGAGCACCTTTCCTCTTGCTGGTTCACCTTGTTTCTTTCTCTCATTACAAAATGCCTATATTGTCATTTATATAGCCCTTAACATTCACCATGCCACTTGAGCCTCAAAACAACCATTTAAGACAGTTATTACTGCTATTATTATCATCATTTTCCAGATGAGGAAGCGGAGGCATTGAGAGATGGAATTATTATGGAATTAGGAAACATTAGAGATATGTTTTGAACCCTGATCTTCCTGGTGCTAAGTCTCACTCTGTTATATCAAACTGGCTGCCTTTCTCTATAATTTAGCATTACCTTACAAAAGGAATTTGCTCAAGAAATTTATGAGGCTCTTGGCAACCAAACTAAGGGAATTAGGAAAGCAGTTTTTATTTGTGTCATTTAATGAAGCCAGTAATTCAAATTCTAAATCAGAGAAACATTAGCCTCACTTGCAGTTTTTGATAGCCTCATAAAATATTCCTTTGCATAATTGATTGCAGTGCCTAGTATTTGAAAGATTCTTTTAGGTTAACTTGGGATTTATCATTTCTTTCCTTCTCAGTGGTATTTCTAGAAAATTAATCTGAAAATAGTACAAAACGTACAAAAGACAGCTTACTTTATTACTTGAATTATATGCCATTTTTCAAACCAAATAATGACAGAGTTGTTTGTAAACTTCATAGGCAGAGATTCAAATATTGGGAACGGGCATTGTTCTTGATAAAGGCCAGTGGGAATTACCTTCCTGGATCTGGTAGCAGCATTGGCTCATTATGAATAGCTCTCTGAATCCCAAGAATGCAGTTACCTCTAAACTGGAACATCGAAGGATTACACTGTAACTTATATGTAGAAAGATGAAAAATGTTTGTTTTTTTTTTAAATTGAAGAAAAAAACAGTCCCTGCCTTCAAGCTGCTTATATTTTAGAGGGCGAAACTGAGTTCACTTGTCAGTAATTCCCATTAAATCATTGCCTAATCAAAGGCTTTCTGAGTCCTCTAGGCAAAAGAAAGAACAGTAATGATGCTGTGATAAGCCTCATGTCCATCATAGTGTTGGAAAAACATAGTCTCTACTACCTTGCTATGTTCAGATAGACAACCGAGCAGTGACAAAAATGACACTATAAAAGTACAGAAAATTCAAAGAGTATTTTGTTTAAAAAATTTCCTAGATGTTTAATTCCTTCTGCCACTCCCTTCCCTGGGTCTTCACTTTATGGCTTGTGGTCCTTCTGAGTCATGTACTTTTCTGTACTACAACAGCAGAGTTGGGTACCTAGTGTATTGGAATAACTGAGGTACTTTTATGATTATGGCTCTTCTGTTCTTTTAGGGGATGTGGTTTCAGGGCAGTGGTTTTGTTGTTAGTCATCCACATGTTGAGTGCTTTGGCGATGTTTTATCCTAATGACTGGCCACTATTGCCATCTCTCCTCACTGACCTTTTATAGTCTTTATTCCTTGGAACAAACCAATGCCCTCAGGAATGAAGTATGAATGCATAAAATATTGTATCTAAGAAACTCAGTCTACTTGAGAAGACCAGCTATATAAGCATATATGCATAAAAAGTTAATGAATAATGCAAGACAATATAAAAGTTATGTTACAATTCTAATTGTTTTATTTACATGGAAATAGTAAAGAAGAAAGAATACTAGATTTGAAATCAAAATAACTAGATTCAGTTCTTCTCCTTCCTATTTATTGTGCTCTGATATTGTACACCTTGTTATAAAACCACTGAATGATCTTAGAAGAGTCACTTGAGTTTTCTGAATCTCAGTTTCTCAATCTGTAAAGTAGGAATAATAAATGTAGCATTTAACTCACAAATATTGTAAAGAAAGCAATTTGGAAATCTTAAGGTGCTATAGAAATGTAAGTGGTTACCACCACTTATACCACCAATCTTCCTCCTCCTGTATATTAGTCTTTTCTCTTCAACATCACTAAGGATACTTTCATTGTAGAGATGATCATATTTTCCCTATATTCTCCAAGGTACATAGGACAATGCTATTCCACAGGATAGCAAAGCTTGGAAATGACCCCAGTGATAGACTAATTAGTGCAGTCCCTTCATTGAACATATACAGAAACAGGCTCACAGAAGGGAGAATGACTTGCCTAAGTTCAAAGAGTACTTAGTAAAAGCTTTTTAACTGACTGGTCAAACTATTCTTTGAAGTTTTAAAGATATAAAATACACATACTTCTAAATATTACAAAAGGGTAGGTTTAGTTTTTCACTCAGATTATCTGCAATACCAGTCTTTCATAAGACAAGTATCAAGTATTTTGTATCCCCAGCCTCATAGCTAACAAGATATTCTATGCCCTGATATCTTTAATAGGAAAGAATATCACTTTGATTGAGTTACAGACTCAATCAGTCAAAACTCTAAATTAGGCATGAACAGATCCCAGAAACTTCTAGGGATTCAATCAATCAGGGACATTAATTAGGTATGAACAGCCTACTTAATCAAGGTGGGAAGAAGCAAAGAGTCATTGGATAAAGTCATATGATGAAATGTTTTGGGGACAGTTAAGAGAATAAGACAGTTCTGTGCCTATCTATATCAGAAATGCTGATTTTAATAGGAACATTTCATCAGTTCCGCTGGGAATCAAGTTTTTGGAGTACTTTAAGAATTCAGAATTTTGGGGTCTGAATTAGAAAGTAGGGCACGGAGGTCAGGATATTGAATGCAGGAGTAAGTGTCACTTCCTTCTCCCTCTTCATTGGCATGTCAATGAGGCAAGACTGATAACAGTGCATCCAACTAGGAGCTGAAAGAGGACGAGCTAGATAGGTGGAAGAAAGGCAGCTTCAGATATCTTGCCCTCTTTGGGGCAGAAAGAAGTAAAATTTCAGTATTCTGTAAGGGCCTTGATTCTTTTGACCCAGTAGAGAGCACACACACTTCAGAAGGACATTATGAGTATTAAAGAAGAGAGAAAAGGGCCTTTTTTCTTTAAAGTTTGATTTTGTATCTCCATTTACTCTGTATATTTTTGTGGAAGACTGTGTCCCAGGTTATTAGGGAGAATATTCTGCATGAGATATCCTTATACTGTGATAGTAAATAGTACCAACTAAAAACTAATTAACTCTCACTGACTAATTGATAGGAACTGAATAAGCAATTACCAAACACCAGTTGTGGGAGAGAGTGGTTCCTGAGTGATAATACAAAAGAAAAAACAATCCAATCCTTCAAAGTTACCTCTTGGACTTATATAAGAAAAGGAATCAGACACCCTCTGGGAACCCACCTCTGACCACCCACTTGATAATGTGAGCAGGTGCCTAGAACACTAGAATCGATCTAACCTTGAGGCCATTTGGACAGTGATGCATTGAAATGATTGATTCACTATTATTCAGTCCATTAGCCTTAATTACTCATTAAACAATTTAGCTTATTCTATTGCATAATTTGTCATCTTTCCATTCATATTACAGAATCCAGACAGTATTGTATGGATTGTTAACTAACAGATTCCCTCCTTCATCCTTTTCCATACATAGCCTCTCTTCCAGAAGAAAATAAGCTCTTTGAAGGTAGGGACCATGTATTGTTTTATCTTCTTATTCCAAGCACCTAACATATTACTTTACAAATATTCTCCTCTGTGTTCCAATGTGCCCCAGAAATCTTTTTTATGGTGAAGTTTATTCCAGCCCTGGAATCCACACATCAGAAGTATTCCCTGTTCCTCAGAATGAGGTGGTGTGTTTTAGTACTCTTTGGAGTCAGAAAAACTAGGCCTGTGTCTGGGTCTTGCCTCTGGTGTCCATTAACTCTTTAACTTAACTTCTCATCTTCAGTAAAATGGTGGTAATATTGATCCTCCCAGTCTCATGGAGATGTTGGGAGATCAGTACCTCGTAAATTTTGTATAAGCTAGTAGTAAAGATCATAAAACAATAAAATGACCTGTTTCTGTGTGGACAGGGGAAATGCATTGCCTTTAGTCATTTCAGGGAATGAATTTATCACCTATTAAAAATTCTAGCATTCTGAGAACTTACCACTACACCAAAAGCAAAGAATAATGTTGTATGATTAATGGAAATGCTATACTTTCTACAATAATTGGATATAATTCAGTTAACAAGCATTAAACACCTGATATGCACAGAAGTAGGAAATAATTTAAGTACCTACTAAGTGAAAGATTCTGTGCTAAGTGATTTATAAAAATTATCTCATTGATCCTCACAATAACCATGAGATAAGTGCTATTAGGGTAAGGAAGAAGGGAATAAGCGTTTATATAGTACCTACTATGTGCCAGAAACTTTGTTAAACACTGTTTACAATTCAAATGTGCTGAAGTGCCCCAGTGGTATAAAGAGCACATCATCAGTTTGGTAATTATTGATTGGACAAGACGTCGCAAAATTTGTACTGTCTTTATTGGTTATCTTAAAGATTTTGACTCAGTTTTGAACCCATGATTTATTTACACAACTGGAGCACTTTGACATATTCTTTTTGTGCGTGTGTGTGTGTGTGTATGTACTTTTTTCCTTGTCTTTATGGGTTTTTATTTTAGTGATATAAACTGTGAATGTGGTATGAAGTACATAAGTATGTAATTAGCTGATATTTGGAGTTTTTGGTGTTCTCATATTTTATTAGTAGATAAGTGATGCCTTTTGTTAAGAAAGTTGGCATCAGGCTTGTACTGCAGAGGAATCTGGTTGAATTATTTTGGATTTATGGGTTACGTTAAAGCATATGAGTGAAAAAATATGGCTCTTAACAGCTTGGCAACTTTCCAGTTTGAGAAAAGTGAGTTTCAGTCTCCTCCTTTAACTATTTTGTAGTTCATTATGGGAAGTACACACCACTATCCGTCCCATACTTGAACCAACTTGTATTTTCATTGTTTTATACTTCTCGTGGCCATAGAGATGACCAGATAGTTTCTTCATTCTCCTTCTTTGGTGTTCTCCCTTCCTCCTGGTTTCTTCTTCAGATCGGTAGTAATTTTTTGATTGATACTGATCTATTTATTTTATTTTTTTGTACTGATTTGACTTCTTCTTATCAACTTGAATTTTAGCTTTTGCTTTTAATTAGTGATTAAAGAAATCTAGAATTTCTAATACAATCTTGATTTCTGGATCTCTCCTTTCATTCCACTTTTTGTTGCTCTAAATTGGGTTTTCAAATTTTCTCATTTCACATAACAGTTACATATGGATATATTTGTCTAATGCTGTTGTTCTTAACCTTTTCTGTGTTATATTATTTGGAACTAAGCATACTGTGGATAAAAAGTAGTATAAAGAAAGTCCTTGCACATAATGGGTAGGAGCTGTTTCAAGTTTTGATATAAAGTATTGGCACATAAGGAGAGTTTTCATCTCTTCAGTCCATTTCATTGAGGATTTTCTGGATATTTAGTAGGGCTAGTAGGGTATTTTCTGGGTATTTAGAGGGTTAGTAGGAAGCAACATCTGCTGCCAGCAACATCTAGGACTATTGGTATTTCTGATTTGTTCTAGTGTAACTGGCTCTCTTGTCCATCTAGAACATGAGGAGAGGTCTGCTTCTTCTGTGGACCTCTGTGCCAAGTTATCGTCATATTGGTTCTCATTAAGTCTTTGCCCTTCTGTGTATTTGTTTGACTCTTGGGAACATTTCCATTAAACTGACCAGGGTAATGACCCAATCATTGACCAAAAGTCTCAGTGACAGCTGTTGACCTTTAGCACCACCTACAGGTAGAGAGAAGAGAAGGTGCTCTTGAGTGCCTCTTGCCCTGGATTTCTGCCTCTGATTTGAGAAGAAAAAACAGAGAGCTTTGCAGCTGCTTTGTATCTCAGTGAAATGACTAAATTTCCTTGCCTGAATTAGAATCAATAAGAGATGTATTCCTAGGATCTCTGTTTTGAATGGAGAGTGAATCTTCTGGATGAGTAAATGACTGGCTGTATTAGACTGTATATCTCAAAGATAGTTTGATAAAAAAATTTCAGTTCTCTGATTTAAAGGGAACTTCTCTTCAGATGAAACACTTTCTAACCATTCATTTAAGAACATTCTAACTTGAAAGAGCCTGCAAGTGTTACTTTAGAGCAGTGGTTCTCAACCTTCCTAATGCTGGGATCCTTTAATACTTGTATGTGGGTGTATCTGCATGTAGGCGGATCCACCTGGAGACGGATAGAGGAGCCCTGTCTCGGTTCCTAAGACCATCGGAAATATGTGTTTTCCAATGGTCTTAGGTGACCCCCAAAGGGGTCGTGATCCACAAGTTGAGAACCACTGCTTTAAAGTAAAGATTTCCCCAGCTGAAGAGGACCAAAAGATAAAAAGTAAGAAGAGACTGTGATTTTTGGTACAGATATTCCAGAAAGGGCCAGTGACACCAAAGCTTACATTCCAGAGATGTAAATGACCATGAGCATATAGGTTTTCTTCCCTGACAGGTTCCTGTACACATGTGCAGTTTCCATTACAGATACTGAGTATAGCTCTGCAAGCATATATATGGTTTCAGGTGTATATTATTATAAATACATTTGATTTAATATATGAGTATCAATACTTTTAAAAACTTCTTTTGTAATATTGCTAATAAAATGGTTATTTTTAAGGATCTATAAATTTTTATGAATCTGCGATTGTGAAAATTGGAAGAATATTATTAGAGATTCAAGAATTAGAATGGTAAATAGGAAAAAATACATTTCCCCTCAACAGTGTTACTTGTAGGACCCTGAGAGACTTTAAATGTAACCATGTGTGGCCTATCTCTGGGAACCCAAATTTGTTAGGGTGTGAAGGGGATGGGGTGGGGGATGGTGTTGATTCACTCAGAGAGTCAGTAGGTATTGGAACATCTTACATAAGGAACGACCTATTGTGTTAAACTGGCATGTAGTTATACTACCATATTCTATGCTGTATTATTTCAGGCTTGCCACTGGTGATATACTTCTATAAACCTTCCTTAGAGTATCTATTCAACTTTTAACTCATTGGACTAATATAATAAAAAGTGCTTCACATCTCTCCCAGTTCAGATACATCTGAATGACCTAATTTGACATTTTGATATGTTTCTAGAAATTCTCGTGTGTCCTTGGGTGGAGGGGACTGGGCTGTAAAGATCCATTCTGATGGCTGAAGAACAGAGATCTCTGAGGTCATCTTAGACCTGCCCAGAATCAAAGCTGAATACCTGGGGTCAGTATAAGGGTAGCCTTAAGGATCTTCTAGGATGAACACTTAATCTGGGGACCATGAAGTTAAAAAAATTGACAACTATTTCAATATAATTGTTTTTCTTTGTGATTCTATATATTTTATTCTATGAATTTAAAAACATTATCTTGAGATGGGATCCATAGGTTTCATTAGACTACCAAAGGAATCTATGGTACAAAAATGGTTAAGAACACTTCCTCTATCATGAAGCAATACTGTAGGGATGATTCCCCTATGAAGCTGCCCTTGAGTAAAAGTGCTCTCAGCCATCCAGGAGATTACAGAGTATTGGGTACACTACAGGATGTGAGAAAACGGCTCCCAAACCTGAAGGAAACCACTGAATAAAAAGGAAACTCAAAAAGCCAATGTGAAATGCTTCACAATATTATCTCTTTCGAAGGCATCTCTAAACACATTTCCTCACAGCTCCAACAGAAAAGAAAAACATATATGTATATATACATATACGTTTATGTGTGTGAGTGTGTATGTATGTATAAATAAAAGTCAACCAATGAGTCTGCTTTCATTTGTAGTATGTTCCCCCGACAGCCAGGGATGTATTATTTCAGTTCTATGTTTCTATATCATAATGCAACTTGGAAATAGCTTAGAACCTAAGACTGGTGGTAAAACCAGATGTATGAGTAGCCAATCCCTAGATCCATTCACAAATTCCCAGAACATTGACACAAATAATATTGTAGAAGTCTTCCCCCCAATAACTCCTTTTTAGAAGCATAGATCCATGCAGTTTAGCGATTTTTTAAACTCATGCAACACGCCCAGGTTCAAGAAGGTCACAGATTCCTGGGAAGACTCCAAGTGTCAGAGAAACCATGACCAGGACACATGCACAGCTCAGTGACAGGTACAATTTAGATGGAACACACAGGAAGAAAATGAGCTGCAAATCTAAGGGAGTTGGAGGAAGGTGAGCTTGTCTTGTTTTAGCTCTGGGATGTCATTTTCAGTCCTACTAATTCACTATCTTGCTACAGCGATGGTCATGCTAGCCTCAGAAGGGGCATCAGACTCCATCCCAGACTGGTCTGGGGGCTGTTAGTTACTGGCTTTTGTGGTCAGTTCAGTCTGTGATATGAAATCCTTGCAATCTCCTCCTATTTCCAATCCCCAGTGCAGGGCATCCATTAGGCCACACCCCTCAGGTTCACATTTAAACATGCAAAGCACACTACTCTGGGTAAGAACAGCATTTTGGACATGAAGTTCTCATGACTTAAAATGAGAATGGCCCTGGGGAGTTTTGTGAACCAAACAGACACAAAGAATCAGTGGTGGCCAAAGATGGTGGACGTACTGGATGGGAAGCACAGTTAGTACAGACTGAGGATCTGGGCTGAGGCCCAGCCCGCTGGCTCCTCTTGCTCACAGACATTCCACACTGCCTCAGGCCACTTACTGTTTGCTTACCTGCTCATGGTTGCTCGCCCACCATTCCCCATACTCTCTTTGGGAGTGAAACACTCTATTTCCGACTTGTTCTGGGCCAGTCTCCTGCCTTTGTACCTAATGAATCATGACAACAACAGGAGCAAAGAGAAAGAGGTGATTGTGTGCTGGGCAGCTGTGTTGTGGAAGAGCCAATGTGAAGAGGGATGCTTGAAAGAGGGCCCAGAATACAGGACTTTCCAAAGGCCCAGTCACCCCTTTTTAAAGTCCAGAGTCCTAGAACACAGCAGAAAACCTCAGCCCAGCTCTCTCTTCTTAATCTAACAATCCTCTAGGATACCTTTTTATATTATGCAAATATTCGTTAAGTACCTAAAGGCATTGTGCCCTGGTTTTTTGTTTTTTTATAGACCCTGCAATTTATTATCATTGCTGCTTGGTTAAATAAATCTAGTTTCCATGTTTCTTACTAATCAACAACAAAATCATCATTAACCCACATTTCCTGAGTTCCTACCTTGTGTGGGGTATCGTATTGGGTAGTTGGGTTTCAATGAGGTCTAAGACAGATTTCTCTCCAAGCCATCATGTGACTGAAACTTAACTGGCAATGTAGAGATGCCTAAGTTGTTAAGGTTGTATCTCATAGGTCCTTCTATATGAAAATATTGTATGGTGCTCCTCTGAAGGTATTAAAGATTTAATTTCAAACACAATACAAAATTACTACAAGACAAATTTTAATTTTTTAAACAATTTTAAATTCATATAGCACTTTAAAGTTTCCAAAATACAGTCGCAAGTTATATCAAAGACCTTTTGTTGCTGTGGAGACTCTCTCCTATTGATTTATTTTTGTGGGAATTCCTCCTGATGTTGAGAGAAACTCACTTAAAAGAGAAAAGGGATTTGAACCCAGGTTTTCACGACTCTAACTCTAATACAATACACACTACACCAGAGGCATCAAACATGTGACCCACAGGCCTCATGCAAACTACAACTCTCCCCAGAGTGGCTGAAACCAGATTAAAATGTAATTGGGAAATATTCAACAAAATAAATTACCTCCCCGAAAACAACATCGATAACATTACATTTTATAACTCAGTCAATATGCAACCCTGAAGGATCCTTATGGGTGATTTAGTGGCCTCATATCTTTTTGATTTTGACATGACTGAAGTGTACCATACTGACTCAGTTACCTATATTGCCATATTTTTGGATTTTCACAACAGCCCCATGAAGAAGGTATGACATGTGCTCTTATTTCCATTTCACAGAAATGAAGTGACTTAAGATCACATAGAGCTGTGATATGGCTGAGACAATGAGCAAGTCACTTTCCTTCTCTCAGTGTTGGAAGTGATTGCCTGGTCCAATTCCTTACCTCAAGTGGTTATCTGGTCCACTTTTCTACCTTCATGGAGATAAAAAGTATTATTTCTACTTTATATGCGAGGAGAACAAGTTCTCAAGAGCTTAAGTGATATACACAGAGATATCTAGAAGTAAGTGGTAAAACCAGTGCTGGAAACCAGGTTTTCTGAACCCTAATCCAACACTTCAAGACACCAGGACAAGCTTTCAAGATGCCAATTTTGATAAAATATGGAGTTAATGTGAGTCTCAAATGCAATGTGTGTCTAATGAAGCAAGAAGTTCTTTTGATTATGGGACCTTTCCATTATCTCTCATATGCAAAACAAGGTCAGAGATCCATTAAAGTATGATTGAAAAACTCATTTGTGCTTTCAGATGAGATATGGTTTGGCTGACTGTGAATCAGTAATAGCTACCTAATCATATTGGCTGTATATTCAGACCATCCAGTTTCCATTCATCCACTCTCACTGCCCTGTTCAAGGTAACAAATGATGCTTTAATAGCTGCAGATTACTGCCAATGCTTATGAATTTTGGCTTTGATTTAACTGTAAGAAAGGTTAGGCTATCGGCTGATTATTTATAAATTTGAAGACAGTCAAAGAGCAGGAAAATTTTCCCCTAAAAGGGGTAGGTTTATTGTTATTATTCTTCAGAGTAC
Source organism: Pseudochirops corinnae (assembly GCA_028646515.1). Lineage (NCBI taxonomy): Eukaryota > Metazoa > Chordata > Mammalia > Diprotodontia > Pseudocheiridae > Pseudochirops > Pseudochirops corinnae. The sequence continues at coordinate 93,004,077 of CM053588.1, read as the reverse complement.
CTTTTCAAAAAACAATAAATTGGCACACAAATAATAATGTCATTAATCATTGAAATATCCATGGAAATATGTAAGCAGCTGTGCAGATGTGGCAGAAGTCCTGCATTTGGAATCAGAGGATCTGAACTTGAGTCTAGGGCTTGTTACTATATAGCAAGACATTGGGCAAACCTCTAAAACTCTAAGTTTCAGTATCTATTAAATGGGGATAAAAATGACTATACTATCTATCAATCTTGCAAGATCTTTTGAGTATCAAATGAGATCATAGGAACAAAAGTTTGGATATAAGAGAGACCTAGAAGTTTATACAGTCCAAATCCTTCATTTTACAGGTGGAGAAACTGAGACCCAGACATCCTCAAGTGATTTGTTCAAGGTCATATGGTTGGTAAGTGTCAAGTTTCAGATTCACACTCATGCTCACTGATTCTAAATACAGTGTTTCCACATTCAAGTCACTTCATCTCTTTGGTTCCTAATGCTTTCCTTTGGAAAATGAGAGAATTGGATTAGATGATATTTAAGCTCTCTTTAGATATTAAATCTATGTTCCTAAAATCTAGGAGAATAATGATATTAATGCAGGTGGAGATCTGTATTGGTAGGAGTTGCCTCATTGGGAATTCCATATATCAGTGAAATAATCATTACAATTAGAAAAAATGATGACAAAATCTCATATTCATTTAGTGATTTGAGTTCTTCAAAATGTCTTATTGGTCATCCTGTAAATTAAGTAGCATTCCAAAGTGCTGGGAATTATTTCTTTACCTGTATAGAAACCACAGTGAAACTGTTCTGACTTGCTGAATCATATTGGAACACATTCAATAGTGTGTAAGTTCCCTGAGGGCAGGGATTGTTCTTAATTTCTGTCTTTTTATCCCTAGTTGCTATCATAGTGCCTTACACCTAAGTAGGTAAATAATAAGTGCATTTTGAATCAGAAAAAGAGGGGTGCTTAAAGAGTCAGTACAAAGAAAAATTGAGAAATTCTTTGGAACACTGCTATGGTGATTGAATGTAGGATTTTAAGTGATTAATTGTCAAGTAGGCATGAGAACAAAGGAGGAGGAACTTGATTTAAATTTGTGTTTGGTAATGGAACTTTATTTGGACAGGATTATCCTAGAGGAGTCAGGCTAAAGATGCAAATGTGTCCCTTCCAGGAAACTCCACACCCCCATCATCACTCCTATACAAACACACACACACACACACAGAGTTTTGCCAATAATGAGTGAGAAAATGAAAGAGCAGAGAGAATCTGCAGCAAAATAGTTCCCTTCTGGCAGAGAAGATGCAGGAACTTCATGTCCCTGGATCGAGAGACCAAGGTCAAAGATAAGGTTCTTTAATATGAGCAATTAGAGCTAACAGCAGGATATTAATGCCAATAGCAGTGAAAAGCACCCTTAGAATTTTTTTAATGTCTAAACTATGGTCTAGAATGGGAAGTGTTAGCTTGATCTGGGCTAGAAGGCTTCAGTCACTCAGAAAATATTCGGGGTGAGTGAAGGTCATATTTTTTCTTAAACTGGTATGAAATATTAGAGATAACTACTGTTTGATAACAGTTGAAGTTCAATTAAATTACTTAATTTGTGAGATGTTCTTTAAATACTGAAGTAAACCATATTGTTATAAGTAGCCATTTTAAACAGATTAATATTTCTGATGTTTTAATGTCTATATTTTTATAGACATAGTTGGATAGATTAATATTTTTTCTAAGTTACCCACATCTGGAGAAAGCGGACAGTTGGGTCATGAAAATCTAATAGTAGTAAAAAGATGGAAATGTAGCTAGGTGAAAATGACACTGAATTTGGAATCACAGGACCTTCACTTGAATTCTAGGACTGCCTCTTTCTATCTGTGTCACCTTGGGTAGATCACTTCTCTCAGCTTAATTTTCTTTGTATTCAATAAAATGGGTGAAGTTGACTAAGACAATCTTTTTGGTGCCTTCCAATTCTAAATCTATGATCCTATGAATAGATCACACTGAAGAGTATTATATGAGTCACAAAGGGATTTATTTAATCTCAGTTAAACCTCAAAATGCTATGACCATGATAGATGCAGAGGTGGATCTTGGAAACCATCTAGAATCACTACCTCATTTTACAGATGAAGAATAAAGGCCCAGATCATCACTACCCACAGGTAGTAAGTGGCAGAAATGCAATCTGAGCTCAAGTTCTCAGACTCTAAATATATATATTTTTTACTATATCATACATTATTATCCCTTTTTACAGATGAAGAAATGAAGAGATCACATAGTAAACAGCCAAGCTGAGACTCACATCCAGTCTTATTCCAAAATTTGTAAAATGGATATAATCATGACTAAGCCACCTAAGTTGCAGGGTTGTCTTGAGGATCAAATGTGACATTCGACAGTAATTTGCAGAACCACTTATTTAGTATCTTCTATGTGAAAGATCTTGGACTTGGAATTGGGAATAAAAAACTGAAAATATATAACCGAATATGTATATATATGTATATATATACATATATACATATACTTATACATACATACACATACATATATGGACAGACACTTAAGGAACTTTCTCTAGGCTCTTGAAAAGCTTGGTAACATTAAAGACCTACATAAACACATTACTGTTCAGCACAATTGAAATGGTAAATTTTGTTTCATGACAGTCACTCATAATAAACCAGGAATTCGCCTCTTCAAATCACCCCCCAGCCCCTTGTCTTCTGTATTTACCAAGGATCTTGGAAACAAGCTATACGGTTTCATAAGCTTTTCCAGTTCTGGTTATGGGACCAAACTATATTAGATGGATTCTTTTGTCCATCAGAGAAAGGATGGAAAGCCACAAGTACTGATGTGTGGTTTACAGCATGAAATTAAAGGGAAGGCAACCCAGAAGCAGACCGTGGTAGCATTCACACAGCAATTAGAATGTGGAGTTGAAGAGATGATGGATACAAGATTCATTCACTCAGAACTTTCACAGGTCTAGTGCTTCACCAAGTTTTGAAAGCCAGAGACCCCAGAGACAGTTCTCGTTGAACTCAGGATTGTGTTTGCACAGCTATGGTTTAAAAAGAAATGAACTAGGGAGATTATTTAACCAAATTTAATAATGCAAAGACCCAAGGATAACTGGCCACTTCTATTTCTTTAAAAAACAAAACAAAATAAAAACACTTCATTCATAAATGAGTGAAATCGCTGGCTCTGTTCCAGAAGATCCTATGGAGTCAAGCCTCAGAAAAGCGGTTTCACACAGCTCTGGTAATGTACCAAAGGGAGTCATCCAAAAATGGCAGGCTGAGGAAAAAAGGATGTGACTAATAAATACTCAAAAAACAATGTCCTGAGCCAATATTTATAAAAGTTTTTGAAAATCTAGCATGGAATCTAATTTGTCTGCTCTTAAAAGAGTGGGAAAGCACATATTCACAAGGTGGGTAGTCAAAGCCTTCAAGAACTTAAAATCTCCTAGAGCCTAAGCTCATAGAAGAGAGGACCCAAGTTTTCCAATTCAGCTAACATTTTTAAGGTATCCTCTAAATGCATAGTAGTATGCTAAACCCTGGGGGAAGTTAAAAAAAATAATGAAAACTAGGCCTTTGCCTTCAAAAAAGACACAATCTAGTGAGGGAAACTGACATTGCATACTTTAATAATACTACCAAATAGAATTCTGTGGTTGCATGGAAAACTATCCAAGGTTGAAAGACAGAAAAGCTGGGAAGGGCTTGGAAACATGGTACACGCAGTAGGGTTTGAGAACAGTTGGAGGCATTTCAGTAATAGAGATGGAATCCTCTGGTGGATGGTACATTCTGGGTGTAGAGATTGGTATGTGGAAAGGAGCTATATGTATACACACTTATATATATATATATATATTTTCTGGAAAGAATCTGGTCATTTATCTTTTATGTCTCATACCAACTTGCACAATGAATTCCACATTGTAGACTAGCATGTAAGTGCTAACTAACTGATGATCACCAATTGATGTATTAAAGGTTATGTGGGTATATTCATAGAGCCATAGTTGACATCACATTGCTTCCCTCTTCTCCCAGCATAGTTAAAAAAAAGAGAGAGATTGATATATTTTCATAAATATTGTAGTTATCACCAAGGCATGATCTTGGGGCTTGAGACCACAGGATTCTCTGGAACTATAGACAGTGAGAGTTGGAAAAAGTCCTAAAGATCATGTCATTATATAATTCTAGGGTAATAAAGTTTAGGGGCAACAAAAGACCTGAGACATCATCTAATTCAGAGATTCTTTCCTAGGATCCATAGACTTTCAAAGAGTCTATGGATAGATTTTAGCGGGTTCATGAACATGGATGAGAAAAAAATACACCTCTTTTCCATTAACCTTTGGTTTCCTTTGTACTCCAATGCATTTTATTTTACACATTTAAAAACATTTAGAAAAGTGGTCCATAGGCTTTGCCAGGCTGCCAATGGCCTACACAACACAGAAAGGATAAGAACCTCTGACCATGTTCTACTCCTTCATTCTACACAGGTGAAGTAAACAGTCTTCCTAAGGCTATGTGACTTGTCCAAGATCAAATAGCTAGTCAGTATACTGCAGGGCCGGGATTAGATTCCAGGTCTCCTGACATCCAAACCACCATACTTTCACTATGCCCCTTAAAAATAGATTTTAACCAGTATAAAGAAAATGACTTTTCAGGAAAAGGTTCTAAGCTTGTGGTTGCTTCCTGGACTTCTGTATTAATCAGAACTCAGACGTTCTTTACTTTACACTCTGCGTGCATCATCATGATAATCTGACCAATTAGCTTGCTGGTCACCCTCCTTCCTTCTCCCATCTCCCAAACTCAGTTCTTGAACTATAGTCAAATCAGCTCTCCCTTTGCTTTTGGGAGGGGACTGCCTATGTATTCCCTTATGGTCCCACATATCATCCCTGTTACTTTCCAGAACTAAATAGTCCTGCCTGGTCATCACTTCCCTATCTGAATTGCCTTCTCCCATTTAAAAAGTAAGCTCCTGGAGGACAGGGGAAGTCTTTGCTTTTCTGTTTGAATCCCCCATAAAAACATAGGAAATTCATTAAGAGCTTAATAAATGATTTTTCATTGATTTATTCATTAACACTGTTTTTTTTTTTTTTTACGAGTTGTGTGATCTTGGACTAATCCCTTTCCCTTCTGCAACTCCAGGGTCCTCATAAATATTCCTGTAAAATGAATGGGAAGGGGTTAGATGACCTTTAAGTTCCTTTCTGGTTCAGAAACTCTTATAAAAATAGCTAGCATTTGAATAGAACTTTGAGATTTGCAAAGTACTATATATATATGTATATATATACACACGTACATATGCATATATATATATATACATATACATGTATATATACACACAATTTTATTTCATCTTCACAACAATTTTGTGAGACATATGATATTATTAGCTCCATTTTACAGATGAGAAAACTGAGGAACAGAAAGCCTAAAGGATGTGCACAGAGAAAGATTTGGACTGAGGTCTTCCTTACTATTGCACTGCCAAGTTGTTGTTGGTGTTTCAGGTGTTTCAGTCATGTCAGACTCTTTGCGATCCCATTTGAAGTTTGTTTTGGCAAAGAATCTGGAGTGGTTTGCCACTTCCTTCTCCAGCTAATTTTACAGATGGAGAAACTGAAGCAAGCAGGTTTAAGTGAGTAACTTGCCCAGGGTCACACAGCTAGTAAGGGTCCGAGGCCAGATTTGAATTTAGGTAGATGACTCTTCCTGACTCCAGGCTTGGCGCTGTGCCACCTAGCTGCCTCTTATCAAATAATTTATTTTTGAAATAAAACAAGGTTTATGGTTTTAGTTCTGAGGGGCCCATAGAATTTATTTAGTAAAAAAAAAATAATATTATTTTATGGTTTTGAGTTTGAAAGGATTTAAGAAATAATTTCATCCAACTCCTTTATTTAGAAGGAAACTGAGACATGGGGAGATTGTGTAAAGTTCCCAGGTTCATTCAGGTAGTTAATGACTGAGCAGAGAGTAGATCCCAGATGTTTAGACACCACGTCCCACGCTGTTCACTTTCTCATTTGATGGCAATGACTATGTAGGCACAATTTATTTCATTATAAACTATGAGCATGTTGCTTTGTTTTAAAAACTGACAGTTTAATGAAGACAAATAAGCTTTAATAATAAACCCTAGATTAAATGTTCTATTGATGAAGAGTTTTCTCTTGGCTTTTAGAGAAATCTCAAAAGATGTCTTAATTCTATTTGTAATGGGAACATATTTTAAAAGATGAATAATTTTAAGTAATTGCTTTTTCCATGGACACTTTGCTTCATTATTACTCATTTCACTATCAATATTTTGTAACACAGGAAATTTTGAAGGTCATCATTATTCTTTTGCAGTAAGCTTGTAGACTAAAACATGGGGAATAAACTGGTGTTTTATTAAGACAACACTCCACTCACTTCTCTCTCTTTTCTCAAAGGGAAATTGTAATACCACCTTGGGAGAGGGTCTGGGAGATTACCCAAGAGCAAGATTTATCAGGGTACAAATCATGTGCTAACTCACATGCTATCTTATAAATGTTCCACCTGGAATCTAGGGTCTGGTTAATTCCTCAAGCTCTTCTGCTACTAGGATGATCCTCTTACTTACTCTATCTATAGAGGTAGCTCCAGGTGAGTGATGGATCTGGAGTCCAGGAAGACCTGAGTTAAAATCTGGTCTCAGATACTTACTAACTGTGTGATCCTGGGCAAGTCACTTAACTTTTATTTGAGTCAGCTCCTCATCTGGAAAATGGGGTTACACTGGAGAAGAAAAATGGCAAACGTTCTGGTATTTTTGACAAGAAAATCCCATAGACAAAGTCTAGATAGAGTTAGAGACAACTGAATAATAACAACAGCAAGAGCAAGATCTTAGTGTGCCTGGCACATAGTAGGTGCTTAATAAATATTTTTTGACTGACTCCCATGATCTTAACCATAGTTGTTTATGTAGTGCATTGGTCCCTGGGACCCAGATACTAAGCCTGCTTCATGATCCTATCTGTGCTCCTGTCAGATGCCTCCATTTCTTCTGGGTCATCAGGCATTCAGTCATCAGGCATTCATGGGGAATGAGAAAGGGAGACCAAGAAGAGAAAAGTACTTTAGTGTAGGGCAGTGGTATCAAAATCAAGGAGCGATGGGGTCACTAATCCCTACATAAGGATCCCTGCGGGCTACATATTGACTAGCTTTAAAATGTATTGTTACCTACATTTCATTGCATCTTTACTGAATTTGTTGAATATTTCCAATTATATTTGGATCTGCCTTGGGCCCAGATGATCTTGAAGTCCCTTCTATCCCAGATATTCTGTGCAGGTCAGGTTTGTCTTGTCTGCTGCTCTCCTGATTCATTCAACTCTCTATAAAATCTGCCTCTACTTGAAGAAACTTTGAACAAAAGGATGCTTCGTATCATCTGAGTTGTATCTGAAATGAGGAAACCCAAAATACAGTAGGATAGTGAAAAGATCATCAGTTCTAGAGCCAGAAGGCCTGGATTCAGGTATCACCTATAACCCTTATTCCTTGTTTGACTTTGGACAATCACTTTACCTCTCTATTACTCAGTTTGCTCATCTTTAAAAGGGATGGCCATTAAAATATTCTCCAGCCTGAAATCTATGATCCTATGAAGTATGTGAGCATAGATAAGTCACTTTGCTTCAGGTTTCTCATCAGTGAAATAGGAGTATTTTACAAATAGATATCACAGGAAGACTTGGAAGAAAAACGTTTTATAAACACTAAAGCACTGTATCTGGGATTATTATGGAAAAGGAATAACTTTTAGACGTGACACTTGCTTCTACTTTGGGACACACAATTTAAGAAAGATATTGACATCTTTTGTTTTTTAAACATCACTTTTCATCTTCAAATATATCCTTCCCTTCTTTGATTCCCAAAGAGCTATCCATCATAACAAAGGAAAAAAGAGAGAAAATAATTTAGCATGATTAACATCTCCACCAAGCATAAGTAGATATAACGTTCTACAGCCTGCCTCTGCAAAGAAAGGAGGGAGAAGAGAATAGAAAATTTTGCTTGACTCCCACAAATTTGCTAACTGTAGTTCAATTATAGATAAAGGAAACATTTGAGAAATTTACAGTATTTTATTAAACAGACAGTTCATAGATTGTCTCTATTACTAAGGCATAGTCCTTGATATACCCACCACTATGTCTGGGATTCATGTTTGTATATGATAGTAAAAGCTAGAGCAAGTGGCTTTCTTCTCACTAAACATTTTCAAATTTTTGTAGATATGTCATTAAAGACCAAAAGACTGGTTAGAGGTCTATTAATCTCTAGGCCTGTCTGGTTATGATATTGACCTTCTGTACCCACATCATAGCAGGTCTCTTAAAAGCTACCTTTTATTTCAACACCCAACATGAGGCAGAGGATTAGAATCTGGAGGTACAAACTAAGTATTTTTTCTGGCCTGCTTTCATCATTAGAAGAAGCAATTAATTGATGTGGAGTTCAAATAAAATCATACATTCCAAGGTTTCTCAGGTTTTCATTTCCATGAAGCTTGAAAAAAGGTGACTGATAGCTGGGGAGAGCAGATGTTTGTAGGGAGAGGCAGCTGTCACTACAAGTCAATGTAGAAGCCTGCAAGTCAGTAGTGGTCAGACTGACCTTGTGTATCAGAAAATACCATCAGGAGTATAAAGTGTTGTCATCATCATCATCATCTACACTCAGGTGATACCTCTTCCATGTGTCAGCTTTTCCTGACATCTCCCCCACCGCACTCCTTGGATTATTCCCTCCTTCTCAAATTTTTTGAAGGTCTTTGTCTGGATCTTTCCTTTTACACCTATCACATTCTACCTTGAATTATGGTTATTTGTTCATATATATATATATATATATATATATCCATTCTTTGACTATAATATCTTTGAGGGCGGGGACTGGGGATTTTTCATATTGGTATCCCCCATGTTTAGGGCAATAGGTTTCATATTTTATTGTTCAGTCATTTCAGTCATGTCTGATTCTTCATGAACCCATTTGGGTTTTTCTTGGCAAAGATATTGGAACTGTTTGCCATTTCCTCCCCCACTTCATTTTACAGATGAGGAAACTGGAGTAAACAGGTTAAATGACTTGCCCAGGGTCACACAGCTAGTAAGGGTCTGAGGCTGCATTTAAACTCAGGTCTTCCTAACTCCAGGTCCAGCACTCTGTCCACTAAGCCATCTAGCTGCCTATATAATGGGTGGTTAATGACTTGTGGCTAATGACTTGTTACTGTTGAATAATTACCCTTGGTGCAATAATTCATTTTGGGATCACAGTCCACAAAGTGAGTGGCATACAGAGCCTATCACAGGGTCTTACATATCGTAGTGCTCAATACATGTTTGTTGAATTGAATTGAACATGATAGAATCTGCATTTTGAAATGAGGCTTTCTTAAGGGGAGGAGTTCATACCCTATCCATATAATATGCTTATTTCCTTTCTATATACTTGGGTTACTGCATAGCCTGGTGATAGAAATCCATGCCCTTGCCAATAATAAAAATGGGGATATTTATGTCAATAAATCAATAAGTATTCATTAAATTCCAAGAACCATCTTCAGTGCTGAGGATAGAAAAACAAATTTTTATTCTCAAGGAGCTTAAAATATGTTGGGGGGAGGGATGTACATCTATTGGTATAAACAGATTATATTCAAAATAAGTGCATAAATACAAAATAATTGGTGGGGATCAGGATAGTGCTCATGAAGAGGTGGGGCCTAATCTAAGCTTTGAAGAATGCTAGGGATTCTAAGAAGTAGACATATGTATAGAATACAGCTCAGGCACAGGGGACAGCTTGTCAAGAGGCATGGGTGTGAGAGATGAAGAGCCAAGGATGAGAAATAGTACAGAGGAAAGTCTGTCAGTGAGGGGCATATTGTATGATAAGCCTGGAAAGAGGCATTGGAGCTGGGTTGAAATGAGCTTAAAATGTTAAGTAAAGGATTTTGTATCTGGTCCGAGAGGCCATAGGAAGCCATCAGGGGTTATTGAGTAGTGGAATGACAAGATCAGATTTTGTGCTTTTGGAAAATCATTTTGTCTACCTTACTACATTAACCCAAATGCATTTCTGGAAATGCCCTTTCTCCTGCTCCGCTGCATATACAGTAATTACATTCCCTTTGTGGTAACAAATTGAGTGAGATTTCTTCTGCACACATTATGATCACTTACATCTTATTGTAATTACACAATCACATGTAATTACAGTGAGTGCATTTACATCAGTGTGGGTCAAGGAAAACTCTCTGTTACAGCAAACATTGGGGAGTATAGTTAGGGAGTGTCACATAATGTGATTCTCAGCAGTATTGGCATCATTGGCTAGCTCTTAAAGCCTCCCTTAATTAAATTGGCTTTACCTCAAGTGGGCAACAACTGCTGTAATAAAAACAATATGAATGCTTTCATTTCTCACAACTATTTTTTTCTTTTGGAAATCACCTGAAAAATGGAAAGACAAACAGGGCAGGTACCAACCATCCAGTGCAGTAGGTCATCACTGAGCACTTGCTAGGCATGGCTAGATAAGTCCTAAGAAGCATATTCCATAGACCCTCATCTCAAAGAATATACACTTCTTTGGAAAAACTCCATATATATATAAAACAATTAGAGAATATCAGACAATAGCATATAAGCAAAAGAAATGAATATAAATGCAGACAGATTGGAAGGGGTAGTCAATGTGGGTAGAAGGCTTTATGGAGGAAGAGGCACCTGAACTTAGAAAGATGAAATGGATTTGATAGGTAGAGTCTATCAATTATGATGAGACACTAGTAGACTGGGAAGAATGATGTTCTTGTTCTGTTACTGAATTCCTGAGTTATGTTACTGTGTGCCCTAGGACAAGTCCAATAAACTCACTTTGGTTCATTTTTCCATTTGTAAAATCAAGGCATTGACACCAGGCATCTATCTTCACAGGTGCCTGATTCTCCCCTCCACAGTTAAGATGATGTCATAATGGGAAAGTGGGGAGCATGGAAGGCAAACTTTACCTACCTCATATCATTGTCTAGGACAGGCCGATTCACTGGGAAGCTTGGTGGAGACAGGTGCAAGGGAAAGGGCTGAGGGTGGATTCAGGGTTGGTTCATGACTGAGCTCAAGGAAACACAGTGAAGAGCATTAGTAGCATGGTAATGATATTAAAAATTATAATCCATCACATTTGTATTGTGACCCGAGATTATGAACCACTTTCAAATATGTTGTCTGATTCTAAGTGATCCTCAAAACACTTACTTGTACTAGATAGCACAAGTGCTATGACTACTTTTTATGGATGGGGAAGCTGAGGATCAATGAAGTGATATAATTTTCCCAAGGTCACAAAGGCAGTAAATTGTAAAAATAGAAATGGATTTCACATCTTCCCATTTCAATTGCTAGGATTACTGAATCACAGAATTTCATAGAAGGGACCTTGGAAGCCTTATAGTCCAATCTGTCCCTGGTCCAAAACCCCTAAATAAAATACTCAAACAGTGGGTCATCCAGATTTTGACTGGAGACTTCTGATGAATAGCAGACCACCATTTCCTTAAATGACCCATTTCGCTTTTGGATAATTCTAACTGGAAAATTTTTCTTATATAGGGTTGGAATTTGTCTCTCTACAAATTCGACCCATTACCACTAATTCTGCCTTTCAGGATCAAACAGCACAAATTGAATCCCTCTTCCAGATGGTGGTCCTACTTAATGTTTGAATAGAGTTATCATATATATATATATATATATATATTTTACAAATAATCTCTTCTCCAGGCTAATTCTCAATACCTTGAACTGTTGCTCATGTGGCATGAAGTCAAGGCCCTACATCATCTAGACCATTTCTTTTGAGCCCTCTCCAACATGTTACTTTTTAAAATATGGCATGAAAAATGAATACCATACTAGGGCATTTTGCATGCCTCTTATTTTCTTTATACCTCTGTTCATGCCTCCTATTTCTTGGTGGCCAGTATCAAATTGTTGACTAACTATGAGTTTGTAGTCAACTGAACCTTTGTTTATTCCCTCATGTGTATTTCTAAGGATGAATTTTTTTAACTCAAGAATAAAACTTTACATTTATCCCAAATTATCATTTAGCTTGATTCAGTTCAAAGTTCTAATCCAGTAAGATATTTTTGGGGCCTACCATCTAGTGTTAACATTTCTTTCAGTTTTGTGTCAATTGGAAGTTTGAAAATCATGCCATCTGTGTTTTTATTCAAATAATTTATAATAATGTTGAAGAAAATAGGCCAAGAATAGGTAGCAGGCAAATGCCACGGGAAATCTTCGAAATTGACATCAAACAATTGTTCTTCTTTGTATTCAAGCATTCAACCATATTCAAATGCACCTCATTGTCCTATCATTTACCCTACAGCACTCCGCCATTTCCTCAAGAAAAACCTGAAAAATTCTTTCCAGTGATTTTCTAAAACTGAGATACACCAGGTCTATAGCATTAGCTTGATAGGTCATTTTAGTAACTCTTTCAAAAAAGACAATTAGGTTAGTATGGCATGGATACTGCTATCTTTTTATATATTCACTAACTGTCTCTTTGACAATAGGATCTAGATTTTTTAGATAGGAATTGGAATAAAAATCAATAGTCTAAAATTTAAGGACTCCCTTTTTTACTGTTTTGTTTTTGGTAATCTGGGACAACCTTTCTCTTCTTTAACATTTGGGTACTTCTATTCTTTCATAATGTTTCAAAGATCATTGATGACATTAAGAGCAAACACATCCACCTAGCCTTTCAGTATCTGACCATGTACTTTATTGGGGTCAAGCAATGTAAATTCATCAAAATCAGGTGCTCTCTTATCATTGTCTTATATTTATCTTGAATATGTTCTTATATTTTAGAAATACATTAACGAACAATTTTGAAAGAAAAATTAGACCATAATTACTAAAGGTTGTATCCAGGACTCAAATCTAAGCCATGTATTGCAAAGTCTTGTGGTCTTTTTACTTCTGTTGCCTCCTACTCTCACCATCATTCTATTATCAGCAATAGGCCCCCAATGACCATCACTTCTATCATCACCATCACGCAATTATAGGACTATTGGAATTAAAGTTCAGGGGAACTTAGAAACCATTTACTCTAAATCCCTCATTTTACACATGAGAAAACTGAAATCTGGGAAAGTAAAGTAAAATTTTTAAGGTCATCCCATTAATAAATGGTAGAGCCTCAATTTAAACCAAGGTGCTTGTGATTCTAAACCTTTGCCTCTGTACTATACAGCTTCATCATCAACATGACCAAAGCTGTCCCCTTTGCCTCCATTATGAGCATCATCAGTACCATGGTCACTAACTCTTCTATCAGCGCCATAATACTTACCACAATCTAACATCCCCATCACCACTTCCTTCACCATTACTGTCACGACTCCTTTATTATCCTCCTCCATTATTATTATCACCACCATTAATAACAACAAATATCATACCCATTAGGCCCTTGAGATGGAGATTTTGCTTACTTACCTGGGAGGGAAAAAATCAAATAAGCACATGAAGGTTTATGGACAGTGAGGAAAAGGAAGAGATATGGTAGAAAATAAGAAGTAAGTTGTTAGGAGATTTTAAAAAAAACAGTGAAGAACACATCAACTGAGAAACAGATTTTCCTTCAGGTACTTATCTATTAATCGAAATAATTCAGCAGCTGTTTGTGAGAGGTAGTAAGGAAGCTAAATAATAGGCAACAAACATTCATCAGGCACTTACTATGTGCTGGGAACTGTGCTAAGAGCTGGGGATACAGAAAAGGTAAAACACTGTCCCTTGCCTTCAAGGAGCTCACAGTCTAATGGGAAAGAGAAGATGACATGTAACTATCTACATATGAGATACATGGAGTAGAGGGAAGATAATCTAAAAGGAAAGAAATTAGTAGGAAAGTAAAAGAGACAGAGAGAGGCTTCCTGTAGAAGGCTAAATTTAAATTCAGTCTTGAGGAAACAAGGAAAGGGAAGGAGAAAAAGTGAGGAAGGAGAAAAAGTGAGGACGGAGAACATTCCAATCATGGAGAACAGTTGTGAAAATGGTATATGATTAGGAGATGGAGTAGGATGCACCAGGCACAACAGGTCCATGCATTTGGATTGTAGAGTGTGGAGGGGAGTAAAGTTTAAGAAGAATGGAAAGATGAGAAGACATTAAGTGATGAAGAGCTCTAGATGCTGAATAGAAGATTTTATATTTGATCCTACAGGTAACAGGGAGCCATTGTAGTTCCTTGAGTAGTGGGGTGACATGACCAAATCTGTGTTTTAGGAAAATCACTTTGGCAGGAGAACAGATGATAAATTAGAGTGAAGAGAGATAATGAAGAGAAACCAGTTAGAAGGCTATTTTAATAGCCTACAAGGGAGGCAATGAGAACATATACTAGGATAGTGACTGTGAGTAGAAAGGAGACACACATGAAAGATGTAAAGATTAAAATGAAAAAAATTTGAAAACAGACTGGATATTTGGGGTGAGTGTGAGTGGTGAGTTGATGATGACACTGAAGTTATAAACCTGGATAATTGGGAGGATAGAAAAAGAAAATAAGAGGAAATTTGGGAAGAAGGGTGGTTTGGGGGATAAAGATAATGAATTCAGTTTTAGATATGTTGATTTTGAAATACTTATGAGATATTCAGTTTGAAATGTTCAAAATGCATTGGGTGAAGCAGGACTACAGCTTTAGAGAAAGACTGGATCTGGCGATCAGCTGAATCGAGCCGATAATTGAAGCCATTGTGGCCGATATGACAATTGAGATTGTATAGAGGATGAAAAAAAGAGAGTGCAGGATAGAGACTTTATGGAACAGTGGGTTTTCCTGGATGAAGAATGAATAAAGGTGACTGAAGACTGGTCAGTCAGGTAGGAGGAGAACCAGGAGAGAATGACTTCATACAATTCATATTTGAAATCTAACTTCCCTCAGCAGCGACACCCATTTTGCTTGTGAAGGGCAGTAGTAATGACAGCTAATGTTGTTTAATTCAAATGGGCAGCTAGTTGACTCCAGTGGATAGATTGCTGGCCTGATGTCAGGAAGACTCCTATTCCTGAGTTCAAATCTGGCCTTAGAACTTACTAGCTATGTGACCCTGAGCAAGTCATTTAACCCTGTTTGCCTCAGTTTCCTCATCTGTAAAATGAGTTGGAGAAGGAAATAGCAAACCACTCTAGTATCTTTGCCAAGAAAACCCCAAATAGGGTCATGAAGAGTCAGACACTACTGAAATGACTGAACAGCTAAAATCTCAGAAACACCTTCCTGCTAAGTAATGACTTCATTAGCAATTAGGTACATCCACGGCAACTTATGTACCAACAAAGGATGGAGATGGGCAGAAGTGTGTTGGAGATAGCTTCCATCGGCTCCTGAGAGTCTATTGTTAAATTTTCAGTGTAAGCATTTACACCTTAGAAATTGTCAAAGACTACAAATCAGAGATTGATTTATTGTTTTCTTGATTGTCTCGACTTTAGAAAGTGATGGAGAAAGCCCTAATCACGCAAGTTAAACTTAAAAGTAGGTCACTGAGTACATTTTTTGTGGGGAGCCAATTGTTAAGCATTACAATTACCATGAGGATGGGGAACTCAGTGCTGTGATCATCACATCATTATCTAGCATAGAATTAGAAATCCTTTAAGCTCAAAGGAACCTTAGAGTACAACTCCTTCCCTTTACATATGAAGAAACAATGGTGTAGAGAGGGATAATAACTCCCTCAGAATCACTTGATCTAAGTAGTTCCAAAGTTTGGATTAGAACCTAGCCTATCCCCTGACTCCTGACTTAGTCTTCTTCCCAGTACATTATGTCGTTTTTCTTTCTGGAAGAGGGTCCAGATGAAAAATAGTTTCAGCATTAAACAAATTGTGGTTGTCTCTCTGCAGCCATCCAGTGACAAAAAATTATGATCTACTAATATTAGAACACAGCTTTGAGCCTGAGAGGCCCTCGGCCCAGAGCGTTCAATGTGCACAGTCCAACTGTTCCAGTTATGTGACTAATGACTTGGCCATTGATAACAAGCTTGAATTTTATGGCAAAAGGACCACTGGGACTGTTACTATTATTTAAAACTTATTTCTGTCCCAATTATTAGCTGTAATGTTTTTATCTTACTGTAACTTAGTTCTAGATGGACTCATGGTGTTCATTTGCATGCAGCAAGGTACTATGATACCATAGCTGAGTCATGACTCCAGACTAGAGGATTCATGTGAGCTTACCCCTTACGCCTTGAATTCATCCATTCCTTACTTACTGCCTGTGACATCCTGATGCAGTAGATGGGGTGCCAGTCTTTGAATCAGGGAAACTGGGTTTGAAACTTTCCTTAAATGTTTATCACTGGTATAATCATGGCCAATTTTACCTCTCAGAACTTCTATTATGTTATCTGTAAAATGGAGATAGATAATTATCCTTCTACCACCTCCCTCATTGGACTGTTGAAGGTGCTTTGCAATCCTTAGGTAAATCAAGGTTTGTTATTTGTAATTTGCATCTTTCTGGCAGTCACTGTGAACCAGACCATTGTCCCTATGTGATGCATCCTGAAATAAACTGATTTAGGTACAAAGACACAGATCTTTTTTGTTGTGTGTTTCAGACTCTGTCATACATTAAGGGATTACAAAATAGAGCCTCAGTGTTCCAGCAATGTCCTGAATTGTACTGATTGATGTCTTCCTTATTGTAGGCATAAATTGGAGGGGAAAAAAAAGGATCATAACAACCTACTTCTCATTTACAGAGGTCTCATCTCCAAAGCTTCAATTCCACTTTGCTTTGGACAACTAGATTTCAGCACTAATTAATTTGGTTCAGTTCATTCAACAAATATTTGATGAGCATTAAAAGTCTGCTGAAAATATTATTCATTATATGGAATGGTTCCCTGGGAAGGGGAAAGAGGAGAGATGCTAAGAGAAATGTTAGGGATATAAAAAAAGATATTAATAAAAGTTATTTTAAAGTGAAGATATTGACTCGTTCAATATTTCTCTCAATAGCGGGTGTTATAGTCTTAATTTCACAGAAGAGGTACTACATCAGGGGTAGGGGAGTTAGTGAAATGTCAAGGATCACACTAAACTTGAGGATCTGAATGAAGGACAGAAGTCAGTCCATTCATTTTCATGAAAGATGGAACTGGCACAGATAGCTAATTGTTGCAACTCAGTTTATCATCACCTCTTTCCTGGTTTATTACAATATTCTCCTAAATACTCTTCTTTCTCCCAGTCTCTCTCATTGCCCCAATTTCTCCTTTTCGCGTTACTGCCAAAGCAATCTTCTTAGGACCTCTATCAGACCATGTCACTTTTTTTGTTCAAAATTCATTGGTGGCTCCACCAGGAAAAATCCAGCCTCTTCACTTTGAATACAAGGCCCTTCATGAGATTTCTTGAACCAAACTTTCCAGCCATATTTTACGTTGATCCCCTTCATGTGACCTCTATTCCAGCCAAATTGCACTACATACCATTCCTCGAATTTTTCTCCTTCCTCCCCTGTGTTCTTCCTTCCTTGTGTCCTGCATAGCATCCCTTTTCCACCCACCTTCACAAGCTAAAATCCTTCCCATCCTTAGGTATCTGGTTGAGACACTACCTCTTCAGTGATGCCTTTTTAGATCTTACCTGCTGGAAGTAATATTACATAGTGTCATAGCACTTTATTTCTATGTAGTCATATTCAAATTTCTATTCCTGTTTTCTGCATGCTTGTTTTATGTGATGTTCATTACTAAATGGTTTAGTCCATTGAGAACAGAGATTGTGCCGTATAGTTTGCACCACTCTAACGTGACCCTGGACAAATAATTTTACCTCTCAGCCTCAGTTTCCTCATAGGTAAAACGGGAATAATAATAACACCTACTTCATAGGTTTGTTGTGAGGATCAAATGAGACAATATATGTAAAATGCTTTACAACAAATAAAGTGATACAGAACTGTCAGTTACCATTGTCATCCTCTTTGCCTGGCACAGAGTCTTTCATGTGGAAGGTACCTACTACATTGTCTGTTAAATTGAACTGAATTGAACAACAAATTTGGCAAGATTATGATGACAGGGACCATGCCACTTCTTTCACATTATTCTTCAGGGCCTAGCACAGTGATGGGTTCATAAGTAACTGCTCAATAAACATTTGTTGCCGCAAAATTAAACTGTTACTGGGAAGGTTTCTCAGAAGTTCTCGGGTCCAAAGAGATAGGGAATTGTCCCAGAGTACAATGTGTCCAGTTTCAGGCCCCAAATAAAAAATATGATGATAGACCTGATCTGGAGCTTTGGGATAATTTCTGGGTGCCATATTTTAGGAAGGACATCTGAAACCTAGAATAAAACCAGCAGAAGGTGACCAGGATAGAAGAAGGGTTAAAGACCATACTGTAAGAAATCAGGATGTGTAGCATGGGGAAGGGGTGAAGAAGTTGAAATAGTACAGCTGACTTCTTTGTCAAGGGGCATTGCTTGGCTTGGCTTTGTTGAGATGATGTAATTAGGTTTTTGCTGAGGCTTGTGCCTTGGGAAGATAATCAAGCAATCCTTGAATGCTCTTTTTGATTTGGGGATGTGTCTGAGGAAGATTTTTGAATGGAACTAATCTCTGGACTTTGGGAACAAGGTCTCTGTCTTCATTTGGACCACTCTATCTTAGGGTAAAGACCACCTCCTCATTCTCCTCTTGGAAATCCAAGGGAGAGTTGGTACTACATCTGTGCTAAGAGAAGCAGCCTAAACAACAGCAGAAGCCTTCTCTTCTCACTTCCCATAGCCCACAGATTAGTCAGCTCTTCCTATTCAGTCACCAACCTTACTGAACACAGCTCCAGTCACAGGAATTAATCAGAGGCTGACATATAAATGTATATCCTCAGCAAATGGCCATTGAGTAGGCAGAACTAGGAATAATGAATGGGAATTGGAAGGAGGTAGATGTGAACTTCACGTAAGAAAATATTTCCTAATAATTTTTTTAGATAGAGATGAGATTAGTCCATTTTTCTTTCTTCCATGGCAAAATACATGGTATCCATTGAAAAGAGGTAGTCTAGTCTTGCTCCCAGAGGAGATAGTAAAAAGGCTGGCTGGCTGGATGCTCATTCTGTCTGCAAGAATATATAATCACTCACCATATATCAAAGATAATTAAGAGTGGCTTCAAAAAATAGAGGCTATCAAGGTAAACATTTTTTAAAAAATCAAAAGAGGCAGAAGGGAACATGACTTGCATCGGGAAGCTGGAGTGTAGATGTAATGAAGAAGATAGCATAATTGTCAAAGGGGAGGAGAAAAAGGGGATGGTGGGAGAAAGAAAGGGAAAAAAAGTAATGGTCAGTCCATTCAGAGATACCAGGGCAGTTACTTGTTGATATGATTAACAACAGGTCTACTGTCTAACAAAGGCATGTATCCAGAACAGGACAATCTCATAAGATTTCCCAGCCCTGATTTCTATTACCCACTTAAGGTGATTTATGTAGGGATAAATGATACTCTGAGAAGAACACTACATCTTATTAGGGATTATGAAGTCCTGGGCAAGAAATTGAAGATATTAGAAGATACGATATTTGCAGCATCGCTGAAAGACGGGAAATTTACAAGAGAAACACATATTTGGGAAGGAAACAGGTGATTAAGGAAATAATTTTACATCTCTGTACTATGGCTTAAAGGATGGAAATGAACAACTTGTGATCTAGGCTGTAATAATATAACAAAGTCTCATAAAACCATACTTATTTGGAATCTTGCAAATCTTTGCAAATTATTTTTTCACTAAAAAGCATTGGGAGGGGAAAAAAAAACTGACTATTTTTATCTACCAACCTCAATACTATAAAGAACAGTAACCATAACCTGGGAGGAATAGAATATAGAGATGCCCAGTAATACACAGAAGTCTAAAACTTTTAAAAAGAAGATAACAATAAAATCCAGGGTCTTGGATTTCTATACACAAATGATCACACTATGGATAATTAGGATGTTGGACTGGATATTCTGATACAAGGAAGCAACTTTGACTTCATAGTTATCAGTTAGACTTGGGAGAATGGGAGTTATTTCTAGCATGTGATTTTCCCCAGATAACACCTTATATAAAAGAAGCATTAAAGGAAAAGTAAATAGCATTGTATATTATGAAGATATAATTAAGTAGGAACTTTTGGGAAGCATATGTGGGACACAGTGGAGAGCATTTGAGTGATTAAGAGAGAAGGAAACAGAAATATCATTGTCCTGGAAGAGTATATTATTGAGGAAACAAATAGGCTGGTTAAAGGTCTTGAATTCATGATATATAAGGATAAGTTGAGGGAATATGGCATGGAGAAAAGCAACATGGTGAGGAGGTATGACAGGTTTATTTAATTATTTGAATGACTGTCATGTGGAGGAGGGGATTAGAACTGTTATGCTTGATCCCATAGGTAGAAGGAGAATCAAGGCATAGAAGTTTCAAAGAGGCCAATTTAAGCTTGATTTCAGGGAACATAATCATCAGCATCTTCAACAATAACAACCTTCTAACAATTAGAGCTGTCCAAAAGTGGAATGACTTCCCTGGGTGAATTCCCCCTCCTTGGAGGTCTTCTACTTGTGTTTTAAATGATAACAGAGATTCCTTCCCACGTGGGTTGGAGTAGATGCAAATGATGTCTCTTATAATTCTCAGAATCTGTGGTTCTATGATTCTGTGATAAGATCTCAAAAATGCAATTCTGAAGATGAAAATAATTAAAATAAGGAACAAAAAGGGGAGCTGCCTAAGTATACTGATACGGACGCGTAGGTAAACTCATTGACCGAGTCAGATTAAAAAATAATTTAAATAGATGACAGTAAGGGAAGAAAAACACAACCTTCAGGAATACTTAACCTCATAAAAAATCTGAGGTTAGGGATAAATTCTGAGAACAACTAGAAAGACTCATTTCTTTTCTGACAGGTTCCTAGAGGTAATGCTGTAGACACAACATCCCTAGACTGTGTCCATGATAGAGAGATACAAGGCAAACAATGGGACAGTTTGATTGATTGAGAATCAGTTGAATGGCCAAACCCAAAGAATAATTCTGATATACTCTTGGGAGGAGATCTCTACTGGGATACCCAGACAGAGTGATCTGGTCTGGGTGGTTCAGTTTTATAAGTGACTTGAATGAAGGGATATGTACATATTTTACTTGTATTTACAAACTATGAAAAGAATACCTAACACACTGGATAACAGAGTCTGGTGGTGAAAAGGTCTTGACAGGTTAGAACATTGACCCAAATCTAATTAGATGAAATTCAATAGCATTGAATCTAAAGTTCAATACTTGGGAACAAAAAAATTAAGCTTCACAAGTATAAGACATACATGGATAAAAATCAATTTGCCTGATAAAAAACCTGGAAGTTTCATTTAGTTACCATCTCAGTGTGACTCAACAGTGTGACAGGTAGACAATAAAAGGCCAGTGAGACCTTTGGCTGCACTGAGACACGTGACAATTAGGGAGGGAGGTAAGAATCTCCCAATCAGATCACTTCACCAATATTGATTTCATTGCTGGTAACACATTTTAGGAAGTTCATTGAAAAGATAGTATCCATATACACCATGACTAATATAAAAATATATTTAATAGGAATGTATATGTAGAGCCTGTATCACGTTGTGTGCTGTCTTGGGGAGGGGGAGGGAAAAAAAGGGGGGAATTTAAAACTTATGGAAGTGAATGTTGAAAACTAAAAATAAATAAATTTTAAAAAGAGAAAAGATAGTGTCCAGAGAGTTTGGTAAGGATGGTGGTAGTCCTCTACACTAGTTCATATGAGGACTAGCTGAAGAAAATGGGGGTGTATAACCTGGAAAAAGAAGTCTTCCTAGACAGAACAAGGAAAATGGGTAGAAATTTCAGGGATAAAATTTCAATTAATATGGGGAATATTTTTTAAACATTTAGGATTCTCAGAAATAGAATGAACCTCAGAAAACAGTGAAGACTGAATGATTACTTAATGGGGATATTAGGCTGCTAAGAGGTGGAATGGATATAGGGTTGGACTTCGGGTGAGGAAGACCTTTGTTTAAGTCCTTCCCCAGACGCTGACTAGCTATGTGAACTGAAAAAAATCACTTAACTTCTCTGCCTCCTTTTCCTCATCTGGCAATAATAATAGCATCTACCTCCCAGGATTGTTGTGAGGATCAAATGAGGTAATAGCAATAAAATTCTTACTAAACCATAAAGCACTATGCAAGTATTATTATTATTATTATTATTATTATTATAGCCCCATGTCTCTGCTTCTTTTCTCAGCCAAACTAGAAAAAGCTATCTATACTCATTATCTCTACTTCCTCTCTTACCACTAATCTTTTGCAATTGTTTTTCCAAACTCATCATTTACATGAAATGCTGTCTCAAAAATGACCGTGATCTCTTATATGTTACAGTGATATTGCCAAATATTCTTTTTTTTTTTTTTTCCCAGTCTTCATCTTTGTGATCTCTCTGCTTCATTTAATGCAATTGACCTCCTCACCTCTGGGACACTCGCCTGTGTTTTTATTGTTGCTGTTTGGCTGTAAGTTGTTTCCAACTTTTTGTGACCCTGTGGAACATAGCACACCAACACTGCCATGGAGATTTTCTTGGCAAAGATATTGGAGTGGTTTGTCATTTCCTTTTTCGGTGGATTAAGGCAAACAGGAGTTATGTGACTTGCTTGGGGTCACAGATAATAAGTGTCTGAAGCTGGATTTGAACTCAAGTTTTCCTGACTCCAGGCCCAGAGCTTTATCCTTTAAGCCATATAGCTACCTCCTGAATTTTCATAACCGTACCCCATCTTGATTTTCAGATAACTTTTTGTTGGTCTGCTTTATTAGTTCATTATCCATATCACATCCCTTAAATGTAGGTATTCTTCAGTGTTCTATTCTGAGACCTACCCTCTTTTCCCTCCATAATCTTCTTCTTGATGCCCTCATCATCTCCTGTGGGATCAGTTATCATCTCTATATCTAATTCCAGCCTCTCTCTTTTGAGTTTCAGTACTACATTACCAACTTCCTTTTGGACATTTCTTACGGACACATCTTGAGCTAACTTTGTCCAAATCAGAATCCGTTTTACCTTCCCCCAAACCCCAAGTTCGTCCTTCTATTAAACTTTTCTATTTCTGTCCTATTTCTGACAACTAGTTTTTCAATTTCTCAGGATCATAACCTTATCCTCATTCTTCCTTACTCCATAGTCCAATTTATTATTTCCATCTCCACGATGTATCTCACATCCAACCCCCTCTCCCTATTCTTATTTTTGTTGTCGAGTCATTTTTCAGTCATGTCCATCTCTTTGTGACCCCACTTGGGTTTTCTTTGGCAAAGATACTGGAGTGGTTTGTCATTTCCTTTTCCAGATCATTTTAAAGATGAGTAAAGTGAGGTAAACAGGGTTAAGTAACTTGCCCAGGGTCACACAGCTAGTGTCTAAGGCCAAATTTATACATAGGAAGATAAGTCTTCTGACTCTAGGCTTGGAATTCTATCCACTGAACCACCTAGCTGGCCTATTCTTGTAGCCACCACCATCATTTATGCCCACATAATCTCTCACATAGACTATTGCATTGAATTCCTAGCTATTTTGTTCTCTTCCAGTCGTTCCACACTTCAATCAGTCCTCGAAACATTTGACAAAGATATTTCCCTTAAGCATAGATCTGACCTTGTCATTACCTTTCTTACTAAATTACAGCATGGCTCTTTGTTGCTATGATCAGATACTGTTCCCTATGGGGAAACTTCCTCTAACAATGAAGATCAGCACTATTTTACAAGTAGTAGTTCTAGAGAGTTGCCTGGGACCTTGAGAGGTTAAAGGACTTATTCAGGCTTATGTACCTCATATGTGTCAGGGGTAGGTATTAAATTCAGGCTTCTTGACCCTGACTCTTTCTAGTATGCCATATGAGGTGATATCTCCTCTTGGGCTTATGCAGTATAATAGCTAGAATGGATCTTAGAGATTAAAACCAGATGGTGTTTAGTTTTAAAGGTTTACTTTTATAAAACTTACTAATTCTTCCACCAAAAAACCTCAACAAAACAAAACAACAAAAAAAACCCCAACCATCTCCAGAGCCCCATTATGGCATGGAGATGACTGATTCTATTTTTAAAGGTTTTCCCTTCAGAAGATGATAAACCTAGATTGTTTCTACTAGGGAAGGAAATAGATTGTATATTTTAGGCCCAGGCTCACTGAGTTCAGAGAGGCTCATTAGCAGGTCTGCTTCAGTTTAAACAAAATTTTAGCAACGGTAGCTCCCAAAGACCATCCAATAAGGATTAGACAGGTATGTGATCTATTTTCCATGAAGAGAGGACACACAGCAATGATACAGTCAATTCTTTAAATATTGAGGTATCAAGTTCCACATCTACCAATTAACATTGCTCTGTGTACTAGCAAATAGAAATATGTTTTAAAATCCTTGAGATTTCTACCCTGGGTCAAACTAGATATTCATTAACATCTAAACTAGTAGTTTTGTGTGGTATCAGTGATAACTTCAGAGAACAGAAGAGAGAAAAGTAATATTGGAAAGATAGGATGACTTCCCATTTCTCTGATGAAATCTTGTCATCCTTCAATGCCAAACTCAATGCCATCTTACCCATAAAGCTTTCATTGACATAATTAGCAATGCTAAATTCTTTTGTTTGGCATTTAAAGCTCTCAAAACTTGTCCCTCATGTACCTTTCCATGGTTTTTCCCTCTACCTCCTTTTATACATTCTATGATCAAACTACACTGACCACTTTACCTCCTTCAAGCAAGGCTCCATCTCCCATCTCCATGCTTTTGCACTGCTTCCCTGATGTCTAGAATGCTCTTTTTCATCACATTCACTGCTTAGTTTCTCTGCTTCTTTCCTGATTCAGCCAAATTCCCATGTTCTGAAGATCTTTCCAGTTCCCCAACTTTAGTGCCTTTCTCAGATTACTATTCATCTAACATAAATATGTACTATATTTATATACATACATACACACACAGAATTATTCAGTCATGTCTGACTGTGAGCCCTTGGATCATAGCACACCAATGCTGTCCATGAGGTTTTCTTGGCAAAGATATTAGAGTGCTTTGCAATTTCTTTAATACACACACACGTTTATGTATATGTACAGATGTGTATATATACATATGTGTATACATGTGTGTACATATATATATATGATAGTATCTAGTTAAATACATTTGAATGTATGCTCTTTGAGGTCAAAGGTTTGTTTTTGCTTTTATTTGTATCTCTAGTGCCTAGCACATATTAAGTGCTTAATAAGACCGCCTAGTTGCCTTAAAGCTTACATAGCACATGCACATATATTTCATTTTATATTATGTTTACTTATATACATGCGTGATCCTTTATGCCAACTAAATTATAAGCTCTATGATCTATGAATTTACAATAAAAAATATTTTTAAGCATCTTATATATGCCAAACACTTTGCTAAATTCTGGAGAGTAAGATGCTATCTCCCTTATGACTACGTAAAGGAACAGAACACATAGGGGAGTGTTGGCTAAGGAAGGGAATCATGATGTGGGGCGTGACAGGGATGGTAAGTAGAAAAATATGGCAATCAATTGTCATGCCATTTGTAGAAGCAATGGTAATATTGATTAGATTCCTGGGAGTTGAGTAGAGTGGTCAAGATTTCTCACATAATAACAGGGCAGAATGCAATTTCCTTAGAGTGAAAGTCTGGGTGAGATGTGAAATTTTTCTGAGGTCACTAGCTCTTTGCGAACTTTAAGGTGCTATCACCACCACCACCACCACCACCACCACCACCACCACCACCACAACCACCACCACCACTATCACCACCATCATCATCATCACTTTTCAGCTATTAGTTTTAAAATGAATGCACTCACTTACTAATGAGGACACCTCACACACGGAAGAGTTTCCAAGACCCAGGGTGGAAGGAGAATAGTATTTGGGGGTCAAATTTGGAAGATGGTGTTCTAGGTGGAAAGAAGAGGGCTGCAGTAGGGTGGGGGGAAAGATGGCTATGCATCTGAGCCTGAATGAAATGTGAAGTATGTTTGAGGCCAACTAGATAGAATGGAATAGGTGAGTTTGCACTCAGTTCCAGGGCCTATGTAAAATTAATCTTTTGAACATCCTTTCTTCTGCATATAGTAAATGCTTAACAAATATTTGTTACATCAAAAAGAAGCAGGATATCCAAGAAGGAGGATATATCTGGCTTTTGCCTTAGTTATTTCTGTATTTTCACTGAAAATAGAGTTTTAGGGATGAAATGGTAGTGGTTAGGTTCAGGAATTGTGTTTGAAACAGTCTTTCTGTGGAGGATAAAATCACTTTTGGCCAAGTAATATGACTTGCATGCCTTGGATATGAGGTAGCCAGTATAAGTCAAAGTAAAGATAACATATAAATCAGAAAAAATATTCTAGAAAGCTGAACTTCCAAAGGGGGCTCTGAAAAAAAAGTTATCAGCTTATCCTGCCACCCGAAGAATTTATCTCAATTAATCAGCAACATTTTAATCAAATTCAAGTAGCAACAAATGAGACCAGAAACATCACATGCAAATTAAAATTCCCTGTAATCACAGCATTCAAGAATGCCAATGCATTAGATAAAAAGAGTGTGTTAGGTGCAATTCATCAAAATCACTCAGATTTATTCTTATAGAGTTCCCCAAATATTCTTCAATTACTCTAGGGTTCAACTATTTAGTTAATCATTTCATCATATTTCTCCAGAGAAGCATCTTAAACATTATTTCCACAGAATGGTACAGACAATGGACCAATTCACTAGTACCAAACAATTTGGGAGTTTATTTGCTAATATCTCTGGGATAATTAGAGTTCTACTTTAAAAATCTTTGAGAAGACAGGTGCTTGAATGAGGCTAAAGAAGTCCTCAAATTTCTCTGCTTTAGAAAAATGAATCATTTGTGATATGAATGCGAATCAAGGGGGAAACTGGGTCTGCATTTGCTTGAATAGAACAGGGTCTTGGCTACAACAATGTATACTTCATCCAAGATCTGCCATTTTTTCAAGATGACTATATTTTCTTGGACATAGGGACTGGTAGAAATGGAAGAGTCTTTAGAGTTAATTTAGTCTAATTCCCTCATTGTGCAAATTGTGAAATAGAGACCCATAGGATCATCACAAACTTGCCCAAGGTCATTCAGCATTGAAGTGGCAGATGTAGGGCTAAAATCCAGGTCTCTCGAGTTCCAGGGCTCTGATTTCCATGACAACATTGCTTTCTGGGGAAACCAATGACATGTAACTCCTAAGTCGAGTTTAGAAATATTTTGTACTCCTGTTAAATCACAGGTACATAGGTGAATGGGCTCTCAGAAGTCACCCAATCCTACTTTTTTTGTATTTCATTGAGGTTGAGAAGTTGATTGGATCATACAAAATAGCAGCAGAGTTAACATTCAAACTCGGGTCTTTTGATTCCACATCCAGCATGCTTTCCATTGTGATACACTGTTTCCTAATTGCCTCTAGTATGTATCCTTGATAAAACCCACAGTAAATGAGATTCATGTACTTTCAATGTCAGTTAATCTATAAGCATTCATGAAATGGCTACTATGTACCAAGCACTATTCTGAGCACTAGGGATACAAAGAAAGACAAAACAACATTCCTTGATGTCAAGGTGCTCACATTCTAATGAGCAAGACAAACTTGAAAATAATTACACATACAATATATACAGAGTAAAAGCGTAAGATAATCTCAGAGAGGGAGGAACTAGCAGATGGGCATAACCGGAAAAGTTTTCCTGTTTGGAATTTGGGATTTGAACTGAGTTTGAAGGAAGCCAGGGATGTTGTGTTAATTAAAAAAAAATTGAAATGAATGGTTATGATTGTTTAATGGAAATAATTATTTTTATAACCTACTCTTTGCCCTAAGTCCTTTCCCCCTCCACTGCATGATAACTATCTACATACATAAAGGAGACAGAAAAAATTATCTAAAATAACTATTGATAGTGTACACATCTCTATGGAAAATGCCTGGCAATGAGAACAGACATTGCAAATGGCACTTGGTGAATAAATGCCTATGGATCATTGCTTATTGAATTCAAACCACTTTGGACTGAGTCACTGGCTGGAATCCACCACACCAGGGAGCACTAGTCCTTAAAATTCTAGATTGCTGACAGATAGAAACTTTTTAGGCCAAGTTCCAGAACTTCCAGAGTCATCTAGCCCAACCCAAACCTGAACAAGGATCTCCTCTATAACATTCTTAAAAAGTGGTTATCCAATTATTCTTGAAGACAACTAACTAGTGAAGGAGCCTGTACTATCAAAAATTTAATCAATAAGAATTTTACTAAATGCTTACTGTGTGCCAAGTGCATTACAAGGCAGTCAATTCCACTTTTGGTTATCGTTAGCTATCTTTTCCCCCTTTGTGTTGAGCTTAAAATGACTTCCTTTCTACTTCCAGCCATCACTCCAATTCTGTCTTGTTTCACCAAAAAACAAAACAAAACAAGTTTTACAGGATAATCCTTTAAATACTTGAGGCCGGCTATCATGTGCCCTGCCCCCTCCACCAAGTCTTCTCTTCTCCCTGCTAATAATTCCCAGTTCCTTCAACCAATGCTCATAAATTCATGAACTTGAAGTCCTTCGCTATCACTCTCCAGCCATCCCCAAAATGTTGGGCCCAGAATTGAACATGATAATCCAGTTGTGGTTTGAGCTTGGCAGAGTAGAGTGGGATTATTGCCTCTGTAGTCCTATATTCTACATTTATCTAAAGGCAGCCTAAGATGTCATTAGTTTTGTTTTTGGGGGGGGAGGGGAATTTGATTGCTAAATTAGAACATTGATTCAAATCAACCTCATAGTCCACCAAAATCCTCAGATCCTTTTTACTATCTAGTCTTGGGTCAATACTCTTACCCATCTGATGCTTATGAAATTGGTATTTTTGAACCTAAGTTTTTATTCATATATATAGAGAGGAAGGAATAAGGCAATTGGTTACTAGAAAAACTTGTAGAGTGTTAGGAAGGCAGGGAATTTGGTAAAGGGATTTTACTTTGAAGAGATTTTAGTTTCTCAGTTCAAGAGTATGAACTGGTTCTTATAGCACATCTGTTTGGGGTATCTTGCAGGTCCAAAACAGTTTCCCTGTGAGGAAAGCACTGCTTAAGTATTTTTCCAAACCAGACTGTGCTTCCAAGAAATGGAGAATGATATTTGGCAATTTCAATTCTGAGTTAGCTCTCCTCCCAGCAAAATTGTTGTATATCAAGGACAGGGCTCTTAGATCTATAGCATCCAATGCCATTTAGCCTGGTTTATCATTCCCCGTCCAAGGGTAGGGGGTAGTGAAGATTTTTAACAACAACAACAATACATTTATATAGTGCTCTAAGGTTTGCAAAATGATTTTTCTCATGTCAACCTCAGGAGATTTGTAGCCTAAATATAATTAACTCCATTTTATAAATAAAATAATTTTTTATTAGGAGGCACAGTGATAGAGTACCAGGCCTGGAGTCGAGAAGACTCACCTTCCTGAGTTCAAATCTAGCCTCAGACACTTATTAGTTTTGAGACCTTGGGCAAGTCACTTAATCCTGTGCCTTAGTTCCTTATCTGTAAAAAGGGTTAGAGTAGGAAATAGAAAACCACTCCAGTATCTTTGCCAAGAATACCACAAATGGGGTCACAAAGAGCAAGATGAGACTGGATAACAATAGATAAGAAAACTGCACCTTAGAAGGGTTAGGTAAGTTTCCCATGAGCATAGCTAATAAATGTGTCAGAAAATAATAAAACTTCAACAGAAGAAGCAATGAACTGTATTTATAAGGATAACTAGGTGTCCCAGAATGGCAAGGGAGAAGAAAGATTTGGTGGGTCTGAATTTTTGCGGACTTCATAAGATTTGGCCCTGGAAGGGAGCTTAAAGGTCATCTTGTTTCTTCTTTATTTGCAGATGACACAATGGGAGGCCAAAGGCAGACGAGTGACTTTCTGATGCTCACTGCAAGGTCTCCTATCTTTCCCCAGGACTCCCCTTCCACCTTTTTCAGGTCTAAGTAATCCCTATTTCTCCCCTTGTCCTCTCCTACCCTTTTTCTTTAATTCCATCTGAGAATTCAAAGTAGAGCTGAACAACCATGTCATATCATAGTTTTCCCTAAACCTGGGATCTGTGTACTTGGTTTAAAACAGCAACAACAATATATTTCAATATAATTGGTTTTCTTTGTAGTCCTATGTATTTTTAATTAAAAAAACATTCTGAGAAGAAATCTAGGGGTTTCACCAGACTGCTAAAGGAGTCCATCACACAGAAAGAGGCTAAGAACTATTGCCCTAAGCACATCACACTGATAACAATTTAATCTACAGAGCTACATTGGTCAATACTCCTCTAAACAACCTTTGTCTATTGCCCTGATCTTATAGGTATGAAAATATATTGCCACTGTTGGTGATGAAACTGCCAGATAAAAATGGTAGTACTTGGGAAATTCTCCTTCTGTTTGTACATCTGTGTATCTGAAAATCCTCTATTAGCTCTGCTACAGTAGAGATTTGCCTCAGGCTCCTTCCATTAATATATCTATTTGTACAAAAACCTACAGTGACAATTAGGGTCCCATCAACTTTGCACAAGAAAAGTGGGACTTTCTCATAGAGTGAGCGCACATCCAGAGCCTGGGTTGGACAGAGCCTACCCAGGGAACACCTGCTGCCACCTAATGGTCATGTCCAGAAGCACTTGTGCTGACTACTGGGTAGGAAAGCTGAGAAAAGCCATAGAAATAACTGGGAGAGACAGACTTTTAGATGTATTTCCAATGCAGAGTTAGAAATGCCAAAGGATTTAGGAATATTTGGCTGTCTGTGACTTGGCAACTTTTTGCCATGGTTTTCCATGGGAAAAAGGCTTCCAAATCACAGAACATTGTCTGAACAGTAAATATAATTTTGGAAATGTTTGAAGGTGGGTGTGTCATGATTTTGTTCATTTCAGATTTTAGAGTTGAAAACAAAAGCAAAAAGCTATCAAAAAGTCATATTAGTTTAACTTCAGTCTAACAATGGCATTCTGCTGATATGCATTTGCTGAGTTACTTCTTGATGTCAATTTTTTTTGTACTCCCTTTAGTGCCTCAGTATTTCAAGGCTGGGTGATTTCTACCACTGCAGATCCACTGGTGACTTGGCAGATTATAGATCAAGAACTATGAGAGACCTTGGAGAATTTTTAGCCCGAGATTATGAAATTAAGTAACAGCGTGGTTAAGTGACTTTCATTAAGACTTTGTTGGTCTCAAAACTTGGGGTAAAACTTCCAAGGTAGTGTCAGAGGCAGGTTTGAACCCAAATTTTCTGACTCCCAGATCCAGTGCTCTTTACACTTTCTTGAAATAGTCTTTAGGATAGCTAGGTGGCTCAGTGGATAGAGCAGTAGACCTGGATTCAAGAGGACCTAATCCAAATACAGCCTTAGACTCATTCTAGATGTGTGACTCTTGTTTAGTCAAACCCCGTTCATCCCAGTTTCCCCATCTGTAAAGTGATGTGTAGAAAGAAATGGCAAATTGTTCCAGTATCTTTGCCAACAAAACCCCAAGTAGGGTCACAAAGATTTGGAGACAAAACAGCATCAGTAACAAAAATGGTATTTGGTAGCTTCTAGGGATGAAGAAATCTTTATTCTGCTGCCAAGCTGGTGATGAGCTTTTCCAGATTTATCTAGGCTTGTCCCTGACAGCAGGCATATGGTCTATCACTGAACCCCAATTTAAAAAGTCTTTGAGATTTGATAGGATTTTTGAAAGCTTGTGGCCTTCATAAACCACTTTCAGACTATGACATGACATTGGAGGAGAAGTTTAGTAAGGTTTCCCATCCCTGAGTCCACGTTAGTTATCAAAATTTCAACAGATTGTGTTTTCTATATAAGGTATCGAAAATTTCACAAATCTACTAGAGAAAGAATAAAAATTATATTTGGCTAGTTGTGGATTTACAACTATTTTATGTATGGATGTATTTATCTATCCATCAATATATGTGTGTGTATGAATTTTTATAAGAATGTATATCTATGTAGACATGTATGTATATATAGGAAAGGGAAGGCAAAAAGCATTTATTAAGTATACACATGTGTACATGTGTTATTGGAATGGGAGTAGCCTTTTCAAAAATATTGTATGTTATTTCATAAACAATTAAAGCTGGAAGGGACCTTAGAGGCTGCCTATTCTTATCTCTTCATTTTACAGGTGAGGAAATGGAAGTTCAGAAAGGAAAAGATAGGTTGGTGATCTGTGATTTCAAACACAGGTGATTTGGTGTCTTATCCCATGTTCTCTCCACTATACCATAGAGAAGCTGTCTCTAAAAGTCTACCCCAAATCCAAAAGAAGGTTAAAAAAAACAAACCCATGATCTGACTTCTGTACTAAGCTAACTAAGCATCCCCTATCCCCACCACTTTCTGCACTACAGGTAGAGAGGTCACATTAACAGATCCACAAAAATTTGTCACAAAACCTAGCATTATACCCAGGTCTCTTCTTCCTCTTTCCAGTGCTGTAGAGATCCTGGCTCCCTTGTGGAAGTCTGCTCAGGTCAGGACAGATTGACAGTGGCCTCTTCAGAGTTCCAGACTTTGGAAGCTCATTGAGGCCACACAGCTAGCACATTGGTAGATAATGTTCTATGCAGCAAAAGATTTCTTGCAAGAAAAAGGAGGGGGGGGGGTGCAGAACCTATATCTGGGCTTAAAATTGAGCTCAACACCACATCCTAACCAAACCTTCCTCCCAGAGTCTCAGAGGCCCAAACTAAAAAAATCTACCTCATAGCTGATCAGCTAGTACCAGGCCAGAGAACTGAGAAACAGAGGGAATAGGACAGGAGACTGGGACATGACATAATACGTCTATAAGGTTCTCCACTAAGCTTATGGGAAAGTAAGAAGCATTTACCTCTCCACCCAAAAGTTACTTAGGGTAGAGACCTAAGCTAGCATGCTGTGAATTGCTCAGCATAAGAGGAAGCTAAAATACATTGAGATTGAGTCCCCAAGGAACCCAGAATCAGAGGGAAGTAAGTCTTTGACTCACTAAGTTAAGTAACAGGGAAAAATAAGGAAAAAAAAAATAAACTGGAATGACCAAAATCTCAGGAAAAAGAAAATTCAAAGACCTTGAACATAAGCAGATAAAGCAATAAAGAAAGCATTAACAAGAGAAAGATACATAGACTCCAGATCTAGTGAACAAGTTCAAGAGTCTATGAATAAATATTGCAAAATAAAGGGAAATGATTCAACACTGATGAAGAAGACAGTGAAATATGAGGAGAACATGGGCCCACAACACACTGTTCCTGAGAGGTTCAAAAGAGAGATGTGAATTATGAATGCAGAATTTATGTCCTGCACAGCAGAAAATAATGGGCGGAACAAAATAACTGGAAACTGTGATGGTAAATCTCTCCAAAGAAACAGAAAAGAAAAATAGACTGGGAATGCAAGTATATAGAAGTGAAGGACAATTCAGAAGAAGAGAAGCAAAAAATAATAGCCTTAAAAGAAAATATGCTCACTCTACAAGCAAGACATACTGATTTCTAAGACTCAAGATATGAGGAATCAACCTAATTGTAAAAATATGACAAGACAAAAAAACTTAATACCATTAATGAAGGATGTAAACGAAGAGAATTTTCCACAACTCCTGAATGTAGAAAATGAAGTACCAATTTTAAAACATTCACAGATCCCCTCCAGAAAAGAACAAAACAACATAAAGCTTCCAACTGTGAGATACATGGTTAAATTTAAAAATTCAACTCAGAAATAAGTTCTTTAAGCTAACAAGAGAAAGAACTTCAAATAAAAAAGGAAAGGAAACCAGAAAACATAGGAGGGAATGGGATAATGTATTCCAAAGATAAATGGAGCTTAGGATGCAGCCCAGGGTGACCTACCCTGCAAATCTTAGCATAACCACAAATGAAAAAGAGATGGACATTTAATAATAAAGAGGCATGTGAAACATTTTAAAAAAGAAAACCAGACATGAAAAGATCATTTCTGTCTTTAACACCCCAGACAATAGACATGTAGGAAGAGTGAATAAAAGCCAAAGCCAAGGACAGTAACAGCAAGAGGGTGATGTCAGGGAGAATAGTAAGAGACTTGTTTCTTAATATACCCGAAGAGACTGGGGTGAAGGGGGAAAGGAGAAATCTAGTGGAGGTAAACTCCCCTTTGTGAGGGTGGGAGGTCCATGGATGTTTCACATTAAAATGTGAAACATGTCACTTTTTCAGCATATCAATCAATTGTACTGATTTTTTTTTTTCCTCTCTAAAAAATACTATTTGTCATGTGGGATGGTTTGTTTCCTGAGAAGGGTACTGAAGGGGCAGAGGTATTTGGGATAACTTTGATGTTGTGAAATCAGAAGACATTATTTTATAAAACATATTAAAAATACAACACAAATAATACTTACTGCTATTATTATCATTCAAGCAATTATGAATACAAAAGGTATATTTGAGATAAATTGGGGACAATGAACAGAGAGAAATCACTAGTATTAAGGGAGATTAGAAAAAGTTTCTTCCAGGAGAAGGTTTTAGCTGGGACCTGAGAGGAGCCAGGTAAATCAAATGGAGAAGATGAGGGGAAAGAGAATTCCAGGAGTGGGAGATAGTCAGTGAAAATGCAGTCAGAGGATGGATTGTCTTGTTCAAGGATCAGCAAGGAGACCAGTTTCACTGGATCACAGGATACACAGAGTGAAGCAAGTTGTGAGAAGACTAGAAAGGTAATAATAAGACAGGTTATGAAAGGCTTTGAATGCCCAGCAGAGGATTTTATATTTTATCCTAGAAGTTATAGGAGAGACTAGAGTTAATTGCTGTGGGGGTAGGAGGAAAAGATTAATTTGACAGCTGAGTGGAGAATGAATTGGTGTGGGAAGAAAATTGAGACAGAGACCAACCAGCAGGTTATTGAAATAGTCTAGGGTGATGAGGGCCTGAATCAAATGGGTGGCAGTGTTAGAAGAACTAAGGGACAAATATGAGTGATATTATGAAGGAAAAATGGACAGGACTTGGAAACTGAATGGATATGGAAGGGGAGAGAGAGACTGAGGAGTTGAGGGTGACACCTAGGTTATGAGCCTGTATGACTAGGAGGCAGTGTTGCCCTTGATAGTAATAAAACAATTAGGAAGATGGGAGGGTTCAGGAAGAAAAATAATGAATGCACTTTTATAAATGTTGATTTTAGAGGTTGTTGATTGCCCTCTTCTCCTTGATATTTTCTCTCTAGGTTTCCATGGCACTACTCACAAAAAGAAGAGATGGGGGTGATAGCAGGGAAGGATGGATAAAGTATAGGTTTTTTGAGGAAATGATAGACATAGGCATGTTTGTAGGCCAGTAGATGTAAAGAGATTGAAGATGAGAGAGAGAGAGACAGAGAGAAGAAGGACACAATTTGCTAGAGAAGAAGGGATATAATGAGGTTGCTTGTATAGGCAGTATGATTTCTCTTGGTGAGAAGGATAGCTTCGTTGTGGAGATGGGTGAAGGAGCAAAAAGGGACAGAAGGCATCTGGGAATTAGAAACATGATATTTGAAGCATTATCGGTATATATGTTGAAGTCACTTGGTATGACGGCAGGAGTGGAAGAGGAAAGACTAAACCAAGTATTCAACTCATTGAGGAAGGAAAGGGAGAGCACTAGAGGTTGGTAGACAATTGTTAACAGAATTTTGATTGGGTGGTCAATTTGGATTGAATGAACCACAAAAAAGGAAAGGTTTTTGAGTAATGGTGGTAGAGGGTGAGCTTGGAAGTAGAAATATAGATCAGGGAGTATTCCAACACCCTCAGCTACACCAGGGAGTCGGGAATTTGAGAAAGTGTAACCTGTGTTGGAAAGGATGGCCAGGGAAGTTATATCATCTGGAGGAAATCAGTGAAAACCAGAAGATGGAAGGAGGGTGAAGTAAAAGATTTAAGGTGAAAGCAAGTTCATTCCATGCTTAGGAAACAATAATATAGCTGGCACTTATATAGTACTTTAAAATTTGCAGAGTGCTTTACATGTGTTATCTCCTTCATCTTCACAACAACCCTGGGAGGTAGATGGCATAATCATTTCCATTTTACAGATAGGGAAACTGAGACTGGAAAAGGTTAAGTGACTTGCTTGGGCTTATTAATTGTCTGAAGTGGGATTTGAATTCAGTTCTATCTGATTCTAATTCTAATCCTCTAACCAAAAAAGTGTGAGATGTATTGAGGGAACAGTGATTAGCCTAATTTGGCATATAGAGTTCATGGGAAAATTAATCAGTAAATCAATAAACATTTGTCAGGCGCCTACTATATGCCAGGCACTGTGCTGAGTGCTGAGCATAGAAGAGGAAAAAGATAAGTCTCTGCTCTTAATGAATTTACAATCTAATTGGGGAGACAACATGTCAACGAATCTATCCAAAGCAAGATATATACACGACAAAGAGGAAACAGAGGGAAGGCACTAGAATTAAGAGTGGTTGAAAAATTCTGAATTTGTAGTCAGAAGACTGAGGTTTGAATCCTAGTTCTGCTACTTACTATATGCGTGTGATTTTGGGCAAATCACTTAACCTCTCTGAGTTTCACTTTCACCTGTAAAAATGAGTCTGGGTGAGGATAAGGAAGTTTAGATGACTTATAAGGGCTCTAAGAGCTCTAACTCTATGATCATATGATTCTACTAAATTATAGGGGTGGAGTGGGGAATAGGCTTGACTGCTATTCTAAATGATTTGAAATTTATCTTGATGGTGATAGAAAATATTTGAAAGGAGAAGTAACTTTCTAGCCAAATTCAACTGTCATCCCTTCGTGTACTCCATGGTCCAGACAATGCGCATTTTGTTCCTCCATTCCTCCATGACACTTTACCTATGTTCTCCAAGACTTTGTAGTGGTTGAACCTCACTATCTGATCACATGGTATACATAGAAAACTGCTCCAGAGATCATCAGCATGGGCATCATTGCACTGGGCCCAAACTTATGGAGAACTCGTCAGGGGGATGACTGAGACAGGCAGTGTTTGAGGTCGGCAATGACGCAGGGGAAGGTGCTTTCAAACGATATGGTTGCTTGCTATGGGATTCTGCTATTTATTTCAGGAGAGCAGGGTTACTGACAGTTTCTCTGTTTATTTAAATGATGGTTTACTTTTCCTCTCAAAGAGAAAACAATTTGAATAATAAAGATAAAGTTCAATAATTAAAGAACTGCTTGTGTCATTTGCAATCATGACAGCTTGATTTATGAGTACACAAGCTGCTAGTTTATAGGCCTTCTTCCACCAATCTCACAACATCTGGAGGGTCTCATCACCAAAAGTTTGATCACTAGCTAATGAATTATCTTAGTCACCGAAAGTTATCAATTAATTAATAAATATTTATTTAGCAACTACTATGTGCTAGGCACTGGATAAAACAAAAGAGGCAAAAGACAGTCCCTGCCCTCTAGGAGCTTATAATTTAATAGGGAAGACAATAAAGAGGATAAATAGGGAGCAATTTAGAGAGGGAAGGCACTGGAATTAAGAGGCATTAGGGAAACCTTCATATTAATGGTAGGATTTTAATTGGGACTAAAAGTAAGGCAGAAAAGTCAGTAGGAGGAAGAAGAGTGTTCTAGATATAAGAGCAGCCAGAACAAGTACCCCAAGTCTAGATATGGAGTGTCTTCTTCATGGGGCAGCCAGGGCCAATGTCACTAGATTGAAGTGTACATTTTGGGGAATAAGATGTAAGAAGACTGGAAAAGCAGGAGTGAGCTAGGTTGTGAAGGGTTGAAGGCCAAGCAGAGCATTTTGTATTTGCTCTTGGAAGCAATAGGAAGCCACTGGAGTTTACAGAGTAGTGTGGTAATATGATCAGATCTACATTATGGGAGCATTATTCTAGTGGCCCATTGGAAGATGGATTTGAGTGGAGAGAGACTAGTAGGGGTGGGTAACCTGCAACCTCCAGGCCATATGTGGCCTTCTAGGTCTTTGGGTGCTTTCTTTTGACTGAGTCCAAATTTTGCAGAACAAATCCTCTTATTAAGGGGATTTGTTCTAGGAAGTTGGGAGTCAGTCAAAGGGTAGCACTTGACCTAGAGAGCCACATGTGGCCTGGAGGCTGCAGGTTCCCCACCCCTGGACTAGAGGCTGGCAGAGCTACCAGCAGGTTATTGCAATAATGAAGGCCTGTACTAGAGTACATGTCAGAGGAGAGAAGGGGGAGTATTTAAGAGATGTTGCAAAGGTGAAATCAGCAAGTGGTTACACCTTGAATATAGAGCATAAAAAAAAGCCAAGGAATTCAGAATAACTCCTAGGTAGTGAGTCTTGGGGACTTAGAGGACATTGTCACCCTCTGCAGTAACAGGGAAGGTGGGAGAAGGAGAGTTTAGGGGTAAAGATCATGAGTTCTTTTTTGTTGTTGTTGTTTGCTTTTTGGGAGGGGCAGTTGGAGTTAGGTGACTTGCCCAAGGTTACGTGACTTATAAGTGTTAAGTGTCTGAGGCAGGATTTGAACTCAGATCCTCCTGACTCCAGGATTAGTGTTCTATTCACTGTGCCACCTAGCCACCCCAAGATCATGACTTCTATTTTGGATATGTTGAGTTTAAGATGTCTACCAGACAACCAATTCAATATGTCTGACATATATTTGAGATTGGAGGTCAGTAGAGAGATTGCGGTGGGAAGGTAGATCTGAGAATCAGCTGCATAGAGATTGTAATTAAATTCACGGGAGCCAATGAGATAATCAAGTGAGGTAGTATAGAGGGAGAAGAGAAGAGAGCCTAGGACAGAACCCTAAGGGACAGCTGTTTCTTAAATTATGAAAAGTGGTTTTGAATGGCACCTTTGAAGGCTATACCCACAAGTCATGGGTTCTTGAAGGATTGGAATGATTCAGATTCTATGGGAGATATTTCTACCCATAGCATACCTCCAGGGTATTCACCAGCAAGACTATGAAAATGAGAGATACTATGACTATTTGCATTGAATTTTCATGGTTACATTTTTTTTTCTGGCTAAGGCAAAAATATATATGAACTGCTATGCATCAAACTGGCAAAGATGACACAAAAAGAGGAATAGATATTATTGGGAACACTGTGAGAGATACATTTATACAATGCTGGTAGAGCTGAGATTTATTTCAATCATTCTGGAAAACAATTTAGAATTAAGTTAATCCCTTTTGACTTAATAATTGTACTACTGGTTATAAGCCCCACGGAAGATAAAGACAGAAAGATCATGAATATCTTAAAATCTGAATAGCAGCACTTTATGTTTTTTTAATGGTGAAAAAATGGAAACCATTATTTGGAGGTCATATTTTGAAATCTGAGTATAATAAAATATTATTGCACTGTAAGAAAAAATGGATGTAGGTAATTGAGAGACTCATGGGAAAGGCTTCTATCAGTGAACTGATATGGAGGGAAGAAAGTTTAACCAGAAGAACAATATGTACAATGACTATAATAAAGTGACAAAAACAATACTAAATGTTATCTAAATTCAGTTTAATTGCAATGATTACGATTAGTCCTGTGTGGTAAAACAACACACTTTCCTTTATAGCGAAGTAGGACAGGTGGGTGGTGCAGTGGTTAGAGCCTTGGACCTGGAGTCAGGAAGACCTGAGTTCAAATGCAGCATCTAACACTAGTTTATGACCCCAGACAAGTCATTTAACCCTGTCTGCCTCAGTTTCTTCTTCTGGAAAATGACATGGAGAAGGAAATGGCAAACCACTCCAGTATCTTTGCCAAGAAAACTTCGAATGGGCTTATAAAGAGTCAGACACAACTGAACAACAAAATTACCTGAACCTCCTGGCCTCTCTGACTTCCTTCAAGATTCGGCTTGAATCTCATATTCATATTCTACATCCTTCTAGATCTTCTCTTCTCCCTGTCCCTCTGCCCTCACTGCTAGTGCCTCCCTCAGTGATTAACATTGTATATATTTGGTATGCATAATCAATTCTATTTTATTTTTTTAGTGTGTTGTGTCTTACAGTGGAATGCGAAGTTCTTGAGGACAAAGCCCGTGTTTTTGCCTTTTCTTTGTACCTGCAGGCCTTAGCTCAGTGTTGGCATGTACTTAGCGATTAATAAATGCTTGTTGAATGACTGAACATAGTAATCACAAAATAAATATTTTTTCATGCATTTATTCATTCAAGAGGGCTCAATAGAATGGATATTTGATACTTATTTTTTTTAAAAAATATCACTGTGACTTTTAAAAATATATAGGCTGAAGACAGGTATTCTCTTAAAGAAGAGAATCTCACATTATGTCATGCATAACATATTTCCAGTGATTGATTTTCTGCATTTTTTGGTCAGCTATATATCTTATATAGGGACATAATGAAATCTCTCTCTGTCTCTCTGTGCCTCTGTCTCTGTCTATCTGTCTCTGTCCCTCTCTCTGGAGAGTAGATAAAATTAGATTTACAGATGAACAAATCGTTGAAAATCATAAGCCACCTTTAAGCTGAGAAAGTACAACTTAGCAGAAGTGAACACTTTCTGCTTCATTTTTCTGTGCTGTTCACCCAAGAATGGCTATGGGAGTGGGCAGAGATGTGAGTCCCAACAGTATGTAAGTTATTTAACAGGGATGCAGGCAGGGTAAATCATTTCCATTTCCATACCTTCTCCCTGGAATGATGTCATGGAAATCATTCTTGTTTTTAATTATGTTTCAGTCAGCCTCCAAAGGAAAAGAGAGGGCCCCGCAAGGCTATTGTATTTAGCTATGTAGGAATTATGATTTGAGGTGCACAGGGAGTACTATCTTGGTCCTAAATCTCTCTCTTCTAAGCCTGCCATGAGACTTAACTCCCTCTAGATGCTTTTATTCTTCTGGAGATCTTTAATGTTGAAAAAAAGCCACACAAATTTCTTACTCAAAAAGATTTATATTGTCACCAACAGCCACTTAGCAACTTAATAATAATTAGGGGATGAGACAAAAGACAAGTACATTTTGGCTAAGGAGGTAGGGGAGACACAGAGCAAAGAAAAAGGAAAATGGAAAGGGGAAATGAAAGCAATGTAGGTAGGCTCTGAAAATATTGACCCATTTCTCCATTTTTCCTTGGGCTAGCCCTTCAAGGAAGGACAGAGATAAGCTAAAACCCAACAAAATTACCTTTAGCATAAAATCACCTAAAGTTGAACTTTAAACAAGGCTGAAATTATTATTTTGGCAGGAAAACATCAGTTGAATTCAACAAACATTCAGCATCTATTATGTGCTAGATACTGGGAATAGAAAAATAAAATAACTGAATTAACTCCACATTTATTGATTAAGCATCTACTCCACGTAAAATACTATGTTGGGCAATGGGAATAAACAAAGTTAGAAACAATAAATCCTGCCTTCAAGAAGGGTCTAATTTAACTGACTTGAAGGGGTAACTTTCATAATGGAATACAAGAGAATAGTTGTTATTTATCAGCATTTTTGTTGCTGCTATTCAGTTATTTCAGTCATGTCCAACTCTTTATGACCCCATTTAGGGTTTTCTTGATAAGGAATACTGGAATTTTCTTTCTGCAGCTCATTTTACAGAGGGGGAAACTGAGAAAAACAGGGTTAGGTGACTTGCCCAGGGTGACACAGCTAATAAATGTCTGAGGCCAGATTTGAACTCAGGAAGATGAGTCTTTCTAACTCCAGGCCAAACACTTTACCCACTGTGCTGCCTCACTGCTCTGTACAAGAAAACAGGAGTGCTAAACATTGATTGGAGGAATCTGACTTACGAGCAGAGGGAATCAAGGAAGACTCCACAGAGGAAGTGACAATTACAGCTGGGCTTTGAAGGAAAGAGATTTAATCAGGAATAGATGTTGGGTGAGGCATAGGGGAGGAAGGAGAATATCAATGGTAGAGGTGGAAGAGAGCAGAATGAGACTGATGAGCAGCAGGTTGCATTGTGGGAGAAGAACTGGCTGGGGGGAGCAAGGAGGGAGGGATACAGGTGGAGAAGAAGAGAAGACTCACTTAGGACCACCATTTGAGGAAGGACTCCATGTTTCACCTCCTTCTCACCTGGAAGTTCTCCAGATTCCTCTTCCTTCTTCTTACCTGCCACATTGTGATCTTGAAAAACTTTCACCCTGGGGCCCTCCTCTCCTCATTGTTGACTCCCTCAGGTCAAGCATTTTAGGAAAGTCCCCATGTGGGTTTTACCTCACTTTCACCTAGGCTCTCTCCAGATTCCTCTTTTTCTTCCTCCTCTCATATGTCATTGCACCCACATGGTCACTTTTCCTCCCCACCAGTACCCTGTTTCTGCTTACCAACTTCCATATATGTGTTGTCTTCCCTGTTAGAGTATAAAATCCTTGAGAGTAGGGACTGTCTTTCTACACTTGTGTTTGTATCCATAGCATTCAGCACAGCGCCCAACCTGGCATATGCTAAACACCTAATCACTGCTTTAGCTATGTATCTCATATTGAACTTACCATCCACTAAAACCCTCAGATATTTTTCAGACAAACTATTCTCTAAGCACAGCTTCTCCACCTTATAATTTCTGATTTCTCAAATCTAACTGTAGGACTACATTTATCCATTAAATTTCATTTTAACCAATTAGGTCCAATATTTTAGCCTCTCGATATAATTCTGGCTCCTAACTAATGATTCAGTGTTTTAGCTATTCATTTTGGGTTTGAGTCAATTGCAGTTCTGATAAGGATGTTTTCTATCCCCTTATTCAAGTGAAGTCAAACTCAAATGGATCTCTGATCTGCATCCAGCAATATAGGTCACTAACCACCCATGACTGCCCATTCTATTCTATTAACAACCACATACTCCCAAAGGTTTGCCATAGGGAATTCATCCAAAATGCTAGAAGCATCCTTTGCAAAAGAACCAGTGAAGCAAGCACTCTAGCTATCCACCTGTTATCCCTTGATCTTGCCATGTGACCAGTCCATTTTTCCTTTCCATCACATAATTCTTTGAGACTATCTTCTACTGTTTCTAATTGTCCATGTGCCATAGTTTGCTCACATCAATCCCACATCTTTCCTTGCCCTTTGTGTGATGCTCATCTTTAGTTTTGCAGAGGCACTGCTATTCTGAAAGTTCTTTAAATTCCCCCAATCTATCAGTTTAGTAACTTTCTAATAAAAGAACATAAAATGAATATGACATGACCTACTCTTACAGAAGCCAATCTTATTCTTTATGATCACTTATTTTATTAAAATATAATTAAATAGAATATGGTCCCTCTAATCAAGGTAACATAGTATACAGACTACTGGACCTCGAATCAGGAAGAACCTGCATTTAAATCCTGCTTTATTTGACTCTGGACAAATCACTTAAGCTCTTTCATTCTCAGTTTCCTTGTCTTTAAAATGGGCATCTGAAAAGCACATCGATCTTAGGGTTGTTGTGAGGATAAAATGAGATAATATTTTAAAAGTGTTTTGAAAGTCATATAAAGTATATATAAATGTTATTATGATTACAGTTATTATTATTGCCTTGTTATTGTTGTTGTTATCAAGGATCTCGTGATCTTTTACCCACATCCACACACTTTATGATCCAATGGCACTGACCTTGCTATTATATTTCACACACAATACTCCATCTTCCTACTCTTTTTATTTTTACTAACTGTTTTCTCTAAACCAAGAAAGCACTCCTTCTTTGATGTTACTTCTTGGTTTCCCTTCTTCCCTTCAAGACTCAGCTCAAATTCTAATCTGCACAAGAGATCTTTCTTGAGACCTCTTCCTCCCCCATCACAATTTCACTTCA
This sequence comes from Pseudochirops corinnae, assembly GCA_028646515.1. NCBI lineage: Eukaryota > Metazoa > Chordata > Mammalia > Diprotodontia > Pseudocheiridae > Pseudochirops > Pseudochirops corinnae. The sequence continues at coordinate 92,959,880 of CM053588.1, read as the reverse complement.
CCTGAAATTATCTCCAATTTACCCTGTACATATCTTGTATGCACATAGTTATTTACATGATGTCTTGCCACAAAGAACGCGTGTTCCTTGAAGACAAGAACTGTTTTTGTCTTTGTTTATATCCCCAGTCCTTAGAGCAGTGTCTGGCATACAGTCAGCACTTAAATGTTTTTTGACTTGATTTACTTTGTTGGAAAATCATACATATTGTCATAACATAGCAAACGTTAATGCATCAAATGAGAGATTGAGATCGATCATTAATGTTACAGGAGTTCAGGAAGGGGAGCTTAGTCAGGGAAGGCTTCAAGGAAGAGAGGAGACCTGATCAAGGTCTTCAGGAAGGAATGGGATTTGAATAGGTAGGGAAGAGGAAGGAGAATGATTTCATATAAAACCACTAATTAATTATTGGGATTTTTAAAAACAGTAATGATTCAGCATGGATTCAAAGTTTCTCATTTAAGACTTATAATGATTCATTTACTAGATGATCCATTTTGCTGGATAAAGCCATGAATCCACAGTAAGGACTCCATCTTACTTGGGAGTTTCTCTCTCTCTCTCTCTCTCTCTCTCTCTCTCTCTCTCTTTCTCTCTCTCTCTCTCCATATACACACATACATATATACATTATATATGTGTGTATATATATATATATATATAGTATACACACACATACACACACACACACATATATATATATATAAAGATACATATACACATGTCTATATATATGTGTGTGTATTTCTATAAATAGCTGAGTATCTCAGGTAACTGTCTAACTTAGAACAGAGTTAAGGAATTCTGAACAGTGCAATCCCAAATACAGTCAGAGTTCAAGATGCCACCAGATGCACATCTTTATTTAGGCCAGACCAAGCATTTTCTTTGTCAATTTGCAGCTAATGGGACAATGATAAATGGAGCTCTGGCATTCTCCGTTTGACAATGGATTGAGGCAGCATTGCCTTGTGCTATAAATTAGTGTCAAGAGTCAAGATGTTAATCATAGGGACCTCCATACATAGGTGGCATAAATAGCATGTTTCTTTAAAAACTCTATAGTGACTCATTCCTTTTAAATAAACTTCTCTCTGCTATTTAAGTGAATTGTATGACTGACTTGAAGGGTTTTTCTTCCATCTAATTTAGGGTAGGTCTATTTGGCTTTCTAGACATCACTGAAATAGGTTGAGCTCCGAACTAATTTGCTCTGATGTTCCATTCTCTCCTTTGTGTAGAAAGGAGAAGAGAGGTGAGGAGAGGGAAGTGGAGGGGAGGAGAGAGGATGGGAGGGGAGGGGAGGGCAGGAGAGGAGAAGAGAGGGGAGGGCAGGGTAGGAGAAGGCAGGGGAGGGCAGGAGAGGGGAGAGGAGAGGAGAGGAGAGGAGAAGAGAGAAGAATTCTCTTTAGGACATAGAAAATGAATTAGACTTATTTGGGACCCTTCTCAGCTAAAGAGGAGAATCACTTTCCAGGTCTCAGCGCCTGATGTGAGTATTTTTACCACTGGTATGCCAGATATGAAGGAGGCTTGAAACAGATAAAATCTTCACAGATAGTCACGAGCAATGGTTTCTGTTAGGATTTTCTAGTCTGTGGCACATATTGCGTACATGGCAGCACAACTGCATGAAGTAATCTTTTATCTAGGGGAGTATTGGATTTAGAGTCAGGAAGAACTGGATTTGAATCCGATCTTTGACCCTTTTTAGCACGTGTGGTGATGTAACTCAACATTCCTCAATTTCACCTTTGGTAAAACGAGCATACTAACACTTGTATTATCTACCTTGCAGACTTACATGTGTTAATAATATGTATAAAACACTCTCATCTAGAGTGAATTGGGGTGCAGTTGAAAGAGAGATGTATTTGGGGGTCAGAGTATGTGGGTTCAAATCTTGTCCCTCATACTACTTGGGTGACGTTGAGAAATCATCTAATCTCTGTTCTTTCTCTGGGGTTAGAAGAGATGACTTCAAAGATACCTTTCATCTCTAAGTGTGTGATGATCTTTGTTTCCTTTCCTCCTCCACCACTTCCATCAATAACTGTCCATACCAATTTGCATTTACAACCCTGGGTTTCTTTCTACTCAAATGGATCAGAAAATTTTACTGTGCATATTGTTAGGCAAATTGCTTACCACATGGTATAGAGGGAGGATCAGTGGACTTTCTTAGAAGTACATTATATTCAATTATACCCCGTAAGTTCTGTGTCCCATGTATTATTTAAGGCACTAACATTCTTGAACACTAATATATTTTGATGATGATAAAAATGGTGCATATATCAGACAAGTTACTTTACTTCTCAAAGATTAAGTTTCATGTCTTATAAAATGGGATGAAATAGTCATACCTGACTAAATGACCAGGTTCTTGAAAAGATCAAATTAAATCATAGCTATGAGATTCTTTTGTAAATATGAAGCACTATTTCAATATGAGCTATAATTATGATTGTCAGGGAAAATCATGCTAAATTTCCCAAAGGAATACATATGTTAGAAGTTTTGGATATTTTTGCACCACAAAAACCTTAAACAAAGGTGCATGTAGGAGTCGTTTAGGGAGGCATTTATTTACCTGGAAATGGAAACTCCCCTCTCTTGGGGGGGTGAGAAAACTACACTATTCATGCCCATACAGTAGTGTACTATGCTAAAATGGCAAATGAACTTAGAACCTGAACTTCAAGAAAAAAAAGTTCTAAACCTTGCCCAGTGTAGCATGGGCATAGCCATCTACTCTGCTGAAGAAGAACCACTTGGAAAATGTTCATCTAAATGAGATTCCTATAACCAAATACACTGATACAAATTCAATCACCCAGAACTACATGACATTGTAGGAAAAGTAAGTGAAATAATAGTGCCTGAAAAGCATTTATTAAGTACTAGATACTGTCCTAAGTGCTGGAACATACTAAATGTTTAATAATTACATGCATGTTGAATCAACTGACTTATTGACTAATAATAGAGGGGCCCTGAAAGTGGAATTTTTTCCAGCATCACCAGTGACTTTTCCCACCTTCTTCCCTAGAAGTAAATTAGATGAAAATAGTAAAGTAGCTATTGGGAAGGAATATTAATCATTTACAAAAAGTACTATGGATAGAATCAGTGAGTTCAGCTCTGTAATAATATAAACTCACATATCTGTAGCACTTTAAGGTTTACAAAGTACTTTCCTCACAATAACCCTATGAAATAGGGAGTACAAATCTATCTATTTCTCTATCTCTTGTTTGCTTATTTATAAATTATCTATCTATATATGTATATACATACATGCATATGTACATATACATATATATGTATATATTTAACCTAGATCTCTCTGATTGATTGAATTTGATAAATTTGGGAAACTCATATTAGGGAATTACCTACTCTAATTCAAACCTTTTCAACTCATAGTTACTAGAATGAAGGAAGGGAGCACTGAAAGCAGTCAGTAGGAATATTATTGTCCCCATTTTACAGATGGAGATAAAGCGTCTGAAAGTTCCTTCCAATTCTAAACCTGTGATTCTCATTACACATTGAGTGTCATAGCTGGAATTCGAAGCCAAAATTCTTCCTATTATAGCCCCCTCATCAGTTCCACTACACCACAGTCCATGTCTGGGATACAGCTCTAGAATCACTTAAGGAAAGGGAATGTTTGCATCAAGCTCATTAATGGTTCAATTTTTCAACAATCACTATCACCACTAGGGGGCAGTGATATATACTTGAAGATAGATGAAACCAAACTATGAATGTCATTAGCTTCCAAAGTGCTTCACAATAGATATAGACCCAGTTTCCTGCAGGGCTCATTGGCCGCCCTCCTGATGGTGTTGGGGGCATCAAATACAAAAACATCAAATTCTTGTAACTCCCAGAAGGGCTGGTGTGGCAACCACCAGCAGCAGCAGGAAATGGCAAGATGCTAAGAATGGATTGGGGGAGACCAGTAGAGGTCAACCTGTCAGGCAACAGGATTTATGGAACATTTACTGAATGGAGGATTCTACAAGACTCATGATAAGAATTTAGCCACAGAAACAATGGAAAAAGCCCTGAAGAATCTTCTAATCTAGTTGAAAAACATATGATTTAGAATTCAGGGGGTTCTTAACCTGGGCTCTGTGAATTGTACATATACATGTACATGTACCCATGTGCATTTACATACATATAATCAGTGAACTATACACAGTATATATGTATGTGTATTCACAGATCCCAGGTTACATGTATACACACATATGTTTGTGTGTAGGTATGTGTGTATTTTGATATAGCTGGCTTCTTTTGTAAAATTCCTACACATTTCATTTTATACTCTTAAAAGACATTATTCTGAGGAGTCCATAGTGCTTCACCAGACTGCCAAAAGAATGTATGACACAAAAATGTTAGGAATCTGTGAAAGATGAAAAGAGACATGGAAAATGAGGGAAGAGCCCACAAGCAACAGAGACAAGGATAAAGAGAAGCAGCATAAGTAAGCTGAGATGGTACGCAGCATGTGAAAACTCCAAGTTCTGTAAGTTCTTAGTCATCGTCAACCCTAAGTACAAAGACCTCTATATCTCGTTTCATTCAGTCTATATAATATAGCAGTTCTTATTAATGGAAGCAGCTAGAATAGATGGAAATTTTCATGCAGAGAAAATAAAATAGAAAATGCCTGATTGGAACAAGATTATTTGGAATTTGTCTTCCAAGTTAGTTTATTCTCTTTTGTAAAAAAAATAAAATAATACCTAAGTATGGTAGGATTAGATATATTCTGCTATAGAGACCACCTCCGATGTCCAACCCCCTGGAGACGGTTTGGCTGCCCTGAATTTTTCATCTAAGTAATGAAGATGATTCAAGTTATTTTCATCATTTCACTGTCATTTATTAATTAGTGAGCATTAATATCTAAAGGAGAACACCACTTGGGGTTGAAATTCTAATTCTTGATCAAGTGATGTATTAAACAATTTCATTATTCATGGCCCTTGGCCATAAAGAAGTATGAGTTGCCTGGGTAGTTTGGTAGAATATACACTCAGACTGCCTCTAATCATGAACCATCCAACTGTTCAAGGATATTCTCCCAAATAACTCAGTTTCCTAGCTAAGAACTGGACTTGGTGACGGTGAAGAAAATGAGCTAGACATACAGGTATGAACCTGGGTGCTAGGATCAGATAGAAGAGAAGACATCACAAGTTTGGCCAGGCCCTTATGTTCTCTTTTTGCTTTTGGTGATGTTTTCCTTTGTTTCCTTTCCATCCCAGCTTGTGAGTCAGTACTACTGCACTTCCCCTGTATAATTTTGAGTTTGACTTCCAATGCCTCTGTCTTTGATTTAGCAACTGAACTGTGTTCTGTTTTCCTGGTCTCATTTCCTGTTTGGTCATCTCTTTACCCCACATCCTGACATCCTTGCTTATGATCTTGGCCTGGTAACCTGACCCCAATCCTGGTTATACCTAACCATACATAAATGGTTAAGTAGGAAAGGATCATGTCTCTTCTACTGTCACTATTTTTTCAGGTCACATTAACCTTTTAAAAAACCCATGATGGAAACAGTAATGCCTTAACTAGGCTGGCCTTAGCTCCTCACTTTACCTTAGGGTCTCTCCAGATGAGCCCCTCCTTTTCCACAGGTTGACCAGGCTGCTTGACCGACTGGCAGCTGAGGATGACTTCCCATCTCCTACATGCATCCGCACCACTGTAGATGTTGTGAACGCACTTCTCACATTTCTTTCTGGCTTGGCCAGGATGATGTACACCTTCGGCACAAACATGCAGCCCAGGGCCACAGTGGCACTGAGGCTAACCGAGAAACACATGGTGATGATTTTGTAGTTGCTTCCAAAATAGATGGGCACAAAGGCCAGCCATATGATGCAAGTGGTGTACATTGTGAAAGCAATGTACTTAGCCTCATTGAAATTAGCTGGAACATTTCTGGTCTTGAATGCATAAAAGGTACAGCTTAAAATTAATAATCCATTATAGCCAAGGGGCGTTACGACACCCAGGTTGGTGGTGTTGCAGATCAAGTAGACTTCCCGAATACTTGGGTAGTCATGCATTATGTCAGGAGGCTCCATTATGAAAAGGGCAACAATTATGCCAAGCTGGATGCAAATTAAGATGAATGCAATGACCAGCTGGGCACAGGCACTCATAAACCTTGGCTTCTTGGTACAGATCTTCTTCTTGCTGCCAGCCAGAATTCTGGCGATGCGATTGGTTTTGGTGACCAGTGCAGAGTAGCTCATGGCTGGAGAGAGGCCAATGCCTATTCTCTGCAGGTAGCAATAAATCTGCTTAGGCTTCGCGATGAGACAGAAAGTACACAAGTAACCCAAGCAGATGCCAGCCAGAATAATATAGCAGAGTTCCCGGCTAGAGGATTTGACAACTGGAGTATCACGGTACATGATGAAGATTGCTGTGACAAACAGGGTTGCCAGCAGGCCCAGGCAGGAAAATACCACAGCTGCAATTGGCTCTGGATCACCCCATCTCAGATATTGGACTGGGATCAGATCGCAACCTGTGGAAAGAGAGACCCACAATGATAAGGAACAAGAGACAGGGGACTGACCTGGCACACATTTTCTTGGATTACTATTGTTTTGCCTTGGGAAAGAAGCTGTATCTTTTAGCTTAAAGATCTTAAGCTGAAGACACTTAAAATGTCTTTCCATGAATCAGGGACTAGGATAGGGACTGGATCTGTGATTTCACTGATACAGGAAATGCTCAGATGTGAAAAGTCCCTTCACCAATTCAGGTCTCTACCTTTTGTAATCTTAGAGACTCATCTAGAGCACTGAGAAGCTAAGTGACTTGTCCAGAGTTATACAACCAGCATGTTAGAGGCAGGTTTTAAAATCAGGGCTTCCTGACTTCGAGGCCACTTCTTTATTCACCATGCCACATTACCTCTTTTAATGCATTTTAAGGTAGGTGAAATGGAAACATCACATACTTTAGAGAATTTCATTCAATGTAGGTTTTTTTCCAAAATTTACTTTATTTTTAATTTATGAAATAAAAGAAATATTTCCATAACACAGCAGAATAAAAAGATGATTGAACATGAATCTGCAAATCTATTATGTACAATTTGCTATTCCTTTTAAATATATGATAAAGTTATATAAATTTCTTTTTTCCCTTTTTTTCCCCTTCCTGTATTTGACAAGTATAAAGATTCAAGTTTTTGGGATAAGAATTCATTATTTGGTAAAAAAAAAAAAAACAAAAAAAAACTGTTGGAAAAAATGGAAAGCAGTCTGGGAGAAATTGGGCATAGACCAATATCTTTCACCATTTACCAAGATAAGGTCAAAATGACTATGACCTAAACATAAAGAGAAATATTTCTTACAAAAAAATTTGAAGAACATGGAACGTATTACTTATCACACTTATAGATAGGCAAACAATTTATGAATAAATAAGAGATAGAGAACAGAGTGAGGTATAAAATGAATAATTTTAATTATACTAAATTTCACTCAATATAAACAAATGTCCAATATACTCATAAATATATATATATATATATATATATGTGCACAAAACCAGCAAACACAGATTAGCTGTATATTTAAAAGCCAGCTACTGAAATATGTGCTAAGTCATATATTTTGGGCTCATTTTTACATATTCAGATTCAATTTAAAATACTTTATCCATTAAGGTTCTAAAAATTCTCTTTCACTATACATCCTAGAATATTATTATGACTAATAATATTTAGCTTGTAAATATATTTAATTTTCTTACTGCACAGAATTCATTCTCTCACTCCTCAAATCAAAACTTTTTCATGGCTCATCATTCTTATGTGGAATGTCTTGTCTAAGGCCTAATTCAGCTCCACCTTTCTGATTAGGAAATATATAGTTGATTCCAGGAAGCACGACCTGGGACCTCATTCTGGAAGATTCCTATGAAGTTCTTACTTCTCTCCTTCACTTTAAATAGAAATAAAATTGGGAATATGATTGCCATAGTAGCATTCCTTTAAATGTCCATGATAGCTTTATTATAAAGGAATCCAGTCATGTTTTGTGTGATATAAGAATTCTTTCAGGGGCAGCTAGTAGGTGGTGTGGTAAATAGAGTACTGGCTCTAGAGTCAGGAGGACCTGAGTTCAAATCCAGCCTTAGACACTTAACACTTACTAACTGTGTGACCTTGGGCAAGTCACTTAATTCCAATTGCCTTCCTTCCCCCCTCTGAAAAAAAGGACACACACACACACAAAAATCCTTTCATTACCACTCTCCCTTCCCCCCTCAAAAAAAAAGAGAGAAGCAACTGTTAAGGTTTTTTTTTTAAATGCTTCATACTACAAGGTTGTGTGAGCTATTATTTTTCTCAATTTTTTGAAAACCTCCAACTCATCTTTATTGCTAAATCTTAATTATCATCTAATTGGATATAATTAGTCATTAATGTCCACATTTTGCATATGTTATCACCAGTCTTTTAGGTTGGAAATATTTCAGAATTCTTTGCCTTATGTCTATTGTAATCACAAATGAACCTCAAGAAAAAATTTCTTTGGCCACGTATTATTTTAAGTTTCCTACATAAATATACTTGTGGTAGGTGCCAGGTGGGTCTATGTTCAAGTACTGCCTTTGACACTTACTACCTGTATGACCATGAGCAATTATCTTCACTTTGAGGGCCCAGAATCCAGGTGACAGGTGATTTTTCTGGGTCTGTGTTATTATTAAATGGTGTAACTTTTTTATTTGACAGATACATTACAACTTAAAGGAAGATTTCAGGAATAAATCAAACCTTCTGTCACTACAGGATCAAAGCCTTAGAGCTGAGAAGTCAGAGGCTTTCCAGTCTGACCTCCTAATTTATAGAGTAGGAAATCAGGGACACGGAGATTAAATAGCTTGTTCCAAATCCCCCAGATAGTTAAACACAGAGCTGGGATTTGAACTCAGACCCTTAGGCTCCAAAGCTAGAATTCTTTCCTCTGCATTATATTGCCATCATAATATATGTGACTTGACTTATATCACAAATAATAAATCATCAGTCATTGAGAGCAGAATTTGCAGATATTAAAATAAACATGGGTTAGCTAGATGGTGCAATGGATAGAGCATTGGTCTGGAGTCAGGAGGATCTGATTTCAAATCCAGCCTCAGAAATGTACTAGCTGTGGTACTCTGGGAAAGTCACTTAACCCTGTTTGCCTCAGTTTCCTCATCTTTAAAATGGATTGGAGAAGGAAATGGCAAACCATTCCAGTGTCTTTGTCAAGAAACCATCAAATGGGGTTATGACTGAACAACCAAAAATACACATGGCAATCAAAAATAAAGTCTTAAAAGCTTCCTTTGTTTTTACCTTCTTCTCATCCTTTTCTCTGGGCCCTGTTGCATGGCTGCCTACTTTCCTTCCCCTACTTCAAGCTCTGAATATACAGAATCTAGAATCCAATGATTGTCGTTCTTTTCACAGTCATCCCTTTATGGATCTATGTACCTACCCCAACACACTCTTTATGACATTTCTATAATTCTTTTTTTTCCTAATTTCAAATTCATTAGAAACTTTTCAATAATGCTTTTATCCTCTAAGATTGTTTCATTTTTTTTCAAAATAGGTGAAAGTAATTTGAAGTCAAGTCTTCTGGTTAAGGTAAGGCATCTTTTGCTTAAAAAACATGGTGCCATGAGAGGATGAGCCAGTTCAACCAACTGGCTTTGAAAATAATTCCCAAAGAGAGTTCCAGCAATGTGGGAGACATTTTTTTTGGGGGGGGGGGTTATGCCTGCAAAATAAGTATACAAAATCTCTAGTTTGTAGGATTATACTTCTTTTACATATGAATTCTGATATATTTGAGTAAAAATCATTCTCATTACTATTTTCACATTTCTTTTTTTTTGTGCTGTGGGAAGAAAAAACATTCTATACAAAAAGGTTGAGATAAAGTAGTTTCATGAAAGAGAACATGGATGAAGTTAAGTCTTGTATTCTAGTTCTGGTTCTAGCACTAATGAATCAGTTGTGTATCCTTGGCAATGTCATCAGAATTGAACTCTGTGCCTCAGTTTCCCCATTTGTAAAATGAAGATTGCCCTAACAATGAAATCTTATATTTTAATTGCACTTTATACTTTTTCCAAAATACTTTTTACCATCATTATATCATTAGTTCCTCACCACAAACTTTGAAGTAGACAGAAAAACCCAAAGGGCTCATTCCCAGAATTATTAGACCAGATGACTTCTAAGGTACCACTCAATTATAAAATTCTTTAGATAAAATGGATCAACAAAAAGAAAAGTTATTTTATAGGTTTTAAAAATCAATGTATTAGCATATATACTATAAGTAGGCACTACAAGGTATTATAATGATGCCTAAGACACTACCAAGGCCTTTACAAGGGCTTTTTAAAATCATACATCACTCTTTGTTGGGGAGTCCTAGTTATTGATGGCTAATCTGTAGTTGGCCAACATAAAGCATTATATAAATGGGAATTGTTACTAGAACTCTCACGTATTACGATGACCTATTAGGCAATAGTTAATTGATTTTATTCTTTCTAATATTCCCTGGATTACTTTAGTATTTCTCCTAGCAGCTAATAATTAACATTTGCTAAAATATTCAAGCTTCAGTTTCATTTGAATGACGTTCAGCATACATCTATGCAAGAGAATTAATGTATTTTACTTTTAGGAAAAACTCTTAAGGCTATTAGTTTCTGAGTGAGGCTATTAACTCTTATTTAGCACACAGTTCTAACATAGCTCGGTTCTCTGGTTTCTGAAGCCCAGAGCAAATTAGAATATGAGAGGAGAGAGTTGGGAGAGACAGTTATCCTGACAGCAGGGACAAGTGCCAGGTGAGAGCCTGACAGCAAGAAAGAAAGTACAAAAACTCTAATAAGCAGAGAAAAATTCAAATAGAGTAGCCTTGGGGCTATTTAATGTAAGAGAAAACAGGCTGATTCAACTTGCTAGCCCTGAAGGCATTACTATAATCCAGCCTTGTGAGTAATAAAGAAAAGATTTCACTATGCAATATTTAAAATCAGTTAAAATTGCATTTTCAAAACATTTCCAGCTGAATTGTTAAGATAAAAAGAACTCACAAATTGACAAAATCATAAGCTTTCGGAGAAAAAATGTAAACGACAACTCAGCTATTCAGGATGACATTCACTGAGGGTTATTGATAACGTGGTTTTAACCATATTTCTATGTTGTGACCATAAGTGTTTTTTCACAACTCTTCTGTTCCTAGAACAAGGGATGTTATAATGGCTATTCTTATCAACAAACCTTTACTGAGCACATAATATCAACAGAACATATTGTAGCATTTAATAAATGGTTGTTGACTTGATTTATTGGTTAATACATACGAAGGAGACAGAGGATGTAAGCGTAGTTCTGACTTTCAAGGGCTTTGCAATCTTGGTGAACAAATAGACCACAGAATTATCAATTTCAAAGGGACTTTAGAGTTCTAACCCATTTTCCAGATGTGGAAACTGAGACTCAGAGAATGGACGTGATTTACACAATGATAGATTGCAGTTTGATGGCAGAGTTGGGATTAGTTACTTTGATATGTAGCTATTAAACAATGTAACATATATGAAAAGTACCAAATGAATGGTTTGCAGGGGTGGGGAGCCTGTGGCCTTGAGGCCACATGTAGCCCTCTAGGTCCTCAAGTGGGACCCTTTGCATGTGGCCTCGAGGCTGCAGGACCCCACCCCTGGTTCAGGGTGCTTGGAGGAAGGACTGATGCCTGAGGTCTGGGTAAGTTATATGAAATGATATTGGATTTAGAGTTCAAACAACCCTTAAAAGTAATCTAGTCCAGCTCCCTCATTTTATAGAATAAGAAGAAATTGAGGATAGTACAAGTCAAAGGGTCCAAGGTCATACAGGTAATAGCTGAAGGTGGATTTGAACTCAGTTCCTCCGATTCCAGTCATTATTCTTTTCACTGAACAATATTACCTCTCTCATTTCAATCCTACAACATCAGAATGGAGCAAAAAGAGGATCCCCAGCATTCCAGGGAAAAGTGCTTTAGATTGCAAAGTACCTAGAACTACTTCTTTTCCCTGATATCATCTGACATTATATTTCTTTAATTTCTTTCTCTCTTCTTATGCTTGAGCTTTGGTAGCTGTCCTCATGATCTACTGGCTCCAGATCTTCAGTGCCTCTACCCTAGGCAATGACACTCCCTCCATGGGGGTGCAGGGAATTCTCAATTATTCAGGCATTTGATTGCCCAGTTTGTGGATTATTCAGGCCCTCCCATCTATCTGCCAAACACCAATCTCCTCAGAGGTGAGATAGCATTAGGGAAACTTACTGGCACATCTGACTACTCAGTAACTCAGATAAAAGATTCCATATGACAGGCTTTATCACTAGTGCAGCTAAGTGGTACAGTGGATAGAATGCTGGACTTGGAATCAGAATGACACATCTACTGGAGTTCAAATCCAGTCTCAGGCATTTACTAACTTGTGTGACCCTGGAAAAGTCATCTAACCCTGTTTGCCTCAGTCTCCTTATTTGTGAAATGAGCTAGAGAAAGAAATGGCAAACCATATAAGTCTCTTTGTCAAGAAAATCCCAAAATGGGGTCACAAAGTTAAACACAACTTAACAAAGATTTTAGGAAATTTTTCATTATAATGTCATCATATTTGGTTAAAGGGAGGATTTTTTTTGTGGAGGGCAGGTTGTATTTCATGTACATGTACGTGTGAATTTCATACATATGACTGTTATATCTGCATATTTACTGAGCATATAGTGTATCTTTCCAGAACTTTCTAGTATGATGTCTTCACACCTCCTAATCCTTATAGGGTCATAACTTTAGAATTGGAAGGGACCATGGAGAATATCTAATTGATTCTCTTCATTTTAAAGATGAGAAGACTGAGGTCCAAAGAGTCAAGTGACTTGGTTGACGTTACAAAAGTCATAAGAAGCAGAAGTAGGATTTCAACCCAGATCTTTACCTCCAGAGGAAATGTTCTTTCTGATAAACATAGTATGTTTCCTCTTATCTTGTTTTTTTTTTTTCCAGATCCTAAGCTTCTGAGTTCCTCAGACAATTGTCCTTTGCCTAATTCAGTTATCTAATTGAGGTATGAGGAAAGGCTGGGGCTTTAGGATTTTGGAGGGCATTGTGGAGCAATTGATGTCCCCATGTATAATAGTTACCTATAGATAGAAAGGGGTAACTAAGTGGTGCAGTAGATAGAGTGCCAGGCCAGGCTTTTCCTGAGCTGAAATCTAACCACAGAAACTTACTAGCTGTGTGACCCTGAGCAAGTCACTTAACCCTGTTTGTTTCAGTTACCCCATCTGTAAAACGAGCTGGGGAAGGAAATGACAAACCACTCCAGTGTCTTAGCCAAGAAAGCCTCAAATGGGGTCATGAAGAGTCAGACATAACTGAAAAATGACCTAAATGGACAGCAAAGTACAAACAGCCTTTTGGGGAAACCAACATTCCTCTTCCCAATTTGATTTATCAGTAGATTTCAATCCATGTGATGTCTATCCCACTTTGCCATACATACGAAAAATCAAGAGTAAGCTGGATTGAAGGAGAATGTGGGAAGGGAATGAGGAAAGAAGATAAAGCTGGCAGCCATACTTTTGTGTGTTTATTTTTCCCCAATGACAAACTAATAATATAACTATGGATTGTGTGCTGCTTAGAATAGCTTTAACAATACCTTTTGATTAGAATGAAAGCACTTTAATCTCACTGAATGGAAGATACAGTATAAAAAGAGAATGAAAAAAATAGACAGTAATCACTTATAGGCTTATCATAAGATCACAGACTGATATTTGGAAGGGACCTGAGAAGCCATTTATTTCAACCTGCATCATTTTTCAGATAAGGAATATGAGTTCTCGAAAGTGATGAGTATATTGCTCAAGGTCACACAGACAGAAAATTATAAAGCCAAGTTTCAAACTCATGTTCTCTGACTCCAAACACAGCATTCTGATCATCATACGGCACTTCTCAAATTGTGGGTCACAAAAATTTGGCAATGCTCAATGACCAAAAATTAAATATACAACAAATCTGAGGTGTTAATGGCAGCATTTGGCCCGGTTGTATCATGCAACTTCACTGCAGCCTTGCTTCTGAACACCAAGCTTGCCCACTCTGCACTGTGCCCACCCTCAGGCCATGCAAAGCCAACCAAGACTGCTGAAAGGGGTTGCAACTGAAAAAAAGTTAAGAAGCCCTGATATAAAGGACCAAAACAGTTTAACCTTTTTACTTTCCAGATGGGGCAACTAAGGCCCTATAGTGGTAAAGAGGCATATTTGAGGCCAGACAAACATTTAGTAGTGTTAGAATGAATAAAATCATTCATTTCAATGCCTTTGCTTGAAGCATCAGGATATCAAGGCAGTGAAGCTTACTGGAAAAGTGCTGACTTTGGAGTCAGAGGGCCTGTTTTCAAATCCTCCCTTGAACATTTACTAGCTATGTGACCATGGGTGAATCACTCCATCTCTTGGGCCTCAGTTTTCTTAGCTACAAAATGAAGAGGCTGAACTTCTTAGGTCTTTGATACAGGAAAGTCCTGGATTTGGAGTTAGAGAACATGAGTGTGAACCCTGGATTTGCAACTGACTATGTGACCTTGAATTTGAGGACGAGAGAGTACTAGATGATCCTGGGGAGAGAACACCTGGAGCTGGGGAAATCCGAGTTTAAACCTGTCTCAGACACTTTCCAGTTGTGTCACACTGAGTAAGGCACTTTAAACTTTATCTGCTTCAGTTTCCTCATCTGTGAAATGGGGATAATAATAGCACTTAACCTCCCAGGGTTGTTATGAGGATCAGTGAGACAATATTTGTAAAGTGTTTTGCAAAACTTAAAGTGCTATATAAATGCTTGCTGTTATTAGCGAGTTACAACCAAGACTCCTTATTTGTAAAGTAGCAGCAGCAGCAGCAGCAGCAGCAACAACAACACAAATAGTACTTTAGGGTTTGAGAAGAACTATATTTATCTATATCCATGCATATGTACAAATGTTATGTATGTATATATTATATATATCATATTAGTATGTAATATCACACACATATGTATTTATAAAATCTCATTGATTTCCTACAAAAATACTGTGTAATAAGTGTTATTATTATCCCCATTTCAGAGATGAGAAAACTGAGGCAAAGAAAGGATAAGTGACTTGCCCAGGGTCACAGAGCTAGAATGTGTCTGAGGCAGTATTTGCATTCAGATCTTCTTGACATCAGTTCCAGCTTTCTATCCACTATGCCACCCAGCATTTATTCTTTCCTTCCTTCCTTCCTTTCTTTTCATTTTGGAGGGGGGGAAGGCAGGGCAATTGGGGTTAAGTGACTTGCCTGAGGTCATATGGCTAGTATGTGTTAAGTATCTGAGGTCTGGATTTGAACTCAGGTCCTCCTTACTCCAGGGTCAGTGCTCTATTCACTGCACCACCTAGCTGCCTTAATCACCCAGCATTTCAATGAAGGGTTTAGATGGTAGTGGTGAACTAAATAGCCTTTCAGGTCCATTACAATTTTAAATCTTCCTTCACTTAGGACCTGTATGGTATGGAGAACTCACTTCATCTCTCTCTTCTCATTTTCCTCATCTGTAAAATGAGAAAGTTGGATTAGATGGTCTCTAAGATACTTTTGGCTCAAAGTCCTGGGATCCTATATCCTTCAATGCCTTCTTCACCAAGAAAAACAATCCAATCAAGTTTGTCATATAATGACATCAGAAGGTCATACACAACCTTTTGTAATGCTGAAGTATCTGATGCAAATCTAAGATTTGAATCTCATCTTTGGAGAACCCTCATCATCTAACCCAACCTACATCTGAAAAAGCATTCCCACTATACCAGCCTGACAAATGGTCACTGGGCTTTTGCAGAAGGCTCTCTAGTAAAGGAGAAACCATTACTCCCTAAGGCAGTCTATTCAGCTGTTGAATTGGTTGAATAGTTAGAGTTTACATCTTTTTATCAAACCTAATTTCCTCTTTACAATTTCCACTTGTTGTTCCTCCCTTGGGACCACATAGTGTAAATCTCATTCTTCTTACTCAGGCTAGCCCTGCAAATACCTGAAGAATACTCACTCCCTGACCAATCAATAACACAATGGACAGAGCCTTGAGTCAGCAAGTTGTTGTGTTCAGTCACTTATTCAGTCATGTCCAACTCTTCATCAGGAATACAAGTTCAAATCTACCTTCAGACCCTCGGCAAGTCCCTTAACCTTTGTCTGCTTCAGTTTTCTCACTAATAAAGAGAGGATAATATTATCTATCTCCCAGGATTTTGGGGGATTAAATGACATAATATTTGTAAAACCCTTAGCACAAAGTGGCTGGCACCACATATTAGATGTTTAATAAATACTTATTCCTTCTTCCACCCCCATGAGATACCGAAGATCTCCATTACTGAAGTCTATGTTCTCCCGGGATTTACTTGATTGTTGCTCTGAGGGACAGATTGGTAACTGTACCACCATTCATGTCCCTGAGGGCATTCTTCAGAGCAAAAAGTACCCAGATTATTTGGACTGAGCAATAGGGCAGAGCAAAAGAAAATGAGGATTGATTATGAAGCAATTTCCCCACCTTGCCACAGAAGGACTGTTCTCACCGACTTACATTCATCATCCATCCTGGCCTATTTCATGCCCTTCAAGGTTTATTACTCTCCCCCACCCTCTTTCAGATTCACTTAATAAAATCAACCCAAAGAGATGAAGACTTGGGGCTATTTTCTTCTTGTCTTCAAAGAGATAAAAACTTGGCTATTTTTTCCCCTTGTCTTCATTGGTTATATTTTCCTATGGCAGGTAGAAAATGTTTGTGGTGATATTTCATAATGTAAATTCGAATTGTGTTTTAATCCAGAGGGGAAATATGGTTGTATAGGTGCACATGTTAAAAGCAGTTTCTGAAGAAGTACCGTGGGGGGAAAAAAATGGTGGATTTGGATCTGAGAACCTAATGTCAAGTTCTGTCTGCTTCTTATTGCATATGTGATGTTGAATAAGTTGCTTTACCTCTTTAGGTCTCAGTTTACTTATTTGTAAAATGAAAGGGTTAAAGTTCTTAATGTGTGTGTGTGACATGCAAACTTTTTGCCTATTTGCAAACTCTTATCATGATAATTTTTTTAAAAATTTTATTTTTAATGTATGGAAGAAAACAAGCTTTTCCTTAACATAGTACAATGAAAAAGATGATTATGTATGAAACAGTAAATCTACTATGTACAGCTTGCTATTCCTTTCAAATATAAGACAAAATTGTGATGTAAATTCCTTTTTTTCTTCTCTCTCCCCCCACAATTCTATACATACTTCTATTTATCAGTTCTTTTTCCTTTTTTCAGTTTTTTTCTTTGCTTTTTGGAGGGAGGGGAAAGGGCAAGGTAACTGGGGTAGCCCAAGTGGCATGGTTAGTAAGTGTTAAGTGTCTGAGGTCAGATTTGAACTCAGGTCCTCCTAACTCCAGGGCCGGTGCTCTATTCACTGTGTCATGTAGCCATCCCATCAGTTCTTTTTCTAGATGCATATAACATCTTTCTTCATATGTCCCTTATAGTTAATTTGGGAATGTGTAGTAGTCGAAATTATTCTTAAAACAATATTGCTGTCTCACTGTATACAATGTTCTCTTGATTCTGCTTATTTTGGTCTTCATTATTTTGTGCAAGTCTTTCCATGTTTTTCTAAAGTCATTGAGCTCATTTCTTTTTTTCCTTTTCATTAATTAGTTAATTTTTAACTTTCAACATTCACTTTCATAAGATTTTGAGATCTATTCCCCCTCTCCCCGATTGCCCCTGCATGCAATCTGACATGGGCTATACATGTGTGATTATATTAAACATATTTCCACATTTGTCATGTTGTGAAAGAAGAATCAGAACAAAAGGGAAAAACCATGAGAAAGAAAATACAAAAAACAACAATAAAAAAGAGAAAATAGTATGTTTCAATCTGTATTTATACTCCATAGTTCTTTCTCTGCTTTTTCTTTTCTTTGGAGGGGGGAAGGCAGAGCAGTTGGGGTTAAGTGACTTGCCCAAGGTCATATGGCTAGTAAGTATTAAGTGTCTGAGGCTGGATTTGAACTCAGGTCCTCCTGACTCTAGGGCTAGTGCTCTATTCACTGCACCACGTAGCCACCCCAATAGTTCTTTTTCTGGATGTAGATAACATTTTCCATCATGAGTCTTTTGGAGTTGTCTTAGATCTTGTTTAGCTGAGAAGAGTTAAGTCTAACAGAGTTGGTCATCACACGATGTTGCCGTTACTGTGTATAGTGTTCTCCTGGTTCTGTTCACTTCACTCAGCATCAATTCATACAAATATTTTCAGGTTTTTCTGAAGTCTACCTGCTCACTATTTCTTATGGAACAATAGTATTCCATTACATTCATATACTACAACTTATTCAGCTATTCCCCAATTGATGGGCATCCGCTCAATTTTTAATTCTTTGTCACCACAAAAAGAGCTCCTATAAATATTTTTGTACATGTGGATCCTTTTCCCTTTTTTTTTTTTTTTTATAATTTTTGGGATATGGTCCTAGTAATGGTATTGCTGGATCAAAGGATATGCACAATTTTGAAGTCCTTTGGATATAGTCCCAAATTGTTCTCCAGAGTGGTTAGGTCAGTTCACAACTCCACCAACAATGTTTGTTTCAATTTTTATTGGTTCAGTTTTACCATATCTCCAACAATTATCATTTTTCTGCTTTGTCATATTAGCCAATCTGATGGAGGTGATGTGGTACCTCAGTTTTGTTTTAATTTTCATTTTGCTAATCAATAGTGATTTAGAGCATTTTTTCATATGACTATAGATATCTTTAATTTCTTCATCTGAGAACTGCCCGTTCATGTCCTTTGACCATTTATCAGTTGGGGAATTACTTATATTCTTGCAAATTTGACTCAGTTCTCTATATATTTTAGAAATGAGGACTTTATGAAAGACACTGACTTTAAAAATTGTTTAGCAACTTTTTGCTTTCCTTCTAATCTTGATTGCATTGGTTTTGTTTCTGCAAAAAAACTTTTTAATTTAATGTAATGAAAATTATTCATTTTGCCTTTCATGATGATCTTGATCTCTTGTTTGGTCATATATTCTTCTCTTCTCCATATATCTGACAAGCAAATTATTCCTTGCTCTCCCTAATTTGATAAAAGTTTTACCCTTTATGTCTAAATCGTGTACCCATTTTGAGCTTATTTTGATATATATGGTATAAAATGTTGTTCTATGCCTAGCTTCAATCATACTGTTTTTCATTTTTCACAGCAGTTTTTGCAAATAGTGGAGCTCATTATTTCTTTTTTTTTTTAATTTTTTTAAATTTTATTTTAGTTTACATCATTCATTTCCATGAAATTTTGAATTACACATTTTTCTCCCCATCTTTCCCCTACACACCACCCCAAAACAGCCATCCCATTGTATAACCCCTCCCCCAATCTATTCTCTTCTATGTCCTTCCCCCTCACCCCTCTGACTTTCCAGTAGGGCAGGGTGGATCTCCCTACCACAGTGCCT
>CM053588.1:92919870-92939687 GCA_028646515.1 Pseudochirops corinnae | reverse complement strand
ATTATTATTATTATTATTATTATTATTATTATTATTAACTACATCCAACTGGGACTTAAGATACATAGGCACTGTGGTAGGGAGATCCAACCTGCCCTACTGGAAAGCCAGAGGGGTTATGGGGGGAGGACATAGGAGAGAATAGACTAGGGGAGGGGTTATACAATGGGATGGCTGTTTTGGGGTGTTAGGTAGGAGAAAGATGGGGAGAAAATTTGTAACTCAAAATCTTGTGGAAATGGATGATGTAAACTAAAATAAATAAAAGCTAAAATTAAAAAAAAAAGAAATAAATGAGTTAGACCTTCACAGGTGCTACTATTACCTTAATTTAACAGAAAAGGAAAATGAGTCTCAGAGAGGTTAAGTCCAGGGCCACACAGCTAATAAGGGGCAGAAGTTGGATATGAATCAGATTTTCCTGACTCAAAGACCAGATATCCAGACTTGGAGTCATCTGATTCTTCCCTTTTTTTCAAGTTCTATTAATGCAGATATTTTACCAATGTCTATCATTCATCCTTTAAAGTAATAGTAGAAAATTTACTCCAAATAATTGTAACTGGCTTCCATCTTTGATTATTTGCACAATACAGGTTTCTATACATCAGATGCAGCTGGTAGTAGAGCTGAAAATCACTGTGTTTCAAGACATTTGTTTCCCCATTTTTCTGCCTTTGGATAGGCTGTTCTCCATGACTGGACCATGCTACCCTTTACACCTTTAGCACGGAATCTCTTGCTTCCTTCAATGTCACCTGCTCCAGAGGACTTTCCTGATTCCCAAACTTTCTGTGCTCTTTACCTCAATCTCTTTTGTATTTCCCTTTTTTACTAGTCTGTGGACACATTGTCTCTCTTTCCCACCCTCCCCCTTATAAAATGTAAGCCCTCAGAGGGCAGGCATTATTTTATTTTTGTCTTTGGATACCCAGGGGATATAGCTGCTTAATCAATGCTTGTTGAATTGAATTTAGATAAAGTCTAATAAAGAACACACACGCACACACACAGAGGATCCATGTACCTATTGGTTGGTTGGTTGTCCTTTGTTCTCAAAGAGGACCAAAATGGCATCACTATATTAAAGTCAAGTTCCAATGCATCCAACTGTCTGATTAGACCAATAAGAGCTTGGAATGTTCTACCAAGGGTTGGGTACCAATTGTGCATCTTCTCTTATGAGGGAAAACCATACATGCTGGGTAGTCCTGTGTCAGCATCTCCAATGTTACACAATCAAATCCAAAATGCCTATATACACGTATGGAAGTATACAAGTATACCTATATATATACAAATTTGAGTATCATCCTTTCACTATCTGAAATATTAAATCTGATTCATGGTCTAATTTTTTGTTTGTTTTGGTTTTTTTTCCCTTGACATAATATCAGCTAGTTCCCAATTCCCATGTATCTAGAAGTCTGTTTCAAGTCAGATAATAAGCAAAAACCCTAATGAAGGCTCAAATCCCATAGGTAATCTGGGCTAAGCAAAAGGCCCTCAAGCAGGAGCTGTATAATGAGCTGATGTAGGGACATGACAAACCAACCAGGAAGGCAAAAGAAAACATCTGAGGCATTCACGGGTGCACAGCCTTGAGCGATGTGCTCCCACTGTGGGTGCTGGGGAAAGACTGCTATCAACAGATCTGCTTTCCAGACATGCAGCAGGAAGGAAGGGATGGGGATGCTTGTTAGGAGCAAAGCCTTTGAGCCACAGGTGAGTCAGAGAGACTGCTGTTGTGAAGAGCTATCAGTTCTCTAGACCTTACAGGAGCTACAGATTCCAATCAGATGAAGAAAGGACTTTTGATTTTACGCTAAAATAATTAAGATACAGTTGGACATACACATCTAGACCATTAGTAATGGGGAAAATATTCTAGAAAAACCTGAAATAAAATATGGAAAGAGATCAGGTCTTGTACACAGAAGAACTGAGCTCATAGGCCACCTCTACTTTTCAGCTGTGTGACCCTGAGAATGTCATCAGTCTTTCTGACCTTCTGTTTCTTAATCTCTAAAATGAGCATACTACCTATGTGATCCACCTCACAAAGTTGTTGTGAGGATCACATTTAATTTTATATTATAATTATACAGGCATGCCTCATTTTATTGCACTTCGCAGACTTTTTTTTTTAAACAAATTGAAGGTTGCAAATTCTGAGCAAGTTGAGCAAATTGAGCAAGTCTATTGACACCATTTTCCCAACAGTATGTGCTCACATCATATCTTTATGTCACATTTTAGTAATCCTTGCAATATTTCAGACTTTTTCATTATTATTATATCTGCTACAGTGACCTGTGATAAGTGATCTTTGATGTTACTGGTATAATTGTTTTGGGGTGCCATGGACCATGACCATGTAAGACAGAGAACTTGATTGATAAATGTCACATGTATTCTGAATGTTCCACGAACTGGCTTTTCTCCCGTCTCTCTCCTTTTCCTTGGATCTCCCTATTCCCTGAGACACAACAATATTGAAGTTAGGTCAATTAATAACCCCACAATAGCCTCTAAGTGTTCAAATGAAAGAAGAGTGAATCGATGTAGTGAACTTCACTCTTGTCTTACTTTACGAAATGGCTACGGTCACCCCAACCTTCAGCAACCACTCCCCTGCTCAGTCAGCAGCCATCAATATCAAGGCAAGACCCTTTACTAACAAAACAGTTACGACTGGATGAAAGCTCTGATGATGGTTAGCTTTTTTTTCCAATCCCTAATAAAAGCTCAGATGATAGGTAGCAACTTTTTTTAAAGTCTTTCAAAATTAAGGTATGTTCTTTTTTAAGGCATAATTCTATTGCATACTTAATAGACTATAGTATAGTGTAAAAACAATTTTTAGATATACCAGGAAACAAAAAAATACGTGTGACTCACTTTACTGCAGTGTTTTGGAACCTAAACCACAATATCACCAAGTATGCCTGTATTATCCTTACTACCTTTGTGAACTTGGGCAAATCATATTACCTGCTTAGGCCCCAAGTTCCTCACCTGAGGAGGCTGGGCTAGAATGACTCCAGGTTCCCATTGAATTCTGAATTTCTGAGCTTATGATGTTCTGAACAGTGTTTTCTAAGCATAAAACACTATATAAACATATGTTTAGATTTGTCTTGGGAAGAAGAAGGAAGGGAATGATGATTTATATAACACCTATTATATATGTCAGGCACTGTGTTAAGTATTTTACAATTATTATCTTATTAGATATTTACAACAGTCCTGGGAAGTAGGTACTATTATTATCTCTCTTTTATAGTTGAGGAAACTGAGGCTGAAACAGGTTAAGTGACTTGCCCATCACACATCTAGCAAGTGTTGGAGGCTAGTATTGGTACAGTAGATAAAGCCAGGGCAAGAGTCAGGAAGGACTCATCTTCCTGAGTTCAAATCTGGCCTCAGACACTTACTAGCTACGTGACCCTGCTCAAGTCATTTAACACTGTTTGTCTCATTTTCCACATCTGTAAAATGAGCTGAAGAAGGAAATAGCAAACCACTCCAGTATCTTTGCCAAGAAAACTCCAAATGGGGTCGTGAAGGATACAACTAAAAATGATAACACTTTCTGACTCTAATCTCTGTGCTCTATTCTCTGTGTCACCAGCTACCTCTACACACACACACACACACACACACACACACACACACACACACACACACACCCTAATTCAGTGGATCTCAAAGATATCTGACCACAGAACAATTTTCTTTATCATAAGAAATCCCATTGCACTGAGCATTTACTTTCCTAACAGAGAAGGGTTCCTGGACAGGTGAGACTCCAGAACCACCTTGCCGTCTCCTTCCTTCTCCCTCTCCCTCTTCTTTCTTTACTTCCTCAGGGCTCATGATCTTCCTCCAAAGAAAGAGGCGGCTAAGTGTCTTGGCGGATATAGTGCTGGATAGATTCTGGATAGTGCAGGAAGCACTAAGTTAGAATACTGCCTCAGAGCCTCACCAGTTGTGTGACTCTGGGTATGTCACTTAACTTCTTTCTTGGTTTCTTCATCTCTAAAAATGGGGATCATAAGGGCACTTACTTCATCAAGGCACTGTGAGGATCAGAAAACATAATGTACTTGTAGCATTTTCTAAACTTTAAAGCCCTATATAAAAGCTAGGTATTTTTAGCAAACTATCATTGTGATCGGCCCCAAAGGCCAACTGGTAAGAACAGACAACGGACCACAGCTGGGGGAGTGAGACTAAGGGATGCTGAGGGGAAGGGGATGTGAAAACCTGAGGTGTGAGAAGGAAAAGGATGAATGGGGGGGAGGGGCTCATTTTGAAATCAAGCTTTGCAACCTTTGTATGTTCAGGTGAGCCTTTTATGTTGTTTGAGCACTGAAATAACCATGCCATTAATTATAAGATCAAAAGGAACTGGATTTACATGGTAGGCCAAAAGGGGTGGTTGATCATTTATGAAATTTTAAATAGCTATATGTTTAGCATGTTTAGAAAAAACTTTTATCACATTGTGTGGAGATATACCCATTGAGAATCGTAGAACTAGGGGTGGCTAGGTGGCACAGTGAATAGAGCATGGGTCCTGGAGTCAGGAGGGCCTGACTTCAAATTCAGCCTCAGACTCTTGATATTTAACTAGCTGTGTGACCTTGGACTAGAGAGGTTAAATCCATGCATATTTCCATACACATACGCATACATACACAAATACCTATTATATAAATCCACTAAATTGCACTCTCATTTCTCCTCAGATGTGGAAGGAATCCTGGGTTCTCATAGACCAACCGAAAACCAGAAAAACGCAAGTTCTGGCAAAGTGGCAAAAGGCTTTAAGTGTGGACTCTGTAGGGGACCTGAGTTCTCCAAAGGTCAGCTTTGCTGAACGCATACATATACCCCTATGTGGACTTCTGCCCATTCACACACATTGTCTTCTACAGAGACCATTTTGAATGTACTTTGTTGATGTATTGCTTGACCTATACCACCCCGCCTTAACGTTTTTTCAGGGTCAAATGTATGCACTACATAAATACATGATGATTAGACCTTGGTAAAACATATAGAGATAAAAATTAAATGCCTAAAATAATAACTGAAATTAATAAAGTGTTTTGCTTTGAAGAGCACTTTCCATATGCTAATTAAGCATCTAGGTAGTGTGGTGTACAGAACATTAGATCTGGCTCAAGTCAGGAAAACTAGAGTTGAAATGTAGTCTCAAAAACTTACTGGTGGTGTGGCCTTAGGCAAGTCACTTAACCTTTATCCATCTCAGTTTCCATAACTGTAAAATGGGGATAACAGTAGCACTTACCTCCCACAGATATTATGAGGATCAAATGAGAAAATATTTACAAATGGCTTAATATAGTACCTGACATATAGCAGGTACTTAATAAATGCTTGTTCCCTTCTTCTCTAACAAGGAGACCCATTTCTCCTTCTTTGATAATGACTTGGCTTGAAGATCCCAAAGTAGGAGGGAAATAACTGAACACGTGGGCTAATGTTATAAAGAACAGCTTAGTGTCATCTTGATTATATTTTATTGGACCTGAGTCCATCTTCATAGGAAGTTCCTCCAAGGGAAGGTAATAAGCATCTATTAAATACCTACTGTATTCCAGGCACTGTGCTAAGCACTTTTACAAATACTACCTAGACTACAAAAATTTCCCCATTTTACAGTTGTGGAAACTGAGGTATATAGCAATTGAGAGGCTTGCCTAAGATCACATATCTAATAAGTATCTGAGGCAAGATTTGAATTCCAGGATTCCTGACTCTAGGCCCAGCGCTCCATCTACTTACTGTGCCACATAGATGCCTGCAAGAACTTTTTCTACCAAGGCAGAGGAACACCTATTCAGCAATTTATTGTCTTTGTTGTTCTGAACTCTTGTCTTGCCGCTGGACTTTGATGACTGTGGAGGAGAGTGTGAGGCTGGTGCTTTGCACAGCCCTGCCTCACTTAAATCCAATTCACTTGCAAGTTAAGACATCACCCTTCTGATGTCATTGTCCCTTTTCAAGAATGAAGTACAAAGAGCAATGTGCAAGTCTTTATCAGTTTTCTAGGAGTACTGATAGGTTAAGTCACTTTCTCAAGGTCCTATTGCTAGTAGGTGGCAGAGAAAGGACTTGAACCTGGGTCTCCTGAGACAATTCTGTATTCGCTATACATATTGTCTCATCATCAATTATATGAAAACTAAAACCACTGGCAGACATTTTGATGCTTTTAAATGGATAATCCTAAAGAGTCTTAACTCCAACAAATTAGTACTGTCCTCTAATTGGGAAAACATTTTACCCTTACTGGGGGACACATAGAAACACATGCTTCCTCAAAACAAAGTTCCCTACAGAGATCATTTTGAAGCTCTTTTGTTGTTGGCTTGGTTGACTGCTACCAGATAGCCTTAACATTTTTTTCAGGCTAAAATTTTCCTTTATATGTTTTATGGAACAGATCTCTCGAGTATGAGTAAGTAGAATACATTAAAATACTAGAGCAAAGTTAAATTTTTTTTTTTAAGAAAAAGAAAAAAAGGGAATGGAGTCAAGATGACAGAGAAAGGAAGGGACTAGCCTAAGCTCTCCCCCATACACCTTTAAGTAATGCCATAAAACAATTCTTGGAGCAGCAGAACCCACACAAGGATGGGGTGAAATAATTTTTCAAAGATAACTTAGACGATTGACAGGAAAGATTTGTTGCATTGGGGTGAGAATTGAGCACAATCCAGTGCTGATTGGCTGTGCTTACCAAACCCTAATAAACCAGAAACAGGCCTTTAGGGCCAGTGAATAAGTAGTGGCCGTGTTTGCTTCTGGAGCTCTCAGCCCATAGACGGTAAGGGGGTTAAACAAGGGGGGCAGAAGGAGATTGCAGGGATCTCTTTGCTAACACTGAGGCATGACTCTGTTGCTTTGCCCATCCTTGGATTTGGGTCACAGTTCCAGGTGGCATTCCCAGGGAAAGAAGGAACATTAGCTCACCAGAACTTGCAGCCACAGCCTCCTGATTGTTCCAGGGCAGAGAAGAGTGCTTGTGGTCCCTCACAGATCAGAGCACAGGTCAAGAGATTAATAAATGTAGCTTTCCTTAAATCATACCAACTTGGAAGAACTGAAAACTTATAAGTCTCCAGAAGTATCTCTGAAAACAGCTGCACAAAACCCCTGAAGCTTGAGGTTTTCTTGGCAAACATACAAGAATAGTTTGCAGTTTCCTTCTCTAGCTCATTTTACAGATGAGGAAACTGAGGCAAACAGGGCTAAGTGACTTGCCCAGGGGTCACAGAAATAGTAAGTGTCAGAGGTCAGAGTTGAACTCAGGAAGATGAATCTTCCTAACTCCAGGCCTGAAGCTTTATCTACCAAACCACCTAACTGCCCAATGAAATAACTAGAAGGCAATAAAACATAGATAGAGATTACATACAACCTGTAGGAATCCTTATGTATGATTTAGTGGCCCCCATTTCAATTTGAGTTGGACATCATTGCTCTGGGAAAATCTGTAATCCAATAAGTTGGAGAGAAGGCCTTGACTTGCCTTCCAACAGGAGGCAGGGAACAACATGAAAGCAGTTATGTGCATACATGATATATACAGGAGAAACTGGATAGTCGCAGAAGAAAAGTACTATGATTAAAAGATCATTTGTTTTTTCAGTGAGATGTTTCACATTGTCTTCTATTAGGAGGTGGAGATGAATAGAGAGTGCTCTACACATGGGGGAACAGCCATTGGGGTGTGGAGAGTCTCATGGAAGAAATAGTGAGGAGGCCAAGTGTCACTGGATCCCAGACTCCAGGAAGGTCAAAAAAAGGGGAGAAAGATATAGAGGAATGAAAAGTCAGAAAAGGCCAGATTATGAAGGACTTTAAAAACCAAATGGAGGATTTTATATGTGATCCTGAAGGTAATTGTGAGTCACCGGAGTTTATTAAAAGGGGTGGGATATATGTGACATAGTCAGAACTGTACTGCTGGAAGACTGACTTGATAGCTGAGTGGAATATGGAATGGTGGAGGAAGAGAATTGGGGCAGGTTGGAAAGCCACCAGGCTTTGGGAATAGTCTTGGTTTGAGGTGATATCGGTCTTCACCAGCATAGGGAACATGAAAGAAAGAAAAGGACATATAAGAAAGATATAATGAAAAGTAGAAGAGACAGGACATGACTACTGATTCTATATGGGAAGCAAGAGAGAGTAAGGGAACCTACAGTAAGATACTTTGGTTTTGAGCCTAAGTGCCTGAGAAGATGGTGTTACCCTCAACAGTAATACAGAAATAGGAAGTGGAAAGGATTTGGGGGGAAAGTTAATGGATTTAGTGTTGAATTTGTTGACTTTAATGTATCTGTTTTGTAGAACATTTAGTCTGAGAAATGTAATAGCTGATTGTAGATGTGAGATTGGAGGTCAGGAGAGAGGTTAAGGTTGGACAAGCAGATTTGAAAGTTATCTGTGTATGGATTATAACTGAAACCATTGGAGTAAATGAGATTGTCAAGTGAAACCATATATAAGGAGAAGAGAAGAGTGCCAGGACAGAGATGATTCTTCCTTAGTCTTAAAGAAAACATTTTGTAGGTAGCTCACTAGACACAAAGCAGGCATTTAATAAATACTGAAATAAGATAGCACATATACAGTACTTTTTAATCCTTAAAAAGCTATACAAATGCCAGTAATTCTGTTTAGGAATAATCATTTGAACTCCAACAGGACTAAGGTAGTGATATCTCTCGTAATAAAATAGTCTACTTCAAGGAGTTAGGGGTCGCATCAGTTTAGGGTGCTTGAAAGAATTACCCACTGTATCCTGCCTGGCATCCTTTCTTCAGCCATTCAAGGTTCTGGAAGTCATTCTAAGCATACTACCAGAGCCCAGCATGTGCTTTTGGTGATTGGAAAATGTTGGCTGTCAGATTACAAAAGACTTCTGCTTCTCTAGTATCCTTCAGCTTTTGATCTTCCCCTTAGAGGAACCAAGCTGTGAGATGCTGCTCCCTTGATGAGAAAGGACTGTAGAATATTTTGTTTTTGTATCCCTGGTGCCTCACACATCAGAGATGTCTAATCAATGATTTTTGCTGTTCGTTGAAAGAATTTCATTATAAGGTACTGTGGTTTGGAGCAATTTGGTTCAAATGTAGGCTCTGTCAATCACTTTTTTGTGTGATCTTGGTCCAGTTAATCACTCTCTCTGGGCCATAGTGCCCTCATCTGTAAAATGATGGGTATGAGCCAAAGGATATTTACGGCTTCTTTTACTTTGCTTTTCTTTTTATATAGTACTATTATAATTTTATTTCTTTAGAAAACCTTTATTATAAACTTAAACCACAAACAACCCAAATATAAAAAATAAAGAATAAAATCTCACATAAAAAACTGAGCAAATGAATAGATATCAAAAAAAACAAGAAATGCATCTCATTCAATGTCCCTTTCCAAGTTCATTTCAGTTTCTGCTACTTTTATCTTTTACTCTTGGAAGAAAAAAAAATCATAGATTGTATCAAATGAGATACTGAATGTTAAACATTTTAAATATTAGCAATTAAGCTATAGATGATGTATTTGTCATTGCTATCCTGCTGTTACTTTGCATATAGGTCTTAAATTGTCACATTTATTTAATTTTACAATACCATAATATTCTAGTGCATTAATATACCATACCTTGCTCAACCATTTGTAGTCAGTGGACTTGTAGCTTATTTACAGTTTCTTTGTTATTACAAATTAATATTCTATACTGATAGGTCCTTTTTTTTCTTTTTAATGATATTTTAAAGGTAAAGTCCTAGTAATGGAATTGCCAGGGTCAAAAGGTATATCACTTTTTTTAAATATTGTCATATTTTTCTCCAAAGTCTTTACACCAATCTACAGTCTCATCAGCAGTGTATCAAGAGTCTAACACTTCTTTTAACTCCAAATATTTGATTTATACATTATAAAGTTAACACCCTGCAACCTTACCATAAAACACCATAAACTTGTATGGCACATAGGCATAAATAAGTAGGTGGTAGAGTGGATAGCATACTAGAATTAGAGTCAAAAGGACCTGAGTTCAAATTTGACCTCAGATGCTTACCACCTAGTGAAGTCACTTAATCTCTCTTGAGAAACCTCAGTTTCCTCATTTGTAAAATGGGCATAATAATATGCACTAACTTCTAAGATTTTTGTGAAGTTAAAATGAGTTAATATTTGTAAATGCTTTCCAAGACTTGAACATGCTATATACATGCTAGCTAGCTAGTATAAATGAATCCCATGGGAATTGAGATTTTTCAGAACCTTTATTGAGATAATGAAAATTTTCACCACCGAAATAGTGAAAGCTCAGTCCAGTGATTCTAGGGAACCATTTGTCATAGGCGGTTAATCATTTATCTTCCTGAGTCTGGAGCTAGAACCAGAACATCTCTAAAACATTCTGCCTTCATCTCCGCCTAAATGAGGTTGTATTTATCTGGTATAAATTTTATTTTTACAGTAAGTTCTGATATAAGGCTGGTTTTGAATGTATAAATTTGCTCTAATACAATTGATATATCAGGTAAGAATTTGAGTTCAATGGGAATTTTGAGTTTGCTTATGTGTGATATTTGTCCTTGAAAAACTGAGAATACAGAAAACTGTACCACTTCACAATAGCTCAAAGGCTGCAACCCTTCTGAACCTACTTCCACAAGCAAAGTTCCTTTGTTTGTTTGTTTTCTTTTCTTCAGGATAAAGTGTCATATCTTCTTGTGCAGCAGGAGTTGTGGGTGGGCAAGGGCTGATCCAGTCTGAGTCCACAACTTCACCCTACCTCCCCACCTTCAGCCATAGCTTTTCTTCCTGGAGTTGCAGCCCACCTAGGCAGCCCTCTCACTCTATGAGGACCTGGGCACAGGATGAGTTGTAGAGAGAGCCCTGTGATACTGGGGTAAACATTCATTTATGTTTTTTTTAACCTTTTAACATATGTAAATCTGTGCTACCATTTTATTAGGTTCTTATCTTTTCCCAACCCCCTTTTCCTGTCTTTTTTATATGTCACTGATGAAATTTTTGAGTGCCCCAATTCCATTTTTCTCCATTAGTCCTGTGTTTTTTATTTTAAGGTTTTCCATAGCACAGTGATTTTTAGAAAGGCACATGTTGTGTTAAAGTAGAACTAACTATACTTATGTTAGTATATCAGAACATTTTGACTAACCTGAATAAAATACAGGCTCCTTGAAGGCAGGGATTACCTTATTTTGATATTTTTAATTCCAGCCCTAAGCGTACTGACTGGTATAGAGAGAAGGTTAATAATAATAATTAATAATAATAGAAGCTGGTGTTCATATTGTGCTATTTATATAGTAATAATAATTATAATAATAGCAGCTAGAATCTATACAGTACTTTAAGATTTATAAAGCGATTTACATATGTTAACTCATTTTATTCTCACAAAAACTGTGGGAGGTAGTGATGGTATTACCCTATTTAGCAGATGAGGAAATCAAAGCACACAGAGATTAAACGATTTCTCCAGGATCACACAGTTAAAGAGTCTCTAAGGCAGAATTTGAACTTGGGTTTTCCTGATTCTGAATCCTGAGCTTGTTCCACTGTCAGGTAGTTTTTTCCATCTAGCTGTCTATTTAATAAACACTTTTAAATTAATCAAAGGTATTTCATAAATGCTTATGAAATGAATGAAAAATGAATTTAACAAATGGAAGTAAATGATTTTCAGTCTAAGCCACATTTGGTTATGAACAAAATGGAACTGCTTGAGAAAAAACAAACAAACCCTCCAAATCTTCAGTTTCAGCCCCAGTCAAGTCTCTGAAGCAGTATAATGTTACATACAGCTTCGTAGAATTGAGTGCTATGAAGAATGCGAATAGTTCTAGTTCATAGCAGCATTATGTGGTACACTCATTAATCAGAGGCATCCAGTGCTAATAGCTAAAATAAAAACATGAGGAGCCCATAGGGTTTCACACCAAAATGTGCAATGCAGGGAAAAGAGCAGATTTGGAGTCAAGAGAGCTTGAGTTTGAATCCCATCTCTATCACTTACTAGCTATGGGACCTTTGTGTAAGTCACTTAATCTCCCTGGGCCTCCATTTCCTCATTGGAATACAATTCATCTTTTGGAGTTCTGCCAAAATGGCTTGGAATAGAACAACCAGAGATGGATGGGTGGAGTAGGGCAGAAAACCATCCTGGCCTCTCAAAACTCTTCAGAGATTTCAGACTTTACTTGAGGGGCAAACTGGTCAGATTTCCTCCCCCTTTTACAACCTCCACCAACTAACCATGTGTAACTACTAGAGACACAGATATAGGGAACTGAGTGCAAGAGGCAGCTTCAAGGCATTGCTTTCTGGCAGCAGAGATGTAAGCCACTCATAAGATGCTTTTTGAATCACTATGGATTCAAAGGAAAACTAGCGTTGGGGGTCAAATTTGAGCTGCTGAGAAGAGGAAACATAGGAAGCCCAACTAATAATCTTCCCAGCAGAGATATATTGATGGTTGAGAGGGGGAGGGGATGGGGAAATAGGATGTTGAAAATGAGGATACTGTTATTATAAAGATTAGGGCCACCAGGACCCTGTAGTTTGGGAGATGTGAATTCTGTTGACCCTATATGTTGGCTACCTGTGTTCTTTACTACTAGCGCATACTATCCCCACTGACACTGTATATTAGTGGGAATGTATGGCCCCATGTGGGACCATTGTACTTTACTGTCTTAGCAAATGACTTTGTTTTGAGGAAACTGTGGCTATTGTTATTGTTCAGAGTGGTTTGCCATTTCCTTCTCCAGCCCATCTTATAGATGAGGAAACTAAGGCAAACAAGGTTTAGTGATTTGCCCAGGGTCATATATAGCTAGTAAGTGTCAGAGGCTAGATTTGAACTCAGATCTTTCTGACTCCAGGCACAGAGCTTTATCCACTACTTGCCCCTTAGCTGTGGCTATTGCATGACCATTAAAAGTAAGTACAGTGGTAGAAGCTTATGAGACATTGTTTTATGAGTGTGTCCCCAAAGAAGGTCCTTTGAATATAAGTGCAATCATTTCACTATCAACCCATTGTAAAACCTACGAGTGCCAAATCGGTTAAAGCCCAGAGGTAGTGCTACATGTGAAATTAGAGGATTGATTAGATTGCTTAATCTTGGGGCTCTTCTTCTTCTCAATTTACAATCCTGTGATCCTAACATTGTATGATCTGTATGAATCCAAGATTCAGGCACGCTTCAAACCCAAGAAATTCATATTTTTGTCCCTATTACTTGAGCAAGACCAAATAAGTTAAAATCCACTGTTGATATAATCAGCTGCTGTCTGTGCCATATGGCATTTCCCTGTTGATTTCATTTGGAAGACAATCTTGCATATTGTGACATCACCATTTGTTTACCTGTAAGATCTTCAGTGGGCCAAGAGCCAAGCTGGCATGCCTTGCATGTGTATTCGTCAAAAACAAACTCATTCTCTTTGCATGGAGTACAGGTCCAACAGCAACTGACTTCTCCCTTTCGGATCACCTAAAATGAATATTTAATAGCAAAATTAGATTTTTTCAACTGATATGTGTGCCTATGAATATACTTTAAAACCCCCAAAGGCATTGGCATGACATTTTCCTGAATATTGCACAACACGAACCCTCTTCAATCAACCAATCAACAAACATTTCTTTAGGACATACTCTGCTTACCACTGGGGACATAAATGAAATAGTATCTGTTCTTAAGGATATTATGAATGTTATTAGGGAAGACAACATTTCCATTTTTAAGTATGTAGAATGAGCACCAACTAAATGTGAGGTAGTGTCCAAGGAGTGACTGTCCTCAGCAGATAGAGGGATTAGGGAAGTTTTCATGTAGAAGGGAATGTTTGAGCTGAGTCTTGAAGGAAGGAAGAGATTCTATGAAGCAAAGTGAAGGAGAAAGTTCATTCCAGGAGTGAGGGCTCCTGCAATGCAAAGGCATGAAGATAGGAGATGGAAGTGTTGTGAGAAACAGAGAAAAGGCTAGTTTGACTGAATGGGAGAGGACTCGAAAGTTAGACTGGAAAGACAGCTTGGGCAACTGCTTGAACAGGATTTTAAAAGTTAAACAGAGTAGGTTGTACTGTATCCCAGAGGAAATAGGGAACCCCTGGAGATTATTGAGTCAGGAAATGATGCATCAATCTTTACACATGAAGAGAAAAAAATCCCTTTGGTAACTATGAGGAGGAAGAATAGAGACTTCAGAGAGGGAAGAGACTTGAAATAAGGAGACCAGCCTGGGAAGATATTGAAATAATCCAGATGAAGTATGAGGAGAACCTGATGTAAAATGGTGGCTCCAAAAGTAATGAGAAGGGCCTGGATGTTATAAGGGTAAAAATGGCAAGAGCTAGCAACCATTGAAATATATGGGCTAATGGACAGTGAGGAACTAAGGCTGACACTGAGGTTACAAACCTAGGTGACTGGAAGGATGGTGGTGCTCTTGAAAGAAATATGTTTGTGGGTAATGATAGATAATGAATTTTATTTAGATCTAGTTGAGTTTGGGATATCTCTAGGACACCCAGTTTGAAATGTCAGATAGGCACAGTTGGTGATGCAGGACTGGTGCACAGAAGAGTGATACCTATAGATTAGTAGGAAGCCCCATGAGTTGCTATGGTCAAAATATTCATCACTTGGTGATTAGTCTTCTGAGGATGAACTTCCTGGATCCTCTTGAAGCCAGTTATGCTGGTCCCTATGCAACAGTTATACTGTTTGTTCCTTGTCATGTTATACTCAAACACCTCATAGCTTGGTGGACCCTGTCAGAGCTTTCAAATCATAGAGCCTTCAAGGACTCAAGAGTGACCTCCACACTAGGATGCAGCCTTGGAATAGGACTTTGGGGGAGAGTGCATACTAGCTTAATCTACCTATATACATATGTATAATTTTGATAATTTTTGATTAAGCACTCTGTGGATTATCTGTGGCACAGTTTTTATCTCCTTTATTAAGTGGGTTCCCTCCTGTTAATAAAGAGACTTCTAGACCAGGATTTCCTAACCTGGAATCTGTGAATTTATTTTAAAAAATAGTTTAATAATTGTATTTCAACATAGTTGGTTTCTTTTATAATATTGTGCATTTTATTTTATGCATTAAAAGCAAACAAACATTATTCTAAGGAGTCCATAGGTTTCCTGATTTGACTTTTTAAAAATTCTCAAGTGATACATATAATACATTTTAAGAAAATCATGAATAAGACTGGTAAAAATACATCACAAAATCAAGAATTTTTGATTTGCATAAGTTATTTGCATAAGTATTTAGACCTCCTACCACCAGTGCAGTGTCTACAGCTTAGTAGATAAGTGTTAAGGAGTTACCTGAAATAAATAGAAAAATTGCCCAACTAGTGAGTGTCAGAGGAAGGATTTGAATCCAAGTCTTCTCAATTTTAAACCCAGTACCCTACTTGCCACTACAAACTGTTTTTGTGCTTCCAAATAGCCTTACTGAAAAGTCTCAGGTCCAAAAGGAAATGACTGATTGGATCATTCATTATTTTGGCTTATCAGACTCTGGACTTCCCTCCTTTTTCTGTTGGATAACTAAGAGGTAGATTTAGTTTACATTTACTCCAGGGACTCTAATTTTCAAATATCCAATGTAGAATCTCTTCCTGGAGATGTAGCCTAGCACAATGGATAGAGACCTTGTAGCTAGGAGCACCTTCCAATTTCACCTGGGGGCACATATTGAGTAATCCTGTGCATGCTACTTAAACTCTCAGTGTCCTAAGCATATTGATAAGACTATAAATTGCAGAGATAGAGCCAACCTACATTAGGAGAGGCAGTTTCTTTATCTAGGAGGTCTTTATATTGATGAAATTACAAATTAATCCTTTTCTTGTCCTCAAAAGAATTTTATTCAGAGAGCTCATCCTGCTTATAGCAAGAATGGTACCAAACGAATCAGTCCATCATTAAAATATATCCATCAATCTTCAGGGATTAGGAAGCTAGGATTTTGACCTTGGGTAAAAAAATTAAGAGGTTACAAAAATATCCTAAGGGAAAGGGAGCTGCAGTATGCTGGGGTACATTTCCTCCTTACCAGTGGCTGTACACTAGCCTCTCCTTTCCCCATCCCTTCCTGTCTCTTTGGCAACAACCTAGAACCCTCTCATATCCTGAGTTAGACTTTTCCTCTTAAATTATATTCTAGGTGAGGTATGTCCTTCACTGATCTTTTCAAAGGAACAAACATTCATAGCCATGGTTCTGTTACTATTAGAAAGACAAAACTCTTGTTTAGGAGTTTGTAGCAGCAACCGCAATGGCATATCCAGGTTGGCTGCTAGCACAGGTTCTTTGATCTGCTTTTCTAAAGGAAAGCAACTTTAAAGGTGTTGACAATCTTGCTTTAATTATACACCCCCACCCCCACCCACCCCCATACCCCCATACAAGCAGAAAAAATACAGATAGAGAAAATAACACAAATCAACAGATGGGGCTTCTGGCTGCCTGACCAAAGCTATACCTACATAATTACCAGAGAGAGAAGCACCAACATCTGGATTTTCAAAGCTGGGGCTGGGGAGATGTGGGGTGTGGGGAGTGTGGGGCTCCTTAATGGCTACCAAGAGTCTCATCTGACCAAATCACAGGAACACTCTTCCAATAAGTGAGCCTCAAAGCAAAACCTCACCTCCGAGTATTTATACCCTTCTTCAGAGCCAGAGGGCATCAGAACCTTTGTGACCTACTGCCTAATTACAAAGCAACAAAAGGTGTGGGCCTTCATGGAAAAACAAGCCTCCCCTAATCAAGCTTCTCTTGTTGGGCTCCACTGGACGCCTATTAATGGGAGGGGAATATCTTCAACTCCCATTAACATTACAGAGTTTTATTCTAAAAATATCTTTGTCTCTGTTTTTTATGGAAAATGCATGTGTATGTGTATTTGTACATGTATGTATGACTCAGTTAATCATTTGAACCACTCTTTCCCAGTCATCATGGCTTTACTTGGCTAGAAGGGCTGTCAAAAGTCAGATCAGGCTTCTGGGCCTGTAATTAACCAATTTATCTCTTCTGTTTTTAAAGCAATCAAAATAATTAAAATAATTTAACAACTGAATCACAACTATATATGTGTATCTACATATATATGTATACATATACACACTAATATTTTGGGGATACTAATATGTATTCAAATAAGTGGAAAGAATCAAGTAAAATAAAATTATCTTGAAATTCTTATCATAGTTCTTATATGCATTATAACCATATGCACTAAATAAATGTAATAATCCCATAATACATATAACACATAGTACGTGTATAGTCTATTAATAGGCAAGGCAATATATGATGATAATGATGAAATTAAAATTGGTTGTCTCTGCTCAAACTTGCTATAGTACCAAGAGCTGGTCACTTTAACTTTGTGTACACAAGGATTAAATGAGTTCTAAGATTCCATCTAACTCTAGCACTTTCTGACTGCAGAAAAGAGATACTCATTGAAATGAATCAAACTTTTTCTAGGGACAGAAGGTGGCTTTTGAGCATCTAAACATCCAAATATAGTCATTGCCTTATTTGTTCTCTTCATCTTCATGTAAAACCAAAGCCCAAGAATGTTTTCTTTTATGTTGATCTCAAGGTCCTTGTTCCCTACTCCATTGCTATTTTCTCACCACATACCATTGCCTATTTAGAGGTTAAGCTGATAAAATTAAGAGTTTTGTTTCCAGGAAAATTTCAGTAAACTTCACTGGTGATAGTACTGGAGGATTATCACTTCCAAAAAGAAAAACAGTATTTTAGCCATTACAGCCACTGAAGCAACATGAATGGTGATATTTCCAATAATGAGAGGTTCCTTCCCCCAGAGTCTCAGCATGCCTGGAAAACAAAGGCAGACACTTCCTTTCCTGGAAGTTGACTGGCCCCTTACTGCTCAATTTGCATTGGCTCATGAACATGAACAGGAAAAAAAAAAAAGATCAAAATCAGTCCATACTCTTTCTCACAAACACTACAATCCATTTTTGAATTGATGATGATAACATAATATATTCTCTTCTTATCCTTTAGAATGGATTTGTTTCATACATACATACATATACACATAATACACAAATACATATATGTATATATGCATATATTAAATATGTACATTTTTTTGCCTTTACATCCTGTTCCACCCTCATGTTGAATTAAAGAGGTGGTGCTAAGTCCTTTTCACAGACATTCCTATTCTTTTCAGGGCAGCCAGTCCATCTGCCACCTATTCTATCCTGGCAGCAGTGAAGACAGAAGGTATTTTTCTTACAGCAGAATTTCAGTTATGGCCCTAACTCTTCTTAAGCAAATGTGATAAATTATAATTTAAAGTAAATGATGGAGAAATGTGTTTTAATTCAGGAGTTTTTAACATGGGGCTGGTAATCTTAATTTTTTTTTATAACTGTGTATAATTGATTTACTTTGTAATCCTATACATTTTATTGTATACATTTAAAAATATTATTCTAAGACGGGGTCCATTGATTTCAATAGATTGTCAAAAGGGACCATGACAAAAAGTTTAAAACCTTCTAGTTTAGATGGATTACTAGTCAAATAATAGTAATTCTTAAAGATAATGTCAGTTTCTTTGGGATTTAATAAGAAGAAAAATGTGTAGCAAGACTGAATGAAATGACTCTCAGAAAGACTTTGTCTTTATAAAGGCCAAACAACTGGTTAAGAGTCCCTCTATTCTCTGTAACCCAGCTAACCTACTCATCATTGCACAAACATATGATTCACTTTCATCATCAGTATGTTTTTGCTCCCCTTGTTCCCTCCACCTGGATTTCCTTACCTCTAATCTGTGACCTTCAAGAATCTTACCTCTCCTTCAAAGTTTAGCCCAAGTGCTACCTCCTCCCTGAAATGCTCCCTTATCCCTTTCAGTAAGAAGTGTCTTTTGAAAACTCCCATGGAATTTGTATGTATCTTATGATTTCATGTTATATTATGATTTTTTTAAACATCCTCTTGCTCGGCTTTGGTAGAATATACAATATCTTCTGTGCTTTTTTCCCTCTTTGTATCACTGACAGTTTCTAACCTTATTGTGATATCTCAATGAGTGATCTCCTCAGTATGAGAACTCTGTTCTCCAAGGCAAATCACCATCCATCTTATAACCTATGATTTATAGAATCAGAGGGGTGCTTGAAACTCAGAGATGATAAGTGACTTACCCATGTTGAAATAGTTAGAGATTGTCAAATGAAGAATTTGAAACTAAGCCTTCCTAACTCCAAGGTCAGCATTCTTTCCATTATACTACACTGATTATTGTAAAAGAAGGTTAAGTTCACTGAAGAAATGATTGAGCATAGCTTCTAAATAGGAATAACTTACTCTCAGGTGGTGGTTTTCTCACAGTGGTTCACTGGAGTTGATTAGAAATAGTAACATTCTCCCTTTGGCAGTGAGGTGGTAGAGTGGTTAGAGCACTGGATCTGAAGTCAGGAAAGCCTGAGTTCAAATGCAGATTCAAGAATTTGCTTTGCTTGTGTGACCCTGGGCAAATAATTTAACCTTTATCTACCTCAGTTTCCTCACCTATAAAATGGGGATAATAATAGCATCTACTTCTTAGGATTGTTGTAAGAAGACAATGAGGTATTTATAAAGCACACTGTAAACTTCACTCTATAAATGCTAGCTATCATCATCATTATTATTTGGTCC
>CM053588.1:92891207-92919370 GCA_028646515.1 Pseudochirops corinnae | reverse complement strand
CCTTAAGTTACAACAAAGTTAAGCTCAGCATTGAATACCCAAGGAAAGGGCCTTCTTTCCTCTTCACTCCAGGCAAGCCCTCAGCAATCTCAGTTTCTGGGAAGACAAGGCTCAACAAAGCCATAGCCAGTGTCCTCATCAAGTCACTCTCTGCCTGTAGAACAGTCCCAGAACCCCTGAAAATATCAACAAGGGCCTCTTCCAGGATTTCTGTGCAGGTACCACAAGAAAATCCTCCTTCAGGGCCTCTGAACCAACAGCCAGGTTCCAGGACCTCTACAGCAGCAGCACTGTCCTTCACCATCAGGTGAATGTGGCAAAACAACATCAAAACAGACAAAATACCGGCATCACAGCCATGCCTCCTCAGTCCTTGGCAGTTCCAGGTGGCAGTTTCAATGGGCTCTCAACAGTCTTTCTCTCAGCAACTCAGGCTCCATGATACTGGATGCTGCTCTCCCAAAGTCCTTCTGGCCTTCTCTAGGCTTGGGCCTCTCTCCCGATTCACGGCTCCTCTCCTCTCCTTCAGCCCTCTCTCTTCACGTCAACAAGTCCATCCCACAAGTGGGATTCACAAGCTCTGGGTTTTAACACTCAACCCAAAAACCAAGCCAGTGCAGGGGCATCTCCAAATTCCATTACCAATACAAGAAGGAAATGTCCAACAACTCCAGTATCATTACCAAAAAACCCTAAATGGGGTGATGAAGAGTAGGCCATGACTGAAACTGCTGAACAACAACAATAACAAACTCTCTGAGGAAAGGGACTATATTCCATTTTTTGTCTTTTCATTCCTAACACTTTGTCTTGAGTTTTATTTTACATAGATGGCTCTTTTTTTCCTGAATAAAATTGAATTTATAGTAACAGGGAGGTTAGAAAGTGGAACAAGTTTTAGGGGAATGATAGAGTCTGGTTCTGGACATGATGAAATTGAAGTGCTGGCAGAAAATCCTTGTCTTGCTGCCCTTTATTTTTTGAAAAGGACCAAACTGATGTCACTATGTCAGAGTCAAGTTACAGTGTGACTGACCAATACAAACTCCAAATGTTCTACCACAGGTTGGGTAAAAATAGTTTACATGAACATTTGGGATGGATTATCTAAATTTGCACATTTTGCATTTCTTTTGAGTGACTTCAATTCTGCTTGCTCATACAGCACAGCACTTTGTCTGATGAAGGCATGCCATGTAGGGTGGTCCTGTGCCCGTGTCTCTCATGTCACACAATTAGTTTCAAAGTTCTTAAGAATGACCTTGAGAGTGTCCCAGTATAAATTTTTCTCACCCCCATATAAGCACTTGTCTTGTATGAGTTTTCCATAAAATAGTCTTTTAAGCAAGTATATGTTTGGCATTTAAACAATGTGGCCAGCCCACCAAAGTTGTACTCCCTGCAGTAGTGTTTGAAAGCTTGGCAATTTAGTTTGAGAAAGGACCTCAGTGTCTGGTATCTTATCCTACCAGGTGATATTCAGAATCTTACTAAGACAATTCAGATTGAAGCAATTTTGTTTCCTGACATGGTGTTGGTAGACTGTTCAGGTTTAACAGGCATACAACAATGAGGTCAGCACAACAACTCTGTAGATCTTCAGTTTGGTAGTAAGTCTAATGCCTTTTCTCTCACACACTTTCCTTTGGAGCCTTCCAAACACTGAGCTAGCCCTGGCAATATGTGTAACAACCCAATTATCAATGTATGCGTTCCTGGAAAGTATACTGCCTAGGTAAGTAAACATATCCACAGTATTCAAAACTCCTCCATTTGCTATAACTGATGTTTCCACATATGAATAATGTGGTTCTGACTGATGAAGCACCTGTGTTTTCTTGGTGTTAACTGTTAGGCCAAAATTAGCACAAGTAGCAGAGAATTGATCCATGCTTTGTTGCATCTCAGCTTTAGTGGCTTCAATGATTTGCAAACAAAAAAAAAAATCATGCACCAACACTCCCTCCACTTTGGTCTTGGCTTGTAACCTTTTCAGTTTGAAGAATTTACCATCAATGTGGTAGCTGATCTTGATGCTGTCTGGTTTGTCCTCATTGAAGGTGTTTGACAATATGGCTGAAAACATCATGCTAAAAAGCAAGGGAGCAAGCACATAGCCTTGTTTCACTCCATTTGTAACTGGGAAATCACAAGAATATCATTCATTATCTAGAACCCAGGCAAGCATGCCATCATGAAATTGACTCACAATACTAATATACTTTTTCTGGGCTGTGAAACTTTGACAATTTTCCATAAGCGCTTGCAACTGACTAATATCAAAGACCTTGGTCATATCTACAAATGTGTACATACCTCTGTTCTACTACTGGCATTTCTCCTGGGTTGTTGGGCAACAAACACCATATCAGCTGTTCCTTGACCTTTTCTCAGGTAGAAGACCATCTTCCAGGTGAAGGATCAACCTATTAAAAAGGACTCTGGCAAGAATCTTGCCAACAATGACTAGGACCTCTCTGTGATTGTGAAAGGGCAATTTATTTCCTTTACCTTTCTTGAGTTGGACAATGGAGGCATCCTTGAACTCCTGGGGGATAACCTCTTCTTGACATATAGCCTGGGAAATTTAGTAAACTTTTTTGTATGAGCAGTGGAAATGTAAATCTCTGCTGGAATAGAATCCACACCAAGTACTTTGCCACATGAAAGGAACCTAATGGCATTTAAATTGCAACTTCAGCTAGGGAGAGAAGGACTTCAACCTGAGGTAAATGGTCAATGGCTTCAGCATTCATTGATGACGCTTTATTGAGAAAACTATGGAAATGTTCAGCCCATCTCTCTAGGATCAAGTCCTTATCACTAATCAATGTCACTCCATCAGTTGTTGAAAGGCACCATAGGTCTTTGGCCCATACATAGCCTTCCAGGCATCATAAAAGTGCTCTGAATGGTTACTATAAGAATAAAATTGAATTTCACTTGCCTTCTTACTGAGCCAAGAAAGCTGCCCACTCCTAGAGCTCCACCATTGCTAACTGTGTGTTCGATCAACTTTCACTCCAAGTTAGTGACAAACTGTTCCCTCTCAGAGAAGTGCTCTAAACTGTTGACATTACTTTTGCCTTGAGGCTGCTACTTTTGTTGAATGTTAACATTTACCTTAGAGAGAATAAGTCTATGATCAGTTCAGCACTCTGTGCCATATATTGCCTTCATCATTCTCACATCCTGTCTATCTTTTCTGCTTATAATCACATAGTCTATTAAATATCAATGTTTGCTGTGAGGAAGTATCCATGAAGTTCTATTGCATTTAGGTAAGTTGAACACAGCACTGGTGATAAGAAAGTCAAGAGATGTACAAGTCTTCAATAGTAAGTGACCATTGCTGTTGCTATTTCCAACTCCATTCCTCCCAAGGTTTCCTGCTATGTTGGATAAAATGAGCCTATTCTAGCATTAGATTCACTCAGAATTATAAGCTTGTTCTCTTTTGGCACATTGATGATGAGGATCTCCAGGTCTTCAAAAAATTTTTCTTTGACCTCATCAGGATTCAACATGGTAGGAGCATAGGCACTGATGATGACAACCTGGTATTTTCCTGCAAGTGGTAGTTGCATTGTCATAAGCCTGTCATTTACTCCTTTTGGTGGACATGCAAGCTTGTTGACTAGATTAGTTTTGATTCCAAAACCTACACCACCTTCATGGCACCTCTACCTTCCCTGGGGCCATTCCCAGAAAAAGTGTGTATCCAGCACTGTTTTCAATTATCTGCCCTTCATTTGCCAGCCTTGTTTCACTCAGGGCTGCCATTTAGATCTAATACCTTCTAAGATCTCTCTCCACAAGAGCTGTTCATCTTTCAGGTCTACTGTATTTTGTGTTGTTTATAAGTGTACATACATTCCATGTATTGATGGTGAGTGGAATCATCTTTGTAGAAGTTTTTGCATATTTG
This sequence comes from Pseudochirops corinnae, assembly GCA_028646515.1. Lineage (NCBI taxonomy): Eukaryota > Metazoa > Chordata > Mammalia > Diprotodontia > Pseudocheiridae > Pseudochirops > Pseudochirops corinnae. The sequence continues at coordinate 92,915,442 of CM053588.1, read as the reverse complement.
TTTTTGTCCCTCTGCTGAGGTAATTAGACAAGGGCTGAGTAAGCAGGCAATTTTTAGGATACCTTTTCCAGTCCCTTCCTCACACCAGGAGGTGAGCAGTGTAATTCTTTAAAGGTTGCTCAGACACCCAGGGGACTGCCAAATCACATTGTTGCTTCCAGTGGAAGATGACCTTCTGTCCTTGGCCACTTGGGTTCAGGGTGGTGACTACAGCTCCTAGTATATCCATACCTGCTGCTTCATCACTTTTCTGTTGCCACAGGACATTGAGATAGGTAAAAATGGTAAAAATATATGGGTGATATCTTTTGATTCATGCATAAATTGGATTTAAGTGAGGTAGAGTTGCACAAAGTTGTTGGCCTCACTCTCTCTTCCAAAATCATCATAGTCCAGTGGCAGAACAGAGTCAAGATGCCTGGTGATGACTCAAGATGCACTGGATGATGTTGTTATCTTTGATGTCTAACCATGCTCTAAGTGCTCCACAGAGACTGCTTCACTTGCCTTTATGGTCACTGGAATAAATTTTTCTCTTCTGCCCATTCCATCAGGGGAAGTCTTCACATGCTTAGGGAACATACCACTCCCTGCCCCCAATTCACCAACAGGTTTGAGACCCCTCAGTTACCCTCAACCTGGCTTAGCCCATCTAACTGAAACAGTTTACCAGAGTGTGGCTACTATGCATGCTACAGCTTCTTGGAGTCACAGATGAGAATTAGATGGGTCAGGTGGACACAAGAGCTGGAAAGCAGCCCTGAAAAGGGTTCAGCACCCTCATACCAGAGGTACCTGTCCTCCCTGAATGTATTCTACACCACAGCAGAAAATCCTATCATCATATTCACCAATCCAACATTTTATTGGTCTGGGATTTGAAAATAATATGGTTTCAATCTTTGAAAAATGCTGCGCCCCTATGTTTCACTTGTTTCAAGTTTGGTACATTTGAAAGTAAATGCTGCTAAAAATAAAGTTCCATTAAGACTTTTGCTTCTAATTAAAAATAACAAGCCTACTAACTGAAAACCCTATCTCTTATAATAAGCATGATAATTGAAATGAAGTGGAAAATTGAGCAAATGCATTACATTGCAGTACACAACCATTCTATGTAGAATTTCCTCTCTCAAATGAGCTGCTCATAAATTGTACACCAAGAAGGTTAATTATTGTATCTATTACAATAGAGCTGATTAGTTTAGAAAGGGGATTCACTGTGAGATGACAGACACTGCATCATCACCATCAAAAAACATTTATTAAGCACCTAATTGCATGTAATATTGTGTTAGTCACTGCACCAGGAGGTTATCAACTTTAATTCATTCATTCAATATTCAACTTCTTCATTATATTTAATTCCTTAAAATACCAATAACACACTGAAGTGTTATAGTACCTTCATTCCAAGGAGTTACAAGTGTTTTCTATAAATTTTTTCTCCTGGTCTATTTTTTCATAGAGCAGTTAGGAAACTTACAGACACAAAATCAAACTTCCTCATTTTACAGATGAGGAAACAGAACTATCAACAGGCCTAAGATCACACAGGTAGCAAGAGGCAGAATCAGTATTAGAACCCAGACCCTCAGATACTATACCTGGTTCATTTCTTTCAGCATAACACAGTACTTTCATTAAAAAAAAAATCATTTTCACTTAATGTGGCAGATAGGTTGTGATCTGTACTATTGGTGAGAATATTTACAATGAGGAGATCATAACTCCACTATGCTATAGGAGTATCTTGTTCATATTTAGGAGGTTATAGGATCATGGGACCATAGGATCATATACTTAGAGTTGAAAAGCGCATGAAAAGCTATCCACTGACTCTTTTTTTTTTTTTACAAGTAATGAAACTGAAGCCCAGAAAAATTAAGTGACTTACTGAGGTTGTATAGGTAGGTAGTCATTGTCAAAGGTGGGATATAAACTCAGAGGCAGCCAGAAGGTACCATGGATACCTTAACTTGAAGTCATGAAGACTTAAGTTCAAATTCTGTCCCAGGCATTTACTAGCTGTGTGACCCTAGGCAAATAACTTAACTACCGTCTGCCCTTGTTTCCTTATCTGTAAAATAGGAATAATAATGGCATCTAGCTCCTAGGATAAAGCTCTATGTAAATTCTAGTTATTAGAAACCTGGACCCTTCCCACCTTTTCAGTCTTCCTGTGGTTCACTGGCCTCCTAATGAATATCAAGTCATTGGACCCAGATGACTCTGGAGGAGAAAGTGAGGCTAATGACCTTGCACAGCCCTTCCTCACTCAAATCAGAGTCAACAGCAAGTCATGTCACCATTTCCCTGATGCCATGGTCCTCTGCAAAAACAAAGGACAAACACACAAAAAAAGCTTAGCTCAGATTCTACCTTCTGTACATAGCCTTTTTCCTGTTTTCTACCTTCCATCTAAACAAATACCCTGTTAGTTTCTTTCCTCTGATATTACCTTCCATTGACACTGTATACATCTTGTAAATACATAGTTATTTGCATATTGTCTCATCTATTAGAATGTAAACTCATTAAGGACAGGGATCATATTTACACCTCTCTTTACATCCTTAGGACTTAGCACAGTTCCTGGCATATGTTAAGAACTTAAAGGCTTATTGACTGACTAACTTAGCTCTTTCTCCCCATAACACATTTTCTCTCAAGTTACCTACTACTATGCCATATAAGTGCACATATATGGCCCAAAATAATGGAAAGCCATAGTTCTAAGACAAGTAGGTCACACAATTCTCATGTTTATCCTGATTCCATTCAGAGTACTCAAACACCAGCCCACCCCCTATACAGATGAATAATATGAAGTAAATGCCCTTTACTGAATTGTCTTCTGTAAACATTAAGTGCCCTTTATTGACAATATCCTCTTTATGGCCACTGAAACATTCAAGTCTGGGAATACTTGGAGGGACCTCTGAACAAATGAAGCTCTTGCCAGCACTTAGCAGGAATCAAGGTAATCATTCCAAGTAGCAACTATTTTGTGATTATTTGTCCCTATTCTACCATAGATTGTTTCGTTTCATTTTTAGCTACAAGTACTACATGCATTGCTGAAAAGAAATGAAGAAAAAAAAGTCAGTAGAAGTTGCTCCCGCTACTAAAGTGCAGTAAAGAGCTGTTCTGATGGGGGATACAGGCAATGTTCACTGTGTCATGATGTCAAAGGATCATCTTCTGGCAAGGCAAAGCCAAGAGCTACATGCCATGAAATTCCATTTTCAGAAGACAGAGCCTGGCATAAGCATTTCATGAATCCCCATTGATTCAATGATTTCTTCAAGGAAAAGGCTACATCCATAACATGCACCATTATCTAAGTGGAGAGGGATCACAGTATAGGAGAATAGAAATGTTTTGACTAGGATTTGACTATCACTTCTTTCCCCTGCTAGTAGTTGAACAAATATGGGCACATCACTTAACTGCTCTAAGTCAAGATTTCAAAAATATTAAATGTAAATTATAATACCTGCATTACCAATAGCACTAATAAACTTGTTGTTAAAAACATGAGGGGGGTCTTTATTTTTGATAAAACTTTGAAGTATAAAATATCTTGGAAATTTCTCGCAGACAGTGAAGATCACTCTTTTCCTCCTCTTTATTTTCTTCTCCATTTGTGAGTTCTTGACAAGGCTATCCATCCATCCATCTATCTTTCTTTCTTTCTTTCTTTCTTTCTTTCTTTCTTTCTTTCATCTATCTTTCTATCTTTCTTTCTATCTATTTATCTATCTCAATCTGTCTGTCTATTATCTATCTACCTATCTGTCTATCACCTATCTATGTTTCTGTCTTTATCTCTATATAATTATTTCTTTTTCTCTATCATATCTGTCTCTGTTTCTTGATCTTTACCTCTCTATCACTATTTCTTTATCTCTTTTTATCATATATCTTTCTAATTTCATGTAGAAGTCTATGTAACATTTTAGAGAAGAATGAAACCAGCATAAGGTGAGCTACCAGCAGGAACATCTGGGTTATCTTATTAATCATAAGGAATCCCTTTTTCAGCTTGAGCTCTGTGACAGATTTTGTCTGGGAGAGTAATGAGCACCTTTGATGAGTGTGTGTCTCCCAATCTTATGTCTTGCTTAATATTTATGACTAGTCATTAATCAAACAAGATTATCTGCCTTTTTATGCTTCAGGGAATCTTGAATATTTTTTAACTTATGATGAGTAGGCATCTTGTTGTAAGAGAGGTTTTGAGGCTGCATTTTGGTTTACCTAATGAAATACTTTAAATAATAACAAACAAATAAGCAGAGTAGGATCTTGCTTCTTTCTATCTTTTAGTCATTTCTGTGGTGGTGAAGATGTGACCTGCTAGGTAATGTCACTTGTGAAAATCTGTTCTCTAACACTCTCATCATTGACATCCTTATTTGATATTGAATGAACCTCACAATATATGTAAATTATTTAACTGCTGATTATGTATATACACACACAGATATACACATACATGCACACGTGTATAGTGAAACACACATGTATAGTGGGTAGGCGAGACAAGTAGATTAGTCATTAGTCGTTTATATCATCTAAGTCACATTCTTTTAGTAAATAAATTCTTTTAGCAATACAGTTTGAGGGTTTTTTTCCATGTCTCTTGATTTCTTCCCCTCCAGATGCTTTGTGAATCTATGCTCACACATTGCACAATTCACAATATGGATCTCTTCCATGCACTTGTTTTAATCCAATTGCTTCTCTTTCTATCTCCTCTCCAAGTACACATGGGCACTGTAATAATAGAATCCCAATGTGGTGGTTCTACTTTTTCTTGATGATATATATTTGAAGAGTTTGCATGTTTGTTTTTGTAAAGGTCTGTGGCTCTTTTCCCTTTTTCTTCTTTTGGTTGTGACTCATAGAAGACTATAATCTTGGAAGAATTAAAAATGAGTATCACCCAGAGGCACATGGTGGGTGTGAACAGGCTGGTATGTATAACAAATAAGTGACTTCAAAGAAGAACAAGCCAAAGTATGTCATCAGAGAAATGTATGGTTCAAAAAAAAAGATGGATGTTTACATGTGGATAGACTTTCTTTCAACTGGTATTTGTGTGAAATCAGTAGAAAGCAAGAACAGTGTCTATCACTTTTTTGTTAGGGTTTTTTTTTTTTGTTTTGTTTTGTTTTTGCAGGAGCCTCTTAATTGGTTTCCCCTCTTTAATTTAACCTACACCACAGTTATCAGAAGTAGTGTTTCTAAGGCTCAGGTCTGACCATGCCGTAGGCTTGCTTAAAAACTTATTGTGGTTTCTCACTGACATCAGAATAAAATAGCTAATCCTCAGTGTAGCATTTAAGGCCCTCCATTGTCTAGCTACCACCTACCTGTCTATTCTTGTATTATACTACATCTTATCCTGAGCACTGCCTTCCAGTCAAACTAGACTACTAGGTGTTGCCTGGACCAAATACTCTGTTTCTTACCTCCTTGAATTTTTATGAGTTATCCTTGATGCTTATGAAATACTTCCTTCTCACTTGTACCTTGCAAATCGCAATTTGTAGGATCCTTATCCTCCCTTAAGCCTTCTAAGTTCTCATTTGCTAAGTTTTCCCTGAAATCTTCTTTGACCTCCTTGGTTGTTAGTGTTTCTATGTGGGGATGATGCTCATCCTGTATTCTCTATAGTCTAGTAGAATATAAGTTCCTTTAGTGCAGGGTCTGTTTCCTTTGTGTCTCTATATCCTTAGAACTTCATACAATGTCTTTCAGGTAGAAGCAATTTAATGTTTATAGAATTAAATGAAATGATTACTACTAAATATAAGTAGTTGGAGATCAACACGTTGGAATAATTCAAAATCTTGTTGCTGAACCTCCATGTTCTCTGTCTTCAATTAAAGATGATACTGGGGCCCCTTGGTCAGGAAAAATTAAGAGACTAAGGGTGCTAATTAAGCACGTGAATTTAATGCTAAGGTACAGCATAGTAACATTTGGGGATATTTATATATCTATCCACCACTTAATTTATCCTTTTTTTGGAGGAGATGGGGGATATTTTTGGAATCTCAGTGATGTGAAATATGTATATAGTGATCACAGTGAAGAAACTCCCTATGCCAATATAGATCTACAACAGTTTTGCAAGTCACATAACTTGCCCAGGATCACATTGTTCATTTGTAGCAAAACTGGTATTTGAACCTAGATCTTCCCAAGTCTAAAACCAGTTCTCTATTTACCATGTTTCATTTCTTGTATATAATTTTACATGGGACATCAATTATTATTTTTAATGAAACTTTAATCCTATATTGGGGGTGAGGCAAGATTTTTATTTCTAGTTATAACTCAAATTTAAATATCAACTAGATAATGAGTGGGAAACCTCCCTTTATTAAAGAATTTCAAAATTAAGACACTGTTGCTCATGAATATTTGCACATATTTGTAACTTCCTCAAATTGCTATCGAAGCTTTTGCTTGTGACTCTTGTTTGTACTACAACGTTTTAATGAATCAATCCTATGCTATCATCAGTGTGGATATTCCTTCCACTAGTATAGATTATAATCCATCCATACCTTTTTTTACTGGAACAATTTTTTTTTTCATTTTTTTTTTTCATAGCTCCTGCCCCATCTGGGATGGCATTAAACTAAACAGGACAAAATAAAGAAACAAAAAACCCTTATATGCAATCTGAGCTCAAGTTTGCTTTAAAGTATAATGTAGACAAAGAGAACTTCAGCTCTAAACTTATCAGGGAAGCATCCTTTCTTTACACTTGTGGGACAGAGGAAGGAATTAGAATTCACTGAAGAAATTTCTGGAAGTGGTACTCTTCTAGGTAGTTTAGGATGTGGTAGATGTGAAGGATGCCATAGGGTATCATGAGCTTACAAGAGAAAGAAGATATAGTAGCCGCATTGAGGGGGTATCAAAAGAAGCAACCAAGAGGCCACTGAAAATTAGTAAGGAAGTCAGAAATTCAGTGCCATGAAAGCTGAGGTTCCAGGGCAAACAATAGCCTGCATGATATGTAGTTGTGGTAGAAAAGGGGGAGACATCTACATGGTCCTTTGAAATGTGGAATTCTATCCAGACCATGATGATAGCTAGAGAGCCAAGGAAAAATTTCAACCATTGTTCAGCAACTCCTGAGGGACTCCTGGGAATGACTCCAAGAAGCAGATGGCACCACACACTATGTCCCCAATTCAGACAGTGAGTTGCAAAGTGATTGTATCCTGCTATTGCTTGGGGTTAGACAGATTGAAGGAGAATTTGATTATAACTCCATTGAAAGTGGCATTTTCAGTTGAGGAAAGCAAAGCAGATAGATGTTAAGTGACTTGCTCAGCATAAAATATAGATGATAATTATAGTACCTATCTCCCAGAGGTTGGCAGAATCAAATTAGATAATATTTGTAAAGCATTAACCACAGTGTTAAGCACATAGTAGGTGTTTAATGAATGCTTATTTTATTCCTTCCTCCTAGACTCTGAATGAAACCATAAGGCAATAGATTATCATATGCTTTACAATCTTATACATTCTTTTAAATGCGTTTGTCACAAAGGTAAACAGAGTGATAATTCAGTTACTTTGTGACAGAGATTTTTTGGGAGCTGAGTGGGGGAAGGAGAAAGCTCATTTAGGAAAAAAAGGAACAACAAAAAAAGTGTAACAGAGGCAGATATGTCCTAGTACGTTTATTTCAATACATTACAGAAGTAATTGGCATTTTCTAAGACTACCAGACTATGTATGGTAAGTAGCATCCAGAAATAACAGAAACAGCCCAGTGGTAAAACTTAACACTCTATATACTCAGATTGGTTTGTTGGGGACATGGGTTGGGAAGCAACAAGGTGAAATTCCATCCAGAAGTATTTTGAAAATCATATTATTATGAACAAGTTACGTAACTATTACCTGACTTACTGAATTAAACTTGTTTTTAAAATAATTGGTTGTTTAACTATATTCAACCTATTTTCTCTCTTCCAAACAAATATGTGTGTAGATATATCTTGAGAGTGGAAGAATAATCGATTCTATGATTTTAAATCAAAATAGGTCCCTGAAGACTGATAAAGTTAAAAAGAAAGGTCAGGTTTGAAAAGGAAGGAAAATTTAGCATTCTTACTTGTCTTCCTACTCCTTTCATGGGAGGCGAATGTAGCAACAATAGTAAATTGTTTTCATTTTGTGTGTCTGTATCCTGAGAGAAAAATATACTCTGGGTCTTTAGGAAAGCCTGAAGAAGCTAAAGAAGTGGATGGAAGTGCTCTCAGGAAGCTGTAGTCTCTATCTTTTAGATGCTGGAGGAAGGTGACCATTAAGACTAAATAGCTATGTATTCAGAACAACAAAGGAAAGCCTAGTGTATGCTTTTATCTCTAACTACTATCAGATTGTTAAGGAAGAAGGTGAGGGATGGAACACAATAGAGGAAAAGAAAAAGAAAGGAGCTGAAGAGTTGAAGCCTCAATTAGGCCTTTGTCTCAAAGCCTTTGGTATGTGCTTGTGAAATGATCACTAAGAACACCAATAGCATTTCCCAAAATTGTTTTAGGCCTTTGCCTGTGTGATGGGAAACTACAGCTAACTAGTCACTTATGCATGTTTGTTTTTCTCAGTTTTCATCTAGATTTAAAAAAAAAAAAAAAAACACTGACCCGCCAGACCACCATGGAGTATCCAATCAGACAGTTTCTCAATGTATGATTGGGAAGACTCTTTGTGAGAAATGTGTTATTCTGGGTATGCCAGATTTCTCCTGGTTGTACTTTATTCTTCCTCTGACATCAGCGCCTTACCACCATAAATTTGGGAACTAGTCCTCTAGTTTTATGGCTACCCAACTTTGGTTTTTCTCTCCCGCATTGAAGGCTGGGGCCATGGTGTTCCAGCATTGAGGCTATATTCTTTTTGTAGAGAAAGGAGCCTACGCATTGTATCAGGTGAATACTTTGGGAACATCTGTATTCTGTTTCTGTCATTGTCAGTAAGATTATGTGCTAGTATAGGACTGATTACAAGTACATACACAGGATATGATTGTGATATCTTTTAGAGTGATTACTGGATTCATGATTCAATCTATTTGTTCCAACTTATCAATTATATTAAAACATATTTCCAGTGTGATATCTTGGATTATATTTTGGAGTCGGTAAGATTAGGATCCAAGTCTTGCCTCTAAGAACAGTGTGACAGTGTGCAAATTACTTAACCTTTCAGGCTCCAAGTTACCTGTCTAAGACTTTAAGTTACAAATGAATTGCTCAAAGGAGTTTCCATCATGAGAGTTTCTGTTTCTGAGGTAATTCCAGGTCTGAACAACAACAACAAAATGAACCAACCAACAAAAAACCCAAACAAAACCAAAACAAACTGACCAAAGAAACAACACAGTCTCCTATCCCATATCTAGTTCAGTTCTATTGTCCATGTGTCAAATTTTGTTCTTATACAGGGCAAACAGAAAGTAGACAAATGATTTTCCTCCATGTTTATACTGAGTTTTACATGATGAGAGAAACTTCAGGACAACTTACTCATTGCTGTGGAATGTGGATTTGGCATTTATATGGATATTCTATATCAGAATCTGAGAGTCATATGGAAGCTCAGAGGCCATCTGGTACAACTTGTACCTGAAAAAAGAAATCTCTCTACACAATACTCCCAAATCATCCATCCTTTGCTCTTTTCTTGAAGACCTCTAGTGATAGGAAACTCATTAAATTTTGAGAATGCTCTCATCTCTTTTTGGTGTAGCTTTAATTTTTAGGAAGAATTTTTCCCCTGACATCTTCACAGCTTCTACTCATGGCTACTAGTTCTGCCTTTTGAGGCCAGGTGGAAACAAGGTAAATTCCTGACTATGTCCAATAGTCAATGATAGCCTTAGAATTTTCACAGAGAGACAGCAGTCATGACAGAAGGCTTTTAAGCAACTCTAATGCCAAGATATCAGCATTGAAGAGCATAACTCTTCTATATATCAGACATTTGGCCTAGATATCTCTTCCCTTCAACTGCTAGGGTTGTGACCCTGGAAACTGCTAGAATGTCTCAGAACCAGGATGTCCATAGTGACTGTGGTGACACCTCTGTAATTTAAATTGCCATGGTGATATGGGAAAACTCAGAGTATCTGACTGGTTGCTCCAGAAGAGGAACTCAGTCCCAATATGATTCTCTTGCAGCATATTTCAGAGAATAGCCCCTAATGATGAGGCAAAGATACATGGTCTTGGAATGGGGACAAGTGATTTTTGGAGGCATGGGGACACCTGACCAGAAATATATTCTATTTTCAACTAATATACCATGACACTTTAGCCTGGAAGATGTGGAAAAAGCAACCTAGTGATAGATACCACTACATTCTGATTCATGGATCACCATGGAAACTAAAAGCTCATTATGCTTACTTTCTTCAAATGAGAGAATAAGACTACTTCACACATTTTCCAAAATGGAACTTTTTTTTTTTTTGGAGGGGGGCAGTTCCTTCTGAGAGTGCTAATTTAATGAAGAGAAAATCAAGGAGAAAATTGAGTTTGAGAAATCAGTTACAGTTGTATTAACACATGGACTAAAAAAGAAGAGTTCAAAGTCACAAGGAAGGAGAAGAGACAATCATGAAGAGGAATAGGTGGATAACGGTAATATATGGATATAAAGATGGGCAGTGAGGTGATTCAGTGGAGAGAGTGACACGCTTGGAGTCAGGAAGTCTCATCACCCTGAGTTCAAATATAGCTTCAGAAATTTACTAGCTGTGTGAATCTGGGCAAATCAATTAACCCATTTGTCTCAGTTCCTCAACTGTAAAATGAGTTGGAGAAGGAAATGGCAAACCACTCCAGTATCTCTGCCAAGAAAATCCCAAATGAGGTAATGAAGAGCCAGACACAACAGAAAAATGATTAAACATGGACATAAAGAATCATGAAAGCTGTCTTTTTAAAAAATTAAAATTATGATAGTTCTTAATCTATTTTGCATTTTCCTCACAAAATTCCTGTGATGGAGGGAGCATAAGTACTAAGAACTACAAGAATCTATTATTTTATTATTGTGAGTGCCCTTCTCTACTAAAGGAGATCACACCATGCCATTTTCAATCCTAGCTTTTCATGACCCCACTATTTCCCTTAGCAACATCACACAGGCAGGAAACTCAGTAAAGGTGTATTGAGTTAAAGAAGTTTCAAGGAAAATAGTCTAGTTCACTGTTTTCTGAAATGTTTTCCTCACAACAAACTTGAAGTTTGATCAAGTATTATTGTGCTGATTTTATAAATATTTCTGAGGCTTAGAGAGTAAACTTCTTATAGTCATTATGGAAAGAGAAGGTAGGTGGAGGAGAAGGGGAAGGGAATAAGCATTTATAGCTTCAACTGCAATCAAATTCTCAGCAACCTTTAAAGAAAACCCTTAATTGATCCTACTTTTCCTTCAATGAGCATCCTATATTTTTTCCTTTTTATAATCAAATTCCTATGCAAAGTTGTCTCTAATTCATGTTTTAACTGTTTGGCAATCTGGATTTCCAACTCAACACTCTACTGGACCTGATCTCTCCAAAGTTGCCAATAACATCTTAATTGTCCAATCTAAAGACCTTTTCTTAGTTCTCATTCTTCCGCACTTCTCTAAAGCATTTAATACTGTTCATCCCTCTCTTTCTGGATATTTGTTTCCCCCTCTGAGTTTTCATGACACTGACCCCTTTTGGTTCTTCTCCTCCTTCTTTGGCTACTTCTTCTTAGTTTCCTAAGCTAGATCATCATCCATATTACATGTCCTACTGTGGGTATACCCTACGACTTTTCACTGGATCTCCATTTTTCTCTCATTTTTCTTCTCTCTATCTTTTTCTACCTCTATATGTCTCTGTTTGTCTCTCTCTTGCTCACACATGGTCACCCACACACTCACATACCTCATCAGGTTACACAGTGTTAATTATCACCTCAATGCAATAAAACCCAGATCCTGAGGCTTCCTCCTAAGCTCTAATGCAACATCATCAAGTATTTATTGGGTATTTTGAACTGGATGTTCTATGGGCATTATAATTCAAAGTATCCCAAATATAACTTATCCTTTTCCCCTTCTAAACCAATTCATCCTTTTCTTGGTAAAGATAGTGGAGTGATTCTCTATTTCCTTCTCCAGCTTATCTTACAGATGAGGAACTAAGGCAAGCAGAGTTAAGTGACTTGCCTAGCAACACATAGCTAGCAAATGTTTGAGGCTGGATTTGACCTCATGAAAATTAGTCTTCCTGATTCCAAGCCCAGTACTCCATCCATTGTACCACCTAGTACATGTATGTGTGTATATGTGTATCATAGACTTCTATACATACACACATAATATATACACATATATATTTACACATGTATGGATATATAAAGTTTGTATATATATACATACACATATAAGTATATATATGTCTATAAATATGTGTATATATAAATGTGTGTATAAATATAAATATAAATATGTGTATATACACACGCATATATACTTATATATGTATGTTGTAAAGGCAAGTAAAATAGGATTTTTTGCTGTTTTTCAAATTGAGTTTTAGCCAATCGAGTGCCTTTGACTGATTCTTACCTTTGATTGAATCAAGAATCTTTGATTGGAAAAATTATATATTTTATTGCTTGGAGGGAGAGGTCAGAGTAGAGAGAGGGGCAGATGTGAGAGAAAGAAGCAAGTGTGAGAAGGCTAGAGCAACTTGCTTGTGGGGAGGACTAACAGAATGTTTGTGATGTTGGGACTCTGTCTGTTAATCTGTATTAATTTCTCAGACAGAATTCCTGTCTGTTGGTCTGTGTTAATTTCTCAGACAGAAGCCCTGATGGTGCTGATAATGTGTATAAATATTGTTGTAGCCCTGTTAAGGTTTGTTTTCCGAGAAACAGAAGTGGCAGGCAAGAGCCCGTGGAGTCTGCTATCAGGCAATAGTTTGGAGTGGAGCAGTCCCTGTGAGCTGAGATATGGAGCAAGAACTGAGAGCCATCTACATGTGAATCCAGGCAAAAGTCAGGTGTAGTCAATCCACAGAGGAAGAGCCATAGGGTTTGTAAGTCAGCCTTGAGTCAAGATGAGAGAGGACTTTACTTGGACACTGCATATTGGTTGAGGAGATTGTGACTTACTGTGACCTAGAGGTGGATGGTATTTGTATTTTCTGCTACCCTTAAGAATGTGTTGTGCCAGGGGAGACCCTAGCCTGGGACCCCTTAATTGTGCAAACAAATGTTTTGGGGACTGTTACTGAATGCAATGATATATCTATGTGCCATATGATATACTGATGATATATGATATATATATGCACATACACATATCTATATCTTACATGTTTTGCTTAAGGATGTTGCTATGAATGTTATGCTTCATTGAACAGCATTTAGTTTAGTTCTGAATAAATAGAGAGTTCATTATACTATGCTATTAGACCCTTAAAATTATTCATAGCAGGAGTCCTCAGGTGCTTTGCCATGATTGGAGCTACATATGTATATACATGTACACACATACATGATACAAACATATATACACAACCTATACAAACACACACACATGAACATAGCATTATTTCCTCTCTAGTCCTAGAGCTACAACACTCTTTCTGACTTTGATATTTTCTCACCTTGAATAATCCAATAGCCTTATAATTTACCCACTCATCCTTTCAGCTATCACACTGATTTCCCAAAACTGTAGATTTGACCATGTCCATACCCTATCACACATACTACATTCAATAACTCAGTAAACTCCAGCAGCTCCCTAATATCTCCTGGAAGGAATATAAAATCATTTGACTTTGAAATCCCTTCACACCTGGTCCCTTCTGACCTTTCCAGACTTCTTACACTTTATTCCCCTCCATACTCAACAATTTAATGACACTGGCATCCTTAACCCACCTGGCAGAAGACACTTCATCCCCTGAATTCAAACCTTTTTCCAGGCTGTACTTCATGCCTGGAATGCTCTCTCTGCTCATCTCTGCCTCTTGACATCCTTTGTTTCCCTTCAAATTTCAGCTCAAGTTTCTCCTTCTTCACCTTCCCTTTGAGACCACCTCCAACTTAACCTGTATACATCTTGTTTGTACATAATTGTTTGCATATTGTCACCCCAGTTTAGCCCAGGAACTTCTTGAAAACAGGATTGGTTTTTATCTTTCTTTGCATCCCTAGTGCTTAGCAGCACCTGGCACATAGTATGCATTTAATAAATACTAGATTACTGACTAATTAATCTCCCTGTTTCACCTTTCTCCTCTCCTGGGAGTTAGCTATGTGATGCAATGAATAGAGAGTGCCTGGCTTAGAGTCAGCAAGACTTGAGTTCAAAACCTTCCTCAGTGAATTACTAGCCCTATAAAACAGGTAACTTATTTAACTTTGTCTGTCTCAGTTTCCCCAACTATAAAGTAGAGATAGTAATATCACCAAGCTCCCAGGGTTATTTTCAGGAAAATGAGATAATCTTTGTCAAGTGTTTCCACTCAATGCCTGACACATAGTAGGTATTTAATTTGCATGTTTCCTTTCTTCCTTTCTCTCCAGTCTCCTCACTACAGTCAAAGGGAAATTCCTAAAGCACAAATCTGACTGACCTTTTCACTCTCTTACTCAAAACATTTCAGTGGTTGCCTATTGTGCCCAACCTTCACTTAATGCCTGCATTTTGGGCCCTTAGAGTGAAAGTCTTTGGAGCAGCAACTCTGAGGGTCTTCCTCTCCCAACTTGATTTTTCCCAATTAAAGGGACCATCCCTTGACTCACTTCTTAAAGAGGTCTATTCACTGAATTGGTGGTACCTCATGCTAAGTAAATACATGAAAAAGCCTTAGCCTAAAAGGGCCAGGGTCTGCCATTGCATCCTAAGTCATCTTCAGTCATATTGATGACTATCTGGCCACTGGACCCAGATGACTCTGGAGGACAAAGTGAGGCTGGTGACTTTGTACAGCCCTCCCTCACTCAAATCAAAGTCAACTGCAAGTCATGCTGTCATTTCCCTGATGCCATGGTCCTTTTTGTAAACAAAGGACAAACACATACGCAACAACAAGAAGAATTTAATAACATCCTCTGTTTGGCACTCAAAAATCTCCACAATCTGACTCTAGGTACCTTTTCCATTCTTATTATACATTACTTTGATTCAAGAATTTTCTAGTCAAATTGACCTACTTGGACTGTCCCCCATGCTTGTAATGGACTCTCTAGTTCCCTTCAAAGTTCAACCCCAGCTGCATATTCTATGTAAAGCCCTTCCTGAACACTCAAACTGCTAATGCTTCCCTTACTCTGTAAATTATCTTCTATTTATTTTCTATGTATTTAGATTATTATGTATACATCATCAGTCTAGACAGATTGGAAGCTCCTTGAGGTCAGGGACATTTTTGTTTTGTCTTTTGGATTCCCAGTAGCTAGCCCCATTCTTGGTACAAAGTAAGCAATTAATCAATAACTGATTGATAATTGATTCTTATTTTTATAAATACCATCAAGTGCTTCTGATTTTCCCTGTTGTTTCTGTTCATTTTCCTTTGAAGCTTTGGCTTGTGATCACAGCCATTGTTTCTTTGGGCATAGAATCCTTTTTTGTTCAGCTTTGGTTAAGTATTTTCAATTTTTTTCAAATTCATTTTCTATCTTGCTGTACAATGCAAAGGATAATTAATTTTTAAAGGAAAAACACTTAGGCAAATGGATGGCTCATTCATGTCTAAAAAGTGGGGAGGGATGTTTAGAGTGCAATAAACAAAGCATTTTTTAAATCAAAGAACACATTTTTTTTGGAGAAGAGAAAAATCACTTTTAAATTTTAAGTGTTCAGTGTAATTTTCAGCAGGCTCCAATGGCTGAAATTATCTATCCCATTCCCCAGAAACATTCAACTCTTTATTATACAGACGTTGAAAAATCAATTTATGGAATTTCTGTATCTTTTTTTGAGACACGAGAGAGTAAAAGCACAGACTTATTTTCATCTGACCTACATTATGTGTTTTTCTTCTGTCTTCACTCTGATTTTCTCTGTCTTCAATCTGTGCACACCCAAAAAATGCCAGCTCATTTTGTTATTACATCAACATATCAAGAAACTATTTTTATCAGTGTGGGAATTATGCCCTATGGAAAAACAGATTGTGGTCCATCTATAACGTATAGTCTTATAATGTTACCTGAGTCTCAGAGAATTTAAGTGACTTGCCCATTTTCACAAAACTATGAACATTGAACTGGGGCCTTCTTGATTCTAAATCTATCACTCTATGACACAAACCTTTATTATTTGGTATTTGCTTATATGAAATGTAATTGCAAAGATAGGAGTTCTGTTTTTAAACAACAACCAAAACAACTCCATCATAGGATGCAAAATATATTTGAATTATGGACTTACTAATTCTAGAGTTGTCCTCTAAGAGTCATGGCTATTGTGGGCAGAGTATACTTATAGGTTAAAATCAAAGATCAGAAACCTCCAAATGTTTAATTTTTTTCAAGTGCTCTAAGTAGAAAAGTTGGAATACCAAGCATCAAGAGATCCTGACTAAATAACAAAGGACGAAGAGGAAAAAATATTTGTAACTGAAATATTCAGGAATGTAAAAGGGATGGCGAATATGTTGGGCTCAACATTATTGTATAGAAATTAAGGAATTTGAATCATTTTCCAATAAGATTTAATTATTTTTATTGATAGCAGTTTTGTTTAACTGCTTTTGACTGTTTACTATTATCAGTAAAAAAAAATGGTTCATAGACAAAAAATATATACCTATTTGCTTATTTACTAATGATATACTATACTACTATACTGGGCAGCTAGGTGGAACAGTGGATAGAGTGTCAGACTTAGAGTCAGGAAGATCTGAGTTCAAATCTGGCCTCATACACTTACTCACTGTGGGGCCCTGGGCAAGTCACCTAACTCTGTCTGTTTGCTCATTTGTAAAATGAGCTGGAGAAGGAAATGGCAAGCCACTCCAGTGTCATTACCAGGAAACATAACTGAAAATCAACTCAACAACAAACTACTATACTTTTGATGATGTACATTAGAAGGTTCATACAACAATAGAAACAAAAAAGAGACAAAGATGAAATAATATTCTATCTTAGAGTTAATAGAACTATTGGCATTTATTGAGTGGGGAAGGGGGATGACATAGTTAGAATTGTGCTTTGGGAAAGCCACTTTTGCAGTTTTGTAAAGGATGGAATAGAATAGGGAGAAATTTGAGGCTTGGGAGACTAAGAGTCTATTCTTATAGTCCAGGTGAGAGATGATGTGGTGGTGAACAAAAAAAAAATGAATTGATTCTGTGGAGTTATAAATGCCAGGATTTAGCAATGGATTTGATAGGTAGGTGAGGGGGAGAGTGGAGATTCAAGGATGATGGACTAGAAGGTTACTAGAAGGATAGTGCTACTCTTGATCGAAAAAGGTAAATTTGAAAGTGGGTTAGATTTGAGACAAAATGTATGAAATCTGCAATAGAGATTTTAACTTATCCATGTTTGGTCATCTTATGTGACTAATTCTGATCCTTCAATAAAATGAAACATAGGGAGAGGAATCACAGTATTATTACTTACTTACCAGCTATTGTCCTAGAATATACTCCCTAGGGTATGTGATAGCCTCAAGGTAATTTGAGGATAGCACATAGTTAAAGGGGGAGGAGAGACATGATTTTGCCTACACAGCTACCAGTGTGCATTCCTGAGTCTCATTTAGTTTATAATTGCTCTGAGAAATTGGGAGTTTGCCCCGCCAGGTAAGGTCAGCAGTGAAGAGTGGAATTGGGGGGAAACAGGGTTAACGTGGGCAATAATAGGTAAAGCGGATGATGCTATCATGTTGGAGGCAAAACTAGTACTTAGCTGTAGTGGGGAGGATGAGATACTAACCCTTTTTATGACTCCATTTGGTTGATCAGGTATCCTCTGGTGTCTTGTCTCACCCACTAAGGGGTGAGGCTTTCAACTTGGAGACCATTGGTTAGAGCAAAACTTTAGGCAGCATGAGATGCAGAATCAGGGGAAGTCAATTATTTTTGCTATAATCTATGACTACAAATGACACCTTTCATTCTGAACAGCCACAGGAAGCAGTTTGGTGTAGGTGCAAGAATGTTAGAAGTGAAATTGGAAAACTTGGCTCTGACTCTCTACTTGGCTTCTATTGGCGTGTCCTTTAGAAGACCACTTAACCTTTCTTGGCCTCAGTTTTCACATTTTCAGAATGATAGGGGTTGTGCTAGGGGATCTCTAATAACCTTCATTTTTCAGTCATGTGGCCTTATTTGGGTTTTTCTTGGCAGGAATACTAGAGTGGTTTTCCCTTTCCTTCTCCAGCTCGTTTTACAAATGAGGACCTGAGGCAAACAGAGTTAAGTAACTGTCCCAGGGTAAAATAATCAGTGTCTGAGACCAGATTTGAACACAGGAAGATGAGTCTTCTTGACTCTAGGCCCAGTACTCTATCCACTACACTGCTGAGCTGCCCATCTTTTAAGGTTAACTCTCCAAATACTCTTCATCCTTCTCTAAAGTGTATTACCCTTCAATTTTATACTATTCAGTGATGCTCACAAGGGAGTTCATATCAAAGAATATAAATATAAATATATATATACACATATACACAACAATTTGCTGGTAAATGTCAAACTACCAGCTCTTAAAAAAATCTAAGCATGGCACATTTCTAAATTTAATCTATATACTTAGCATTTTCTCCATCACTTTCACAAGTTTAGACAATAAACCAAACCCTAATTTACAGCTTTTATTGATTTTTAAGGTACAAATGCTCACACTGACAATTTAACAATCAGCTCTGACAAGTTAACTTTATATATGTATAAACACAAATACATATATGTGTATGTCTATATGTATATTCACACACATATATACACACATGTGTACACACATTGTGTGTATATTATCTCTATATATAATACATATATACGTATATATATATATACATACACCTATACCTATGCACACATTGTACAAATGAGAAATCGCATTCTCAGAGAGATAAAGAGAATTGTCTAGGATTGTTGTTGTTCAGTTGTTCAGCCACGTCAGACTCTTCACAATGCCACAGACCTTAGCATTCCAGGCCCTTATGAGCTGAGGGGCTCATCTTCCAATATTTTATCTTTTAGCATTTTAACACTGTCTATGGGGTTTTCTTGGCCAGAATTACATACCTGTAAATACCAAGTTTTGGGCGTTGGCTTTTCCTATTACAATCCCAGTACTCCATAAACCATGACACAAGATGTTACCTCTCTTATTTTGTATGTACTTCCTGAAAACACCCTTGAGGATTTGTAATTTGGGTTTTATCCAAGCGTAGTTCATTTCTTCCATACATTCTAACTTTTTACATTTCAGGTTTTTATTTTTCTCTAAGGGCAAATGGGCATTTTGGAAATTCAATTACAGCAAAGCAATGTGGTTAAAAAGAAAGAAGACTTGATTTAGAATCAGAAAACTTGGATTCAAATAAAATATCTGTAAACAGATATAAAATGTCCCTTGAGCTCTCCTTGCATCTTTAAGGTACGGACTCTAGGAGCCCCTTGAGCTCTCCTTGAATCTTCCAAAGTAAGGCATTTCCCTGAGGCCATGGGCCTTAAGTCATGGTTCTGCTCAAGTCTTTATCTCTCCTTTGTACAGCAGTTTCCCACCTTGATCCTCCTGTTCCACCTTTCCACCCTGGCCAGGCCAGGCCCACCATGGTCTATCAGCTCCAGGTAGACTCCAGCAACTTCCCACCCTTAATCACTCATTACTGGAGTCTGACCTCATCTGATTCCTCCTGGAGACCCTCCCCAAACTCCTCCTCCAGACCACCAATAGAAGCCTCCCACAATCTTTCTGTATATAAGACCCCATCTTGCCCCCGTGTGTGAAAGCACCATAAAATGACCTAGCACAGACTTACTCTGTGACAGACTTACTCTGTCCTGCTTGCCCAATGCAAACATCACAGATAACTAGGCTCCTTAAGAGTCTACACAATATGGCAAACTTTTAATGAACTTTTAATAAACTTTTCTTTGGCTGAGAGAAGACTTGAGTCGAATTCATTTGGCAGGACCTAGCATGTTGGTATTTCGGGGTCTCTAGCATCCCTAACCCTAACCTTAACCATATCAACAGCACTGTAAGTGCATAGGGACAAACCACTATTAGAGCCAGTGAGGAAGAGAATTCTTCTTCCTGGGAAGTTTCACAGAAGGCTGATTGGAACAGCATTTCAGCCAGGCTTTGAAAGATGACTGGGTGTCAGCAGGCAGAAATCCTTCTGGAGAGTACTCAAGGCATAGGGAAAGAAATAAGCAAAAAGCACAGAGGTGGGATAGCGCCTAGCTTGACTGAAATTTTGATATTTGATTGGAGTTATCCATATGTTGTCTTTGAACAGAAAAGACTTTTTCCTAACCTACTGTGTAGCCATAGAGAAAATGATTTTTAGTGATACTGTTGTTACCACCTTCTTCTCATCTTTTTTATAGTGCTCAGATAGAAATGATTAGACATAAATCATTAAGCCACTAGTGTTCCTTTATATTTAATATTCTCCAGACTTTGGCACAGACTAATAAAATAAGTGTTTTCTGTAGGTGAATATTTTTAGGATGTAAGTTCATCATCTATAGAAGTCATTAGCCTTTTTTGTGGTTCATGGACCCTTTCAGCAGCATGATAAAGTCTATAAATCACTTTAAAGAAGAATGATTTTATATGCATAAAATTCATAGTTAACAAAGTTAACCAATAATGCTGTAGTGAAAATTTTATTTAAAAAACACCTAAATTCATAAACCCCAAGTTAAGAGCCTTTGTTCTATAAGTTCATCAAAAGCATCCTTGGTATACCTGCAGGAGCAGACAGGTAATAAACATGTTATATATCCCATCTTGTGCAGTTACCCAGAGCACATAATGGGTTAGACCTGGAGTCAAGGAAACTTGAGTGTAAATCCTAACTCAAACTTGCTATGAAACTTTGGGCAAGTCTTAACATTACTCAGCCTTGGTCTCCTTATCTATAAAATGGGGTATAATAATGACACCTAACCCCCAGGGTTGTGGTGAGGATTACATGAGATGCAATATGAAAAGAATTTTGCATAGGTAAATACCCTACATGAATGCCATCTATTATTATTAACCTTTTCTCATATTATTTTGACCTTTCTATATTTTGAAAGTTTTTCTTTCCAACATTCCATTCAACTTCCATCATAGAAAATATGAGTATTGAGAATGGCGACATCCATTAAAATTATCATGTTTTTATGGATTAATATTATGGACAATGGTTTGTTCTTTGATGACAATATATTTCCAGAAGAGTTTAATGGCTGAGTTCTCCAGGATACCTTGAGGTATCTATTTGCAGTATGGAGATCTGCCATTTGTCAGTCTCTGCATATTTCTACCCATTAAGTAGTTGTAATTATTATGATGATTCATGTAGTTATCTCATTTTTCTAATCTTATTTTAATGGAGAAAGAAATGATTATTCATTTGCTATAATTCTCTGATTTTTCATGTTTTCCAGGTTATTACACAGGTAGATAGAGTAAGTGAGATTTTTTGTAATTGAATAAAAGTATTGAAATGTAAAATCATCTTCAGCTGGCACTCTGAAAGAATCTTTGGCATGTCTCTAGTAGCAGGCAGGATGATAGGGATGATATATGCTTCACCCTGTTCCCACATGACTCATATCTTTCATATTTTAAAAGTCTTTCATTAGCTATTACCTATGTTAAAAATATATTGCAGATATCTGTATATTATGGATATTAGGTGTGATGATTGCTCTTAAAAGTATTTATTTATTGACTGGTATTTTGTTGGATGATTTTTGCCTGTGATGATGCTCTAGTTCCAGTCCAGTTAATCTGCTGAATTCTAAATGATATTTTGACATCTGTAGTGGTGCTGATTCTGTCATCATTGTCATTGTCATTGCTAATGATTATGGTGATGATCCTTATGATTCGTAATGATGCTGATCAAAATTATTATAGCACATTTTTCAGTGGAGGGGCTCCTCTGTGAGAAAATTCCCTTAACCTATACAAACCATCAACTATTCTGCAACTTATAGTCTTATTGTCTAGCTTCATGATAGTAAAGAGTTAAGTTATGGGACTTACTCAGGGTCCCATAGCCAAGAGAGGTCAGAAGTGGAACTTCTGCAGGAAGCAGGAAAACTCTGTAAGCTCCCCCCATAACTACCTCAAATACCTATAAAATATGACTCGAAACAATTTTACAGCTACAAAGCCCACAAAGTGACAGAGGGAAATAAATTTCCCATTGAAGATACCCCAGCAGGCAGAGAGGAAGGGTCCACTGTAGTGTGCTAGGAGCTGAGCCCAGCCCACATGAGCCTGTGGTTTTAGTCCCAGGGTAGTCCCAAACCAACAGCATCTAGAAGGGAAGTCAGGAGAGTGGATCACCAGCAGTTGTGGTGGTTTCCAGAATTATCAACCCCTAAATGCCAAAGACAAAGTAAAAGGTCAGTGTGGACTTTGTGGGAACAGGGGACTGAGAGTGCAGTCTGGCCACTGCCCCTGGGTGAGGAGGATAGAAGTTGCAGAGGTGCTGCAACCCTGAGACTTCCTCCATGTGACTGCTTCAGAGTTCCTGGCCTGAAGATCATAGGCAGACCAAGCGACCATTCATAGTATAATTGTTCTTGCTTTAACCTGCTTGGATCTGGATCGCTGTCTTGGGTGCAGGTACTGGGGTGTGTGACCAGTGAGCCAGAGCTTGCAGGAGTTGTAAGGATGGCACCTTCCTAATAACTTTGGAATCCATGAAGACCCCAGCGATTTGGGAAAAAACTCTCCTTTCTGGAAGCAGAGTTCTACTGTGGCAAAGAGCTCAAAAGTCAAGCAACTGAGTGGCAACATGAGCAAGCAAAGGAAGCAAAGCAAGCACAGCAATCAAACCTTAGACACCTTTTTTTAGAGACAAAAAGGATCAAAGCATGGAATGGGAGGAAGACAACAAAGTCAGAACTCTTACATCAAAAGCTTTGAAGAAAAATATGAGTTGGTTATAGGCGATGGAGGAGGTCAAGAAGGTTTTCTCTTACTTGAGCTTCAAAATCCTTCTTGAGCTCCTCCATGGCCTGTAACCAATTCATATTTTTCTTAGAGGCTTTTGATGCAAGAGTTCTGACTTTGCTGTCCTCCTGCTCCATGCATTGATCCTTTTTGTCCCCCAAAAATGATTCTATGATTTGTTTGCACTTGCTTAGCTTGCTCATACTGCCAGCCAATTACTTGACTTTTGAGCTCTTTGTCATGGTAGAACTCTGCTTCCAGAATGGAGAGAGCTTTGTCCCAAATTGCTGGTGTTTTTGCAGCTGCCAAAGCTATTAAGAAGGTGCCATCCTTACAGCCCCCATAAGCTCTGGCTCACTGGTCACACACCCCAGGACCACCACCAAAGACAGCAATCCAGATCCAAGCAGGTTAAAGAAAATACAATTACCCTCTGAATGGTTGCTTGTTCCCCCTACAATCTGAAGGTCAGGAGCTCCTTAGGCAGACACCCAGCTGGGGCTGCACAGCTGCTGGGCCTCTGCTGCTTTTTGTCCCGGGGTTAGTGGCTTGACTGTGCTCTTCTGTAACTCCCCCTCCCCCCCCCCCCATTCCAACAGAGTTCTACACTGACCTTCTACTTTGTCTTTGGTGTTAATGGGTTGGAGTTTGGAAACCACCACAGCTGCTGGTGATTCACTCTCTTGAAGTCTGCTCTGGCTACTTCTGATCAGGGCTGCACTGGTACCAGAACCACAGCTCATGGGGGACTGTGCTTGGCTCCCAGCGTGCTGTGATGGACCCTTACTATAGGCCTGTATCCCTTCAGTGGGATATTTGTTTCTCTCTGTCACTTTATGGGTTCTGTAGCTCTAAAGTTTGTTTAGAGTCATTTTTTCACATGTATTGGAAGTGATTGAAGCCAGGGCCCATGCCAAGTTTGTGCTTCTACTCTACCATCTTGGCTCTGCCTCAGCTTTTTTTTTTTAATAGATGAAGGAACTAAAGCTGACAGAGTTTCAGTGACTTGCATGATCATATAACTAATAAGCTTCAGAGGT
>CM053588.1:92858703-92890707 GCA_028646515.1 Pseudochirops corinnae | reverse complement strand
AGTAATGTCACATATACTATGCTTGATTACTACCACTTTCAACTGTGGCTTTCAACATATTTACATTTAACACCACCTTATAAACAAGGGACTATCTTTACCTTTGTTGATCTGAATGTTCAGCCAGTGAGTGAAGATCACTGGATGACTTTTAATTGATGATAACCATGTGGCAAATTGAAATCAGAGTTCTAGAAAGGCATGTGTTGGGGTCAGTACTTAATTGGGTATTGAACTTAATCTTGTTTCCTATATACTCTGAATTCAACAAGCTGCAAGCAAGAATTTTGACAGATGGCCCTTATGAATATCAAAAGTTGTTGATGCTTCCTTATGTAACTCTACTCCATATTATTTCCCTTTAAAATAGAATCCTAAATTGAGAATCCAGTTTTCTGGCATTAAAAGTAACTATAAGAAGGACATGATCCAAAACATATGTTAAGCCAAAACTGTCACATTAATCCCTAACTGAAAGCTCATTTCTTCAGCTATTACAAAGATGATAATGGGTTTCACTCAGCAGATCTAACCATGTAAAACAAGAAAACATCAATCATGTTTTACAAGGATGATAAATAATGAAATGCTATCTAGAGCAGGCAGATCCTGCTGTGGTCCTCAGATTATTTCCATCTGGACCTCCTATTGTTTTACTCGTTGTTGATATAGTCCAGAGAATTTTTCTGACCATAGTAGAGTATGCTGGCTAGTATAATTAGAATGTGGATTGTAAGAATGTAAGATACATAGCAATTTTAAAAGCTTAAATAGAAGTCAATCATCTAATGAAGGTTTCATTTGGCCCCAGGGGATTGCTCATTGTAGCATTGGAAGGTCCATTACCCAAATGAATAGCATCAAAAGACTCTTAAATCTCATCTCTACACCTACAAATCTATGGGGTCTTTCTTCCTTTATGCCCCTCATTCTGTCTCTTTTCCTTTTCCTTTTCCAGTTTTTTTCTGCCTTCCCCATCTTTTTTTTCTTTTCTCTCCTTTCTTCCTTCCATTCTTTATCTCTTCTTCCTTTTATTCTCTCCTTACTGTCTTCTTTTTACTCCATTCCTTCTATTCTCTTTTTCTCCTCAGTTCACATTCACTAGTTTTAAAATAGAAGTAGAATACTTCCTATTTTTAAATTATTTATTGAAATTCATGGGACTATAAATTGAGATGGAAGAGACCTTTAGATCCATCATGTCCAATGATCTTATTTTATAGATGATGAAACTTAGGTAGAGAGAATTTAAATGACTTATCCAGATTTGTAAGCTAACAAGTATCTATGGTGGGATTTGAACCCAGGTTCTCCTTTTTACCAAATTCAGTGATCCTAATTGAATAAAGTTTTAATTCTATACTCTAAATTTAAATAAAAGGAAATAGAAGGATCGATATCAATACTACCATTGCTTCTAGAAATGTTTTGTTAATGCTTTTCTCCATTATCCCAAGTATGGTAACTTAAATGTTGTATATATTGGCCTCCTTGGGTTCTGGGTTTTTAAACTAATTTTAGCTACTTCTGTTTTTTCCCAGTTGTTCAATATCTCTTTCTCTTTTGACATCTTTAGAAGTAAAACAATAAGACATCACTGCTGGACCATCACCTGGCAAAGATGTAGTTATATAGTTTTTCAAATAGAAATGAATTGAACATTAAGAATCAGTTTTCTTAGAATGTTGATTAATCGAGAGTGTAGTATATCAGCTAATCAATCAACAAACTTTTATTAATTGTTTACTTTTTGCCAGATACTACAAAGAAAGGTGAAAATACTTCCACCACCTCTAAGGGCCTCACATTCTAATGGGTGAGACAGTAAATAAATAGTTATGTAAATATAAGATGTGTATTTCCTCTCCTAGCTATGAAAACTTGAATTCAGTTCTCATCTCTGAAATATACTGGTTCTGTGACCACGGGCAAGTTACTTAATCACTCAATGATTTAGGCAACTTTCTAAGATTATAGGTTGCAGAGAAGGTGCCAACCTGCATTAATTAGGGAGTATCCCTACTTAAGCATTCTCTAAACCAATGAAATAATAGGTTCATTCATTATCCCTATCCCTCTTAATCGGGAGGGAAGTCTTTCAAACTAAGGATCTGCCTTTGACCTGTTTATGTTCAACATTTTGATAGATGGCTTGGATATAGGCAAAGCTTTTCAGATTTGCAGATAACACAAACCTGGATGGGGCTAGCTAATAAGTTGGGCAAATGGATCTGGGTACAATATAGTCTAGTGGTCCCAGCTAGAACAGTAGACCAGATTGGTTGAAGGTACCAAGGATGAATACCCTGGAGAAGATAAGAAGCTGGAGGAATGTGATCATTTCTTTAAAATATTTGAAGTCATATTGTGAATGAGAATATAGATGTAATCTGCTTGGTCACAGAGAGGAGAAATAGAAGCAATGGGTAGAAGTTACAAAGTGATAGATTTAAGTTGGATACAGAGAATATCTTTCTTGTAATTACAATTCTCCTAAAGTGTAATGGATTGCTTTGGTGATTTGGGAAATTTTCAACATCCTCTTTATTCAAGCAGAAGCTGAATTACCACTTGCAGAAAAAATTTGGTGTTAGAACTGGATTGGATGAGATGCTATACTTTCTCAAGGTGTATAAGCAAATGACCCTTAATAACCATTCTGGGTTATTTGTGTATAATTCATGATGAATCCTTTTCTGTGAGGCTTTCAATTAAAGAACAAACATTTTTCAAAGGGTAATCCAGGACTCCCCACTCAATAGAGATAAAGACAAAAAAGAGAACCACAAGGAGGAAAAACCACACTACTTAAATGTCATCCCCCCAATTCTGATCCCCTACCTAATAAATGCCTTTGTGGCATTTACTTTCCTTTTTATATGGTTAGATTTATAAAGTGATTACTTACGAGGGAATTTCTTATCAATGTTTTATCTACAGTTCCAGTAAGCTGCCACCAGGGTCTTTGGTTAGGGCTTTGTGGTGTACAGTCAGCCGTCAAATACAGATATATTAACTGAGGCAGAAATTAGTATCCTTTCATTTATTTTTGAAAAATAAGACTTTAGTAAAATAGTGAAAAAAATCCCAGTTTGTTTTATTTGGAAACATAAATTCAGGTTACAATATGCTGCCAAAGGACATGTATTTTTATGATTAATTGACAAATCAATAAGCGGTGTACCTGACATTTTGTTACAGAATCAGGGCATTCTAACAGGCTAATGAAGAGTATTGGGAGTGGAGAGAGGAATTCTGTGAGGAAAATGACAGTAATGTGTGAGAGAGTGTGGTTTAACTCTAGTTATCTGTAGCTGACTGTAGGAGGAAGGTTTCATGCTTGTTAAGCTAATGTAATCTTAGGTAGTTTTAAAAGAGATCTGAGCATCTGGGACACCACTAACATTCTGCAAGCTGTCATGATCTTGTCAGGAGGTGGGCGACAGGTAGAGTTCATGTCAAGGGAGGCAGAGACTGAATGACATTGACTGTCAAGGTTATGATTTTAAAAGAAATTCAGTCTTAAGAAATTTGTCCAGAATAGACAGAAATAGAATTATTAGATAATAGTTTTAATTTTTCTATCACTTTCTGGGTACTCTAGGTATTTTAAATTGATTTCATTTACTTGTTTTAATAGTTTTTTTTTAAATTTCTTTAGGTTTATAAGGAAACACTTTTAACTTTTTCAATGAAGTAGAAGTGTCTGTACTACATATCCAGCTGCTTCTACTTCATTAAAAAGTTAGCTATATACATATATATTTAGTATCTATGCCATTTTTCTGTTTCAAACAAACCCTGAAACACTTTGAATGATCAAGCGCAGCTCCTTCAAATACTAAGCTTCCACTAGTGAATGGTGACTGGGGAAGTGAAGGTTTACAATAATTTGAGGGATTTATTTGAAGGTTGAGCTCAAAATGACAATGATTCTCTCAAACAATAAAAAATAGCAATTCCAGGGACTTTTATAAAGATAGGCAGTATTGCAATGGTGAAAACTGAGATACGTTCCAGCTCAAGAACTATGATTCTATTATAATGGGAGAACTGGTCAACTGAGGGCTCAGTCCTTGCATCATGCTCTGGTTTTCCTTGTCTGATTATAAGTCAGGATATGGGATTTTGTGGAGCCAGTATTCAGCCATGGTGACTCAGGGTTAGTCCTATGTAATGATGAAAAGTCTAATCATTGTCTTCATAGACCTAAGACATGGCAGCCAGGTGGCTCGATAGATAGAATGCGCAGTCTAGTGTCAGGAGAAACTGTGTTCAAATCCAGCTTTTGACACTTATTAGGTGTGTGACCTGGGCAAGTCACTTAAACCTATTTTTCTCAGCTTCCTCATCTGTAAAATAAATTGGAGAGGGAAATGTCAAACCACTATGGTGTCACTGCCAAGAAAAACCCAAATGTGGTCACAGATTTGGACATGACTAAAACAACTAAACAACAAAATCCAAAAGAATTTATGACTCACTGATCTAGGTGCTTATCTAGAACTGTGTAGATGAAAGATAGGAGTGGATGAATTTTCACATTTTCCTGGTGATTTTCCAGTGAGAAAAACTATGATGAGCTGTTGGGTAGAGAAGGGGCATCAAACTGTATTTCCCAACATGTCCTTCATGTGTTGGTGCCATAATACAGCCTGTTCTTTTGTATATCTTGTGTTTATTCTTTTCTGATCCTAGGTGAATGAATATATGGAGACATGATTGATAAGATTAAGACCTTCTAAGGTCACAGGTGAGCTATGCTCACTCTAAGGTGAAATTCTCAGGTCCAAAAAGCCCCTCATCAACTAAAGCCCATAGTAGCAGCATCAAAATCCAGTGGAAAGACATCATAACTGAGCAAGGGAGCACCTTACTCCAAGTGAACTTCATAGGGATTCTTGAAGAGAAATGATAAAGAATTCCAGAGCCAGAGTCCAGAGTATTCCCTGGTAGCATGTGTTAGTATGCCTATACCTCATTCCCATTGTACTTTTAAGTTTGAGCCCGCTCTCCCCAGGGACATTGCAGGTATGTAGGAAAAGAATGTTCCCACTCATTTGCATCTCTTTTCAGTTGTTTTTATATCTAATGCTTTTGGTATATGTTCACAGTGAATATTCTTTCTTAAGAGTTAGTAGAACCAATCCCTTGATGGGTACTAGAGGGTTAAGATATCATAGGGGAAGCTTAAGACTGACAGATTCACAGCGTATTCTGACAGGAGAAGTAACCTTTGACTTCTTTGTGCTCCTCTTGTTATTCAGTCATTTCAGTTGTGCCTGACTCTTTGTGATCCTATTTGGGGTTTTCTTGGCAAAGATACTAGAGTATCTTGCCATCTCCTTCTCCAGTTCATTTTTCAAATGAGTAACTGAGGAAAACAGGGTTAAGGGACAGCCCAGGGTCACAGTCAGTAAGTGTCTCAGGCTATATTTGGACTCAGGAAGATGAGTCTTTCTGATTCCAGGGCAAGCTCTCTATCTGCTATTCCACCTATTGGTAAAAGTGGAAATTGGGCAAGTGTGTTCCCCATTTATTAATAAAAGCAGAAATTGGGCAAGTTAGCCCAGAGAAGGTGTTATACTATGACCCCTCACTGAGGTAGACACTCCTACTTATAGACTATTAACTTCTTGAGGGCAGGGCATGTTTTTCATTTTTTAAAATTCTAGCTTCTAGCACGGTATCTTCCATATATTGAGAGCCGAATAAATGCTTAAATTAAGACAGCAATACATCCATGTGTTCTCTTCCTATGACGTTCTTGGCTATATTTATCCATACATCCTTTAGAAAGATCTACCCATTGGATTAGTAGCCTCCCTTTAGTCTTTTTACATTTTGTAGGTTCCAGTGTAGTAATTGGACTGTCATTCTGTCAGACCTTCCTCTTGATAGATAAACAGTCTACCTCCTTATCTTATCCTCTATTCCCTTGGTACTATCTCCTATGTCACATATAGATCATCAACCCAGGAAATCGAGTGCTATATAAATGCAAATTATTTTGATTGTTATCAATGCCTACCAAATGCTATAGAAAATGTGCTCTTATTGTTGCTCTTGAAACTCACTTCAGATTTGGTTACAAAAAACAGAACAGCAGGTGCAGCAGATAAGCATGTCGCTCCATTTCTAGCACTTAGCTGGGGGCATAATAAGTAATTCATAACTGCTTTTCATTTCATTTATTGATTAATTTCCACTGTCTCTCCTTCTACCATAGATTATTGGATCATTATATCATCATTTTGATCAGTTCAATAACTGAATACACAATCGTTTTGCCCATGCAGCAAAATTCTATTATGTCATGGATTCTCATGCATAGGTTGTGATAACCATACATTAGATCACAAATATGAGAAACCTTCCATGACAGGTGTTAGTCTGTCTTATCTTCCACAAACACAGCCAATCACATTGGTTACAGCCTCCTTAGCATAGTGCCCTCTAGTCAATGTAAACTTGAGAGGTTTTTTTCTCCCTACACCTTGTGTACTGTAAAGGCTTCTCTGTCTGACCATTTTTAGTCTCAATAGAGTCTACATATCTTCTGAAGCTAATATCTATACAGGATTGGGGGTAACAGAATTGGCCTTTTATGCAATATTCATCCTATGAAGTAAATTACGGCTACATTTCCCAAAGACCTGGTCATTTCGATCAAGACTTTAGTTTTCCTTCCCTTTAAAAGAAAAACAGTGTCTCTACTTACTGTTGCAAGTGGTATTGTATTTGCTGTTCTCCTGCGAAAACCCTTTCAGCCGGCACTGGAAGCGATGCTGCCAAAATTCTTGGAACCAAGGGTTTCGCAGGTTGGTTTCTGGGCGGAGTTTCAAGTAATAGTCATCAAACCACTTTACATCAGGAGACTGGAGCTTGATTGTGATTCCACCAACAGCTTCACGTTGGTATCCCTCTGTCACGTCATACCTGTCAGCCCAGCCATCACTGTGGGAGACACATAAAGAGAGACAATATATGAACTTGGAGAAACAGTGTAATCAACTCAAGTGTATTCACGTGCATGTCTCTTAAAATGGCTGGGCACTGCAAGATTAGAGTACAATAAGGTACGATGTGACCAACATTTTCTTCTAACTTGCACAGACTTCCATGATGATTTTTGACACAAGACCTGAGAAGATGTAATACCAGTAAAAGCTGACATTTATGTAGCACTTTAAGATTTGCAAAATGTTTTACATTTCCTCCAAAATGGGGGCACACTCTTCCCCTGCACACAGAAGATAACCAAGGAGAATGAGCTCAAACTTGAAATAGGAAAGTAGTGAGCCATAGTTAGCAGATAGTGGACATGTGACAATAGCGTAGTTCATGACTCCTGCTTGTAGGAAATCTTTTTCTCCTTTCACAGAGTGCTCATGGAGTTATTCTGAGCTGGAGCTTCTGCCAGACCATGAGGTTTGGTGTCTTCCTGGCCTCCAGAGCCAGTACTCTTTTCTTCTCCAGGGATCATACTCTGCTGGAGCTGCTTTATCTTTCAAATAGATGTCTTTCAGTATTTAGCTTTGTTGCTCTGCAGGAACACTTATTCCTGTTTGTTCTCAGTGTTCCCTTGGTATGTCTCTCACCATTCCTGGATGGATGTTTTTCTCCTACTGGTCCAGTTTCTTTGATAATATAGTTAATAAAAGAGGATTGAGAATAGGAGGATGGCACTTCCTTTGGGCTAACATGCCCTACCCCTGTCTCCTTGTACAGGCACAAGAGTCTGCCTCCTGCAGTCTTTTTTACTGATTGACTCCTTCCCTGTTGGATTGTGACTACTGAAACTTCCCTACTATTTTACCAGAGGTATAGTTATCCTGTTTATTTAGTCAATCACATTTTGTCTTTTTTTGACCCAAAAAGAGTCACACCCCTTAAGCTTACAGGGTATAAATTGTTTTGTTTACATATTTAAAACTTCATCATTTCCTTAAATTGATTACATCATACTAGCTCAGTTAGAGTATGAAATCCCATTCCTTACAAAGGTAAGACATGAGTCTTCCTCTCACAGAACTTATAGTTAAGACAATGGAATGAAATATTTTGCGGGCTCTACCAAACTTTAGAGACTTCCAGTATACACCTGTGAAAAGACTTTCTGTCTGTTCTCCAAGGTGAGATTAGGGAGCAATCATGAGAATATGGTGATGAAACTTTTGGCAAGTAGTGAATAAAGTCATATGAGTTTGTATATAAGAACTCATAGATCTTTAATAGTTGAAGAAACTGCTATAGATAAGTCTGGAAAGAGAAACAGAGAAAACTCTTCCTAGAAGGCCTCTTCATCAAAAATACAAGTTGTAGTATATAGCCTACAATTTATTTTCAAAAACTGAAGAGGAACAATACTGGGTATTGACCACCATCTACAATGTTTAACAGGTTCTATGAGAACAAGACATCAGATGAAACAACACTGCAAAGACAGTTTACCCTATAAACCAACTTCCAGAAAAAAATTATGTTATTGGGAGGTAAAAAAAATTTAAGTCATTTTTATAGAGATTTGAAACTGTCAATAGGGCTGGGGAGAGCTGCTTAGATATGTTACCAGGTGGAGGTGTAAAGATGTTATATATCAGCTCATCAAAAAACTCTGCAACTATTGCCATGAAGGTGGAATGGAATGGATGGGGTTGGGAAGGTTGGACCAAGAACAAGTGGCAAAGAATACAGGACATCTCAGAGGGTAGATGGGGAGAGAAACTCTTTTCATTCCAGAAATCCACCAAAATGTAATTTAAGTTCCAGAGAGAGTTGATGATGATTTGATGATGATCAAATAAGTTTGTACAGTGTTTCTCAAAAATAAATTTTAATATTATGTTGTCCATTGGTGAGGAAAATATAATCCATCTCACCAGAGGAACAGACCAGTGGAAAATCACTGAGCCCTTCATGGCCTGGGAGAGGATAATCTCTGAGATGGAGATGTAATGTAGAGTTTGAGGAGATAAACCCCCTGAAATTTCTTTCCATCAGGGACTGGATGGATATATGCATCAGTGCAAAATAACACTCAACTGATTCCAGTTGGGTTAAAAGTTTTTAACTTTTAACACAGAGCCAGGAAGACCAGGGTTCAAATGCCATTTTTGATATATACAAACTCTGTGACCCTGGTAGGTTCACTTAATTCTAATTTGTCTCTCTGTGTGTGGGGTTTGGTGTGTGTGTGTATGTGTGTGTGTGTGTGTGTGTGTGTGTGTGTGTGTGTGTGTGCGCGTGTGTGAGATTCCACATGCCCCCTCTTAATTGGCTCCAGTAATTAGGTCAGCCCTAGTAATTAGCTTGGTCTCTGGGTGTAAGCATCCTGGAGCCAAGCTAATTGTTAATCTCTTACTCTAGCTACCAGGCTAAACCAACCAATGATATAATCTTCCTGGCACATAGACAGCTATGTGCCACAAGAAGCTTTCCCGAGAACTGGTATTTTATAATATCATTAATATCTAACAGATGTCATGAGGGAATTGTAAAATCAGAAAAGGGAGTGGTTCAGTTATATAGCAAAAGGAAAGTTTGACCAATGGGCCTTCTTCGTGCTTCATTTGAATTGATGAGATGTGAGGAGATAATTCTTTACCTAATAGCTAGGATTTATATGGTGCTTTAAGATTCACTTAAATAACAACTTTAATGACAACACCCCTCTCCTCTCCCTAATCTTCACCTTACTCCCTCTGACAACAATAATCAAATTGATGACTACTTTTTCCTCTGATTATCGCTTCCCTGATATTTCTCCATATGTATCGTCTTCCACTATTAGAATATAAATACCTTGAGGACTGGAAATGGCTTTTCTTTTGTATTTGTATCCTCATCATTTTGACACCAGGGCTGACCTCATTGGAGACAGGTTGGACATTAATTATGTCAGGCAACACAGATCTTGGGGTGGGACTTGGTCATATAAGTTAATGAGTTCAGCAAATTGATTCACTTACGTTCTCATCAATTGGAACTCCTTCCAAAGGTATAGATCTAACATACACATGGCCTCCCATCCTATGCAAATCTTGTTTTTCTCTTCTTGAAAAACTTCCATGGCTATTTGTGTTTTGGGCCTTCCTCTAGCTCATAGTATGGATAGTAGTGAACTTGGAATCAGGAAAACTTGAGTTCAAATCCATTCTCTGGCACTGTCTATGACCTTGGTTAATCACTTAACCTCAGTTTCCTTATGTGTACAATGAAGATAATAATATTATCTTTCTCCTTGGGTTATTGTGGGGAAAAAATGAAATATTTATACAATGCTTTGTAAGTCTTAAAGCATTATATAAATCCTAGCTAATAGCTGATTAATTATCTCCTGCCATTTCGTCACTTCCAATAAAGCATGAAGACTGCCCATTGGTCTAACTTCCCTTTTGTCACATAACTGAACCACTCCCTTTTTCTGATTTTACATTTATCTCATTTTGTTTGCTAGTTATTAATGATACTGTTATTAAATACCATTTCTTGGGAAGGCTTCTTGTGGCATATAGCTGTCTATGTTCATGCCTTGTTCACAGAAAGGACAGAAAATATTTCAAACCAGTTTGCTTTGTCTCATCATTGCATTTATTACGTTAGTTCATTCACTGCCATTCCCATGATGTTCCTTTTGAGACATAGATTTATTTTAAACCTGCAGATTAAAATGAAGGGTGGCTGTTCTATTCATGCCTTCCCTTCTTTTTGGGTATACCTGTTACCCCACTGCTATGGGGATGAGACTCTCATTAGCATTCTGGACATCACATAGGCAGCACGCAAATGGGGCAGGAATGATATTTGTTATGAACGGACTATCTTCTCCATGAAAGTTGGATGTGAAACTGTTCTGTTTATTAATTCTAGTTCATTCTTATGTAAGATTATTAGTAGGGATATTATATAAGAAATGTAGGCCTGTAATGGGCCCAATTTGCCCTTTACAATTCATTCATTGACTTTAATGGGGGTTTTTCATGCAACTTCTCTTATAGCTAATATTCCCTCAAAAGAAAGTGTCAGCACCTTAGGGTACTAATCTACTCATCTCTCATCATATTCTACTTTTTAAATTATGAGTCCCTTCTCTACATTCACACGTTAGAATTTTTTAAAACATGCTATACAATCAGTAAGAGATATAGTTTGACATAATAGATACAAAGTTGACAATGAATGCAGCAAAACTTGGAG
Source organism: Pseudochirops corinnae (assembly GCA_028646515.1). NCBI lineage: Eukaryota > Metazoa > Chordata > Mammalia > Diprotodontia > Pseudocheiridae > Pseudochirops > Pseudochirops corinnae. Next base: position 92,879,508 of record CM053588.1, on the reverse strand, counting down.
TCAGGTTCTGTTTCTGATACATAGTGACTATGTAACCATGGGGAAGTCATTTCATTTTCTTTCTCTAGCCCCAGTTCTCAACCTGTGGGTCACGACCCCTTTGGGGGTCGAACAACCCTTTCACAGGGGTCACAGAGGTCACCTAAGACCATTGGAAAATACATATTGCCGATGGTCTTAGGAACTGAGACACTGCTCCTCTCTCTGTCGCCAGCTGGATCCACCCACATGCAGATACACGCACATGCAAGTATTAAAGAGTCATGGCATTAGGAAGGTTGAGAACCACTGCTGAGGATATTGCATAATTTATTGATGTGCATTAGTAGAGGGAGCTTCCATACTATGAATTTCTAATAGTGATGAAAATATAGAAACAGTTCTACCGCCATCACCACACAAAATGAACAACAGTGCTATATTTGAATCAGGATAGAAACCTTAAAATCCTTTTCATTTCTTCCCATGAATTGAAGCACATGTGAGTTACAGAGATGTCTTATTGTTATAGACCAGGGGTAGGAAAACTACTGTCTACAACTCAAATTTGGAAAGGTAAATTTACCCTGCCTGCTTTTTATATAGTGAGCATAAGAATATTTTTTAATATTTGAATGAAAGTTTATTGTATTAAAAATGTGAAAAAAACAACAACTATTCTTAAGTGTGGGTTGCATAAAAAGAGGTAGCCTGAGGTCAAGTTTGTTCACCACTGACATAGAACACAATGCTATCATTTAAAGGCCTTGTACAAGTAAGACCTTTATCATACAATCATTTCAATTTTTAAATATTTTTGAGGGTTATTGGCCAAAATGAGATTAAGAAGTACATTTGGATAAGTTGCTATATTCTAAAGTTTAAGTTAAATACATTCCTGATTAGCTTCATACATTCATATGAACTCACTAAGAGAGGATGATTCTAAGAGAACAATAAATGAAATAATATTTTTAAAAGAGCTTACCTTCAAATTAGTGATTTAAAGTGAAAAAGCACTTTAATATACATGGTCTTATTTGATATAATAATCCTATGGCAGCTAGGTTGAGCAGTGGATAGGGCACTAGGTCTGGAGTCAAGTCCAGGCTCAGATACTTTACTAGTTGTGTGACCTTGGACAAGTCACTTAATACCATCACTTTCCTCATCTGTAAAATGAGGATAATGATAGTGCCTACCTCCTGTGATTATTGTAGTGTCAAGCGAGGTAGTATTTGTAAAGCACTTAGCACAGCTACGGGACTTAGAAGCTAGGTGGTTCAGTGGATAGCGTGCAGGGCCTGGAGTCAGGAAGACCTGAATTCAGTCTGGCCTCAGACACTAGCTGTGTGACCTGGGCAAGTCAAATATCCTATTTGCCTCAGTTTCCTTATCTTTAAAATGAACTGGAGAAGGAAATGGCAAACCACTCCAGTGTCTTTGCCAAGAAAACTCCAAATGGGGTCATGAAGAATTGAATGTGACTGGGATGATCAAACAATGTAGCACAGTACCTAGCACAAAATTGATGCATTGATTCAATGCTATTATTCTTAGTATTAGCAGGAGTAGTAGTAGTAGTATTAGTAGTAGTAGTAGTAGCAGCAGCAATAATAGTTAGTTTGTTCAATTATTCTCCCCATTTTATAAATAAGAGAAAGTAAAGTCTAGTGAAATTAATGAGCATGACTTAGGTCATATAGCTAGCAATTTGGTTGAGCTGAAACTTTCATACAGAAATTTGTCAAAAGTTCTCTTCTAAACACCCTTCAACTTCAGCATTTTCTTGGCATCACAGAATTTTGAGTTGGAATGGATATTAGAAATAATCTGGTCTGATCCTATCAGTTTATAGCTCTTTATAGATCTGAAGGTCACACAGGTAGTATCTCTAAGGATGCCTTTACCATTGCTATCTACCTTTTGCTGCTTACTAACAGAAGAATACAGTGTGTTTATCACATCCCTGTGTCACTTTATCGTCATTCATTGTATAAACATTTATTATCTACTATAACCAGGTGCTGAGATAGGCTCTAGAGATTAAAACAAAGGAGAGATAAAATGAAATAATCTTGCCCTAAAAGACTACATTGTTTTACATGAGAAATACAATAGCATTGCCTATATCTCTATCTATCTATCTATCTATCTATCTATCTATCTATCTATCTATCTATCTGTCTATTTATCTACCTATCTTCCTGGTGAGAGGAATGAGTAATAGGTGGGGAGGAGGTTGAGATGGGTTCCTTCACTGTAGATTGTGCCTTCTGAGCTGACCTTTGAAGGGAATTCATATTTCTATGATGCAGAGAGTATATTTTCTAAGAATGAGTGAATGGATTATGGGAATGTACAGAGCCAGGGGAGAATGTCACATTAGAACACATGAAGGAGACCAATGCACAAAAGCTAGAAAGATGCATGACAGTGTAAAATACTGCCAAGCAGTCAAAAAGAATGAAGATTGTGGAGAGGTAATCAAATTAACCAATCAAGAGATTATTGGTAACTTTGGAAAGAACAGTTGAGAGGTAAATTCTAATGACAGATTCAAGGGGGTGAGGAGCAAATGAGCAGAAAGGAAATAGAGATAATGAGAGCAGAAATTTTTTTTTTCTAGAAATTTAGATGTGGAAGTGAATAGAACGGTGATTGCTTAAAGGGATGGTAGGGTCTAGTGAAGGATTTTTTCATGGATGGGGGAGAACTGGGCTTTTTTTAAGTAGTAGAAAAGGAACTAATATGTGAGGAAAGTTTGAAAACTAAGGAAAGGGAAGGCATTATGGAAGGGGAAAGCTCCTAAAGAAGATATGATGTGATTGGATCAAGATCTCAAGAGTATTTGGCAGAAAGAAGAAGAACCAGCTCTTCCTTAGAGATTGACACAATGGAGGATAGGGTGAAGAATGATGTTAGTAGGTTACCTTTTACTATTTCAGGTTTAAAAAATACTCTCAGAACTAAAGGAGGAAGACCACTGATCCAAAATCATGAACATAAGAAATATGTAGTAACTACTGTGGAATGTTTCTGATGAGCAGATATAGAAATGAATGATTTTATTGCCCAAAACCTTTTTACCCCATCCTTTATTTATTTTGTTGTTCCATGTATGCCTCAGCACAGAAAAACATTTAGAATAACTTGCCTGTTCTACTACAAATCATTTCAATATCCCCATCTCCATCACGGAGATAACAATTCAATTGTTTAATCTGCCCTAAAACATTCTTTTTCTTCCCCTCCCCCCATCAATCTCTAATTCCTAGGTTTTTTACAAAACTCATTTGACACTTAAAAAAGTCCATCCAGGGGTGGCTAGGTGGCACAGTGAATAGAGCACCGGCCCTGGAGTCAGGAGGACCTGAGTTCAAATCCGGCCTCAGACACTTGACACATTTAGTAGCTATGGGACTTTGGGCAAGTGCCTTAACCCCAATTGCCCTCCAAAAGAAAAAAAAAGTCCATCCACTCCTTATGTTTTCCACATCATTTTTTAGCCTTAATTCTTTTCTAACTTCTATTTAGTACAACTAGTGTTTTTACAAAAACTAACTGGCTAGTTCAATTTCTGTGATCCCTGAATCACATCACTCTTCTTACTCAGTTTATGGTTTTATAAAATAAAGAATAGTTGTTGGCACTCATGAAATGACAAGCAGCAACAGTAACAGAACAGCAGTATAGGCTTGGTATTATAGCCAATTGTGCCCTTATTATGTAAATACCATCTGTAATTATGGAAATTTATAGTTAGTATTTTCTTCATCTATTGTATTAACCCACTGGCACGAGACAGATTAATGGTCATAATAGTTATTTGGTGAGCACAGAGGATTTTGTATATAATAAAGTTCACTATCTAAATCAGGTTTTGCAACAGTGTAGATACCTCTTCAGGTATTTACTGAAAGGAAAAGAGAAGTTTTTAGAGCATCACAATGAAACAGCATGATGACTGTTCAATATAAAAGTGGATTCTAAAAAAGTTTAAAATTTTTCTCCACCTGGATCCTGGTTGGTGAGTTGATTGAAGCATATTTATCCATGTTTTTTAATGGTTGCTATGGAAAACAACAAAATCCATATTACTTTACAATCCTATGACCCTGGTTGACGCTGTATTCAAGGAGGATGTTCTCTTTAATTTGCAAGGGGAGGCAGAGCCATCTTTAGTGAAGACAGGCATAGGAGGCAAAATGAGGGACTGTTAAGTCATCCATGAATTCTGATCATAAGTATGAACTATAACTGCAAGTTCAGTGCCCCTCTTAGAAGAGACCTTATGTAATTATGAAAACCTTATTCAGTAGAAACAGCTGATATTGGAATCCAAGGACATGGTTTCAAATCTTAACTCTTGCATTAACTATTGGTGCAAGTCACTTAGTCTCTGCAGGACTCTTTCCTTCTATGTAAAAGAAGGGGATTGAGCTAGATGACCTTTGAGGTTCTTTGTATTTGTATAGGTATAAATCTATTAACATACACACACACATATTTACTCAGCTCCATGCTCCCATATATACACACATGGTTACACTGTTGCTTGATTGTAATATTCCTTAAATTTGTAAAAAGTTTCCTGTATACAGAGTGCAAGGGAACCATCATATATGTGAGTGAGAAGCCAAGGACAATTGCTAGATCATGGAGACTCAAGATTCATTTCTGTTGCATGTGATAACTTACAAGGTTAATCATAAACCATGCCAGGGCTAAACCCCAAACTTTAAAAAAAAATCTCTCCAGTCAATTGTGATGCCTTCAGATCAAGAGCTGAGTTTTGACTGGAGTAAAAGATAATACTCCAGGGGCAGCTAGGTGGCACAGTAGCACAGTGAATAGAGCACCAGCCCTGGAGTCAGGAGGACCTGAGTTCGAATGTGACCTCAGACACTTAACACTTATTACTGTGTGACCTTGGACAAGTCACTTAACCCCAATTTCCCTGCCTTCTCCCATCTAGAAAAAGATAATACTCTAGAAAAAGGATGATGAGGTTAAATTATAAAGGAACAAAGATCAAACCATTATGTTGTCATCTTTTTCCAGGGAAGCTTGTTGCCCTGTGTCCTATCAGTACCACACAGTCTCCAGAGAGCCTTTTCCTTCTGGGGGCCTTGAAACACAAACAGCATATGGTGGGTGTGTGGAGGGGTATAACAGGACAAAGACAGCTGCATTACATAAATAAATTTCAGTTAGTAATAAGCCATAGTAGCTCATTGATAATTCTATGCCCTGAGCTATATATAGCTTGGTAACAGCATTACATCTTACAGCCAACAATGTTCTGTCTCAGAAGATTAGAACATTAAGATCTAGACTGCGGTTTCAACCAACTCTATCAAAAACATTTCTCTTTGCTGATGATGGCATGTGAACAAACACCTCTTTCTTTTCACCTCATCTTTTCCATTCATTATAAAAGGGAAAACACTACTATTGTGTGCAGTAGTTTTAATTATTTTGGAAGGGTGAATTGACTGTCATCTTCCAGAATGACTCTCTCCCCATTTTCTACCTGATGCCATTAAGGTTAATGAGTGCATTCATTAGGCTGTAGCCCAGTGGTTTTTTTTTTTTTTTGGAAAAATCTGTTCACAGCCCACATAATTATCATGGAAACTGCTGTTCTTCCCACATGTAATTACCATTCTGCCAAATCTCTAACTGATAGAATTTTAACAGATATTTTGGGATTTTTTTGTAAGAGTGGGAGTTTACTGACTGCTTACATATCTTTATATAATATATTTTTTTAATTGAGTAGGTCTTAGAACCTCTAAATATAAACTTTTAAAAGCATCTAAAGATATTGAGCTTTCTAACAGAAATCAACTTCATCTGTGTAATCACTAGTAAACACCAATGAATTGTTTAATTGAAATGTGTGCTCAGGTGGAGTAGAATAGGTAACTGACTAAAATTGTTACCTTGATATATTTCATCCAGATTTTCTTGGATTCATTTTATAGGTTGAGGCATCTTGGAGGCATCATCATGCACAGAGCACTGGGTTTGGAGTAAGAAAGACCTGCATCCAGGTTTGGAAATTTACTAGTTATATGACTCTGGGAAAGTCACTTAACCATTGCATTGCATGCAATGCAATGCATTTCATATATTTTGTCTTATTTAGTTTGATGCTTATAACAATCTTGTGAGGTAGGTACTATTTTATTCTATATGACATATGACAAGACAAAGGTTGAGTTAAATGATTTGCCCAGGGTTACAGAGCTACTGAGTATGGATTCATACTCAGGTCTTCCTACTTATACAGTCACCATTTATTATGCTATCATGCTTCAACTTTAGAGTGGGGGTAACAATAATAATAATAATAATAGTAATAGACAACATTTATATAGTGCTTACTATGTGCCAGACACTCTGCCAAGTACTTTGAAATTATTATCTCATTTGAATTATACAACAATCCTGTAATGTAGGTTCTATTATTATCTTCATTTTACAACAGAAGAAACTGAGGCAAACAGAAGTTAGGGGACTTATCCAGGGTCAAGCAAGCTAGGATAATGGTTCTTACCTCAAGGTTTTTGTGAAGATCAAATAAGATATTTGTAAAAAAACAAAAAACAAAAAACAAACAAAAAACATTTAGCAGAGCGCCTGTATGCTTAAAAAATACTTGTTTGATTCCTCCCAACTACCTATAAGAGTCTGATTTTATATGTGGGGACAAAATAAGATGAGAATTAATGGAATTCTAGCTATTTTTGATGCTCACAATTTCTTTTCTGTAAATAAGAACAAAAAATTTGCTTCCAACTATTCTATCTATATACTGTGAAAATGGCCTTCTATATCACATTAAAATACTTTGGCAAACATACAAATGTTCATTTAATGTAATACAGACTCACATCAACATTTAAAGAAATATTTTATTCAATGGACTTTACTTAAATGTGGGAAGATGGGGGAATCATTCATTTGAATACTTCCAACGACAAGAAGCTTATTATCTAACAAGGCAGTAGGTTCCAACTTTGAGTGGTTCTATGAGATGGAAAATGTTTTATCTTAAAAAAGAACAGTAGTTAGTTTCACATGAATTTTTTGTCAATTCATTCCTGTTTCTAGTGATTCTCTTTTCTTGTTCTAGACAGAAATAATTTATAGAACAATTGATTCTTGATGTTGGTGCAGAATGATGTCTATCTCATTGGTTTATAGCTCCCTAAATCTAGCTAATCCCTAAGACTTTTTAAAAAATAATCAAAGTATTTTCCCATTTCCTGTCCGTTTCCATTTCTGGCATATTTGCTGTTCACCATGATTGCTCAAAGATTACTCATGATGGCTTTTATGACTATATGTCGTTTCACTATTGGGGTATGTATTTCTGGGGAACTGGAGACATGAATAAATCAAAAGCAGCTAGGAACTTTTTTCCTAACTCTCCACTTGCCTTGGACTTTAATTCCTTCTCAGCCATGTTTGTTCTATTTAGGATCTGTGTGAAGATAATTCTCTTTAATAGATACATCCAGAACAGAATAGGATCGAGTAGTTATGCTTTCTCTTTGTCACATTAATATAATAATAATGAATACTATTATAGTACTTTAAGGTTTTCAAAGCATTTCATATATTTTGTCTTATTTAATCTGATTCTTCCAACAACCTTGTGAGGTAAGTACTATTTTATTCTATATGACATATGACAAAACAAAGATTGAGTTGAATGATTTGCCCAGGGTTACAGAGCTACTGACTATGGATTCATACTGAGGTCTTCCTACTTATACAGCCACCATTCATTATGCTATCAAACTGCCTCTATCCTTATGCCATTAACCCCAATGCATCCTTATGCCATACAACCTTGATGCTTGGAGTAAAACTTTAGGTAAAGTTACTTAAGCTCTTTCAGTCTCAGTTTCCTAATCTGCAAAATGATGGGGTTGGAATTAAGATCTTCAATGTTGCTTCCTGCTTTAAATCTATGATCCTATGATCTTTCTTTGTTATTCTCATTTCTCCGAACACAGCTAAAATGATCACACATTTATTCTGTTCCTAAACCTACCTTGAAAGTCTAATATCAATGTCTCATCATGGCATGAATATGACCGTGTATTCAGAAAGGCTTGGGCAATGAACATGATCTTTGGCAGACCCAAAGAAGACAGACAAGGTTTTGAGGATGAACTTGATAGTGATTGTGTTGTCTGAGACCACCTCCACCTCAGTAGAGTTTTATCACAAGAAAGACATACAACACTAGTTGATGCGTTTCTTTTCTCTTATCATTTGTGGGGGAAGAATATAACAGGCATCATTATTTAAGAAATGAAAAAAAATACAAAATCATCTTATGTAGTCTTTTTAAAAAAATATCTACGGTCATATTTCCAGAAAAGGGATTAGAAAGTGTTCTTCTTTTCCCAATTCACCATTTGGAGAGGTTTTAGAACACTTAAAAAACTAATTTACCTATTGGTATTCTTAAGACCTTTTGAGCAATGACCAACAAACTGACATATTGTTGGAGGAGGAACATTATTCCTTCTGAAGGAAAAAATGAGGTAATTAAGAATGTCACCAGCCTTACCATATATGTTGACATGTATTCTATGATGTAAATAAAGCACTAGATTTGAAGTTAAGAAGATTGGATTAAAATTCGTCTTGGGCATGTAATAGTGATGTGACACTGGGAAAAGTCACAATTTCCCTGAGTTTTAGTTTCCTTATGTGTAAAATGATGACAGTAATAACATCTACCATGTAGAGTTGTTATCAGAATCAAATGAAATAATCCATGTAAAGTGCATTAAAAGCATTAAACATCTATATAATTTCATACTTTCTATATAAGTCAAGCACTATAGTATGTCACTCCATTCAATTTGTAGGATACTGTATCTTTACCCTTTCTCAAAGTTCTTCAACAACTTTCGAGGAGTTTTCATTTTGGGATAGAGCAGAGGGTACAGTTAGCAAAGACGGAAACTATATAAATTATAATATACAGTGGAGAAGCAGGAAACTTTTTTTTTAAACATGTATGCCTGAAATTTGTTTGACATAGTAGGTAGTTGTTCATTTGAAACTGTCAAGTCATGCAAGTCACATGAAGTCTCAAAGCCCCCCCAAAATTGAAGTACACTCATATGATTCGTAAAGATTGGGAAGAAAGGAAAATACCAAATATTGGAGGGCTATGGGACAACAGGCCCATTAACATGTGAGGAAAGAGGCCTGTTTAAGGATTCGTCACATTTTTGGTAGACCTATGAATGGGTATAATTATTCTGGAAATCAATTTGGAATTATACACAAAAAGTCACGAAACAGTGCATGCCATTTGACCCACCTCTAAAACTGCTAATCTAATACACAAATATCAAAAAAGAGAAGAAAAAACCTTATATGTACAAAATATATATGGCAACTCTTTTATGGAGGCAAAAAACTAGAAATTAAAGTGATGCACACCAATTGAGAATGACTGAATTGTAGTACATGAATATGATGGTACTAATGTGCTTAAAGAAATGAAGAAATAGATGCTTTAAAAGATATATGAAAGGAATTGTATAAACGGATGCAGAATCAGGTAAGCAGTATCAGAAGAAGAAATTGTATTATTACATTAATATTATAAAAATGAACAACTTAGAAGGCTTTTATAAACTGAAGAAGAATTAAATAAGCAGAATCAGGAGAACAATTTTTTAAAAGCCAATGTAAAGACAAATAAATTTGAAATCTATAGGAACTATAATCAGTACAATGATCATCCAAGATAGCAGAGGACCAATGATAAAATATATTGCACACCTCCTGACAGAAAGGTGATATAGTTAGGTTGTAGAATGAGACATTTTAAACACAGCCCATGAAGAAATTTATTTTACCTGACTTTCTATATTTGCTACAAGGAAAAAATTCATTTTTACTGTTTAATGGCATAAGGGTGTGTTGGAAAATAATTTCTGTTAATTAAAAAATTAAACTTTAATAACAAATTTGAAAAATGAAAAAAAATCCATTTGTGCATACCATTTTGGTAATACCCTTAAGTCCGTATACATACTGATTGCACTCTTCTCTCTTCAAATGAATATCTCTAGTAAAAATTCAAATTGGTGTAGTTGTGGTAGAGGAAAAGAGGAACACCTTGGTGCTAGATCACTCAGGAAGTGGCAATGCATTGGGGAGTACAAGACTAGTGATCAGAGGGTAACAAATTATTAATGTTAAGAAAGATAGGAGGAGAGGATTCTGGGAAGACAGCAGAGTTGATCAGAAAATTCCAAGCTCTCGAGATTTTCCCCTACAAAAGAGCTGAAACAGTGTCTTAGGGTGAACAAAATATGGGTAAAAATAAATAAGAATAGGGGTACAATGCAGATCTTCCTGGGATAATTTGAGAAGATCAGAAGAAAAATGCCAACATGAGATTTGGTTCTTGTCAAGAGTAAATACCTCCAGACTAGGGCCCACTTTAACGGCAAGCAGCAAGCCCTGGGGTTAGTCAGCCCCAGCCACAGGAACTTTTACTTGCCAGATAGTGAGGGGAGTTGCCTGGTGAGTACAGAAGCAGTGGGGAAGAAAGCCCCTGGCTGTGGGCACTTAAAGGAGGTTGGAAATTTGGCTTTGGTTCCAGGGTAGAGTGGAGAACTGAAGATCTGGGGCATCTCCATACCCCAAGGCATTACAAAAATCAAGTTATTACCACAAAAAAATGCACAGGTAAAGGAGAAAGAATCCAACCATAGAAAGCTATTATGGGAATAAAGATGACCAGGATTCATCTTCAGAGAAGGATATTGAAGTAAAGAAACCCCCAAAGAGTAATGTCAAATGGTAACCTGCCCAAAAAGAATTCATAGAAGATCTTAAAAAAGACTTTAAAAATCAAATGACAGACAGAGGAAAAAGGAAAAAAAAAATAATAATCCAAGAAAAACAAGAAGGTTATAAAGTAAAATCAACGAATTAGAAAAGAAAATCCAGAATCTTAAGGAGGAAAATGACATCTTGAAAATTAGAATTAGGCAAAGTGAAACCAGTGAAATTATAAGAGATCAAGAAATCAATTAAAAAATTAGGAATAACAAAAAAATAGAAGAGAAAGTGAAATGTCTTATAAGAAAAACAACAGATTTGGAGAATAGATCAAGAAGAGAAAAATAATTGGACCAACTGAAAAGGATTATTAAAAAAAGGAATTATAAAAAAAGCAATCTTGATATAATAAAACAAGAAATAATTAAAGAAAATAGTCCTGAAGCATTAGAACAAGAGGGGAAAAGTAAAAATATGAAAAAACAAATCCATTGATCACTACTTAAAAGAGATCTTATGATGAAAACTCATCAAATTCTGAAATCCCCAGCTCAAGGACAAAGTATTAAAAGCATCAAGATTAAAACAATTTAGATATGATGTGCCACAATAAGAATCACACAAGACCTAGCAGCGGAGACATTAAAGGATTGCAGGTCTTAGAAAACTACATATTAAAGAGCAAAAGAACTGGGTCTCAGGCCAAAAATTTCATACCTTGCAAAGTTAAGCATTATTCCGAATGAGAAAAAAATGAACATCTGATCAACTGTCAGACTTCCAAAACTTTGTTAAAAAAAACCTGGACTTAATAGAAGATGTGACATACAAGAGCTAATAGAAATATAAGGTACATACCAAAGACTGATTATGAGAGATTCATAAGGGCAGATTGCTTCCTTTTTTACATATGTAAGATGTAAAATGTATATCTAAGATTCTTATTAATAATTGGGTAGCTCATAAGAAAGATTGGGGTAAACCTGAGTATGATATGAATTTAAAAAGTCAAATTATTTAGGAACATCTAAAATTGCAAGAGGTAGAATCGACACAGGAATTAGTTGGTGGATGAGTGCTGGTAGTTCTAGCAACCTACTTTCATCAGAAATGGATTCAAGAGAGAGCAATACATATGTATTTAGAAGAATATAAAAGTCTTCTAAATTCAGAAGAAATAAAATGGTAGGGGCATAGGGAGGGAGGAGAAGACAAGGAAGGGATCTTTAGGGGGCAGGGTGAGGGAATAGGTAAAAGGGGGATATAGAAGGGTATAGATCCTTGGAGGGGGATAGGCAGATAATAGGAGGGTAAGATAGTGGGTAGAAGTAAAGTAGAGGAGGGAGGAGGGATAGGAAACAAGAGATTTGTGCAGAAACACAAAAACAAAGATAAGGAGTAGAATTTGTTTGGGAAAGTATATTTCTAAATATGTATGTCTATACGTATGTAACTATATCAATAGAGAAACATATCCAAACTTAATTGTAGCCTTCTGGGGGGGGGAAGGGGTGGGAGGGAGAAAAAAGGACAAAGTAAAAAAGTGCACTGCAGAAAAAGAAGGAAAACAAGGAAGTAAAGAAAAAAATAGTTCTCAACACAATGTGTATTATTTATCATACAGGCTTTCTTGAAACAAAAATTTATTTTTACATATTTTGAATCCTCCCATGTTCTGCTATGCAGATGACAAGCTTATTTTTTGCCTTCTTTACTTTATATTTAAGTTGCAATATTTAAATTTATGATATGTTTTTGTTTCTTTTCTCTCTTCTCTATTTGTGTTCTGGCCTTTGAGTTTAAAATAAAAAAAATTTAAAAGACTAAAAAAAAGATAGCTCAGGATTGAGATAGTTCCCTTTTCCCCAGGAATTAAACTGTTGTAGTCCCTGGAGAAATCTGGAATCAGGTGGGTCCCCAAGGATGCTTTTTTGGCAGCTGCACACTATAAACACTGCTGACCTCATCTATTTCATACTCTAGGACTGAGAAGGGGAAGGTTAGCACAGGCAATCTCCAGGACCACACAAGATGCTTCTGTACAAAACTTTTCTTCCCCGTGTTTCACCAACTGAAGATTTATTTTCCTTAATGAACTTCTCTTTTCAGACCAAATATTCCAGAGAATATTAAATCTATGGGAGACTCCACTTTACTGTCAATTGTTTAATCAGATTTAAAATTAGCTGAGATCAGCCTCAGGGGCTGTGGATTTTTATTAGAGGTTGGATTGGAAGTATGGTTACCAAAAACCTGCAATTAGATTAATTTTAAAGATATTTTATCTCAAAAGGCAGGGGGAAGGGATGTCATGTTTGGGCTTTCTGTGTCATATATGTATTTCAAAGTACATTGGTGATCTTCCTCATCCTCCTCCCACTAGAACTTGAATTATTCCCCTGCATTCAGATACACAAGCTTTCCTTTATCTTGTCATGAACCCAGGCTACTCTGCCGTTGCCAGCCATTTCTAAATCATGCTCAGGTATCACCTCCAAATCCTTACAGTCACCTTTGTGTTGTCTTCTGCTATTAGGATGTAATAAGCTCCTCGAGGGCAGGTAAGGTCTTTATATCCCCAGCACTTAGAACATGCCTGCCACATGGTAATCACTTAACACAGCGGTTCTCAACCTGTGGGTTATGTTCAATTTGTAACAATGAAAATACATCGTGCATGTCAGATAGATTCATAACAGTAGCAAAATTACAGTTATGAAGTAGCAATGAAAATAATTTTATGTTTGGGGGTCACCACAACATGAAGAACTGTATTAAAGGGCCACAGCATTAAGAAGGTTGAGAACCACTGACTAATAGATACTATTTAATTTATTCACTCAGTCATTCATTAATTCATGCATTTATGCATGGAGTTAAGGTCCTATCTTTTTTTTTTTTTTTAATTTAAGGAATCCTAACAGACAAGACAGGTAGATAGCTCAGTGGATGGAGCTCTGGGCCTGGAGTCAATAAGACTCAAGCTCAAACTTGGCCTCAGATGCTTACCTACTATATGACCCTGGGGGAGTCAGTTAACTTTGTTTACTTCAGTTTCTTCATCTGTAAAATAAGTAGGAGAAGGAAATAGCAAACTACTCCTGTATCTCTGCCAAGAAAACCCCAAATGAGGTCATAAAGAGCTGGACATGACCGAAAAACTATTGAACAACACAAACAGCAACAGAAGAGGAGGGGAAATTAGGGAAAATGAAGAGGAGGGAAAGAGGAGATATGCTACATAGGACAGACGCCTCACCTCACTTGATTCTTTTTTCTCTTACTCTTCCTCAATTCAGCTCAACAGATATTTATTAAGTGCCTACTACTTATGGACAAGACCTATGGTATAGTGACTTTTGGTGTGGCCTTGCATTGGGAAGACCTGTGTTCAAGGTCTCAGACAGCTGTCTAAGACTACAAACTGTGGAACAGTTTTTGATCAACATCTGCATTGGTGGAGTCACCTTCCTTAATATGAACTCCCTTCTCTATGAATGGGGCAGCTACTTGGTGAAGTGAATGGAAAACCTGTCCTAGAGTCAGGAAAACTTATCATCCTGAGTTCAAATCTGGCCCCAGACACTTAATAGCTGTGTGACCCTGGGTGCATCCTTTTTACCTCAGTTTCCTCAACTGTAAAATGACCTTGAGAAGGAAATGGGAAATTATTCCACTATCTTTGATGAAAAAACCCCAAATGGGGTCACAAAGAGTTAGATATGACTGAAACAGAGAAATGACAGGTCTATGACATCATAAATTCAGAAAAAAAAAATAAAAACAAACCTGTAGGATGACACAACACTTCTGAGTTGTAGTGATAACCAAAAGAAGAGTGGAGTATTTTTCTTTTTTTTTTTCTTTTCAAAACAAAAGACACTAACAAATTTTATTTTATTAAAAAGAATTTATATGGCATAATGGAAAATATACCAGATTCTGGTATCAGAGTGACCTGCATTCATAGCATATATGTAGAACTGGAAGAGACTTCAAAGGTTATGGAATCTAACCCCTCTCATTTTACAAATGTGGAAACTGAGGACCAGAGAAGTCAAGTTACTTGCTCAGAGTCACAATCTGAGGATTGTCTGAAGTAAGATTCAAATCAAGGTTTTCCTGACTCTGAAACCAGCTCCCTATTCACTATCCCACAATGCCAGTTTTGCTGTTTGGTAGCTTAAATGACCCCAGGGAAGCTGCTTCAGGTTTCTGGGTCTCGATTTCCTTTTCTGAAAATGAGGGGGTTAGAGCAGATGATCTCTTATCTTCTTTCTAACTTCAAACCCTATCTTTTAATAACTAGGAGAAGCAATAGAAAGAGATGGAAAAATTTTATAATGCTTGGTAAAGCTTGCCTGTCATACCTGGTTCTGATTATGGAGTATTTTTCAATTGACAGAAATACATAATTCAGAAAAAGAGGGTGGTGGCTGAGGGTCTTAGCTCTTCACCTAGTTTTTCCTTTACATGCAACCATTTATGATAATGGGAGAGAGGTTCCCTTCAGTACTGGCTTCCACACATAGTTTCCATGGGCTTGTTGAGTGTTTGTGTGGGAGGGTCAGGGTGTGTGTGTGTGTGTGTGTGTGTGTGTGTGTGTGTGTGTGTGTGTACGCAGGCACTGTACATGTGAGCCAGAATTTATGCATAAGAATATGTTTGAGTAAATCTAATCTGGTGATTATAGGACAGACAACATATTTCCTATTTTCAATGGCAACACAGTATTTAAGTGGGGATATGCTTATAAACTTGTAAATATGGGTCAAAAAAAGAAATACATACTTAGGACTGAACTGGGAATAGGTGGGAGAACTGTGAATAGGTGAATAGAGTGAATGAGTTCCCTGAGAAAGCAGGCATAAAGAAAGTAGGGCAAGCACCTGTGTATAGTCATATATGAAAGTGAAATCAGGGAAGTCAGCAAAGCGGGGAACATATACAGTGATACAAGGATGAGCACCATCTTGTTTACACCCTGATTTTTTTAAAAAACTTCTCTTCACATCTGTGGATAATTACAGCAAAAGGTTCAGAAGAGGAATCATCCAGCCTGCCAAAGTACTCCACTCTTCAGAGAGTCTGCCCACAATGCATTCCATTTAATTTACTGCCTTACATATAATTACAATATTCTTGTTCAAGTTTTGTTTACCCAATCAGTTGTTTTTTTTTTCCAATTTCTCCTTTTCTTTTTCTTCCAATTTCTTCAATTTCTTCCAATTTCTCTCTTCTTCTTCTTCTTTTTTTTTTTTTTTTGCTTTTTGGAGAAGGGAAAGTAGGGCAATTGGGGTTAAGTGTCTTGCCCAAGGTCACACAGCTAGTTTTGTGTTAAGTGTCTGAGGCCTGATTTGAACTCTGGTTCTCCTTACTCCAGGGCTGACGCTCTATTCACTGTGCCACCTAGAAGCCCCTTCTCCCCTTTTTAATGAAAAAAGACATGCCAGTCTCATTCTTGTTGATTCTACTTCTGCCTGTACTACTTACTAGTTGTGTGACTTTGGGCAGGCCCATTACCCTTTTCAGCCTTAGTTTCCTGATTTAAAATGGGGATAATAATAATTATATTACCTTTCTTTAGGATTGTTGTGAGGGTGAGATGTCTTTAAAATATGTTCTATATTCTATGCAACTGTCATCTGGCTTAGCATCAATACCAACACTGCCACCACCATCATTATTAAATTTATTATGATTATTATTTCTGGAAATATATGAATTTTGCGGGGCATCCTCTCTGGATCACCAAGAATACTGGACGACTTATATGCAAAGCAAAATTCATCAGAAGATTGAGGTTAGAAACAGCGAGGGCACCTTTGCAAAGTAAGTACTCTTGTTCCTCCTCATATATCTAGGCAAGACCTAACAGGAGATAAGATTTATACACAGGGTTTGGTTGGGTTATGAGGCAGAGGGAGCAGCCAGACAGTAACAAGGCCATCGCATGGAACTTGGGCTAGAATTCAAACTAATTTGGATTTGAAGGAATGAAAATAATCATACCTGATTACTTAACTACTTGAGAAAAACCTTGAAAGCTGCAAAGCTGCAGTTTGCATAATGAGATGATTACAAATTGTCCTGTAAATTGCTCCATCATAGTAAATCTGTTAATGTCTCTATTGTTAGGCATCCCATGAATTCAAATCCTTTTAATCTAAGTTAATTTCTAGCAAAGTCAATTAAAATATAGCTTGTTTGTGTATGAGAGCAGAAAGTATATTCAGAGTACACATGGTCATGAGTGTTATTGTCTAGTCTAATATCCATTATCAGTTGAAGTAGATTACTGTAATCACCAAATGATGGTGAACTGAGTGTAACTTTGCTTTAGTGATTGTATAATAAGGCATGTAATAACAATAATAAGTAGCATTTAAATACTATTATTATAATATTGGATATATATATTAATTAATATTGGATATATATATTAATATTAATTAATATTATATCTAATTTATAATATATACTGGGTTGGTTGGTTGGTTGTTGTCCTTCATTCTTGAAGAAGACCAAAATGACATCCCCATGCTAGAGTCAAGTTTCAATGTGTCTGGCTGTGGTCGGTGAGACCAATATGAGCTCAGAATGTTCTACCACAGGTTATGCAAAATAGTCCTTGGGAATATTTGGAGTGGATTCTCTAAATTTGTGCATTCTGGGTTTCCTTTGAGCTATTTCAATTCTGCTTTGCTCATAGAGCAATAGCACCTCCTTTGATGTGAGCATGCCATGCTGAACAGTCCTGTGGCAGTGTCTCCCATGTCACACAATCAATTCCAAAGTTATTAAGAGAGACCTTGAGACTGTCCTTCTTCTGACCACCATGTGAATGCTTGCCCTGTGTGAGTTCTCTATAAATGTCTTTTTGGTAAGCATATGTTTTGTGTTTGAACAACTTGGCCAGCGCATTGGAATTGCACTCTCTGAAATAGAGTTTGGCAGTTCAGTTCAAGGGAGGACCTCAGTGTCTGGTTATCTTATCTTTCCAGGTGATCTTCAGAATCTTCCTAAGACTATTCAAATGGAAGTGATTATTCAGTTTCCTGGCATGATGCTGGTGTTCTCTCCAGGTTTCATAGGCATATAACAAATAGGTTAGCACAACACCTCTGTAGACCTTCAGTTTGAGAGTCAGTCTAATACCTCTTCTCTCAAATACTTTCTGTCAGAGCCTCCCAAACACTGAGCTAGCTCTTGTGACAATGTGTGCATCAACCTCATTACCAATGAGTACTTCCCTGGAAAGTACACTACCAAGGTAAGTGAACTTATCCATAGTATTCAAAACTTGTCTATTTGCTGTAACTGATGGTTCCACATATGTATGGTGTAGTGGTGTCTGATGGAGCACCTGTGTTTTCTTGGTGTTAATTGTTAGACCAAAATCAGCACAAGCAGCAGAGAATTTATTCATACTTTGTTGCATCTCAACTTCAGAGGCTGCATTGAGTGCACAATCATCTGCAAACAGAAAACCACACAGCAATACTCCCTTCACTTTGGTCTTGGCTTGTAGCCTTTTCAAATTGAAAAATTTGTCAAGTTTAAAAATTGTCTGCTTATCCAACATTGGCCTGAATACATACTATAACATAGCTAATTTATATAAACTTATAATTTATATACTATACTTATGGATGAATCTATATACTAGGTTATATCTAACATGCACATTTATATCTAACTTGTATTCATTTGAAATTTTATAATTTATATATAAATTTTATATATAATATATATTTATATATAATTTTTATACTCTATGTATATTATAATTTATATACTATATCTAATTTATGTACATTTATCCTCTCTCTCTCTCTACATACACACCCCCCCACACACACACACACATACACACTCTACTATGCTCTAGATCAGTGGTTCTCAATCTTCCTAATGCCGTGACTCTTTAATACTTGTATGTGGGCATATCTTCATGTGGGCAGACCCACCTGGAGATGGATAGAGGAGCAGTGTCTCAATTCCTAAGACCATCAGATATATGTGTTTTCTGATGGTTGTAGGCGACCCCTGTGAAAGGGTTGCTCAACACCCAAAGGGGTTGCGACCCACAGGTTGAGAACTGCTGCTCTAGAAGAGATATGATTATCTCTTCACAACAACCTTTGGTGCTACTATTATTATGCTATATTCTTATGAACTCAGGCCTTCTAGTCTCCAAATCCAGAACACTGTATTCAATGTATATCATAATTCTATGTCATATACACATATGTGTCAGTTTTCTTTTAGGTCCTAACCTCCAGAAAACTGATGAGGTTATATTGGCTCATTAGATTTGTTTTTGTCGTGGTTAATATTGTTGTGGTTGTTGTTTTCAGTTCTTCAGAGGCTTAGATATACTTGAAACATGAAAACATTGTTTAGAATTTAGACAATTTTCAACTATTAGATGAGTCTTTTCCTGTACTTTTCAAGTTATAGAAATAAATATGAAGCAACTATATATATATGTTTATATAAGTTCAGGTTTTCTTGTACAACATGACAATATTGCACATTCCTTTTCCCCATCACAAAATCTTCCTGAGCCCAAGTCATGATCTCAGGCAGTACTATGTGAGTGGAGAGAAATTAATAGAACCAAGAGATATTCATAGGATCATAACTCTACAGCTGGAAGGAACCCCAGAAGTCTTTTAGTCCAACCCCTTCAATTTCCTGCAAGAAAACTAAGACTCAGAGGAGGGAACTAATTTGCCTAGGGTCATACAAATAGTATGCATCAGAAGCAGGATTTGAAACCAGATGCCCCAATAGTGTTCTTTCTTTTGAAACACACAGTCTCCTCTGTGGTGGAGGTGGAATTTTATTATATTTACCAACTGATTAGATACAGGAGGTAGGGTGTAATAGTAATGTAATTTGATCCCTTTGTATTGGAAAGCTAAGAGGTATTTAGCACCTAGTTCAAATGAAGACTCTGTTAAAGAAATAGAAGGTATGAACTCCTGTTGCTGATATAACAGGAAGGGGCTGAAAAGGGAGGAGCGATACTGTATATAAGGAAAAGCCCCAGACTGGGAGAGTCAGAATTTCTTGGGATAAGCTTCTTGGAGGCAGAAGCACTTGCTGTTAGGGAGGTTGAAGAGTAAAGGCTCAGGCTGGAGAGAATGATTTTGATCCTGAGAACCAGCTGGGGCTTCTCCTGGGGAGCTATCAGCTTCTCCTGGGAGTTGCCAAAGACAGAGGCAGCATGACTGTGATGCTGGTACTTTTGATGAACCTGTTTGTAGTTTTGTTGAGCCTTGACTTCCAGGGAACAGAGACTGTGAAGGACTTAGGGTGGACTAGACACTGTGAGCTTCAGCATGGAACAGGAAAAGCACGGAGATCTGGACAAGGAACTGGGAGCTGTGTGCCTTTGAACCCAGGTGACAGTTTGGTGAATCCAGGTAGAAGCTGGGACCATGGAAGGGGATCCAGAGAATCTGAGAGACTACCCTGAGTCAAGCTGAGAGAAGACTTCACTTGGATACTGTTTACTGACTGAGAAGATTGTAATTTATTTGTAACTGAGGGGTGGATGGCCCATGTATTTTACAGTACCCCTTAAGAGAGTGCTGAGTAGTGACTGATATTGTAACTTAGTGTGCCCCATGAGTGGAGAATTCTGACTATTGTATTTTGTGACCCTTATGGAGGCAAGGATGATTGAATGATTGAGTTACTAAGTGATTGATTAACTAAATCATTATACTTTGTTCAAAACTGTGTGACCACTGTGGTGAAAACTATGTGGCCATTTTCTGTGATAAGTTGTTGTGAATGCTGTATTTTGATTATCTGTGATAACTTGTAACATTGTGAATGCTGTACATTGATTTACTGTGAATGTTTTGCTCTGATTTGTTATTGAATAAATAGTGCTCACTATACTATGTAATCAGAACTTTGAAAGTAGCATTCTTCTGGAAAGCTGCTCATGCTTGGCTTTATATAGGGTGA
>CM053588.1:92840877-92858203 GCA_028646515.1 Pseudochirops corinnae | reverse complement strand
ACACAAAATTCTACAGAAGCACAGTAAGTAAATCTCTTAAGTCAAGAAAGCAAAGTCCAAATCTTGCCTGGGATACAGACTGGCTATTGGATGTCGGGCAACTCACTTAAGCTTTCTGTGCTTCAGGCAATACCATAGTACTTCACAAAGTCATAGACAGGCTTTGATCTGCCTTTGTAGAGGGAGTTCAAGCAGTAGAAGTTTTCCCTATTGAAGAAATCATAAATCCTTTATGTATGTGTATATACATAATTTTATATCATAACCATATTTTAATTGTTAGCCTTTGACAATTCTCTGCCACATTTCTTTAAGTTCAGATAACACATGATGCACACACAAACACAAGTCTATTGCCTTCACCTCTAATGTTCTATCACCCTTAGATTGCAAGAGTTTCTTGTAAATATATACAAAATCAACTTATCTTTGAGAAAGATGCTGAAAGTGTCATCAGTGATGCAGTAGTCATTGATCTTTTGACAGAGTCATCACAGCTCAATTTCTTTGATGTTCTTTGTGCCTTAGATCTCAGCAGCCTGCCTTATAACCCTTTTTTAAAGAATATCCAAAATACTGAGCAAATACAGGAAAAATCTGACATAGGAAAACAGGTAAAGATATCTTACAGCCATGCTGCTGTGCTATAAAGTAGTCCTACCTGTCTTCTATTCCCATTTCTCATACCATCAAGTCTTTCACAGATAGTATTATGAAGGATAATCTCTATTCACATTAGTAAAATCCTTACTTCTTCCGCTTTTTATGAACTGACAACTGTAGTTTGGAAAAAATACTATAGGCCGCCTGAGGGTTATTTGCAACAGCTGCTACTTTACATGTTGCCATAACTCAATTACCTGAAAAAGTATGCAAATAAAGTAAGAAAAGGGCCCGAAATGGAGTCTTGGTACATACATACAAATAGGACATTTAACATGGATGATGATCAAGCAAAGAAGATGGAGGAAAGTGAAGAAGAAGGTGACACAGGTAGGATCCTGGAGCAGCAGGAAAGGGCAGTGTCATCATAACAACAACAAAAAGAAGAGAGTATCCATGAGAAAAAAGTGGTCAATTGTGTTACAGGCTCTAGAGAGGTAAAGATATAAGAGTATTTTGAAAAAAAAGGTCATTAACTTTGTGGATTGAGATCATTGGTAACTTTGGAGAGAATAGTTGTAATGAAATAATGATGAAGTCAGAAGCCAGATAGTGGATGGTAAAATCATTTAATGTCTCTGCATCTTAGCTTTCAAATGAGTAAAATGAGAGAATTGGATTAGAAGAGCTCTCAGGTCACGTCTAGCTCTAATTCCTGTGCTCTAAAGAAGTGAAGGCCTGTATCAATTGATAACATTTGTTATTGACTGTGTGCTTGGTGCCATGTTAAGCACTGGAAATTATTCTGCTCATCTGGGATTAATGGTAGAGACAACCACATGAAGAACATACACTCCGTAAGATGGTAGAGGAGAATCAACAGGAGTATTGCAAGGTTAGGGGGAACATCTTCTATCCACATAAAGTCACCTCCAAGGCCAAAGAAACAGAGCTCTTTGGTTGTATAGAGATTCCAGGTTTCTGTTTTCCTTTCCTCTTTATTGGTAACAGTGGGATGAACAAGACTAATTCTGCTCTGAAGAAGCCTCCATCATCTTAGAGATTTCTTGACAACAAAAGAAATTCTGATGACTAACTGCAGTAGAAAAACAAACTTAACCTTCTGTTTCAATTTGGTAATTGCTGTGCCCCAAAGGCTAGCACAACCCCTCTTCCTGTGATTTCTTTTCTTTTGTGCAATGTTCCTGATTGACTACGTACTTTAAGCAAGCATAGGAACTTACTGTTAAGAGGTCCAATCAAAGAAGTTGAAGCTGCTACCATGAAACAGTTTCTCTTAGTGAACTGATAATTTTCTTTTAAGTTTGGCTACTCACTTTATTTGATCTCCAGTTATGAGATATTCTCCTGGGTCAAGGACCCCAGGTGGATAACTTCCCCTGGGAGGAAAATGACTGTTTTGTTTTTGTCTTTTTATCCCCAATAATTAGTCCGTACCTTGTTTAATAGGCACTTAGTAAATGTGTGTGTGTGTGTGTGTTAATTGAATTAAACCCACAAAGCTACCCGCAGGATTTTCAAAAAGGGACAGTTTTGTTTTGTTTTTTTTATAAATGCATATTGATCAACAGACATTTATCACATTTATGGATCTGTTTTCATACTATAAAATTCCATTCCCAATGATATGTAGGTAATGAATTTGGTGATGACATATTTCATGTATTATAGTCATGTGTGTTAAAGTAATGTTGAGTATCTCCAGTGGATTAAAATACAGGAAGTTCATGTTCCAAGTGCTGGACTATGCAATTTTCAAACCATGTTTATTGTCCTCATAAAAATGTACATCTATGAAAAGCCAACCTATTACTCTCTAATCACATATTTCCTTTTAAAGACACCTCTGTTTATTGCACTTACCCACAAAACAATGATTCATACCATTGCTATTCCACATTTTCCAAACTCTTAGGTATCAGCAAAATAAATGTTTTCCTTCATGGTGGCCAATGATCAGAAATCCAAGAGTATTTTCCAAAACAGAGATAGGTTTTAATATTCATGCTGTTAGAGAAGATCTATGCCAACTTCAACTGCTGAAATATGCAGATGACATATACCGATATGCAACTCTTATTTCACTCCAAGATCATCTCTGATTTGATAAAACCCCTTCCCTCATATTCATCTTTTTGCTCTCCATTCAACCACTGCCCCAGTGAATGACTATAGCAACTACTAAATCTAGTTACTTTTCCTGAATTTGTGCTATAGGCATACCATGATTTTAATAAAATCAAATATACAAAAATCCAAAAGGAACAAACCAATAAATTAATAGGGTAAGAAATCACTTTCTATATTGTATAAGTGTATTCTCTAGTTTAAATATCCAGTTCCCATAATGAATTTAAAATATAATTTGCTTTGCAAACAAATTCTATTTGCCTATGCATGCATGTTTATAAATGTGTTTTTTCAGGAACACCTCTACTGCATGCCACAAGTTCCATACACAATAACAAATGTTCCTTATCATAGACTTTCACAGCTCCCTAAAGCTTCTTAATACCTATGTACGATGTGCATAAGAGAAAAAAAATCTTTCTAATCAAGTACATCCCAGATGCATAATCCAGCTCACAGACTTTTATGATCCTCTTATTATTAGTCATGGATTTCACAATAGTTTTGCACTCTATGCTGGCCTACATAGCTGCTACGCTGCTTCCATTTAAAAATATTCCAAGGGAATATTAACTTGTTCCCATCGAAGAGCAGTCATAGTGTAATAGCAAGCACCCTAACATACCTAGGATGCTCTGGTGGCACACACAGTTTCTTTGATCTGCTTTACTGAAAGAAAGCAAACTTAAAGAGATCAACAATCTTCTTTTAATTGCATTCACTAGTTCAGGAGAAAGGTCAGCACCTTGAACATAGATAAAATACAAACAGAGAAAATACAAGCAGAGAAATTAGCACAAAGACCAACAGACAGGGCTCCAGCTGTCTGAACATAGTAACAGTGCTATATACTTTACATACATCACTGGATTAAGGGAGCACAGAAATCTGAGCAGTTAGGGCCTCTGAGCATATGGCTATTTGGAATCTCAACCAAGAAATCAAAAGATCCTTCTCATGAGCAAATCACCAAAGCAAAATACTAACTCAGAGTATGTATACACTTCTCAGAGCAAGAAGGCATCACAACCCTCATGACTCTATGCCTAATTAGGTTAGTACCAAAAGGTGTGAAAGCCTTCCACAAGCAACCCTCCCTTAAGCAAGCTTCTCTTTAAGCAAGTTCCTCCCCCAATGGGTTCTGTGATTCAGTATGTAATACAGCTGGGCACATAGACTTATTAATGGGCGGGAAAGATCTTCCTGTTTCATTAACATTACAAGTAGCATGAGGCATAAACCCCACAAAAGCCAAAGGCAAAAACAAGGGTCTAGTCTATGAAACAATCATAGTAGTTGCTTTTGTGAATGCAGATCTATAAATAAAATACATGCCTATTGATTGAGAAATAGATTGTAATAGATGAATACAATCAAATATTATTATGCAGCAAGAGATGACAAATATTAGGAATTCAGAAAAATGCATGAAGAGACTTATATGAACTGATATAGTTTGAATAGAGGTACCAGAAGATCTGTGTAAACAATGATTGTATTAATGAAAAAATATCCTGAAATTGAAACTGAATGGGCTATGAGAGAATAGACTATATGACATAGTTCTCTATTCTGTTCTCTCCATTACCAAAGTTCTTTTATTTGTCAGATACAATTGTCTTTTCTCAATCCTCACCTGTCTTGACTTCTCTACAACCTTTGATATTGCTGATTAAACTCTTCTCTTTAATGCTTACTCTTTTTTTTTCTCATTTTACATGACAATGCTCTTTCCTAGATTTCCTCGAGCCTTTCTGATCTCTCCTCTGGGTTCATTGTGGAATCTTCATCCAAGTCAAAATAGTGTCTTTCAGTTGTTGTCCCCTATAGAGGGCCCTCTTCCCTTATTCCTCTATACTATTTCATGTGAAGATCTTAGATTCCATGTATTTGACTCTCATCCCTATAAAGTTGATTCTCAGATATATATTTGCACACACCTAACTTCTCTCTTGACCTCTAGTCTCATATCTTCAATTGCCTATTGGGCATCTCAAATAGAATATCTCATGGACACCTTAAATTCAACATGTCCAAAATTAAACTCATTATTTTTTTCCCTCGAAACTCTAACATTTTTTTAATATCCACATTGCTGTCAAGGTTAACACCATCTGCCCAGGCTTTCAGTCTCCTAATGTAAGTGTCATCCTCTTTGTCCTTCACCAGCCCCCCACAGTCCTGTATCCAATCACTTGCCAAGTCCTGTCATTTCTAACTTTATAACATCTCATATATGCCTCCTTCTCTCCTCTGACACGATAGCCTCCCTGGTGTAGGCTCTCATCATCTCATACTTGGAATTGCCCCAGGTTCCTCCCCACCAAATTCCATTGCCCACTCAGCTGTCAAATTCATCTTCATAGAGCACAGATCTGACTATATTACCCCCTGTATTCAGTTAACTCCAAGAGCTCCCTATTGTTTCTGGGATCAAAAATAAAGTCATCTTAAATTTGTACTTAAGATTGAAATATTTAATTTTTCAATAAACAAAACTCTGTCTTCTCTTCTTCCCACCCCTCCCAATTGAGAACAACAAAAAAAAATAAAATCCATACAAATATCTATTGCCCCTCCCCAAGAAAAAACACATGCATTTGCCATATTTTTAAACAATCTCAGCACTCTGAATCCTTTCTATCTCCATCAAAAGTTGGGTAGCATGTTTCATCATTAGCTCTCTAGAATCATGTTGGCCATTTTGTTGATAAATGCTCTTAATTCTTTCAGAGTTGTTTGCCAGTGTCATATGATTGTCATTGTAGAAAATTTTTACTGCTTCTGTTCACTCCAATCTATATCAGTTCATACAAAAGACTTCCCAGATTTATTTGAAACCTTCTCTGTCATTTCTTACAGCACAATAGTACTTTATCACATGTATATATGATAGCACCTATCACATGTGTATACAATAATTTGTTCATCTGTTTCCTAATTTATGAACACCCGCTCAGATTCTCTTTCTTTACCACTTCAAGAAGAGCTATAAATATTTTTTATATCCCCGAAGATTCCTTTGCTTAGAACTAATATTTCATTTAGTCTTTCTTCTAAATAGCTCTTTCTAATTTGTCCCTTCCCTTTTATTTCCTTGGTTGGTGAAAAGTTCTTCTATGTACAACTATACATATTTTTGTGTATTCTTCCCTCCTTTAGTCAATTCAGATGAGTAATGCTAAAGTGTCAGGTTTTGAATAGATGTATATTTATGCTGATTATGTGTAATAGTTTTCCCTTACCTTCCTTTCTTTTACCACAACTCCCTCCCCTCCCACCTCTACTACATTATGCTTCCCCTCTATTTCCATTATTCTCTTAATATAACAGAACCACGCCTGGATCTTGACAGATTGTACCATCTCTATAACCCCTAATGATGACAGGGTTCAGAGGGACACATACATCATCTCTCCATATTTGAACATAAATGGTTTACACGTTGTTAATTAATATTTACTTTTTTATGTTTCCCTTAATTCTTCGGTTTGAACTTCAAAGCTTCTCTGTAAATCTGATGTTTTCATCAGTAATACTTGGAAGTTCTCAATTTCATTAAATACTCATTTTCCCCCTTTAGTGTTATGCTCAGTTTTGTTGGGTCAACTATTCCAGACTATAAACTTACATATTTTGCTTTCTGTCGTGTTGTATTCCAAATTCTCTTCTACTTTTAATGGTGGCTGCTAAATCATATGTGATTCTGATTAATGTTCCTCAATACATGAATTCTTTTTTTCTGACAGTTTACATATTTTTCCTTGACCTAGACATTGTGGATTTTGAAGTTCCTGAGCATTTTTATTCCAGCCTATCTTTCAGCCAGTGACTAGTAGATTCTTTATATTTCAGCTTTCCTTTCTGATTCTAAGACACAGAGTCAGTTTCTTGAAAATCTTTTTTTTTTTTTTTGGTCATGGCTTCAGACAGTCTTAAATTTTTCTCCTCAATTTGTTTATCAGATCAATAATTTTATCTATGAGATATCTTACTGCATACCTAACATTTTCATGGCTTTGACTTCATTTTAATATTTCTTGTTGTCTCATGGAATCATGGGCTTCTTTTTGGTCCTTATAATTTTCAAGGAATTTGCTGTTTGGGCAGTCTTTTGTAACTTTTGCAATTTCCTTTCTAATTCTTTCTTCCATGGCTTTCTTTTCTTTTCCACTTTTTCTTCAAACACTCCCATTTCATTTTTAAATCATTTAAAGTTTTTTTTTTTAATTGCCTCCCTTCCTCCAGGAATTCTAATTGGCTTTGTGGCCAAGCTGTGTTTTGTTCGTAGATTTGGGGGTTGTTCTCTCCCCTACGTGCTTTCAAAAACCTTTCATAACCTGGCCCCGTCATACCTTTCAAGACTTCTTATGCCTTCCTTTCCTCCACATACTCTGTGATCTTCTGACCCTGGACTCCATGCTGTTCCAAACATATAACATTCCATCTCCTAACTCCAAGGATTGTCATTGGCTGGCCCCCCTGCCTGTAATTATCTCCATCTTTGTCTCTGCCTTCTGCCTTCCTTGGCTTCCTTCTGGTCTCAGTTCAAGTCCTACCTACTACAAGAAGTCTTTTACAATTCTGGTTAATCTTAGTACCTTCCCTCTGAGAACATTTTTAGTTTACTTTGTATATATCTTTTTTATACATAATTTTTTGCATGTTGTCTCCTCCATTAAACTAAAGCTCTTTGCAAGGAAACATTTTTTTTTATTTTTGCCATTTTTGTACTCTAGCATTTATTACAGTTATTAGTAAATAGTAAACACCTAATAAATGCTTGTTGAATTGACTCAGATACTATTGGCACAGAAATGAGGAACCATAAAGCAAAAATGTCATCTATGCTCATTTTACAGTTGAGAAAATTGAGGCTATGGGAAGTTGAGACTTGTCCAGAATCCCAGAGCTAGGAAGCACCTGGGATAAGAATCATATCTAGCTCTCCTGATTCCAAATCTGGCAGCCTTCTTTCAAAGGAAGCTACTTCTCTGGATATTTTCATTTATTCACTCTTTTTCTGAGGCTGAATTTATTGAAATCCCACAATATGCCAAACACTATGCAAGGGGCTGGGGATAGAGAAGCCATAATCAAAACTGTCCCTGCCCTCATGGAGTTCTATTCTATTTAGAGTTGGGTAAAGGGGAGAATAAGTACACATATAAATAAATACAAAAGCTATTCAAAGTATACTCAATTTATACTATAACATCAGTAAGATTAGAACAATTTATAAACCATGTTCAGCCTAATCAATGCTCAACGTCAGCAGCTGTACCACATAAACTGCTGAGTCTCTGACTGACTCTGTGTCATTCACAGAGGCCCTCATTTCCTTTGTAATCTATCAGGAAAGCTGCCCAATGGGCTTGGCCTGCCATTCTGTCTGATTGTCATTTGTGCCCATACCCCTGGCGAGGAGGCTGCACAGAAGGCTGGGCTGGCCCTCAAGAGTGGAGAAGGAGCTGCCTTCTTCAGAAGCAGTAATAGCTCCCAGGACTTCAGGCTGAGGCATCTCAGGGAGCATCTGTAAGCCAGCTGCTCCTAGGTCTATTTTGGGCAAGAGGGAGCATGGGCATTTTTAATTGAATATTGAGTACTCTTGCACTTCTTAATCATTTTATCCCAAACGAATTTGAGCATGACAGGATTTCTGAGGCAAATAATCTGGCAGACACCTATCACTTGAATACCTTAAGCGAATTTAAGAAAGGTTAATTATGATTTACAGATCAGAGGTTAAATGGTTTTTCTAAGGCCAGACTGGAAAACAGTAGTAGAATCACTTAGAAGTTCTTATAATCATTGAATGTTAGTGAATGAAAGAAATGGCTTATAGATCATATTCTAGACAAATCTGTTCATTTTGAAGGTGAGGAATATAATGTTCCTAAAGGTGAAATAACATGTCCAATATCTCACAGTTAATAAATAGCAGAGAAAGTACTAAAGTTCAAGTCTTGGGACTCAGATCAATTTTAAGGAGGCAGCATGGTACATTGGGAAAATCACTAGTACTAGAATTAGAGAAATTGGGTTCAACTATTGCCTCAGATGCTTATGTGACCTTGGGCAAAGTTACTTAAATTACCTGGGTCTCAGTTTGCTCATCTATAAAAACAGGAGGTTGGACCAGACAGCTAATGAGCCCTTCTAGTACCAGGTTCGTGATTCTATGCTATTTTTCCCACCATGGGACAGTGCTTCTGATATGAGAAGGTTATGCATAGGCCATGCAGGGGTTTGGCCTATGGATTAAGTAGAGAGTTCAGGGGCATATTTTGTGTTATGGTAAAATATAAGTGGATTTCCATTATCTATTTATATTACCTATTTATATTACACTTAGATGCCTACAGTTTGCCAAATTTTACAAATGTGCTTCCGTCCTCTAAATTGATTGACTGTTCATGCTGTGTATGTATGTGTGAGACATATACTGTTCATACTTCTTTTGGAGAGGGGAGAGGTAGGAAGATATAATGAAGAAATCTTTACAGTGACAGTAACCTTCCCCCAAATACATATGAACAAAATAGAACACCAAATCCAAGGAGATTTTGGTGCTGTCAAATGTGTATAATAAAGATTAGGAGAAGGGACAAGGTAGATAAGGAAGTTTGACTCCCTTAGATTAGCTTCCACTTTCCAACAATTCATTTGCATACAAAGTCAGAGAGGTCCTTGGAAATAACTCAGGGGTGGGGAACCTATGGCCTCAAGGTCACATGTGGCTTTCTAGGTCCTCAAGTGCAGCCCTTTGACTGAATCCAAACTTCACAGGACAAATTCCCTTAATAAAAGGATATGTTCTGTAATACTTCAATATAGTCAAAAGTTCATACCCAAGGACCTAGAAGCCTTCAGACTCCTCCCCTCCCCCAGAACATCTATCTAAGTATAGGAATTAAAAAAATGAAAGCAAAACAAATCTTAGCCTCAACTTTTGTTAGCTGGGTGTGGTGGTCATATTGAAAGAGTGGTCAACCTTTCCTTACTATGGAGAGCTTATAACCACTATGCTCTACCAGATTGAACCTGAGAAGGCTTCCAGGTCACCCAAAAAGGTGATTCCCAGAAGCTGGTAGCAGCAAAGACTATATCTAGAAGATTCCTTGAAACCATTAAAGACTTTGGAGACCAAAAGAGGGAAGCCCAGATGAATCTAAATGCCCAGTAAATGTCATCATCATGAGCCCATCAGGAAATAGTAGAGCAGGATACATTGTGGAGATGCTACATCCAGTAGGGGAGTGGCCCAGTGAGAGTAGCGTAGTAGCATCACCAGAAGACATTGTTTTTTTGGGAGGTAGGGGGTTGGATAGAACTGGCAGTTGAGGTTGCCTCTCCATGCATATGCCATGACCATATAAAATATGATCTATGAAAGTCACATGGTGTTCTATAATCCAATTTGCTAAAGTATATGCAATAGTGTTTCCTTTTATTGTGATCCTAAACCTCCATGTCCTACAAGAGCCACATGAATAAGTCAATAGAACAAGGCAAAGATCATTCAAGAGTTTTATTAATAAACAGACATCTCAAATCAAATAATCTTATCATGGGATTCCTATATAATGATTAGAAGTAATGATTGCTTACATTTTGTTACCACTTTCAGTTTTCAAGTTTCTCTTTTTCAGATTTCATCCTATGAAATCATCAAAACAACTCGATGAGTCAAGTGGTATGTCAATTGTACAAATTCAGGGAAGATTTGTACTTTCATCCCTATGCGGTAACACCCTCCACAAGAGCAGATTGATATCCATTTATGATTTCTAAGTGGAAGTTATTTGAGGCATACAGATGCTAACCACATCCAGGGTTACACTGTTAGTACATATCAGATATAACATTTGATCTCACGTCATCTTGATTTCAAACCTAGCCTTCCATACCACATTATCTCTTTTTAAAAAAGTGTTAGTAGTGTTAGTAGTTAGTTAGTAGTTAGTAGTTGACAACAATGTAGAGAATCATAATTGACATTTCTATAGCCCTTTAAGGTTCTCAAAATACATTAAGACTTTGTGACTCATCTTGAGCTTGTAGTCAACAGAAACCCTAGATATTTTTTCTCCGCGCTATTGTCTAAATACGCCTCCTCTATCTTGTACTTCTGCAATTAACTTTTTGATTCCAAGCATAGGACCTCACATATATCTCCATTTCATTTTATCCAAATTTTTCATTTCTTTAGCCTATAGAGATCTTTTGTGAGGCTGATTCTGTTATCCATCATGAACATAATATATTAATATTCATATCAATGGCCCTGAGACAATGAAAGTGTCACCACTATCCCTACCATGCACATAAATCAAGTTTTACTCAAATGGTTTCAGGATATTGAATATTATACTGCATTATAAAACTTTTCAGATAAGAATGCCAAAGCATGCATGTTGTAACTGTTAAATGAATAAAGAAATAATCAAATAGTCTGTCCCCCATTTGTTCTATATAAATTAGTTTATATTGTCAACAGAAAGTTCTTTGATAAAAGCATACATAACTACTTATTTCCCACATTATTTTTCATTGTATTTATAATCAATAGAATAATATGGCTCTAAACTTCAGACCCCATGTGGTGTCATGACCCACATAGTTGTTCCTCTACATGTAAAACAAGCAAAATAGGCAAGTTCAAAGAAAATAATCACCAGTCAATTGAGTAGCTGAATTGTGAGATACTGATTTCTTGGAACAAAAAGGGTGAAAAATACCTCCAGCCCATATTCTCCTGGAGGAATACAACAGATCCATGGAGTAAATATTAAATATAAATATATAAATGTGTATTTTACACATAATAAATATACACAATAAGTATTAAACATATAGAAAGTAAATACAAAATCATTTCAGAGAAGGCAGCAGTGGGGACATCATAAAAAGTCTAATGTAAGAAGTGACAGACACCAGTTGAGAGTTAAAGGAAATCAGAGATTGTAAGAGGTGTAAGATTATATGAGGAGGAAGAACATTCTAGGCTTATGAGACAGCCTGTGCAAAATCACAGGGGCAGAAAAATAAGGGTGAATTCAGGGAATAGAAATTAGTTCACTTAGTTCAGATATAAGGTAATGAAGTCTTAAACTAATATTGTGATATGTTAATAGAAGGGGACAGATCTGAGAAATGTTGTGGAGGTCAAATCAATATAATTGATGATGTATTGTTGTAAGGGACAATAGAGACCTAGGGACTTGGATAGTAAAAATCTGGGGACTTGGAAGAATAATGGTGTCCTTGAAAGAAATAAGGAAGTGAAGAAAAGCATTAGAATTAGGAAGAAAACTAATGAGTTCTCTTTCCCCCCTGTGGAGCTTGAGATGGGACAGCAAGCATTTAGAAATATGGGACTGGAACTTGGGAGAGAGAGAATGGTTGGATATGTAGCTTAAGACTTATCTTCATGGAGAAGGTATTTGAATCCATAGAAACTGATGATACCATTGAGAAAGTATAGACAGGAAAAAGGAAAGGATCCAGAACAGAGTTCTGGGGTGTACCCACACACAGCAAGCAGGACATGGGTGATGAATTTGCAAAGGAAATGGAGAAGGATCTGTCTTAGAGGAAGGAAAAGAAAGAGTGGTTCCTTAAAAACTATGAGAAGAGAGAATATTCAGAAAAAGGGGGTTGTCTTTACTATCATTGTTTTGGAGATGTCAAAAAAAATTACAACTAATAAAAAGTCAGCAGATTTAACCTAAAGGAGGTCATTGGAATCCGTAAAGAGAGTGTTAGCAATGAGAAGACTAGGGGCAGGGGGAGTATGGAAGGCAGGTTGCAAGTTACTGAAGAAGTCTGGGACAGGAAAGAGTTGAGGCAATGAGAATGGACAGTTTCTTCCAGTGGTTTAGGTACAAAAAGGAGAGGTATAGAATATTGGCATTGAGATGATAGCTGATCCCTATCACTGTAGAGATAGAAGAAAGATGGGGCCAGGAAGATGCCAGAGGGTACACCTATACATTTGGACATAGCATACAGACGATTACCTCAACAGTATGGATTAGGTATGGGTGCTAGACAGTGATTTCATTGGTATAGAACTCCCAGGTAACAATACTTTATCACCCAATTAGCTATCTACTGTGACTCCTAACTGCTCTCTCAAAGATTCTCAGTAATAAATAGATAAGATTCTGACCCATATCAGTGGAGGTAGTTCTCAAATCAGTAGTTTTCTATATGGATGAAATCACAGTTCTAGACACTACCCCTCCCCCATCCATGATTATTTCCATTTTATACATTGCCATGGGAAATAACTCACATCTTCTATCTGCTTTTATCCTCCTCTCCTTCATTCAGCACCATCATAGATGGGAGTTATAGATGATAAGGCATTGTATTGATAAGAATAGGAGTAATGGAAGATAAGTAAGTTTTATATGAATAGATATAAGTAGTATATATGAGAGCCAGGATTTTAACTAAGAAACCATAAATCCAATTTCATCAAGAAAATGATGAAATCAAGTAACTCCATTTTCCATTACTCTATTCACTGAGCTATGCTATTTCTCATCCAAAAAAAAAAAACTTTTTAAAAAAGATCTTCAGTTGTGTAAAACTTACAATTTTCTTACATCTGTATTAATAGTTTATATGAGGGAGGGGAGAGGGAATGTGGAAGGGAGGTAACTAACAGGGATCACTGTAAATACCCTAGACCTCATCTGATTACTTTAGGAAGGCACATAGAGTCCTAGAATTAGGCCAACACAGAAACAACATCTATCCTTTTAGATCACCCAGTCTTAGAAAATGAGCAAAAAACCCACCAGGAGACTGTACTTGTTTATCCTTCATGCAATGTCTCATTAGCTACTGCTCTCCCTTAGTGAGGCTCAGCAAGGATGCCTTATTAGTGATGAAATCAAGTGCATGACAAGCAATCAGGAAACATCCTCTGCCTTACAGACACCCACGCCTCTACTCAGTGTTTCACAAGGCCATTAATGAACCCCCAAATGCATTTAACATCCCTAGTCTTATGTACAAGGAGGCCTCTGGAACCACTTATGTAGCTATGACTCATTGTCATAAGGAGTTAAAAGGAAAATGCCTTGGAAAACAAAACAACAACTTGATTGTTCGTCTAGATGCAGACAAAACTTAGAAAGAGAAGACAGAGACTTTTGCATCTTTAATTCAGTCATGCTGTACTCCAGACCTCTTCTGATGCCTTATTGTGGCTTATGAATTCCCTCAGATTCTCAAATCTGTGTTGCTCCAGGTCTTACCAAGTGGGGAAGTCTTTCAGAAAGTGTCTGGCTATGGACTATGATTGTTTGTTTGTTTGTTTTTTTTTTCAGTACAAGATCCACCTTAGTTAAGTTTCCAGAAACTCTTCACCAAATTGGCTGGTGCTGAATTTTTTTGGCCTATGCAACACGCAGTGACCTCTCCTAAGGCCTAAAGTGTTGTGATTTTTGAAGGTTCTGGCAGACCCTATATTAATAGAAAAATGATTCCTTGAAGTAAAAGAAAATATTTTAAAAAAATAAAATCTACCTATAATATGCAAAGTGGCAGAGGAGCATAATAAGTGGAACATCTTGGGGTCAGGAAGACTTGCCTTTACTTTAGGGCTCCAGGACTTCTAAATGGCTAAGTGATCCTGGGAAAGCCAGATTACCTTGATAACCCAGGCAACTATCCATTACAGAATAGATACTGACCTGTATTGGCAGAAGTGATTGGCTCACTAGGAATTTCCAGGGTCAGAGAAATCTCAGATCTGTTGGGTTTTTTTAATGAATAATGTGAAGAAACAACTATAAATAATAACTCAAATTTATTAAACAGAACTTTAAGGTTTATTTATCAATTTTTTCCTTCCATCAATCCTGCAAAGTGGGTAGTATAAACATTATCATTCTTATTCTATAAAGGAAGAAAATGAACATGAAAGAAAATAAATGAATTGCCCAAGGTCACACTGTTAATAGTCAGCTGATTAAAGATTCAAACCCAAATTTTCTGATTCCAAGTGCCATGAGTTTTTCCTAAATTACACTGACACCTCTTTTCAGTTTTAATGAAATCTGCATCCTTATTATCCTTCCTAAGATTCCACAGTGCTAGTTAGTTTAAAGAAAATGTATAGAAGCAGCTAGGTTGCATGGTGAATAGAGCACCAGCCCTGGAATCAAGAGGACCTGAGTTCAAATCTGGCCTCAGACACCTAACTAGCCATGTGACTTTGGGCAAGTCACTTAACCCCAATTGCTCCCTGCAAAAAAAAAAAAAAAAAAAAAAAAGCAAAATATAATAAAAATAAAAATAAAGAAATGTATAACAGAATAATTGATGGATGAGAATGAGGAAAAGCTTTTGGTGCCCTGATTATAAATATCATATTGCTAAATAGACTGGGCGTGATACCTGAGTAATTATGCATATTATATGTATAGCAATGACATGAAATCTGATTACAACTCATCTGCAACCCTTTAGATGTCTGGAAACTGCTATCTTAATAACTGTTAAAATCATTAGGATGCAATTTTGTTCCAGTGGAGTTATACTACATAGAAACAGGACAGGGAAGAAGTAAGGGGTGGGAGGAAACAGCACAGCTTTCTCAGATGTGGGTACTGACAGTGGCCGGGAACTTCAACTGGATTTGGAAAGTCAGAAAGTTTGGTTGTAAGTTATGGTTCTGCCATTTACATTCTGATGACAATGTGGCATTTATTTCCTGTGCCTGTGCTTCTGTTTCCTCATCTGTAAACAAAGGATGCTAATATTTATAGATTTTGATTAATTCTGATTTGGTTCTATGATCTATACATGAGCCAGTTGGGAGTTACTCAGTTGATCTTTCCCAAGTTAAATCACTCATTAATGCTCAGATACACTCTTCAAAGCAGTCTAATCTAGTAACTTATCAAAACTGAGGCTCTTCTGAAGATTTGAGGTAATTAGTTGTACCTTCAGCCATTGACAATAATTCATGACTCCAGGAGCTTGTTCTCATCTATTGACTTCATCCAGTTCCTCAGGCTTTACTTTTCTTCTATCAATCTCTGACTTGGCACATTACCAAACCAGGTCTCCCCCTCTGTACTCCATAGTGATATGGATGAATATAACACATTTGGTGTGATTTACCACCACCACCATTTTATTTCTTTAGAAATTGTAAGCATCCTTGACATAATTTTAGGCAATCTTCAGTACCAGAACAATTCCAAAATCCTGATCTTTCTATATATTTGCTCCCTTTTTTCCTAAGAAAGATTTATGCCAGTGTTGTTATGATCCTATCACATGACTGATCTGAACTTTCCATGTTTGTCCCCATAAGGACATAGATCTTCTCCTATTTTTGTTGTTGTTGCTGTTGTTTTAACCAATCCCTCCTCAGAGGACAAAGGCATGTAGGTTCTGGAGATCAATTTTCCATAATTATGCCCTACTTCCAGTATATCAATGTCAGTAAAAGATATTTTGAGTAATAAACTGGGACTAGTTATTTTTAAAATTCAGATGAGTGGTTTTTCCTGGTCTTAAACTACAAGTAATCACTGAACATCTCTTTAACTCTGCCTCTTTTCTTTTTTCTTTTAATAAATGGATTTGTTTCTTTACTTTTAGTTTACAAGATTCAGTTCCACAGTCCCTTGAGTTTCAAATTTTCTCCCCTCCTTCTGTTCCCCTCGTCATGGTGGCGTGCAATGTAGTACAGGATCTGCAAATATTTTCACATTGGACATTAGTCTGGTTGTATAGAAGGGTTGTAACTAATGGAGTGAACAGTGGGAAAAAAGAAAGAAAACCAAACATGGAAAAGAACACTAGCATGTAGATTGCTTCAGTCTCCATTTAAACTCAGTTCTTTCTAGATCTTTCTCTGAATGTAGATATCTCCTTCCATCCTGAGACTTGTAGAGTCATCTTATAACTGTGCATTGCTGAGAAGAGTCAAGTTTATCACAGTTGGTCATCACATATACAATGTGTCTATGATTGTCTACAAATTTTTCCTGGCTCTGCTCTTCTCACTTAGCATCAGTTTGTATAAGCCTCTCCAGGTGAATGTGAAGACCGTCTCCTCCCCATTTTTTATAGCACAATAGTATTCCATTACATTTATATACCACAACTTGTTTAGCCATTCCCCAATTGACAGGCATCCCCTTAATTTCCAGTTTTTTGCCACTACAAAGAGAGTTGCAATAAATATTTTTGTACATATGGGTCTTCCTAACACTTCTAAGACCTCTTTGGGGTACAACCCCAGAAGCAGTATTACTGGGTCAAAGGGTATGGAATTATTTATAGTCCTTTGGGCATAGTTCCAGATTGCTCTCCACAATGGTTGAATCAGTTCACAACTCTACCAACAATGCATTAGTGTTCCAATTTTTCTACAACCTCTCCAGCATTTGTCATTTTCCTGTTTTGTCATCTTAGCCCATCTGACTGGTAAGATGTGGTAACTCAAAGTTGTTTTGATTTGCATTTCTCGAATCAATGGTGATTTAGAGCATTTTTTCATATGCTTATAGATATCTTTAATTTCTACTTCTGAAAA
>CM053588.1:92809429-92840377 GCA_028646515.1 Pseudochirops corinnae | reverse complement strand
AGTATTAATTTCATTTTAAAAGCTTAGGATATTAGGATCTGAATCTTTACTTCATCAAACAGAATATTTTCAGTTGTAACTTTGTGTTCAATTGTTATTGTTTGTCCTTCATTCTTGAAAAGGACTATAACATAAGGGAGGTGATGCCATGATATGGAAGTGAATTGAATTTAAGTGAGAGAGGACCCCACAAGGTCACCAGCCTGATTTTCTCCCGGTCCAGTGGCAAAGGATGATTGGAGATGGCTCTAGATTCAGTGGAAGATCTTGACCTTTTTAAGCTAAGGTATTTAACTGGTCTCAGTATGATTGAGGGAAGACCCATTCAGTGATTAGGACTGGGTAAAAAATGAGACAGAGAATGATCTCTTTTACCTAGTCAAAAAAAAAAAAATCAGTCTTGGAAGGGAAGACCCTCAGGGTTTCTGTCCAAAATAGAAATTAATTGTTCTTTACATTCAAAACAGCAACAATTCGCATTTAATTATATGTGGGAGGTTTAAAGTCAAAGTAAGTAGAGGTTCAACTTTGTGGACAAGAAGCCTTAGGTTCCAACATCACTTTTATATGGGCAATCTGTCCAATCTCTCAGTGTCTCAGGAAACTCTAAAATTATTGAATTCATTTGGCTTCATGATTTGCATCAGTGGCTGATATTCCTACACAGGGACTTCCCTCCACCATGTCATAGGTCCAGTCAAAATTAAATTAACAAATCATTATCAGAATCCATTCCTTACCATATGTGAAGATTCAAAGTTTTAATAAGGCTATATGTCAACTTCTATAAATTGATTCCAAAAGTGGAATGGGCTACTATAGTAAGTACTGAATTCTCTATAAATGAAAATCTTCACATTGAATCTGAATAATATTTGAAATGTTCGTGAGTAGATTCTTCTCAGATATGATGCAGTAGATGCCACTAGAGTACCCTCATAAATCGAATGGCTTAATCTAAAATGCTATTAGATAGAATATATCATGCTTTTTGAGGGCTGCCCTGGAAACCTAATCATCATTCACTTTATTGCAAATATATAAGTTTTAAAATTTGATCTCTTAAATGTCTCTACTTTTGAAACACAATGTACTGGCAAATTAGGGTGATTTCCAATGAAGTTATTTATCATTATTATTATTATTGTTGTTATTATTATTATTTTAAACCTCCACAGAATGGCCCCCTTCCTATAAAATAAAATAAAACAATTATGAGTCTATTAAAATTACTAAGTAGAGTCAGGCTAGCTGTGTTTTATTCGTGTTTGGCAAGGGAAGAGTGAAGAACTAAAAGATAAGATGTTTCCAGATATAATCAAATAGATATTTCATGAGAAACAAAGTTTAACCTCTATTCTTTTTATGTGATTTTTTAAAAAATCTGTCCTAAATATGCTGCCATTTCACTTGTTCCCTTTTGAATGATCCCTCTGAATGATTCCTTTTACCTATCTGGGGTCATACTGTGCTTAGGAATGTGTGAGCCTTTTAAATAAAATAGCTTACCCCACCTTTCGTTTCTGGAGCAACGTGGAGATAAAAGCTAAGGTTTGAATGTTCTGGATTCTTAAGTTTTGTTTCTTATTCCTGACTCCTTGCCACTGATAAAATTAAACTCAAGGTATTATTTTGAGATCTGTGCATTGGTATCAGCTATCAAAAATATCCTGGAGATAAGGGTGAGACGTGCAGGTTGGAGAATTTCTTTAAATGTTCAGGTATAGTCACTATGATATGATGGGCTGTATGATGTCCCTGGAGTCAAAGAATTTGGTTTCCTATTCTATCTCTGCCATTTTTAATAAACTGTGATAATGGGCAAGTCTCTAACCTTTACTGGGTTTCTGTTTTCTGATCTGTAAAATGAGGAGGTTGGATTTTGCTGTTCTTCAGGCATTTCAGTCATGTCTGATTCTTTGCGACCCCATTTTGGTTTTCTTGGAAAAGATATTGCAGAGGTTTGCCATTTCACAGATGAGGAAACTGAGGTAAACAGGGTTAAGTGAGTTTCCCAGAGTCACATAGCTATTAAGTGTCTGAGTTCAGATTTGAATTCTGGTCCTCCCAACTACAGACCTGGTGTTCTATCCACTGTGCCACCTAGATACCTTGGAGGTTGGAGTTAATGTTCTCCAAGGACCTTTTTAGCTCTAACCATATTAGCATGCAATTTTGAGGCAAGGCCAAGAGGTAGTAAGAATCAGAGATGGGTTTTGAACCTAGGTCCTCCGAACAAAATGAGAAAGAACACTTTAAATCTGTGAACCTGTTTTTGTCAAATTAGTAGAATGTCTTCCTTGAGTAGAAGGACTTTTTTATTTTTATAAAAAAAACTATTTCCTCAACACAGCAGAGTGCCTGGTAAAGTGCATTCTTAATAAAATACTTGTTTATAGATTGAGGTTCTGTTCTGCTGACAAGAGTTTAAGGATCGTGTGAAGTACTGTATGTGTATCTGGGAAGAATCAGCCTCCTACAATTTTGAAACATCATCCCAAGGCTGCAGGCTGATGAATTTTTTAGCCATAACAATTCTAGAAGAACAGCTGCTGAGTCATGAATGTGTTGTTGGTTTCATCAAGAAAGGAGATACCCATAATAATGAAAGTCCAGATTGCTAAAGTAATGAAAACTTTAGACACAAAAAAGAGTATATGACTAAGATAAAAGATTGCTAAATCTTTGAAAACATGCTGCAAAAGTCTGTGAAACATTCAGCTTTGGACATATCTAAGATTGTAGTCTCTCTCTTGGATAGTTTGAGGAATTATATATACAAAGGTCAGGTGTCTGAGATGTTAATAACGGCTATGCAGCACTTTATGCAGCACTTATTTTAAGGTTTAATAATTTTATCCTCCCCCAAATCCTGGGAGACAGGTACAATTATTACCCCCATGTTCAAACTGAGGTTGACAGACATAAAGGGATTTTCCCAGTATAACAACACTAGTCAGTTTCTGAAGTGGGATTTTAACTCAGGTCTTCTGTATTTCAAGTTCAATATTCTATCCACAGCAATACCTAGCACCCTATGTTGGGGTGGACGTGAGGAAACCTGCTTTATTATAGTTAATGCTATAGAAAGCAGATTTTCCATATTTCAGAAAAACTGGAATTGATTTCCTATAGAGAAAGATACTAGATTTGGGGTTAGAAAAACAGTAGGTGGAAATCCCACTTTAGGCCATTTACTAGCTGTGTATCCCTAGACAGTCCCTGAACCTTTTTCACCCTCAATTTCTTTAGCTGTTATAATCTGTAGATAATGAAAGATTCTATAACACAAGTTTTGATAGGGGGAACAAGAGAGACAATGTACACAGAATGCTTTATGTCTATCAAAATGTCATGTCTTAATTATAAATGCCTCAGAGGTTTGTTATGGGGGAGAAGTCATGTGAAATTTAAGGAGCTACAAATATAGGTGTGATGATGATAATGATGGTGTTGGTGGTGGTGGTGATGGTGGTCATGATGATTGACGATGAGGAGGAGGAGGAGGACGAAGAGGAGGAGGAGGAGGAGGATCTTAGCAGTGGTAGTTAAAGTGGTATCAAATTATATGTGGCCTTACATATGAGAAAAGGGAAATTATGATGTTAAATGTGAAATAAGGAGCCATTGAAGGTTTTGGAGTAGAAGCATGGCATAATGAAAGAAGTAATCTAACGATGTTATGTTGATTACATTTTGGAGGGATAGACTTGCAGTAAGACAAATCTGCAATAATCCAGGCATAAAGTGATTAATTAAAGAGGCTTCATAAGAATGGTGGCAGTAGGAATTGGGGGGAGAAGACATAAATAAAATATATTTTAAAAGAAAAAGAGTAATGGAATTCAATAACTGAAAGAAAAATCAGCAGAAAAAGACAAGAGATAAGTCAAAGGTAATGCCATGGTTCATGCATGGATGATCAGGAAAATCAAGAAATGGTATCATTATATCACTCGAGATCAGGAAGTCCAACGAGAGATATGTAGTTTGTTGACAGAAACAGTAAGCTCAGAGTCTGGGCATAGTGAGTGTGAAGTGGTGGCTATCCATGTAGAAATATCCAACAAAGTGGAAGGTATTTGTCTGAGGCCCAGGTTAGCATAGATATTTGAAAGTAACTTGAAGGAAATGGTAGTTAAATGCATGACAATAATAACATCAAATAACCAAGCAGTACTTTGTGGGTAGGATAATATGTGGGAAATGCAAATTTTATATGAGATTAGAAACTAGCATAGATTACTATGATATAGATAGATTACATGGTAAGTGAATTCGAGAACTACAAAACAAAGTAAGAGCATTAATACCTGGGAGAAAGTAAGA
The DNA here is from genome assembly GCA_028646515.1 of Pseudochirops corinnae. Taxonomy (NCBI): domain Eukaryota; kingdom Metazoa; phylum Chordata; class Mammalia; order Diprotodontia; family Pseudocheiridae; genus Pseudochirops; species Pseudochirops corinnae. The sequence continues at coordinate 92,836,048 of CM053588.1, read as the reverse complement.
AGGTTTCCTTGAAGAGGTGGCATATGAGCTGTATTTGAGGAGATAAAAAATATGGCATTCCAGGCACAGGAAATAGCTTGAGAAAAGTCAAATGAATATACTGGGTGTTCACTAGCCAAATAATAATTGTGGTAATGAAAGTGTTCTCATTATTTTATAAATGAAGATTGAGGGTCAATAAAGCTAAATATCTTCTCCAAAGTCACACAGCATCAGAACCAAGATTTTAACTTATTTCTTTTGGGTATTTAGGATGCAGGTTTCTAGTAAAGAAGACTGGAGACCATGTCATAAGACAACGGGTTGAAGGAACTGGGGAATTTAGTTTCTAAAAGAGGTGATTTAAGGAGAGTATGCTAGCTGCCTTCAAGTATTTGAAAACTTTCATGTGGCAGAGGAATAATTGTGCTTTTTCTTCCTAAAACAAGAAAGCAATAGGGTAAAGTGTAGATTTTGGCTTAATGTAAGGAAAACCACAACAATATTCCAGTTAGCTAAGTCTGTGCAACTGAGTAGCAGGCTGGTAACCTGTATGGGCCATAAGTAGTTGCATTAAATAATTTCTAAGATCCTATCCAGACAATAATTTTATAGCCATTATACATCTCTGTATAAGGTGACCTAATTATAAATAAGTTTGTTGCCCAGAGGATCTGACAGTTAAGAATGTCTTTTATTTCTTACTGTTTGTTTCTCAAATATATCACTATTAAGTTTTGGGATCACTTTTCCACATTCTTTTCATCTCCCCTCTGGCCTTTTATTAACACTGCTAACTTAAAGATATTCAGCTTCATTTATATAGACAACCTCTCATTTGGTGATTTATCAGACAGAGATCCCATTCTGGGTAAGCCTAGAGGGTGTGTCAGGTAGGCCTGCTGTATTAATGATCAGCCATAGGTCTTCCCACCCCCCCACTTTAGGGGAAGCAAGCTGCCTCATGCTGTGTCAGGCCACCTTCTAAAGGTGCCAGTGAATGCCATGCTTTTTATCTGAGCATTAAGAGGGCAATATCAGTTTTTAAACCTTTATTCAATGAGTAAACTCTGTGTGTCATTTGTAAGAATGAAGATTAGGAAGATATTACTTTGCATATATAAAAACGATATTGTTTTGTTGAATCTGTTTGATTTGCCAACTGTCAGCCTCATTTCAATCCTATGAAATTATTTCTTAAAAATATCTCGAGATGTTTTTTCTTCTGACCAATGCATGTGAAGTCTGCTAACACTTAGCAATTAGCACCTTAATACTTCCTTTTCTGAATACATAGCCAAATGTGTATGAGTGGCAAATCATCTACAAGTAATGAAGAATATCTGCTGCTTCTGGGCTGCAATCTGCCATCTTTGGTTAATGGCTAATTGTAGAAAGTCGTTTTTGGGTTTTTGATGTGATGCAATGCGATTTGATTTACCCCATATCTCCTGCAGACAGGCTGCATGGTTCACTGAAAATCATTGGGAACCTGGTAAAATGGTCTATGGCCCATCTGCTGATTTTATTGTCATACTTAATTCATTGCTTTCGAATTATTCAAATTAATTCAAATAGGAAGAGTCCCCTAAGAAATAATCACAGCTTTGTAAAAGAACATTACTGTATGTGTTTGCTCTTGTGTTTGAAAGGTAGAATGTGGTATGGGAGGATGCAGACTGGCTAAATAGGTGAACTGAGTTTGGGTCCAGCTTCTTCATTTGCTATCTGGGTATTCTTAGGTACTTTGCCTTTGTTCCATGGGCCTCAGTTTCCTAATTTGCAAAATGGAGTTAATGAGATTTATACTAAACATGAGGTTGTCAGCTCCTTGAGAAATGTGGAAATGTGTCATTTTTTTCTCATGTCATTTCCTCAGTGCTGATCTCAGACACTTAGTAGTTATGTGACCTAATATCAACTTTCCTGGGTTTTTGTGAAGATTAAATTATTTGTAAAGCACTTTGCAAATCTTAAAATGTTATATAAATTCTGTTTTAGAATATTTGAGGCAGCTAGATCTCTCAATAGAAAAATCATTTGACCTGGTTATAAGGAAAAACTGAGCTCAGGTCTGGCCTCAGACATTTACTGGCTGTGTGATCCTAGACTAATGATTTAACCACTCTCTGCCTCAGTTTCCTTACCTGTAAAATAGGGATAAGAACTTACCTCTCAGAGTTCTTATGAAGATAGAACGAGACGTATGTAAAGCACTTTGAAATCCTTAAAGTGCTAAATAAATTCTAGCTATTTTTATTGTGATGATGGTGATGATCCGTAGTATCTTATGTGGTTGTTGGGGAAAAAAAAAGTTATTTGCAAACTGTAGGAAACAATGTCTGTTTAGAAGAGAAAGTCAAGGTTTTTCATTTTTTGTTTGTATTTAGTGCTTCAAATCAGGTTATAAATCTCCAATGATTCACAGTAATTGAATGCAAGGAGAATTACTAAGTACTTCATGTAGTAGAAAAGAAACTATGGTAGTGGCTGGGTAGTTGCTAACATAGAATTTACATTGTCCTGAAGATTAAGAAAATCTGCTCATTTCCTCAAGAGAATGCAAACCATTCTTTACGTCCGATGCAAAAAAAGAAGTAAGGCTAAATTGATTTATTTGGATATTTTAATTGATCTGTGATCTAGTCAGTGTTGATATTCCCTCTTTTTGTATAAATCTAAAGCCCTGCACATCATTTTCCTGTGCAAATCTTGTCCATGTCTTTAAGTCTCTCCACATACGAAATAGAACCAATGCACTGGAGACCTTCTTTTCTTTTAATATCTCAGTATACCAAATTATCTGAAATTATATTTATTCTATGAAATTCCCAGGGGAGCAAAAGTGTTCTTTTCCAGAATTTCCTGTAGCAGTTAAGAATCAATAAATTCTTAGTTATTCTTTGACTAGAGAGATATTCTGTGCCCAATGATTATTGTTCTAAAGCTTTTCAGACTGTAATAGATCCCTGGGAGTGTTGAGAAATGAAAAGAAGGTTCTTTGTCTCTCATGGGTCTGCTTGCTAAGGTGTTGGCATCCCATCCCAAGGCAGCCCCGAAGGGAAAGAAGGAAATTGCCACTCTACTCAGACTTAAATTAGGTTATCCTTCTCTTTTCTTTTCTCCTGCATGCTTTGGACCAGAACCTCCACAGATAATTAAGGTCCCTCTCCCCTCTCTTCTGACTTCCCTGATCAAGCTTCATCTGGAGCTGTGGTGCCAGAAGGAGAAGGGAGACAGGTTGACTTTTGGCACCAATCTGGTAGGGAGTCAATCTTATGTTAAATCCTTAACCTCTAAAAAGCCCACCTTGGTGAAGGGAGAATTTATAAGAATACAACTCCTGCCAGATTAGAAAAGTGAGATATTGGTGGCTACTGCTTGGTTTGTGTTAGCTATTCTGGAACTTTGGAACAGTGTGTTACCATGGTCACAAGCAAATGAGATCAGACATGTGGACGGTGTCTGGGGAGTGAAAACTTGAAAACTTCTCAGAATGTGTCTTATAAATTGGTGTTAATTCTGACTTTGGGTTTCACCCTTCCCCCACTCCTTCACTTCTGTTGTCAATCAGCAGCAAGCCCTTTCAGAAGTCTTTTGACCTCCACCCTTGTTGGCCACACCCTTATCAGTATTAGGCCCTTTAGGGTTTTTTGACCTCTAACCTTGCTGGAGACTTTAGTCCCTCCCTCTTCACTTTCGTGTTTGCCAAATAGGGATAGGTACATTTGAATTGGCCATTCCCCATTTCCCTGTTCTTTGTAAGACCACCTCCCAGCCACTGAGGGATTGTGGCGGGCTTCCCTATTATTTTCCATTGGGGAAGATTTTCCACACCAAGACTTGAGCCCGCCTCTCAGCCAATGGGAGAAGGGACAGCCAGGGAGGGGCTTGACTGCATTAGGGTATAAATTCTTGTTCTGCCTTTTTTACTATGTCTCTCCCTCATGACCAGTCATGGGGAAGACTGCCCTCTTCTCCCTGGGGGAAGAGAATAAAATTCCTGTTCTTATCCTGAGAAATCTCCGTGTTCTTGATTAAATTTTTCATCCCAAGCAAGGGGAACACGATGTCACACATGTACATACATGCCACAGACACACACTATACTACACCACCATATACTTTAGACTTCCTTTCCATTATACTAAGGTCATCAGCAGAATACATTAACACACATCCAGAGAAGAGGAAACAACTTAGATCACCTCAGCTAGGTGTCTGAATGGTTAGAGTTCTGAACTTTCCATCAGATTTTAGTTCAAAACCTACCTCAGATATTTACTATTACAGATATTAAGTCACTTAGAATTTCTCAGATTTAGTTTCCACATCTGTAAAATTCGAGATAATAATAGTAATAATTTGAAAGTCAAATGCCCCAAATCTCATTTTCCTTTTGCTTATTATCGGAAAAGCTAATTCCACATATTCTGTTGGCAATGTTATGAAGGACTGTTATACTTTTCATTAGTACACATTTGTGCATATATATTCATGGACAACTACTTGGAGAAAATGTATCAATGCATTCTTTTGTCGCATTTCATAGTATTTCATTTTTTTCCAATTATATAAAAAGATAGTTTTCAATATTCTCTTTTATAAATCTTGAGTTCAAATATTTTTCTTCCTCCCTTTGTGGTATTCCTGTGGTATTCCTGGATCAAATTTTTATAGCCCTTTGGGCATAGTTGCAAATTGTTCTCCAGAAAGGTTGGATCAGTTCACAACTCTATCAACAATATGTTGGTGTTCTATTTTTCCCACATCTTCTCCAACATTTATCATTTTCCAGTTTTCTCATGTTAGCCAATCTGATAGATATGAGGCAGGACCTCAAAAATGTTTTAATTTGCATTTCCATAATCAATAATGACTTAGAATATTTTTCTTATAACTATAGCATATCAATGCATTCTAAACAGTATTTTCTGGAAGTATTCTTGAAGATATTCTGTCCTCTTTTATGCTAACCATATCCATAACTATAGAAGATGGTACTCTGTTTTCTTTGAGAGACAGTAGTTGGTGGAATGCAACAACAGGCATCAGGAGTCATGCCACTGATGCTTATTATCTATGATAATCTGGGTAAGTCACTTAATTTGCCTAAGTCTCTCCATTTGCAATATGGAGATAATGACACCCAATTCACCTGGTTGATCAAATGAGATATTATAGGTAGAGTCTTTGGCAACCCTTTGAGCTGAATTAAAATGTTACATATCATTGTTTATCCCTCTACCCGATCCATATTTTGAGATAATAGTAGTACCTGTTAGAGTGGTTTTGATGGTCAATTGTGTGTATAGTCATATGTGTGTATATCTAGACACACACTCATATATGTTTGTATTTCTTTATGTGTTTAGGTTTGCATGTGTGTGCTTTGTAAGCCTTAGAGCTATCTAAATCTTAGCTATTCTTATTTTTGCTGTAGCCATGCTGCTAGCTATAACCAGAAGCTTACCTGTCTCCCACTTCCTCTCAGTGAAATGTTCTGGACTTGAAAAATAGTAGGGATTAGTATCAATGTACCACCCTTGCTTTCTTTCCTTAAATACCATGACTGAATGCAGCTTAAGTGTGGGCAGAAATACCTGAGCATTCACCCAGCCAAACGGCCCCACCTGCTTCGTTCCTATCTCTATGAAGCCAACTGTATTGACTACCCAACTGTGTTAATAGATCAGCACCCTGGCAAAAGAACCTCTGGCACCTAGGAGATGGGTTGAGTTTTGCAACCTATATTTAGCATTAAAAGGAACTGAAAGTTGAGCAAAAATTGAACTAAATAACCTAATTGAACTTTTCCATATTTAATTCCTATTATTAGTGACAGAGTTATACAGAAACCATTCAGTGACATGAATTTATATCCATTTAAATCTATAAATATCAAAGCATAGTTCTAACCTTTTATTTAAGCATTGTTAAACATGCTAATTACAGGTAGAGGTTTTTAAGATGATGTATTTGTCTTACACCACCAAGCATGTTATCTAGGCCTCTTTGTGTGTATTTAATGACAATGTGTACATACTACTTTTAAATTTACCATCTACTCTGTGCCCCATTTCTTTTCAAGCAATAAACCTAGCAATGGTTTTGAAAGAAAAGAATTTCAGAATAAGAAAGGACTTTAATGGCAATCTAGGCCATCCCTTATCTTCAAAAGTATTCCTTTGGGGCTGCTAGGTGGCCCAGTGAATGGGGCAAGGGCTCGCCTCAGACACTTGGCACTTGCTAGCGAGGTGACCTTGGCCAAGTCACTTAACCCCAATTATCCTGCATTTCCCCCTTCAAAAAGCAAAAAAAAAAAAATTATTCCCTCTACAACATGCATGACATGTAGCCATCCAATCTTTTTTTTTAATACTGCAGTGAGGAGAAAATATATACCCTCCCCCCCAAAGTAGTCTATTGCATGTTTGAATACCTCTGTTTGTTAGGAAGGTGTGTGTGTGTGTGTGTGTGTGTGTGTGTGTGTGTTTCCTTACATCAAGCTTAAATTTGCCCTCTTGAATCTTCCACCTATTTCTATTAGTTCAATAGTAAAATCAAAAGTATTTATTGAATGTCCTATATGTAAGGCATTGGGTTAGATGATGGGTATAACAAAGGAAAAAAAAATAAGGAATCCTCACCCTCAAGGAGTATAACCTCCACTATGGGAAAAGAGCCAATATATCTCTAATAGAAGCTGCTTGACTGGGCCTACAGAGTCTAGAGTTCTGCACTACCCCCAATCCTGTCTCTAGCCATTCACATTTTTAGACCAACTTCTGTAATGTAAAGTTCACCTTTAATTAAAGGGATTAAACCTACTTCTTTTCACATCCCTTGTCTTATTAACAAATCCAAACGATGCTTTATGTAGCAAGAGGAACTGGTTAAATGTAGTGCTCTAAAAGTAGAGAATAAGAGAAAGTTAATGTTCAATATAAATTGGGTATGGAAGAGTGGCAGCGTGGCATAGTGGATACCAAGATGTCCTCAGAGCCCAGGTCTGATACATTCTGGTTCTTAGGACCTGGGCAAACTATGTAAATTCTCAGTGCTTTAGTCAGCCCTCTAGGAAGAGGAAGGAGATTGCAAGATGTATTGGTGAAAGGGACTTTCTTTACCTAGGCGTTCCTTATGCCAATAACGTAACATATCCAGTCCATATTCCCACAAAGAGGAATACTGGTTGTAAAATAAGTATAGCACACACGAACAGCATGAATATAACAGAGTTCAGTGACAATTTCAAACTGTGATTATGTTGGGCAAATCAAGCTAATATTGAAGCCTCATCAGAACCTACCGTTGTTTTGCAATACTGCTAATTAGTCTGTTATGTTTAATCTCAGGTGTGTGCTATATGATGAAACAACTAAACTTCCTCTTCCTTCTAGGGGCTACTCTGCAGCCGTTTTACTCATTCCAAATCCAAATTATTTTACTGTCTCCTAGATTACATTTTCCTATCTTTTCTCATAATAATAGTGTGAGAGAATCTTTAAATGCTTTTGAAATATATAAGTAAACAATATCTATAGGTGTTTCTGTTCAGTATGATTCCTCCCCAAAAGGCTAACATTCAGTGTTCATTTAATATTTGATTAAAGTGAAAGAAATCTATAGCACTTAAATTATATGACTGAACTTTAAGCCTGAAGGGATTGTCAGGGTGAAGGTAAAGTTGTTTTAACTGTTAGAGAAGGAACAATTGTCTGAAGCTAGCAGTGTGTGTGTGTGTGTGTGTGTGTGTGTGTGTGTGTGTGTGTGTGTGTGTGTGTGTGTGTGTGTGTTTCTCTTTAGGGCTATATTGTTTTAGGGATACAACTCCAAAAATGTATATAATTCCAAGGAGGTAAGATTCTTCTGAATTTGTTCACTAGACCAGCTGATGCTAAGAATATGAAAAGGAGCGAGCTCACAATGGTTTTGTAATTTCTATTTACAGGTAACTTCTGGTGTACTCATTGCTGATTTCAATTTTTCTCAGGTTCTAGAGCAGCGGTTCTCAACCTGTGAGTTATGTTCAATTTGTAACAATTAAAATACATCCTTCATATCAGATATTTACATTACGATTCATAACAGTAGCAAAATTACAGTTATGAAGTAGCAATGAAAATAATTTTATGGTTGGGGGTCACCACGACATGAGGAACTGTATTAAAGGGTCGCGGCATTAGGAAGGTTGAGAACCACTGGTCTAGAGAAAGGGAGGGCCAGAGGTAAAATAAAAAAGATATGTTCAAATGATAAAGTACATTTTTGAAAAGTATATGAAGGGAGTGAAGGGATAGAGAATATAAGAATATTGAGGAAAGTCAAGTAAATATAAATCAGATTTAACTGATCAAGTATAACATCCTCCATTTGACTTTTAAAAATACCCCTTCACAATCCTCTCCTTCTTACCATCTTACACCTTGCCATACCTTCTATGCATTATGTGATCTAGTGACAAGTCTGGCTGTTCATCCCATGTCCATCTCCCAGTTCTGTGTACTTTCATCAATAATCCCCCATTCCCACAATTCTCTCCCTCCTTTTCTCCTACTTCTGACTCCCGGGTTTCCTTAAGATTAAACATATACATGCATGCATACACACTATTTATATACATATACTAGTATATACAAACATATTTACACACACATATATATATATTTTTGCTTGTACATATATTATACATATTATTATTATTGTTTGTACGTTATTTTGTTCATATTGTTCCCCCCCAAGCTCTTTGAGAACAGGGACTATATTTTGCCTGATCTTTGTACCCCAAGCACTTAGCCCAGTGCTTGGCACATAATAGGTGTTTAAGAAATACCATTTCTTAATTAGCATGGTGAAATTATAGATTCGGAGGACCTGAGTGTGAATCCTGGCTTTACTTTTTATTGTCATTGTGCCCTCAGGTGAGTGACTTTCTTTCTCTGGGCTCAATATTTTCTTCTCTGAGAAATGGGGCACTACACCAGACAACCAGGCCCTAAGGGCTCTTGCAGGTATCCACTGAGATCCTTTTTGTTGTTTGTGATGTTGTCGTTTTTGTTGCTGCTGCTGTTATTGCTGTCCTTGTGTGATGTCAGTTGTGTCTGATTCTTCTTGGTTTCATTTGGGGTTTTCTTGCCAAACATATTAAAATGGTTTGACATTTCCTTCTCCAAATCCAGGAACTGAGGCAAACAAAGTTAAGTGACTTGTCTAGGGTCAAACAGCTAGGTAAGTGTCTGGGGTTAGATTTGAATTCAAGATTTTGAGTCTTTTTAAGTTCAGGACTTGTACTCTATCCACCATGCCACCTAGCTGCCCCACAATATTTAAATTCCATATTGTCTTTTTTTCTCAAAATCAATCCCTGTAATTAACCAAAATCATTGTAAATGGCTCTGCAACTTCTTTCTTGCTTACTCTCCTCATTGTTCTTCCCAATGAACACCTTGTATTAGATTGGAAGCATTTTGTCCTAAATTTGGCTGTAGTCAATGTGTTTTTGTGAAAGGCAAACCCTTATGATAAAGATGAACACACCTGGACAAATGAGAGATTTGTTTGCTTCTTCGTGTCCCTTCCTTTAGACTCCAGAAGTCATTGAAAGTGAGGGAGGGTTAAGATTTACTTCCTTCTTGTTATAAAATGCATTCCAGCGGAATGAGAACCAGAATGTATAGAGTGAGAGTTATTTTGCTCTCAGATAGATACTGGATAAGTGATTACACAATGGGAGAGAGATCACATTACTGAGGGAGACTATTTCTTGGAGAAGTCTTTCCCCTAACAAAGCTATCAGTCTATTTATGTCTTAGTAGATCAATTTAAGGGAGTTTCTGGGAGAGTCATGAGGGAGGGGAGGAAAATAACTAAAGGTGAAGAACCTTTCTCGGGATCAGACGGTTAGTAAGTGTCCAGATTTGGACTTCAATCCAAGTCTCCCTAGCTCCAAGCTCTATGGTCTATCCAAAATGTCTAGAGACAGCTAGGTGGCACAGTGGATAGAGGGTCAGGCCTGAAGTCATGAAGACCTGAATCCTCAGACATTTATAAGTTGTGTAATCCTGTTCTAGTAACTTAATCTCTGTTTACCTCATTCCCTTCAGGTATGAGATAAGGATAATAATAAAGCCTTCCTCCCAGAGTTGTGTAAAGCAAATAAGATAAAAAATTATAAATGCTTCTCTTAAGTGCCTGGCACATAGTAAGTGCTTTATAATGATGGTAATGATGCTGTTGATGATGATGAGGTCATATTACTTGGAATATAACATGATTTTTCAATTTGAAAGCTTTGCATATGAAATCTATTTAATTCTGAACTTGACCAGGGATGGGCAGGTCAATGACCATATATCTTCAGTTTCTGTAAAAATTGCCAAGACTTTTTACTCCTTTCTTTGATGTCCGTGACACAGCTGAATTTGTCACTCTTAACAACTCAGAGGCTAGTTTCCTCAACTTAGTGCCCTTCACTATAGCTTGAATACCTTCTCCTGTTGCACCCACTATCACTACCATAATTGACTGAATATTTCTCCATCCTCCAAGTTGTGGCTCCTCCTCCATATATCACTCATTTATCCAAACTGGATCCTAACCTTCTGTGAATGCCAGGAACCCATTTTTTTTTAATTCATCATATTTTGATGCTTTACTTTGCATTGCATTTAAATTTATTGACCCTTGATCCTTGCAAGTAGGGATGGATATTATTTTTATATTCTTACCTACCACAAAATGGATATCAAGTTGCAAAAATAAATAAGGAATTCATCACTTTTAGCCTGATTTTTTTTTTTCTTTCTATGGGCCTTGCTCATCATTCATTTGATAAATGTAATCCTCACTTTAAATAATCTAATTTTCAATATTTGCTTTTTGGTGTTACTTATATTAAACTTTACATTCTAGTTATCAGGATTCTGATAAAACTATACTGAATAAAACATATTTTACAAAAAATAGGTAAAAGTTGGTTTAGAACAATGGGAACTCGACTGTGAAATTTATTTGAACTATCAATGATTTCAAGGCACAAGAAAAATGTCGTTATTGAGTTTCTTCAACAATGTTCTATACATCGGAACCTTTTTTAAAAAAGTCTTTAGAAGTTAAATTGAGGACACAGGACTGTTCCTAATTCAACATTTGTCAGTTAAAGTGAAGTCTCATTTGTGTATTATCTGTCAGCCGTTGGAAAAAAGAAAAAGATGAAGGCCAAAAATTTGGGGAAGGAAGCAGTCAGTTGTAGTGGAGGAAGGCAAACAAATTATAATGACTCCTAAGGAAATGAGCCTATTACTCTAGGTCAGGGTTGGGAACCTGTGGCCTTGAGGCAACATGTGACCTTTTAGGTCCTTAGGTATGACCTTTTGACTGAGTATAAGTTTTACAGAACAAATCCTTTTATTAAGGGGATCTGTTCTGGGAAGTTTGGATTCAATCAAAAGGCCTCACATGCAGACCTAGAGGGACATTGCAGATTCCCCACCCCTACTTTAGATATTTTATTGTCTCTAGATGAGGAAGGTTAAAAAAAACTGTTATGATATGTGTGAGTGTATTTAACAGAATCATTCTCTAAAAAAGGAAATATTCAGAATATTTTGAAGTTCCATCTTCTAAAAGCTCAAGTGATACAGATTTTGTAAAAAAAAAAAAAAAAGTTTTATTTAAATAATAAAATCAGATGATATGTTAGTCATACATTCTCATTTCTAATATTTCACATTTATATAAATCTTGAAGGTTGATAAATTTATATTTAGTGAAATATATCACAATATATAGCATAGATAGCAAGATTCAGGTATGTTCTCCAAGAGAAAGAATTATAGTTGATTCATGAAAGGCAGAGTTTTAGAGTAGACATAGATTCAGAACTGGAGTCAGAAAATGATGAGCTCTTACAGTCTGAATGTACACTGAAACAAACTACTTGCTCTCTCTTTTGTTTTGTTTTGTTTCCTCTTTCTCATTGTTCACTCCATTGGTTATAATCCTTCCTTACAACCTGACTAATGTTTAATGTGAAGATGTTTTTAGAACCTATATTTGATCGAATGCCACCATAAGGAAAAAGGGGGGAGGAGAAAGGGGGAGAGAAAATTTGAAACTCAAGGGATTGTGGAACTGAATGTCGTAAACTAAAAGTAAATAAATAAATTTAAAATTAAAAAAAAAAAGAAAATGATGAGTTCAAGTCTTGCTTCTGGCACTCACTAATAATGAGACTGTGAGCAAAGAACTTGATCACTCTTAGCCTTGTGTAACTAAGACTTATATATGAAGTGGCAGATGATTTGATAGAGGGAATTTCCACCCTGACAAAATCAGAATTCATTGAAGTCTGCTGCCTTATACAATAGATCTTGTATAAATTTAAAAGTAATGAAAGTTTGAAATGAAATGAAAGTAAAGAAATTGTTACTTCTAAAGATTTGTGATTTCCTTGGAAAGAAATTTTCTCTGCAATAAAAGACCAAAGAAAACAACATGACCATCTCAGCCCTCTGCAGAGTGAACTCCAGTGGCTTCCTATTGCCTCCAAGATCAAATATAAATTCCACTGTTTGGCATCTAAAAATCTTTAAAACTTTGCCTCTTTCTACCTTTCCAGTTTTCTTTAATTTCACTGTCCCTTTAGGATTTAGAAAACAGTTTCTTGAATGGCTGTAAATGAAAAGAAAAAAGATTCATCACTTGCAGATCAAGGACAGAGCTGTCCTTTGTCCTTTGCCCATGTTTATCACTGACTTGGTGGAAGGCATAGAATAATGCTTGTCAACATGCTAATACATGATGAAGATATGGGTAGACAATTGTAAAAAAAAAATAGAGTTTTTTAATGCATTACAAGTATAACATTAGTCAATAAGACCCAGTACCTAAAATAAGTTAATGTAGTCATAAATTCATTAAGAGAAAAATAATATCCAGCAAACTTAAATTCAAAGAATGGAAGTTAATTTCTGAATTCAGACAGAAGACCTTAATTCAAAGACAGTATTGGAACTGAGTGTTCCTAAATCCATGTTCTTCCTACCATCCAACACTACTTTAAAAAAAAAAAAACATCCAATTTAAATGCTTCCATATAATAAAAGAGAAAAAAAAAATTACATCTTTAACCAGAATATCTGGGTCCAAATATGAGCTCTGCCACTTACTACATGTAATTGCAGACAAGTCATTTCACATATCTGTATCTCATTTTCTTCATCTTTAAAATGAAATAGTTTGACAAGATGTACTAAAAATTTATTTCATCTCTATAATGCTTTTATTCTATGGTCCGCATGAAACTGACCTAGACCACAGTAACCTATAGGAATTTGTTTTTTGCTTCTGTCACTCATTAGACAGCCTGATATAGGTCAAGAAAGAATATTGATTTTGGAGCCAGAGGTTCTGACTTCAAATCTGGGCAATGCTACTTATTACCTACTTATGACCTTGGGGAAATTACTCAACCTCCCTTCATTCTCAGTACCTTATTTGTAAAATAGAGTAATTAAACTAGATGACCACATCATCCCTTAGAGTTCTCTAAACATATGATTGCATGAAATTCAATCCTTGCTGCCTTGTATCATCACTTTTATTTGTAGTTTTATGGCTTCATTATTTAAATCTTGTGCAGTTTTACTTGTGCATAGTATCATGACACATAGAGGGGATTTGCATTTCAGATGAAGTGCAACTAAAACAGGGAATCTTATCCTGGAGTGTGTGTGTGTTTGTGTGTGTGTGTGTGTGTGTGTGTGTGTGTGTGTGTGAGAGAGAGAGAGAGAGAGAGAGAGAGAGAGAGAGAGAGAGAGGGGTCCCACACTTTGGAAGTGTGATGAAGCCTATGAATTTCTGCTTAGAATAATGATTTTAAAGACATAAAATGAAAATCATAAGATTGAAATAAAATTATCAAAACTTTCAACAAATTCACATTCACAGATCAAGTACCCTGGGGCTACTTGACCTATTAAGCTCCTCCCAACTCTAATGTTCTCTAATCCTATTCCTACGAAGAAGGAAAACAATCTACACTTTGTTTTTAAACAGTAGGAAACACCTTTATTATTTTACAAGTAATTAGCTTGGGGAGAGATTCCAGCCCACTGTTTTCCCTATTAATCATAGAATCTCTCTTAACTAAAGAAGTTTCCACTATCTCCAATTTTATATTGATGGCAAAATAAAAGGTGAAAAATTGCACAGCAATAAAAGGGACAGAAGATCACAGTTGAATTTGTGGTTTTTAAAAAGTACCCAACAGTTAAATGGACATATCATTGGGGAAGACCAACATCTGAAAACAAAGGACACTTCTCTTAATTTAGTCAAAAATTTTCATTACTTCAGGGGAATAGGGACACTCTCACATTTCATCTTTCTTTTCACTTAATAGTATTTTATTTTCCCCACTTACATGTAAAGATAGTTTTCAACATTCATTTTTATAAGATTTTGAATTCCAAATTTTTCTCTCTCCCACACTCCCTCTTTGCCCTTTTCCCTCCCCAAGAGAGTAAGCGATACATGTTAAATGTATTTCTACATTAGTCATATTGTGAAAGAAGAATCAGAACAAAAGGGAAAAACAAAAGGGAAAAAAGGGGAAATATTATGCTTCTATCTGCATTCAGATTCCATAGTTCTTTCTCTGGATATGGATAATATATTCTATAAGTCTTTTGGAATTGTCTTGGACCATTGTATTAATGAGAAGAACTGCATCTATCATAGATGACTATGCTGTTACTGTGTATAACGTCCTCCTAGCTCTGCTCACTTCACTCAGTATCAGTGCATGTAAGTGTTTCTAGTTTTTTTCCCCCTGAAAGCCACCTGTTCATCATTTTTATAGTATAATAATATTTTATTACATCCATATACCACAGCTTGTTCAGTCATTCCCTAATTGATGGATATCCCCTAAATTTCTGATTTTTTTGCCACCACAAAAAAGAGCTGCTATAAATAGTTTTTGTACTTGTGGACGCTTTTCCTTCTTTATACTCTTCTTGAAATATAGACCTAGTAGTGATATTGCTGGATCAAAGGGTATGCAGAGTTTTATAGCCCTTTGGGCATAGTTCCAAATTGCTCTTCAGAATGGTTGGATCAGTTCACAACTCCATCTGCAATGCATGAGACTTCCAATTTTCCCACATCTCCAACATTTATCAGTTTCCTTCTGTCATATTAGCCAATCTGATAGGTGTAAAGTGGTAGCTCAGACTTATTTTAATTTTCATTTCTCTAATCAATAGTGATTTAGAGCATTTTATATGACTATAGATAATTTTGATTTCTCTATCTGAAAACTGCCTGTTCATACCCTTTGTCCATTTATCAATTGGCAAATGACTTGTGTCTTTATGCATTTGATTCAGTTCTCTGTATATTTGAGAAATGAGGGCTTTATCAGAGACCCTGGCTATAAAAAATTTTTCCCAGCTTTCTGCTTTCCTTCTAATCTTGGGGGCATTGCTTTTTTGTGTGCAAAAATTTTATAATTTAATGTAATAAAAATTATCCATTTTGCATTTCACAATATTTTCTATCTCTTGTTTGGTTGTAAATTCTTCTGTTTTCTATTAATCTGATAAGTAAACTATTCCTTTATCTCCTAATTTGCTTATGGTATCACCCTTTATGTCTAAATCATGTACCCATTTTCACCTTATTTTGGTATATTGTGCGAGATATCAGCCTATGCCTGGTTTCTGCCATACTATTTTCCAGTTTTGCCAGTAGTTTTTGTCAAATAGTGAGTTCTTATCTCAGAAACAGGTATCTTTGTGTTTAACAAGTACATTACTATAGTCATTTACAACTGTGTCTTGTGTACCTAACCTATTCCATTGATTCACCACTCTGTTTTTTAGCTAGTACTAAATAGTTTGTTTCAATTTGTATTCCTCTAATCAATAGAAATTTAAACTACCTTCTTATATGGCTATAGATAGCTTTGATTACTTCATCTGAAAACTGTTTCTATCCCTTGATCATTTACTGGTTGCAGAATGGCTCCTATTTTTATAAATTTGACTCAGATCATTACATATTTGAGAAATGAGGCCTTTATCAGAGAAACTTAGTTCAAAATTTATTTTTCACAGTTCTGATTGCTAAATATATTTCCCTCCATCCTATTCCTTCATGCTTATTCTATTTTCTCTCCACCCTGCTCCTCCAGAAAATTGTTTTTCTTCTGACTACTACCTCCCCCAATCTAACTCCCTTCTATCATCCTCCACCCTTCTTTTATCCAGGTCTCTTCCTATTTTCCTGCGGGGTAAGATATATTTCTATACCCAAATGAGTGTATGTGTTATTCCATCTTTGAGCCAATTCTGATAAGAGTAAGGTTCACTCATCCCTGCCCCCCTACCTCGTCATCTCCCCCTCCACTGTAAAAGCTCTTTCATGTCTATTATGTCTCTCTGATTCAAATGTGTTTCTTGCAAAAAAGTATATTGTAAGTTTCTGCTTTTTAATCCACTCTGCTATCTGCTTCCATTTTATGGGAGAATTCATCCCATTCACATTCACAGTTACTATTACTAACTATGTAGTTCCTTTCACTTTCTGTCATGCTCGCTCACTCTCTCTCTATCCTGTCCCTCCTCACCAGTGTTTTGCTTCTGACCACCACCTCCCTCAACCTGCTCTCCTTTCTACAGTACCCCCTCCCTTTTCTTTTCCCTTTCCCCTCCTACTTTCCTATTGGGTTAGATGAATTTCCATACCCAACTGACTGTGTATGTTATTCCTCTCTTTGACCAATGAGAATAAGAGTCAAACAATGCTCACCCTCTACTTTTTTCCTTCTACTGTAATAGGTCTTTTGTTCCTGTTCATGTGATATAATTCACCCCATCTAACCTACCCCCTTATTCTTCCAGTACAGTCCTTTTTGTCACCGTTATTTTTTTTGTTTGTTGTTGTTGTTTCTTTCCAGTATCTTTTTCTTAATTGATTTGTTTATTTACTTTTAGTTTACAAGATTCAGTTCCACAATCCCTTGAGTTTCAAATTTTCTCTCCTCCCTCTACCTCCTCCATGGCAGCATGCAATCAAGTATAGGATCTGCAAATACTTTCACACTGGACATTAGTCTGGTTGTATAGAAGGGTTGTAACCAATGGAGTGGACAATGGGAAAAAAAGAAAGAGAACCAAACATGAAAAAGATTGATAGCATGTAGATTGCTTCAGTTTCAATTTAAACTCTGTTCTTTCTAGATCTTTCTCTAAATGTAGATATCTCCTTCCATCCTGAGACTTGTAGAGTTGTCTTATAACTGTGCATTGCTGAGAAGAGTCCTGTTTTTCATATTGGCCATCACACATACATCAAAGTCATCTCATGCCTATAACCTCTGTCTATGTATGGTCCTTCTAACTGCCCTAATAGAGATATAGTTATCAAGAGTTACAAGTATCAACTTCCTATGTAAGAATATAAACAGTTTAATCTTATTGAATAACATTTTTTATTCTTTCCTGTTTATATTTTTATATTCTCTTGAGTCTTGTATTTGAAGATCACATTTTTTTTTGTTCATCTGTTCATCAGGAAAGTTTGAAAGTCCCCTATTTCTTTGAATGCCCATCTTTTCTCCAGGAAAAAAAAAATCCTCAATTTTGGCATGTAGTTGATTCTTGATTATAATCCAAGCTCCTTTGCCTTCCAGAATATCATATTTCAAACTATCCAGTTATTTAATGTAGAAGCTGCTAAATCCTGCAAAATCCTGATTGTGACTCCTTGATATTTGAATTGTTTCTTTCTGGTTGTTTGCAATATTTTCTCTTTGACCTGATAATTCTGAAATTTGACTACAATATTCCTTGGAGTTTTCATTTTAGAATCTCTTTCAGGAGGGACTGGTGGAGTCTTTCAATAACTTTTTTTACCCTTTGGTTCTAGGATATCAAGGCAGGGTGGTTTTTTTTTTTTTTCCGTAATTTCTTGAAAGATGCTGTCCAGGCTCTTTTATTTTTGATCATGGCTTTCAGTTAGTTCAGTTATTCTTACCTATCCTGAATTTACTTTCAAGGTCAATTGTTTCCCCAATGATGTGCTTTACATTTTCTTCTATTTTATTCATTATTTTGATTTTGTTTGACTAATTCCTAATGTCTCATAGAGTCATTAGCTTCCACTGGCCCAATTCTAATTTTTAAGGAATTATTTTCCTCGATGAACTTGTGTGCCTCCTTTTCTATCTGGACAATTCTACTTTTAAAGGAACGTTTTTTCAGTGATTTTTTTTTTTATTTGACCAATTGTAGTTTTTAAGAAAAGTTTTCTTCAGTCATTTTTTGTCCTTCCTTTTACAAGCTGTTTACTCTCTCTTTTGCATAACTCTCATTTCTTTTCCAAAATTTTCTTCTACCTCTCTTATTTGATTTTTAAAATCCTTTTGGAGCTCTTCCAAGAGGACTTTTGGGGCTTGAGAGCAATTCATATTACCTTCAAGGCTTTGCATGTAGCCATTTTGACAGTGTTGACCTCTTCTGAGTTTGTGTTTTGATCTTCCCAATCTTCACAGTAGCTTTCTATGGTCAGTGCTCTTTTCTGATTTTTGCTTAATATTAGCCTTTTTCATGACTTTTAAAGTTATACTCTGCTTAGGGGGCACAGAAGGCACTGACCCAAGCTTCTTGTGCTATGGACCAGGGGTCTGGTCACTTGCTTCATATGCTGGGGCCTGAGGTGCTGACAGCTTGCTTACTGCACTTTGGTGGCCTGGCCTAATCACAGCTGTTGTACTGGGAGTCCCAGCACTGGCAGTTTGCCTTCTATGATGGGGCTGGAGGTTTGACAGCTGGTCTGCTATATATCTTGCATGCTGAGCCAGTATCAAGGGGTCTAGGTTGCTGATCTGTATTGTGACTAAGATTCTCCTGCTTTCTTGCCTGGACTCCACCTGTACTGGGCTATGCTCCCCTTTTACTCAAATAAGACTAACCTTTCCTGAAGTCCTTCTAAATTATCTTAATCTAGAAAATTATTTCATCACATCTTTTTTGTAGGTTCTATTGCTCCAGAGTCCGTTAAGAGGCATGATGTAATATTTCCAAGGGAAACGGGAGAATTCAAGCAACTTCTGGATTTTTTCCACCATCTTGTCTCTATCTCCCATTCTCATCTTTCAATAATTATTGAAATAAGCTTTTTTCTTACTTGTCTCTCTGCCTTAAGTTTCTTGTTACTTCAATCATTCTTCTACTATTTGCCAAGTAAAGTCAAGTCAAAGAATATTTATTAAGCACTTATGTACCTGGCACTTTGTTACATATTAGGAATAAACAGAAAGGCAAATTGGACCTTCTCTCAAGGAGCTTACACTCCAATGGGGAAGATAATACGTAAAATTTTTCTATAAATGAGATATAGAAAAGATGAACTGGACATAATCTCAGAAGGACGATACTAACTGGAAGGCTGAATTTTAACCTAGATTCCAAGGAAGCAAAGGAAGTCAGGCGGCAGACCTAAATCATGACCCTGATCTGACCATGTCACCCCACCATGCTTGGTGAGCTCCAGAGGTTTCTTATTACCTCTAAGTGAAATATAGACTCCTTTTCTTAGAATTTAAAAAATCTTTAAAACCTGATAGCTTTTTACGTTCCCAGTTTCCTTATATTTGATAACCCTCCACATTCAGTTTAAGATTGAGCTACAGTTGCTTATCTGGAATTACCTAATCAAAATACTCCCATTCCCCATGGCTTTGTAATGAATGTCTCCCATGCCTGAAATGCTCTGCCCACACCTCCATCTTTTAGTTTTTCCAGCTTCCTTCAAAACTATGTTCAAAGCTACTTTCTGAAAGAGTCTGTTCCTTATTTCCTATGGCTAATGCATCCCCTTTCAGGTTATCTCCCATCAACTTTGCATGTGTCTTGTCTATTCCTGGCTATTTATAGATTATCTCCCCTAGTAAATTATATGCTTCTTGTAGACTGATGTTGTCATTGTGTTTGTTTACTTTTCTATCCCTGGTGCTCAGCAGACTGCCTGAACCACAGCAGGCACTTAATAAATGCATGAAGACTCATTTGCTTCCAGAGATCCCAGAGAGCCAAGATAAAGGGCATTATAATTGCACTAATCTTATGACATTATTATCTGCAATATGAAGGAGGCCTCAGTACTGCTGACTTCAACCAGTAGATATTTCACAAAGTTATTATGAGAATATAAATGAAATAATATAAGGAAAGTAATTTGCAAACATTAAAGCCCTATATAATCACTGGCTGCTATTACTACTGCCATTGTTATTATTATAAACTTGAGCCTCTATCTAGATTTAAAGGGTCCCAAAGGTAATGCAAGAATCTTGCAGAAACAAAGGCAGGGATTGTGTCTATTATCTCATACATTTCCATAATGCCTCAAATGCAATGAGTATTAAAAAAAACTATTTGATTCACTGAAACTATTCAGAATTCATCTTTGAAAGTTGATTTTTAAAGCTTATACTTCCACATTAGAATGCAGAGTTCCTGTGAAATGCCTGAAGCATTTAATCAATGCAATGTAGAGGGTGTATCTTTTTATTGTATGTGATTATTTGTTTAACCTGCTTTGACAATGAAATTACCTCCATGGTTACTGATATGAGAATGAATCTGAAGTTTTAAATTTAAAATAAACTGGTGAAAAAAAGTAAAACTCTAGGCTTTCTCCTTTCTGTAAAAGTGGGAACTTGGAGGAAAGCTAATTTGTAAGAATAGTTACATATATTTGCAGAGGTTCATGAACATGACAGTGAAACTGTGGGAATTGGGGATTGCATAACTCCAACTTCCAGTTATAAAGTTACCAAATATAATCTAGTGACATTTAAATAATTATTTTAAGCTGAATTTCAATTAATGTGGAAAAAAATAAAGTTATTTTCAAATGAAATGCATCTTGTAGAATAATTTCATAGGAGATAGATTAATAGAAAACTTGTGATCCAAGCAATTCTTACTCAATAATATAATTACACAAATACTCCCTTCCTTCCTTCCTTTTTTCCTTCTGTCTTTTTTTTTCCTTCTTTAGAGGTACGTATGAAAATTTAGGAGGAAAATGACCTGTTGTTATATCTCATAATTGCCTCAATAACTAGCCTACTAGCAATAAAAATTTATGGACTGTTCTTATCACTACCATCATAATTATCTGCATTCAGACATTGATGTGTGCTAAGTATTGGTGTTACAAGGAGCTTCAAAATATCAACTCATAAAATCTGATAAATCAATAAGGTATTATGCTCGGTGCTAAAAATATGACTAAAAAAACTATCCCTGTCCTCAAGGGGCTTATGTTCTATGGAAGGTGTACAAGAGATAAACAGATATATTTATGATCTTTTGAGGAAAAAGAGTATACACACACACACATATACACACACGCATATATACACACATACACACACATACACAAGCACACAGCTAGAGGCATCAAGAAAAGCTTCCCATAGGATGAGACACATGAACTGAACCTTGAAGGAAGCTAGAGAGTCTAACCATTTCCTATTGTCTGCCTCCTCTGTGTAACATCACACATGAGAGCTAGATGACATATTGTATAGAATGTTGGACTTGGAGTCAGAAAAACCAAAGTTCAAATCTTGCCTCTTGCAATTATTACTTCTGTGACCCTGGGCAAGAAACTTCTCTGCATCTCAATGTCCTCATCTGGAAAATAAGGTAATAATAGCACATACCTGACATGGTGGTTGTCAGGATCACATGGGATGATATATGTAAAGTTTTTTTGCAAATCATAAAATGCTATGCCTATGGTTGTTAATGTTATTATTGTTATTCATGTCTCCTCCTACTGCCCAGTGTTCTGAAGTTTTCAAATTACTTTTCTTACTCTACCTAATTCCTTATCTCCTGATTCTGACCAGATCAAGTCTGAATCCTATATACTGGCAATAAGTTTACCTGTTATAACACCCATGCAATATTCACAGCACCCATGGCAGCTATGAATATGCAGGTATAGTTGTGAATCACAAAATGCAACGGGCTCTCCACATGGAGGAAAGAATCAAAGCATTTATTCAAATATCAGCAAGTCGAATCCCAAAACCAGAAAGTCAAATTTATCATGGTAGCCATGAGGTTGGTACACATAACCAGTGCAGTAAACACCAAAATTCCTAAGCCTACCCAAACCTTCCCTCCATTTGGCCTACAAAACAAAACAGGATCCCTTAAGTAAGAATGCCGCTCTCTCACTTATGCTAGCTGCTCAGCCTCTACACTGCTTGTTCTTAGCAGTTCTGGCTTTCTCTCAGCTTGTGCCCAGGTTTTTATTCTGGTCATTAACTCCTCTCTGTCCTGCCCCTTCCTGTTGCATCAGCAAGTTCCTCCCATTGTGGGTTTCACAAGTTCTGTTTCTTAACAAAGATTTGATATAATCAAGGGCACAGCTCAACTGAAACAAGTCACTAAGTACTTGTTTGCTTGCCGTTACAAGGGGCAGAGAAGATCTTCAAATCCCCATTACCATTACACCTGTAAAATGAATTGACATTCTGTGTAAGGTTATGCCTCAGTCTATATTTGTTCCTGTCCAATTCTAATAAATGAAGTGAGTCCAAAAAAAAATGTCATTAGTTCTCACAATGTGATTAAATTTATAATAGTCCTCAAGGGCTCTAAGGTTTCTGGACTGCTTTCTTTATATTCCTTATATTAATCTTAAAATTTATTGATATATTTGTTTTGTATCTCCATTTAATTTTTTTATTGCTGGCTTTATTTTTAATCCATTGCTCTCATTGTCCCTCATTGGGCAAATTAAAAAAAAAAAGCCTTTAGTGCATATCTGTATAGCCCAGCAAAAGAAATGCCCACATAGGATATGTCTGAAAAACATAAGTCTTTCTGCATGTTAATTTCATCACCTATGAGATGATGAATGGTATGTTTTTTTATATTTTTAAATCATAATTTTTCATTTAATTGAGCAGATTTCTAAAATTTTTCAATTTGTTTTCTTCAATAATGTCAATATCATTGTATAAACTGTCCTGGTTCTGCTCAAGTTGTTCTGCCTCAGTTCATAGAGGTCTTTCTAGCTTCCTCTGAACTGATCCATGTCCTCATTTTTATACCATTACATTTATATACCACAATTTGTTCAGTCATTCCTAAATATGAGGACATCCCATTGGGGTACAAGTCCAGAAGTAGTATAGCTGAGCTGAAGGCTTGGCATGGTTTAACAACTTTCTAGGCAGAATTCCAAATTGCTTTTCAGAATGGTTGGACCAATTCATAGCTCCAAGAGTATACTAGTGTACCTATTTTCACACACCCCTCCATCATTTGTTATTTTCCTCTTTTTTTCCTCTTTGCCAGTCTGAGGAGTGTGAGGTAGAATGTCAGAGGTTGTTTTTTTTTTTAACTTCCATTTCTCCAGTTATTAGTAATTCAATTTTTTTTTTTCACGTGCTTGCCTATGTCTTGGATTTCCTCCTTTGAAAACTCCCTGTTTATATCATTTGACTGCTAATTTATTAAATAATGGCTCTTAGTCTTACAAATTTGAACTAGGTTCTTAAATATCTTGTAAATGAAGCCTTTCTTAGATAAAACTTTTGCAAGTTTATTTTTCCTGTAATTACCTATTTTTCTTCTAAATTTTACCACATTAGATTATGTGTGCAAAATCTTATGAACTTCTCCTTTCTTGTTTAACCATGAGCTCTTCCCTATTTTATAGCCTTAAAGGGTAAGCTCTTCCTGGTTTATCTATCATTAATTATAATGTGACCTTTTAAATTTGGTCCCATGTTCGTTGAAGTTTATGCTGGTGTATGATGAAAAAATGTTTGTCTGAATCTAATTTCTAATGTCCAGTTTTCCCAGAAATTTTTATCAAATAGTGATTCTTTCTCTCAATAACTATGATCTTTGGGCTTATTAGACACTATGCTACTCTCTATGTTTACTCATTTATTCTTTATATAATCTCTTCCATTGATCACCTTCTCTCCTTTTTAAACAGTACCAAATTATTTTAATGTGAACTTTGCCCGAAACATACTTGTGAAACAAATATTCTTATCATCATTTAGCAACTGAAAAAGAGTTGAGGTTCAGTGAAATGAATTGATTTGCCTTGATAAGGAAGGAGAGACTCAGGAAGGTTACATGAATTGCATATCGTCATACATCTAGTAAATGGCAGAAGCAAAATTAGAACTCAGATCCCCTGATTCTATTTTTACCTAGAAGGCTGATATTTTTAGTTAATTAATTTTTAGCTTTCAACATTACTTGCATAAGATTTTGAGTTCTAAATTTTCTTCCTTTCCTTTCTTTCTGCCCTCCCAAAGATGTCAGGCATTGTAATATACACTCTACATACGAATTCATATTAAACATATTTTCACATTAGTCAAGTTTTAAAGAAGAGTTAGAACTAATATGAGGAACCATGGGAGAGAGAGAGAGAGAGAAAGAGAAAGAGAGAGAGAGAGAGAGAGAGAACAAATAGTATACTTTGACCTGCATTTAGATTCCATAGTTCTTTCTCTGAATATGGATATCATTTTCCATAGCGAGTCTTTTGGAGTTGTCATAGATCCTTGCATTGCTGAGAAAAGCTAAGTCTATTAAAGTTAGTTATCGCACAGTGTGGCTGTTACTGTGTACAATGTTTTGCTGTTTCTGCTCACTTCACTCAGCATCAATTCATGTAAGTCTTTTCAGGTTTTCCTTAAGTCTACTTGCTCATCATTTCTTATGGAGCAATACTATTCTATTATGTTCATATGCCACAACTTTTCCAGTCATTTCCCAATTGATAGGCATCCCCTCAAATTCTAATTCTTGGCCACCACAAAAAAGAACTGCTATAAATATTTTTGTACTTGGGAGTCCTTTTCCCCATTTTTATGATTTCTTTGGAATACAGACCTAGAAGTGCTATTGCTGGGTCAAAGAGCATGCACAGTTTTATAGCCCTTTGGGCATAATTTGAAATTGCTTTCCAGAATGGTAGGATGAGTTCACAACTCCACCAACAAGGCATTAGTGTTCCAATTTTCCCACATCTCCAACCTTTATCATTTTCCTATTTTGTCGTGTTAGAAGGCTGATATTTTAAATTCTGATAATCTATTTAAGTGGGAAGATATTTCATTCTTTCCATTTTTACTATGTTATACTTAATTATTTAATAATTATTTATAATCCTTTTACATATGCCCACAATGTGGCACAAACTCACGCAAGTGATAGTTCAACAACGTGTTTATAGAGAAAATGATGGATATTTTGTCAGTCTTCCTGCATGTTATTGTAAATTACTATGAATAATTACCTAGTGAATGAATAATATCTCTGTAAATTAAATATGTAGGGAACCCCTGGAAAATGTAATGCCTGAATCCAAAAGTAAAGGAAATAGTCTAGCTTCCTTTATTAGCTTCCTGTCTTTCATAAGAAACATCATTTATTAAGTCCCATTTTGTAAAGCACAGTGCTTAGTGACATGATGGTAATCACTTGCACTTGCTTTCTTCTTTGTTTCTTTTTTTGTTTGCTTTTTCACAGTCCAAACCTGTAATTTCATTAGTTTAGAGAATTCAGGGTAAAGAACCTACCATACCAATGTAGATAATAATTGTAATGTCTTTTTAAAAAATTTAGCATGATTTTTTTACTATTATCATGATTGTTACTATTTATTATCTGCATTTTTTTTTTGTGAAAGTCTTAGAGAGTCATCTGAGGCCCTAGCACATTAACCAACTTGACTAGGGTCATACAATGAGTATTTGTTAGAGGCACTACTTGAATTCAGGCCTTCCTCACTCTGAGCCTCATTCTTTCTCTATGGCACCATGCTGCCTATGATTTATAAAGCATTTGAAAAAAAAAAAGTCTCATTTGATCCTAACCACAAAAGCTTGAGATAGTTAGAATAACATTTATCTAACTCCTTTTACCAGAAGGGAAACTCCATGCAAACAGGTTAAATTGCTTTCCCAGTCTTGTGAGTCCTCACTGGTAAGGCTAGAACTTAAATCCGCAACTTCTGTTTCAAAGACCAGTCTTCTTTCTTCTCAATGCACCAAACTTTTGGCCTAATAGAAATGGGGTAAAAGGATGTGTTCATGAGCTGAACTGTGTGCAAAGAAACCAGGATACTGAATGGCTTTGAGGCCATGTCATATTAGGATCGGTTAAGGGAATTGGTAATACTTAAGCTGAAAAAGAGAAGACTTAGAAGAATATGTTAGCTTTCATCAAGTATATAAAAAACTGTCACATGGAGGAGGAGTTAGACTCTTTCTGCTTGGTACCAGAGGTCAGAAACAGGAATATTGGGTACAAGATACAAAAAGGTTGATTTAGACTTGATGTCAAGAAAAACCTCCTAAGATTCAATCTACCCCAATGTGAAATGGGTTACCTGAAGAGATGATAGTTCCTCTTTCTTTCTTTGGAGGTCTTCTACTAAAGGCTGGATGATCACTTGTTCAGTATGTTATAGGGTTTCTTTGCTCCATGGCTTGGAATAGATGGATACTGAGGTATCTTTCAAGTCTCAAATTTTGTGTGTGTGTGTGTGTGTGTGTGTGTGTGTGTGTGT
>CM053588.1:92769233-92808929 GCA_028646515.1 Pseudochirops corinnae | reverse complement strand
GTGTGCGTATATACACATATATCTACTTTTAATGAAATAGGTCCCTGTCCCAGAACATGGGGGACTTACAATACAGAATTTACAACCTTGGAAACTTTACATCTTTTTTTTTCTAAACATATGGAAGAGATATATCTGAACCCCTCTCTAAAGTTGAGGGACTATTCTACTATGATTTTACAAAAAAAAAAAATTAGAAATATCTAACTAAATCAAGTGTCCTTAGGTGTCATTGCAGTTTGACCCACAATATAAGATTCTAATTATATGAATATTCATGCTTCTCTCAAGGAGGAAGAAAAATTTTTTCATATAAGAATATGTTTGTTATTCAAGACAGAGAAAAAAACCCTACAGTCTTCCCAACTCGTATGCATACATACATACATACACACATACATACATGCATACGTGCATGCATACATACATACATATAGTTTCAAAGATAATTCATGAATATTTTGAGTATTAGATAACTTTACTAATATGCTGATAATGCATTCTGACTTATTTTGTTTGTCATTCATGTTATTCTTTTATAAAGTAAACATTTTTCCTTCAATGCTGTGATTTTTAAAGAATTTGTTCAGTTTCTCCTATAACTTATTTTATATTATTAGGCCAGCATTTTCTTAGCAGGACATAATTCAAATGCTATTAAGGAAAGTGGTGAAAAAATATTTGACTTATACAAAATGACTTTATACTTAATGATTCAGAAATTTTGTCTTTCTGTAAATTGAACTATGTCTGTGGATTGTTACAAGTTATGGTCATAATGATTACTGAATATTGTCTATACAACACTGAATATGTGCCTAAAAAATGTAAATGGTTTAAGATTCACTGGGATCAAAGTATAGGGTGTGGCTGTGGTTTATTTATAGAATTGAAATGTAAGTTGTAAATGGCTGGTGAAAAATGCCTTTCATTTTTTGGTGATCTGTATGTTTTGAAGTTACTTGAACGTGTCCAATGCTCTCTTTGTATATTAATAGTCACTTCATCCAGAGGTCAGAGTTCTGGTAAGCTCAAACATCACTTCTCATATATAAAATGGAGGCAATTGTAACTACTTCACTGGGTCATTGTGAGAATCAAATAAAATAATTTTTGTAAAGTCCTTTACAAACCTGAAAGCATGATAGGAATGTGATTAGGAGTAAAGGTGGTGGTAGTTGCTGTTACATAATGGAGGAATAGAGCCACTCTGAGTCTTACCCCTTTCCAAGTAATTGTAGTCAAAATAAGCTAGCAGTTGAAAAGCAATGGGGACATACTAACAGCTAGAGAAGTAAATTACTTCTAATATGTGGGATAATAAAACTATGGGAATTGAGGGGAAAAAAAACAAACATGAACGCATTGCAATTTTCCTTGGAATCAAAGACCTTCACTTATTTGCTAACTTCTGCCAGCATTACTCAATTATATGTCAATTAGTATGCATAATTCAGTAATTGTTGTTCATAATGGTCTTAGAGAATCACATGCTTGACCTTGAAGAAGGATTCTGTATCCAATCCATTTTGATGGATGAGTAAACACAAGGGTATTAATTTAATTGCCCATTGTCACAAAGTTATTGAGTGAAAGATTTGGAGCTAGTACCTGGAGTTCTACTTCTTTTCCAATGCCCTTTCACTGTACCACATACCCCTGGAGTCATCTAGAAAAAAAAAAGTTAAATTATGTTCTCTTTAATTTTTAAAAGTCAAGCTACCACACCACTTTTTTCATTAAAAATATTTTAATGGGGGAAGTATCGCTATGTTGTTGGTGCTTAAAGGTGCATAACCTTCATTTATGTGAAAAAAAAATCCCTTTATTTGTACTCCTTATTCATGCCTGATGTATGATCTGTTCCTGTCTTTGTACATGCTTCTACTAATAAGGATAGAATGAGTGTGTTGGATTTTATCATCTATTATGTACTAAGTGAAGTCCCTTACCCCTCTGACAGCCTATGGAGAAATGGGATAGCTACAGTTTTATTTTTGACTACTAAGTGGTATCCCACTGTGCTTTAGATCTCACTCTTATCAATTTCTTCTGTTTCATAGGACATCCAATTTAAAAAACAAATGGTAGGAGTTTTGAAACTCTCTCTCACTTTCTCTCTTTTTGTCTCTCTGTCTCTGTGTCTCCTCTCTTCTCTTTGTCTCTGTCTTTCTGATATCTCTGTTTCTCTCCTTTCTATTTCTTTAAAACACACCAGAATCACTAACTAACATATAATTACTAACTTTTGATAACTCTTTTTAAAAACATTTTTTCTTTTGTTTGGCAAATACATAAATGCCTTCTGGGACCACTTTCCTCTCTTGCATGACTCTACTTTCCTATTACTGGTTTATGAGTGTAAATGTTCTCTCAACAAAATGATGCCGAAGGAATAATCAGACAGTCTTTTCATTCACCAGCATTTCTTTCAAAATAATGAAGCTAAATCAGATTCTTTGCTTCATTTTGTGTAGTGGATTTTTCCAAAATCACCATTTTTTTTTTTAAATCTAGGACAGAGGCCACTGCCAATTACTGGAACTGTGTGGGTATCGGGCTTTTTTGTGCTATCAATAAGAGAGTTGTTGCCAATTTTGCCTTTAAACAGAGGTAGGTATTCACACAGGAGCATAAAAAAGATAAGTTTAAGAGGACCAGAGGTTAAACCCCCTGTTGTATTTTAAGATAAAATGGACTGCAGTCTCCCACATTCTGTAATCAGCCTAGATAAACAGCACTCATTTTTCAGCCTCTGATTCATTTTGCTAATATAGGAATGATAATAGTCACAAGTTTAAAGAAGACAGCAGAATCTGAAAGTTTCCTTGCAAGGAATGCTAAAGAGGAAATTCTGACTCTCAAGGACGGTAATCATTCCATTGAGAAACTTGTATTAAGCACTTATTCTGTTGGAGTAGATGCCATTGAATGCCCCTGCATTCCATGCCACAAGGTTCCATTACACTTTTGTATTCATAGGATCAGCACAGATAGAGAGATGAAAGGGACCTTAGAAGTCACCTAATCTGTTCCTCTAAATTACTAATGAAATTACTGGGGGCCACTAAGGTTAAATAGTTTGCCCACGATCACAGGGCAGTAAGTAGCACAGCAGCAGTTTAGTTCTCTTGCCAGTATACTATACATACATCTCTTAGAATGTAATCTACTTGATATTTGAGGAATTTTATTTTCATGTTTATATTTTCTATGTCTAACAAATATATATTGAATTTAATGTACTACAACATGCAATGGAAGTTAGCAGCAAGTGTAAATGTATCTGACTAAACATGACATATTGCTAAAACTACAACAAAGAACTTTACCACTTTATTTATTTATTTATTTTGAATAAATTAATTTATTTATTTTCTTGTATACATCATTCATTTCCACGAGATTTTGAGTTACAAATTTTCTCCCCATCTTTCCCCTACCCAACACCTCAAAACAACCATCACATTGTATAACCCCTCACCCCAATCTGCTCTCTCCTATGTCCTCTCCCTCTGACTTTCCAGTAGGGCAGGATGGATCTCCCTACCACAGTGCCTGTGTATCTTAATTCCCAGTTGGATGTAGTTAATAATAATAATAATAATATATATATATACATATATATTTTTAACATTTGAATATAAAACTTTAAATTATAGATTCTTTCCCTTCCTCCCTCATCACCCACCCCCACTGGAGTCCTTTCCTACTTTAATTCTATAGTCTCTGACATCATTTCTTCATGATCGTTCCTTCCTGACCCCTGAAGGTGATAGAATCCCCATTAGGACAAGAAGAAATAGCACCTTGTAACTGATTACATATTTGCCACCCTTGAATCTTATCAATGCCTTTTGACCTCTCTAAGAATCAAGTATTCTTCATGTGCAAAGCAGCGATAACAACATCCTACTTATGCTATATATTTCACAAGACATGTCTATGAGGATAAAATGAGGAAATGCTTTGTAGCTATAAATAAATTTATCTATTAATTTCTTTTACACCTCACTAAAGTTTAGGGTAGACATATCTAAATACTTTTACAGGATAAGATCCTTGAGAGTGGCTAAATGTTATCATGAAGGATTTCATGTTCAGGCCCATTGAATGATTTTGGGCCCTTTTACCTTACAGTGGAGATATGATTCATCCCTGAAATGTTAGAGGCTTTTCTAAGAAAAGGGAGATGCTTACCCTTCTCTCTTCTGTTCAATATATGCATATGTATACATATATGTAGATGCATGTATGTATGTGTGTATATATATATATGTGCATACGTGTGTATTCATTCCATAGCAAGATTTCACTTCCTGGGAGGGTATTATTTGGAAGCAATTTATTGGATATTTATAAATATGCAGATTAACTTGGATAATATTTACAGAAAAAGAACACATTTTGGCAAATTTATTTATGTTGATATTTTTATTGTCAAATGGAATTGTGTGTCTGTTTAAACTACTAGTTAATTTCATTATTAGTGTCATTGCCATCTACTACAATATACGGTATTTTCAATAGGTAATCAGTTTGACCTATATGTTAATCGAATGGAATTCCTCAAGATGGAAGGCCTCAAGTCTTTCATAAAGTGTTTCATTCATTTGTAGCATGTAGTAATAGCATGGAAATGGCATCTGAGACGTGGCATATGATGCCAATTTTATTTCCCTTGTTGGTTAGCTTACTTACCTCAATATGCGCATGCTCTTAGAGGTCAGGGGTTTTCCCACATAGGTATGACCCATGCTCCTAAAACTCACTCTCAGGATCCTAGGGATAAACATTTTCTGGAGAAGCAAATATCTACCACTCGGGTAGTTTATGGACCCTTCACAGCACGATTTGCTTTTAAACAAATTAACCAAGATGATATCATTATCTCTTTTTTTAAAGAAAGAAAAATTATAGCTTTTTTAATCATCAGAATTTCTCCTATTATCCCTCCCTTGCCACCTCCCAGAGAGCCATCCCATAAAACAAATAATATCATTTAAACAAAAAGAAGAAAAAGAGACAGAAAATGCAGCAAAGACAATAAATACATAAAGACTATGTATATATATGCAATGTATATATGCAAAGTCCCTGACCTAGGGACTTTCAATTTTTTCAGAGGAGTGAGATGACACCATTAACTTTTAATCATGAACCATTTTCTAAACAGAATTCACTTCAAGAATAATTATAACAAAGGAATCCATCCATCAACCTAGATCTCACTCTATTACTAATTCATGCAATGTCTGTGGGGAAGAGTGAGTATAAACTTATAGAAATCCAGTAGGGAGACACATGAGGAAGAAAAATCATGTTCCAGATCAACTAAAAACTCTGGCCTACAGGATTTGGTATCCTTAGTCTCTTTTACAGTCACATGCTGGAGAGGACCTCTTTGGGCTGGAATCTTGACTCAAACTATATCTTGGTTGGATTCTTGGGGAATATGACACTCTTAGGGGGAAAAAAAAAATCTTCCTAACCATTAGCTCTGTGAAGCTATTCATGTTTACTCTGAGATCTTTCTCTCTTCTGCCATAGGTGGCTGTAAGGAAGGCAAGCCTCTCCTTTTCTCCATCAGGTCTGTTAGAAAGCAAAAGAGTCCTCCTCCTCTGATCAGCTTCTATCATCAATTCTTTTCCTCTAATCATTTTCCAGCACCAAATATTTTTTCTCCAATTCACTCACCTCCCAGCAGTATATAAAAAGCCCATATTCCTTTAGTAAACTTAGCAATATTGGTATCAAGGTAGAATTCGGTCTCTAATCTCTTCCCTCACATTTCATCTTGACTGTTTTTATGGAAATCAACCACTTGTCTGAATTTAGCTGAATTTAATTCCTTTCAAATAGCAGTGGACCATTTCTACTCTTTTATGAGTCTTTTCTCTTGCTTTTCTAACAACTCTGCCTCTTCCCTTCAGTTATTAATCAACTCCTATCTCAAAGTAGTATCTCCTTATATAAAGTAACACACTTCTATCTTGGGTGAGAAATCAAAATTCACCTTTATGCCAGATATGTCACAAATCAAAAATAAACAATTGTTCCATATACTATGAAAAGTCCTAGTTATCAGTGCTTTCCTGAGAGCAATGCAAAAGTCTTCAAAATAGTCCTATAAAAATTAGCTATTGGGAAATAAGAAGATTCTTTAGTAATTACTTTTTATTCTGGTCTGCCTTTTCTCAGATCTTTGCATAACTGTAGGTGTTTCTCCAGGGTTTACTTTCCTCTAGGAACTGCTTTACAAGTTTTTGTTTTGTCTGTGTTTTTGCCCCTTTACAAGCCACACCATACTCATTCATGCAATCAGGGAGCAAACATTTCTTAAATGTACTGATTGTGCCCTGCACTCCTCTAGGAGTGCTACAGTTAGGAGATAAGTGTGACACAAAATAACATATTGAAAATTCATCAGAGATAATTTGTTTTTGTCTTTCACTGGACCAGTAGTGTAAACCAAATGCAGGTGGATATTAACATACATAGAAAATTAATTTAGGTAACTGAACATTTTGATTTGTCAGATAAAAAGCTAAAGCAAAATTTGGCATGATGTGCAGAATAAAACAGATAATCCTGTTGTGTTTTGCCTTGGTGAGACCACATCTCAACTGTGGGGTTAGGTTCAGGGTGCTACATTAGTAATCATTAGTAATCACATTACTAACTTGGAAAGAGGGTGTAGGGGTGGGGAACCTGTAGCCCCAAGGCTACATATGGCCCTCTAGGTCCTCAAGAGCGGCCCTTTGGCTGAATCCAAACTTTATGGAACAAATCATTTTATTGAGGTGATTGGTTCTATGAAGTTCGGATTCAGTCAAAGAGCCTCATTTGAAAACCTAGAGGGCCACATGGGACCTTGAGGTCACATCTTACCTACCCCTCATGTAGAAGAACAGGGTCAGGGTATGGAAAGACTTCAAGATTATGCCATATTAATATTATGCCACATACTATATACCAGAAATATCCCACCAACTGCAGACACCAGCACTAGGACCCCGGCTCACCATCAGTTAAGCTGCCATCCCTATAGCTTCCAGTAGTAACAGCCACCTTCTGCTCCAACACCTCAGACCAGCACCAGACAGGAGGGTCCCCCATGGGCCTCATGGCAGCATCAGTATAGCACTAGGTAAATAACCAGGGCCTGCAGCCCCTGGCACACGATGCCTGAGACAATGCCTCTTTTACCCTGCAAGCGGAGATCAAATTTAAAAGGAAGGAAAAAGCCTGAAAGTAAAGAGCAAAAAACATAAAAAAGAATTTGAACGTAGAAAGTTATTATAGTGACAGGGAAGATCATGGCACAAACTCAGAAGTGGATAACAATATCCAAAGACCTATGAACAACCTCACCCACCACCACAACAACACACACACAAACACACACACAAGCACACACACACACACACACACACACACACACACACACACACAAATCAGGAAGTGATCTCAAGCCCAGAAAGAACTCATGGAAGAGTTCAAAATGGAGCTTAAAATCATATAAAAGAGGTAGAAAAAAATTGGGAAAAAAATGAGAGTGATGCAAGAGAATTATGAAAAAGAATCAAGAGTATGGAAAAAGAAAACAATTGCTAAAAATTGGATGGGACAGCTAGGTAGCACGATGAATAGAATGCCAGTCTTGGAGTCAGGAGGACCCGAGTTCAAATGTGACCTCAGACACTTAATACTTACTAGCCATGTGACCTTGGGCAAGTCACTTAATCCCAATTGCCCTGCAAAAAAAAGAAATGTAGAATTGGCAAAGTGGGAAAGACGATCCAAAAATCCATTGAAGGAAACAACTCCTTAAGATGTGGGAAAACTGAAACACTAATGCCTTGTTTTTGCAATTGTGAATTAATGCAAACATTCTGGAGAGCAATTTGAAATTCTTCCCAGAGGGCTATAAAACTGTGCATACCCTTTGACCCAGCAATAACACTGCTAGGTCTACATCTCAAAGAGATCATAAAAAGGGAAAAGGTCCCATATATACAAAAAGTATTTATAGCAGCTCTTTTTGTGGTGGCAAATAATTGGAAATTGAGGGGATGACCATCAATTTGGGAATGGCTGAACAAGTTGTGAAATACTACTGTGCTATAAGAAATAATAAGTAAGCAGATTTCAGAAAAACCTGGAAAGACTTAAATGAACTGATGCTGAGTGAAGTAAGCAAAACCAAGAGAACATTATACACAGCAACAGCAACTTTGTGTGAGGACCGGCTTTGATAGGTTTAGTTATACAATGATCTAAGACAATTCTAAAAGACTGATGATGGAAAATCCTATCCACATCCAGAGAAAGATCTATGAAATCTGCATGCAAATCAAAGCACACTATTTTCTCTTTGTTGTTGTTTTTTTTCTTGTCATTTTCCTCTTTTGTTGTGATTCTTTTACAACATGACTAATATGGAAATAGTGTTTGATTTGATTGTACCTGTATATCCTATATCAGATTACTTGCCATCTTGGGAAGAGGGAAGGGAGGGAAAACACTTTAGGACTCAAAATCTTATAAAAGTAAATGTTGAAAAATATCTTTACATGTAATTCAAAAAATAAATTTGGAGGGGGGGGGTGTCAAGAAAGGCAATCCCTTAAAATGTACATTTGGCCAAAAGGAAAAGGAAATATGAAAGCCAACTGAGAAACACAACTTAAAATTTAGAATTGGGGAAGTGGAAGCTAATGCTTTATGTGACATCAAGAATCAATCAAAATAAATGAATGAAAAAATAGAAGAAAATGTAAAATACCTCATTGGAAAAACTACTGACCAGGAAAATAGATCCAGTAGAGACAATGTCCAAATCAATGGACTACCTGTAAGTTACAATCCAAAGAACCTGGACAACATCTCTCAAACAATTATCCAGAGAAATTGCCCTGATATCCTAGAACTAGAGGGCAAAATAGGGATTGAAAGAATATACTGACCACCTCAGGAAAAAAATCCCAAAATAAAAACTCCAAGGAACATTACAGGCTAATTATAGAACTATGAGGTCAAGAAAAAAATACTGCAAGTAGCCACAATTAAAAAAAAAATATTCAAATATTGAGGAACCACAATCAGTATTACATAGAATTTAGCAGCTGCAGCACTAAAGGATCCAAAGTCATGGAACACAATATTCTGGAAGGCAAAGGAGCTAGGACTACAACCAAGAATCACCTACCCAGTGAAATTAAGCATAATACTTAAAGAGAAAAAAATAGTTATTCGATGAAATAGAAGGATTTCAAATTTTCATAAGGAGAAAATGATAATTGAAGAAAAAAATCTTCAATATCAAGACCCAAAAGATGCTTTAAAAGGTAAAAAAGGAAAAAAGAAAACATAAGGGATTCAATAAAACTGAACTGTTTACATCCCTGCGTTAGAAGATGATACTTGTAACTTAAAAATTGTACCACTAATAGTACAACTAGAAGGAATATACATAAACAGAGGGTATAGATATAAGGAAAATTTGAAGGAATGACACACACACGGATATTTAAGGGATGAGAAAGAGGAGTACACTGAGTGCAGAAGGAAAGTAAAGGTAGAATGGGTGAATTGTTTCACATGAAGAGGCACATAAAAATCCTATTATAATGCAGGGAAAGATGAGAAGGTGGGTGGGCAATGTACATTCTGTGAACCTTACTAGCATCAGTATTGATTCAAAGATGGAATAATATACTCAATCAGTTGAATATAGCATATTCAACAGGAAAGCAGAAGGGGAAAAAATTGAGTAAAAGAGGAGGGACAGATAGAAAAAAGGCAGACTTGGGGAGGCAGTAGACAGAAGCAAAACACTGTTGAGGAAGGAGAGCGCGAAGGGAGAGAGAAGACAAACAGGAGGAAAAATAGGATGGAGCGAAACATACAGTCACTAATCATAACTGTGAATGTGAATAGGATGAATTGTAGCATAAAAGAGAAGTGGATAGTAGAGTGGATGTAAAACAAGAATCTTGCAATATGTTGCTTACAAGAAATACATTTGAATCAGAAAGATACACACACACAGTAAAGGTAAGGGGCTAGAATAGAATCTATTATGCTTCAACTGAAGTAAAACAAAAAAGCAGGGATAACAATCTGGATATCAGACAAAGCAAAAGCAAAAATAGACCTAATTAAAAGAGATGAAGAAGGAAACTACATCTTGCTAAAATGTTCCATAGACTATGAAGTAATATCAATGCTAAACATATATGCACCAGGTGGTGTAATGTAAAGATTATTAGTGAAGTTAAC
Organism: Pseudochirops corinnae; assembly: GCA_028646515.1. Classification (NCBI taxonomy): domain Eukaryota; kingdom Metazoa; phylum Chordata; class Mammalia; order Diprotodontia; family Pseudocheiridae; genus Pseudochirops; species Pseudochirops corinnae. The sequence goes on along the minus strand of CM053588.1, from coordinate 92,798,645 downwards.
TGAGTTACAGGTTCATGACAAAACAAGAGAGAGCATGACAAAATGTAAAACGGGTAATTTTGATTATATTAAATTAAGAAGCTTTTGCAGAAACACAACCAATGCAACCAATATCATAAGAAAACCAGACAGCTGAAAAACAACTTTATAGCAAGTGTCTCTGATAAAGGCCTCATTTCTTAAATATATGGAGAACTGAGTTAAATTTATAAGAATACAAATCAATCCCCAATTTATATGTGGTCAAAGGATGTGAACAGGCAGTTTTCAGATGAAGAAATAAAAGCTATCTATAAGCACATGAAGAAGTGTTATAAATCAGTTTTGATTAGAGAAATGCAAATTAAAATAACTGTAGTCCCACTTCGCATCTATCAGATGCCCCAGAATGGCAAAAAAAAAAAGGAAAATGATAAAAATAGGGGAGAATGTGGAAAAATTGAAATAATAATTTCACTGCTGGTTGACTTGTAAACTGATTAAACTATTCTGGAGAGCAGTTTAGAACTATGCCCAAAGGGTGACCAAACTGTGCATACCTTTTGATCCTGCAATAGCACTACCAGGTTTGTATTCCAAAGAGATCATAAAAAGCGAAAAGGACCTACATGTGCAAAAATATTTATAGTAGCCCTTTTCATTGTGGCAAAATATTAGAAATTGAGGGGATGCCTATCAATTAGCGAATGACTGAGCAAGCTGTGGTATATGAATATCATGAAATACTGTTGTGCAATAAGAAATGATGAACAGGAAGGTTTCAGAAAAAAAAAACTGGAAAGATTTGTATAAGCTGATGCAAAGTGAAATGAGTTGAACCAGGAAATCATTGTACACAGTAATGGAAACATTGTGCAGTTATCAATATGAATGACTCAACTCTTTTCAGCAACACAGTGATCTAAGACAAGTACAAAGTACTTATAAAGGAAAATGCAATCCACATTGAGAAAAAAAGAAATGCTGATGGATTCTAAATGCCAATCAAAGCATCGTTTTTTTGTGCATTTTTTCTTTTTATCTGTTTCTTCTGTCACAACAGTGACTAATATGGAAATATGTTTTACATAATAGCACATGTATAACCTATATAAAATTGTCTGCCATTTTAGGAATAGAGGAGGGGAAAGGGAAAAGTAGGAAGAAAAATTTAGAATTCAAAATCTTGTAAAAATGAATGCTAAAAATTGTCTTGACATACAATTGGGGTAAAACAAAATAACTATTTAAAAAATAAAAAGTTTATTATTTAAGGCATATGTTAAGTTACCTGTAGTCAAGAAAGGCATCTTTTACTGTTTCTTGAAATAATAAGACTAAAATATAGTTAGTATCAATGCTTTGAAAATGCCTTTATTCGAAGTTATTCAGATAATATTTTAAGGTTTACTAAATAATTTTTTCTCAAGGGCCTTTGGAGATATAGAGTGTCTACTTTACTAGTGAGTGAAATGATTTTCTGAATTGTACTGTTTCAGTATAGTATCAAGACTCATATCTGAGCCCAAGTCTCCCAAGTCTTAATATTGAATTTCTTCCACTACTACCCTATAGCCTCTTTGATTAAGGCATAGAAATTCTGCCAAACATATTTCTACTGTGAAAGGGTTCTGCTATCCTGAATTCATAATCAATACTTTTCATAGCTTTGAATGGACCCAAATGTTTCTTCCTATTGACCAGGAATATCACCTATTTTATATCCATTTGCCAATCTATGAGTTATCAGATTACAAGATGCAGAGTGCAAGAACCCTAGCATATTGAAGCTTTTTAAAATGTATTTTACCTCTTAAGACAGCACTTGGCATTTTGGAGGTCCATGATTAATTTATTAGATTAAATTATCAGGGTAGCATTTTCACTGGGCAAGTTGCTTAACCTTTCTGGGCTTCAGTTCCCTTATTTGTAAAATAAGAGTAAAAATTATTAACACCACTTTCTTCATCAGGTGATCATGAGGATATCACTTAGTAAACCTAAAAATTCTATTAAATGTGTTATTATTAGTAATTTCATGGTGAAGAGCTCATTTCAAAGATGTTTAGGATGATTTGGGGGATAATGAACGAGTATTCCATTGTCTTGGGTAACATTTCATTTTTCAAAAAATCTGAGCAACCCAGAAATACAGATAATTACTGTAATTATAGCTGATTATCATTAATGTCCCTTCTCACCCTATCCTTCAATATTTGGCCTCGTGCTAAATAGAGCCCACTGTAAATATTTCTAGCTTAACTTTGTCTCTTTGAAAAATAAATATATCTTTGATGAATGGTACCAGGTGGCTGGCACTGAATCAATAGCTTCTCACCTCTTCATAGTCCTTTTTTGGCATGAACTGGTTTGCCCAGGATTCTCAGAGATCTGGGCAGAACAAAACGAACTCATAAGATCTGGCTGTGAATTCTTACCATCTATTTGCAAGGTTGGAGTGTGTATTCCAGTTGAGGAGGAAGACGATGCTAATGGTATTGAGGTAATCGTTTGAAAGCTATATATAGTTATGTTTGGCATTTGGAACAAAGGGGAATGACTTTGTTGACATTTAAATGTTATCAGTGAGCAGCACTTGAGGTGATAAGAAATGTGGCCAATATTTTTATTTAAGATCATGCACATCTCACTACAGATGAGGCATCTGATAATCTGACATCTAGCTGGTGACCTTTTGGCATGGGCTTCATCCCTGGCATTGCTAAGGGTTCTAGAATACATTTCAGATATTATGAAAATATTTTGGAAATTTGACATTGCTTAATTTTGGAAGTAGAGTAGCTCACCATTAGCCAGAAACAACTGATAATTTTTTTCTACGTCCTAAGATGTCCAAGTTGTTTGTCATTGTTTTGATTCTAATAGAGGCACTAAGTGCTAATTCACCAAGGATACCCTGTTCTCCACACCAAGTTATGTTAAGCCTGGAGTAATTCAAATAGACTTTATGTCTGTTTCCAGTAAACAAACAGGAAGATAATTAAATGGCCTATTTTAGGCTTTTTGTCATTGTTCTCTGAAATTGATCAAACAAAATGCTGTTTTACATGACAAGAAGTTCAAAGTCAAGGTCTGGTGGATCATTATAGCCAAACTAGATTAAGAAAAAACATGGCAAATGTTGGTCAGTTTCTGGGCATACACTTGCATGAGGCCTTTCCTTCTAAGGGTTCTTATGGTAGCCTCAGAACAGACAATAAACTATAAGTCATAATAGATTTTACAGAATTTCCCCACATAGTTAAAATTTTAGAGCAGGTGAATAATGTTTGCTGAAGGGCCTCTAGAAGATTTTCATTTTTTTTCCCAATAAGGAAGATACTGTTATTGGAATATTATTAATAAAACTTATGTTTTGTGTTCAATTTTTCCAAGGGTAACAATGTCTTTATTTGATAGGTTTTAAGAGTTAGAGCTGGAATTAATCAATAAGACTTATTAAGTGCCAGACATTGGGGAATATAAAGGCAAAAATGATCCAAGTCCTTCTCAAAAGAAACTTGCATTCTACTGGTAAAAATGAAATGTTTATAGATAAATGAAAATTATGTACAAAAATATAGTTTTACAGAGTAAGTGATGTATCCAAGGTTACAGAGTAAATTTAAAATGCACTGAAATCTTGACTCCAGGAAGAGTCATTCCAAATGCACGGACAACTTCTTTATTTGCTGTTCTTTACTACCATGAGAAATTGAACTATGAATATTTCAATATCTGTAGAACCTTTCTTTTATCATTGGCTTCCTTGAAGTCATTATGCTTAATGTTGAAGATCAAATGAGAAAAATAATGGGGACATCTCCTTTTGTCTCACACGGTAATTTTGAATAAAAATCAGTAAGATAATAGATTATGTGTGCTTTGGAGAGTTAGACATGTCCAAATGTAAACTACTATATGGGTAGTCTTAATGCAAAAATACTTCATGTTGTACACGCACTGAACATAAACAAGTAACAATGGATAAATATGATTCCCATTTTACAGGTAAAGAAATTGTGTCACAGGTTAAGGCTAGTTTTTGTTTGTTTGTTTAATTCAAAGCTCAACAACAATGACAAACAATAGAGGGCATCATTCACACATCTATGTTTTAACCATGTATTTCCTTGTAACCAGACTACCTTAGCATTTTTCTCTCAATTCATTCACTTATTAAAGCTGCAACTGTTTATTAAAAACCTATTATATTCAAGGTATCAAGTTAGATACTATTTTAAGGTATAATTAAACAACTTAGGTATTTTAGAAAGGGCAATTAAGTAAAATGTTTTTTTTTTTTTCTGCTGACTTGGCTTAAGTATTTTTCAACTTCAGGTAGGTAGATGGTTATGCTTTAGTGAGATAAGAGCTGTGGATTCTGTTTTATCTCATTATTTTAATTCCAATAAAAAAGAACAGCCTTCTGGGAGGCCATCCTTTCCATTAATTATGTGTGTGTGTTTTTTTGTGTGTGTGTGTGTTTCTGTATAGTTTGCTTTTGCCTTAGAAAATACATAAACTTTGGTTCATGGCGTGACTCAATCTATTACTCAAAAAAATTCTATATACAAGTACTTTATTTTTTTTTTTTACATTTGTACTAAATAGACTAGCTGATCTATTTTAAATCCTGATTAGGATTATGTTTACCTGAAACATGGCAAAGAAAACAAATGCATATGGCATTGTTTAATAGAATCTAAGGATTTCTGGATTTTGGCTAGGTCTAAGGAAAAAAATTTACTTTCAGAACTGTTCACAAGTGTAATGGGCAGCTTATCGCTGATGATCTGCAGGTAAAAGCTGACAAAGTTTTTTGGAAATTCTCGATTAATTCTCAATTAAACTAAACAATTTAAGGGCCCTTACAATTCAGAAATTCTGTATTCAATAAATGATTGATGAATCAATGAAATAGCCTTAGTTTATATTTATTTAATCAGCTTTCCTGTTATTAATGCATTCATATATATTGTCTAATTGAATCTTTGTGATAGTCCTCTAGGGGTAGGAATTTCACATATTATGATACCCTTTTTACAGATGACAAAACTGAGCCTCTGAAAGGGGGAGTAACTTACCCAAAATTACACAAATATCAAGTGGTAGAACTGGGCCTTGAGTCCAAATGTTCTTACACTAGAGCAGTCCCCTTCCCAATCCAATTTGTCTCTTAGAAAAATAGATTGGAGCCAAATTACAGAGAGATTCAAATTCGAGTCTTAGAGTTCAGACTTTAGGCATTTGGAAATAACAAAAGACTTTTATATAAGAAGTGACAAATATATTCATGCTTTATGTTGTGCCAAAATCACTAGCAATAAAAAAAGAAAATCAAAACAACTTTTTCAGTTTCATCTCCCATATTCAGTAAATAATCAATGATAACAAATCTTTGTTCAGTCATTTCAGTTGTGTCCAGCTCTTGGCAAAGAAACTGGAGTGGTTTGTCACTTCTTTCTTCTGCTTATTTTACTGATGAGGAACTGAGGTAAAGAGGGTTAAGTGATTTGTCTAGGCTCATACAGCTAGTGCATGTCTGAGGTCAGCTTTGAACTCAGAAGGATAAATTTTTCTGACTCCAGGCCTGGCATTCTATCTGCTGCACCACCTAGCTGCCCATTGAATATGATAGAAGAGTGAAATAGTGGATGTTGGAAGAGCTGTGGAAAGACAAGTCACACTAATACTTTAGTGATTTATTAAAGTTTGTCCAATTGTTATAAAGTACACCAAATCCAGAAAAAAAAAGAATGCACTTAAAAAATAACTACAATTTCCATACTATTTTACTCAGAAATCTCACTGGTATATAGGAATGAGGTTAAAGACAGAAGAAAAACCACTTACCTTAACATATTCATAGCAGGACTTAGAAATATGATTGGCATACAATAGGCACTTATAGCTTCTTAATTAATTGATTGATCCATAGAAACAAAATAGGTGCCCATGAGATGGGGAAAGGTTAAACAATTTATGACATGTGAATATAATGGAATATTACTGTGTCATTAAAATGAATGAAAATGAAGAAAGAAAGAAGCATAGGGAGGCTTCAGAAACATGAGACTTGATAATCAATTAACCAGAACCAAGAAAACAATATACTCAGTGACTATAACAATGACAATAAAGTAAAGAATTATGGTGCAGCTAGGTGACACAGTGAATAGAGCACCAGTCCCAGAATCAGGAGAACCTGAGTTCAAATTCGGCCTCAGACACTTACTTAATATTTACTAGTCCTGTGACCTTGGGCAAGTCACTTAATCCCAACTGCCCTGCCCCCCCCTCCAAAAAGCAAAAAAGAAAAGAAAAGAAAAGAAAAGAACAATAGCACAACAGCAACAACATTAAACAAACATGCAAATGACTAAACACGGTATAATTCTGAATACTATATTTGGTCCTGGAGGAGAATTGAGGCAATGTACCTTCTTCCTTGCAATGCAGAAACAGAGATATATTGGTTTGAAGTATTGTATAGACTTCAGACAACTCATACTTCGGTTAGTTTTGTTGAGCTGCTTCTTTTTCTCATGTTAAAAAACCTGTAGGGGTTGCTAGGTAGTGCAGTGAGTAGAGCGCCAGTCCTGGAGTCAAGAGGACCTGAGTTCAAATCCAGCCTCAAACATTTGACACTTACTGGCCATGTGACCTTGAGCAAGTCACTTAGCCCCAATTGTCCTGCATACACCCCTCCAAAAAAGCAAAAAAAAAAAAAATCTGTGACAAATGATTTCTTGCTGGGCAGAGAAAGGAAAAGGAGTATATTTAGAAATCAATGTAATTTAAAAGTAAAGACATCAATAAAATGAGATTGGCTAAGAGCTTTAGGAATGTTGATTGTGTATAAGGATACAGGACTAAATCAAGCCTAAAGATAGACAAGTTAGAAGATTATGACAGTATTCCATTTTTACTGTGGTAGCAATTGGAAGGGTAATAAAGAACTAGCTATATAGGTTATTGAACTGGAAGTGGCCTTATCCTTCTTCTAGTCAAATTTCTTCATTTCCTTTGAGCTGAAGAAACTGAAGTTCAGAGATGTAAAGGGCCAATGATGACTACGTTGTCATAGTTGATTTTAGTACCAGGATTTGAATCCATTTCTTCTGAATTGAAAGGCAAGTCTAGGATTATTTCTACTACACCATGCCATTTTCTTTGAGATATATCACATGGGAAGATTATAAAGGACTCCATAGTTAATTGAAAATGGGTGGCAGAAGCAGGATTGGAGAAGCAGAAAAAGATTCAAGGTAACTTTGTTCAAATCACTTTACCACTTTTATCTTTAGTTTCCTCACCTGCAAACTGCTGTTTATAGAACTACTCTTTTGTTTCTCCAGAAAGAGATAATTAGTATACTCTTAAGATAAAGCATAGGGTCTATTGATTCCAATTTTCCCTTCCCCATTCTATGGTCCAGTGCTTTATAGAAAATACTCAGAATACAGTGAAAATTCATCTTTATATGGAGAAAAAATCCATTAAAAAAAACTACATGCAAAAATAAACCAAGTTTTAAAAGAGCAAGAGACTCCCTAAGGTAATCTAGTTTAGTGTAGCTGGTAACATACAGCAGTAAATGAAGAGGAAGTAGAGAAAGAATAAATTCATCAGGTTCCAGTAGCAGCTATAAATTTTAAAATTCCATTCTGGCAGATAACTCCATAAGTGGGTCACTGAGCCAAACAAGACTCCAACTGCTCATGATAATTCTCAGTCCAAGATAATAGCAACCTTCATTTGAAATCAGCTATACTCTGGTGCTAGCATATCTATATATACCCAGACCCTTATTTTCCTTTTGGGGGTTCAAATGTTCCCTTGTTTTCCCTATGCCTTCAAGATTCTTTTTCCCCTGACTATTCAGGCCCTGCTTCTACCTGGGAAAATTTCATTTCCCATCAGACCCCTTGACGAGAGGTTACATTGGTGCATCTTCTCAGTAGAATGTTTTCAGTAGAATAAATGTTTCTTGAAGTCAGGGACTGTTTTCATTTTGTCTTTATACCCCCGGGACTGTTACAGTTCTTTATACACAGTAGGTGCTTTAGTATTGCTGATAAGGTTAGATTAGATTCAATAATCTCTTAGGTCATTCCAATTCTAATACTCTCTGACAGATTTTTGAGTTGGAATAAACTCAAGGGAATGCTCCAATAGTCTCAGAATGTTTTATTTTAAAATTTAAATGAATTCAAGCTCTGTTACTCAGCATATCTCTTTGGGGAGATATATGTTTTGAAATCTAATAATGTGTCTCAATCTCATAAACAACAACTCACATTTGCATCGCAGTTTATATAGACTTTCCTTCACAAAAACTCTGGGCTATAAGGAATGCCAGCATGCCCTCCTTTTACAGATGAAACTTGGTGATTTCCCCATAGACACATATTAAACAAAGGAATTGGAATTAAAACGAGTTCTTCAGAGTTTAACCCAGTGCTCTTTTCACAGCACTATGGTGACTTGTGTTTAAAAATCACCCTGTGTAAGCTAACTGAAATTTGATGATGCTTCCTATACACGAGAAAGGTCATTCTTTTAGGGGAAGATTATTAGGGAAGATATTTTCTTTCATCCTGCCTCCTTGCCCTGCTTTCTTTGTAAGTATGTGTGTCTATATATGTGCATATATACATATATATGTATATATACACATATATACATATATACATACACATATGCATATACGTATACATATATGTGTATATATGTATACAATATCATTAATTTCCTTAGAATGAACATGGGAGTATAGAATTTAGCATTAGAAGAGACCTAAGAGCTTGTCTAGTCCACCCCTACATTTAAAGAAGAAATTGAGGCCAAAAGGTATGCCGTGATAAATAGATACCAAAGTACCATGGATAGTAGCACATCTAGTCTTCTATCTTAAAGTCCAATTACCTTTTCATCCTGTTATCTTGTTACAACATAATAATCTAATGAGCAGCCACAGGAGGTAATGAATTCTCTGTCTCTAGGGGTGAACTGAGCAGCTAGGTGAGACAATGAATGGAGAGCTTGGCCAGGAATCAGGAAGACCTGAGTTGAAATGTGACCTCAGACACTTACTATGTGACCCTAGGCAAGACGCTTAACCCTGTTTGCCTCAGTTTCTTCATCTGTAGGAGACCTGGAGAAGGAAATGCCAAACTATTCCATTTACCAAGAAACAATTCTTTTAACAAGAAAACATCCCATGGGGCTATAGAGTCAGGCATGACTGAAAACAACTGAACACATACACATGCCCACACACACATGCACATGTACATGCACATACAGGGAATAAGAGATAGAGGCTGGATGACCCCTTGTTAGGATTATTATGGAAAGAATTAGACTAGATGATCTTTGAGGTTCTTTCCAACTCTATGGTTTTGAGATTTTGTAATTGCATAATATTCTCTCCTTTAATAGTGGTAACTTTCACCCCCTAAACCTGGAAATGTATCTTTTTTTCCCAAAGAAAGGAGCACCATCTATGAAAGAGGGTATAGCAGATTTCTTTCTCCCTAACCTTTCCTTTGATGAAAACCTAGCAAATGTCCAAGAATCTAAGCAATGAACTTTGCTAATTGACTTTATAGGAGCATTTGATCATTGCAAGATGGTAATGAATAACTTATCAATATTTATAGTTTATTAATCAAAGTTCTAAAGTAACATCACATGAAGAAAAATTCACATTAAATATAAGTATTGCAGAATTGGCATAAGTTAGGTCAGGAAGCCCTCAAGGGGAAGATGCTGGGAGAGTCACGGAAGCACAGATCTGAAGCAGTGTTCTAACAGATAGTGTATACATTGCCTTCAGTGGAGTTGTGTTGCAACCAAGCACCATTCTCCCCTTCTCCACAATCAACCTCATAAAGGCACTTGATCCATGGCTAATGCTCCCTTCTACTGAAAAGGGCATTCTGTTCTCTTAGTTGAATAGCATCATTTTAGTTGAATAACACCTTGAATATCACCACTAAGAAATTTTATCTCAGGTTGGATCCTTCCTACGAAATAAAGATGGGAAATCTAGACATCTAAAATAAGAGGGAAAAAAATGATTAGCACTGAGTGCTAACGTATTTTATGAATACAAAGACAACAAATGATTATCCTTGGCAGTGGAAATGAAACTGAGGGCATATTTAATTAATTTATAATTTATTCATCCATGCCAAAGGCACTGATTGGAATACAATTTTTGATGATTTGGTATTTGGATAATACCACTGAACCTCATTTTCTGGATTCTAGTTTGAGGCTAGGGCTATATATCAAAGCCAAGTGGAATATTCAGCCATATATCTAGACACTTTGGTCTAGATTAAAGAGGAAAGAGCATGAATTTTGGAATCAGAACACCTGGTTTCTAATTTGACTTCTTCCATGAAGGCTCTGCATAACTTCAGAAAATTCACTTAAGCAGTCTCTTGACTTCAATGTCGACATTTGTCCAATGATTTAGGTGACCTAGATCAGTGTTGTCAAACTCAAATAGAAAAAGAGCCCATTAAATCCTGCAGATGGCACACTGACTTAGTTTTAAAATATTATCTATTTTATTTTTATATCATTTTATATTTTGTTGTATTTTTAGATAAATATTTCCCATATACATAATCTGATTCAGGATGCCCTTGGGACTATTGTGGGCTACTTTCTGTTTACAGGTTGTCAATTTGTCACCTCTGGCCTACGTGATTTCCAAATTACAGTTTAGCTCTTAAGCCTATGATTCTGGATATGTCTATTAACTCTTACCCTATTCATTAGAGACAACAACAACAACAACAACAACATACACACACACACACACACAAGATGTGGAGTGACTTATGAGTTGAATGATACATATTGCTTTTCCAGCAAGAACAAATACATTGAGGCAACCCTCAACTTTTCTTGTGTAGACACAAATTCATTGTGCCTGACACTTAACAAGTTTTTCTTATTTCCTGCTGTGAGTTCTTATAATAGGTAACACACCCTCAGCATCAGTGAAGGACTCCACCTCCTCCTCTTTTCCTTTCATTGTTCCTTTGTTTCCTTCTCTCCATTTTTCTCTCTGTGATTTCTCCCATGCCACCCCCAACCCTCTGAATAGCTTCCCACTTGCTATGCAATATCTCTCCTCCCTCTTTTCAAACTCCGAGAATAGGGCCAATCTATTTAATCTTCACAAATGCTGGCCAGATGCTTCTGCCTTGTGAGCAATCTGCGATTTCATATCTCTGTCTCCATTTCCCCCCCTAAATTTAGATCAGTAGCTTGTTAGAAGACAGCTCTTTTCTTCTGGAAACTAAAGTTCTCTGCTGGTGTATCTACCTTTATAGTTCTGTGTGTGATCACATTAAAAGATGGAGACAGCAAAGCTTCCCCACAGAGACATCTGTCCTTTGTGGGATGAACACATTCTGAAATTTCAACTAAAAATTTCAAAGAACTTAATGCAAACATGGCCTAGAGATATAACTGTAGAGAAATGTGTGTTTGTGCGCACACACACATACACACACATATACACATACACATATACATATATACATATATATATAGTCTGTGATAGTTCACATTTCTAATTCTCTTATAGTATATTTGCATCTACCAATTCCTGTACAGTATAAATTACTCAGGTTATTAAACGAGTGTTTGTTGAATTACTGAGACATTAGCATAGCACTCAGAATAATCCCCGTTGTGCCTATAAGTAGTCATTTCATAAACCATGCTCAAAGTTCTCCAAATAGCTACCAAACAAAATTGGTAGTTGACACTCAAAGCCTTTCCCTATCTAGCACTACATCACTCTGAAAATTTAGATTATGTTCCTTTCCTTTACCTTCCAGTCCAGATTGCTCTCTATATTTGCACACATCCTAAAAGTTCTTCTTTGTTTTTACTAACACTATATTCTTTAATTTTGATAGATAAGGAAAGGGACAGTGGATATGTTCTATGAGTACTCAAAATATTAAAAGAAAATGGATCAAAAGTGCAGGAATGGGAACCCAAACTAAATAAGAGGATATTGAGACCATGGATAGCTATCTTTAGTGATTTCAAGTCACCTATACTATAAAAAAGTCATCCCAACATACTGTGTAACGTTCAATTGGGGATCAATAGAATGCCTCCTGATTTTTCTTTATTTGTTGTACTAGATTTTAACCCTCAAATTTTCTGGTATATCACTTTGCGATATACTTTTGGAAACAAAGTCATTAGCTATATCCAAGTATATAAACATATATTTATAAAGATTCTACTGTGTATACAATGCAAATCATCTACTATATAAGGATCTGAGTATGGATGACTCTCTTTAGTCTGGAATGTCTTAGGAGATGTGCTTTAGAACATGCTCAGAAAACACACTTCATAGAAGACCATTCTCCATCGTCAATGGAGGACAAAATCACACAGCGTAAAACAAAATGCTCTCAACCAACCAAATCTTCATGTTCAAGGGTTATAGTGGTTATGTCACTGTTGTGATTGATTGGTTTCCCTGTTCCACTTCTACCTGTTACCAAGTAAGTGGAGTCTCAAGTGGATACTATGTCTCAGTCAGAATTTTGTTAAGTCAAGTGTCTTCATAGCCTGTCAAACTTTTAGTGACACTATACATTTGAAAATCTCCCTACTGCCTCCTAGTTTTCTAGCAAAAAATTACTTTGGACTGTCATTGAAGGAGGCTCAAAATGGTGCTTTGACCTCCAGGAATGACCAAAAAGATATTTCTCTCCTCATCAAGAATAGAAACACCTAATTTCATGCAGAGCACACAATGAAGTGAAAACTCACAACTGTAGATCATACGTCGATATCATTATTAATATTTATATAGCACTTTAAGTTTTATGAAACACTCTACATATATTTTCTTATTCAGCTTAGTCTGGATTTCTGTGGATTATCAATGCTCTAAAGTGGTTATATGTATTCAAATTCACACTATTCAAATTTATACTTATGTAAAGTTATGGTGATTGGTTACAGCCCAGTGAAAATATGTAGTGCGAATTTGCACAATGCAGTATGAATTTGAATAAACTCCACTTAATGGGGTTTCTTATTCTCGCTGATGGGGATCTAGCTTATAATTTTTAAAGTAACATGATAAACCTTATCATTTTAATGACATATAATTATAATTTGTAATTTATAGATGAGAAAATATCAGAGAAGTTAAACAATGATAAAAAAAAAAAACACCCTGCAGGTGTATTTGAGGTAGCATTTAAACAAAGATATTACTGACTCCAAGACCATAATTTAATGGAGCCCATAGCAAAGCCCTGTATACTGCCATGCACCACCTAAGCAGTGTCCTTGAAGAGTTCTGGTATTGCCAAAGAGTAGGACTGCAAACATAGTCCAGACAAAGTGCAAACATACTAAATGATGTCATTGAACTGAAGCAGCCAGATACACAGAGATAATAACCAACAGATGGCTACCCATCTGCTCGTCATTATAGAAACTATCATCAGGTAAATGTTGGATGGAGCTGCCCTAGGTTCTGATGGTCGAGACAGAGCCAGGTTGTTGGCAGAACCACTCCATGGTAACTAGGTGATCATCAGTACCATAAGAGAGGTCATAAGCATGTCAAACCAGATGTGAACTATGCTGATATCATTAGATAGAAGTGGTCATATCTAAATCAGAAAGATTTGTTGGTGTAGGGTTAACACTCATATCAGAAGGATTTTGACCCAAGTTCTTTGTGTGATACATACTAGCTGTATGACTACAGACAGGTCTTCAAAGTGCTAGGTCATTTTTAAAGTATGTAAGTTATAGTTAGACAGTCAACAAGCATTTAATACAGACTTACTTTGTACTATGTATAGGATTAAGTGTTGGGGACAGAAAGACAAAGGAAGCAAAGAAATATAAAGTCCTGGCTTTCAAGTTACCTTCATTCTAATGGAGGAGAAAACATGTAAATCTCTATATCCTTACCTAGTATATGAAGTTAATCAGAATAACAACTTTATTACATTTCTTCCATACCCTAGGGTGCTCTCAGTACCCTTAAGGAAGTCTAGACTCTCTGCCATTGGCTTCGAACCCCAATAATTATGTTCCTCCACTTATAGGAAGTGTCCTATGTACCCCAGTTCCATTTAGCTATTTAATGATTGGGCTTACCTTTTCTTGGAGGGGAGAAGGCAAGGCAGTTGGGGTTAAACGACTTGCCCAAGGTCACACAAGTACTTACATGGCTGAGGTCAAATTTGAACTCAGGTCCTCCTGACTTCAGGGCCAGGGCTGTATTCACTGAGCCACCTAATTACCCTTAGGTTCACTTTTATAAAAAAAAAAATTACATCAACTATTTTAACTACAATTTTACTAATATACTTTTTTAACACATGGGACATAATTCTTCTAAATACCACCACTTCATACTTTGGAGAGAGGAAGGAGATTTGGTTCACAATTTAGCTACATTTTTATATAGCAGAATTCTAAGTTTCATGTCCAAAGCCCTCCAGAGGCTCAAGCTCTGACTTTTCAGGGCCTCTCTCCTGGGCTGACTGACTACAACTTCCAATTTGGAATCCTCACTCTAAGGTCACAAAAGTTCAATTCTAGGTCCAGTGAGGATGACACTTCCTGCACCTGGAATTAAGGAGAAATGAAAATGAGCACTAGCCCAAGTCTGTTTCTCAGGGCCATACAGATAGAGGAATGAGGGGATTGTAATGCTTTCCTTTCTTAAAGGTCAGTTCATGGAATCTACACAGGACATCACTTTCTCAGAAGGAGGATGACTCCATGTTAGGTGGTCTAGTCATGCTCCAAAGCCCCAGCTGCAGTTCCATTTGGATTTATTAGTTTTCTTTGTCATTATTTTCATCATGCCTTTTCAGCTGGGGGGCACTTTTTAAACATCTGGTCTAATCCCTTTATTTTGCAGATGATAAAATTAAATCATAGCTCCCCAACTGAACCATATGTCACTCAAGGCAAAGACTAGGCCTGGTATCTCTTTGGCACATTGCATGGTCCTAAAGACAATCTTTGCTACATAGGACATGTTCAGGAAATATTTTTAAATAAATGAAACTCATGATCAAAGGATCATATTCAATGGAGTCCTTAGAAAAATTCATTTTCTTCATAGATCCTTTAATCCATTTTGACATTGGGGAAAAAGTCCATTAAATTGAGGTAAAATTTAATGTGACTTTCTTTCAAGAGTTACTCTCAGTGCCATATTTTGGTCATTTGTACATGGGCCAAAGAAATGGATAAAGTGACAAAATATTGAAAATTAAACAATTAAAAGAGCATGGGAAAAGTCATTTATAAAAATACTGGAGAATCATCCCATATTTTTTACATAGACATGGTATTTTTTCCAACCTTATGATTCACAAATGAATTTATCTCTATAGGATCACAGATTCAAAATTAGAATAGACTATTATATGGTTTTACATTTCTGAGTTGAAGTTAAATGATATAAAAATCATAAATATTATTTCTAGTTATAAACGTTACGGGATATACCATGATAGATTATCACCTTTTGCTACTTCATGTGAGTGATAAGTACATGAACCCACCATCTGTGGCATGTCAAGACAGGTAAATATCCCCATCTCTGTTCAATTAAACATACTGTGTTGGAAGGTAATATTGACATCTTTTTGCATAGAACAATGCCCTGTAAATTAAACCAATGACTGTTAGTTCAGTCTATGTGAACATTCCTTCCATGTATGCACTTGTTCCCTAGACAGACTAGTTGTTTCATATACATTTGTTGATGCTTCATCCAAATTGGAAAGAACTGATGTGTTTTCTTAGCAGTAAACATGTTGACACCTTCCTATATAACCTAGCTGATTTTCCAAGGACAGGATAAATTCCAAGGACAGTTTTGATCTTGAATGGAAAATAACCTTTTGAATGTTTAAGGATATAAGGTATCAAAAGTTGAAAGTAGTTATTCATTGCTAGGATAAAGAAACCATGCCTAGTGGTTTGCTGCATAGTGTCCAGAATACTATGCTCTTCGGTATTCCTTTGCTATTTATGGACAGAAATACCTTGCCTAATTTTTAAATACTAAATTTTAAGAAAAAAATAAAATGTTTTGACTAATCAAAGGAAGCTAGCCTAGTGTTCCTTTGTTTTCATTTCAAATGATTTAGACATATTTAAGTACAAAGCCGCTTTTGAAAATCATACTTTCCTTTCTCCACAAGGTTGATTTCCATAGCTGATCTCATTTGACAGACATCATAGACCTATTATGAAAAGACCTACAACTGTCCATAGAAGGATGTCTCTTCCATAATCTTGATAAAAGTCATAGGAACTTCTGATATGCTAACTTGAGATATAATTCATTTCTCAATTACTCTATTAAGATGACAAGGTAGGAAATGTAGGAATGCAATCACCCCCAGCATTCTTGAATTCATAATGCCAATGAAATGGTTGTGCCTCTAGAGGCAGAAGCTGAAGGAAACTGATAACATGGATGAAATACCAAAGCCCCTTCAGCCTCATTCCATGAACATTCACCTTGTGAGAGTTGTGGAAACAGAGTGTAAATCTTGGAAGAAGAGACTCATCAGCACTTACAACAGAAAAGAGGGAGCTGAACTCCAACAATAGGTCCAGAGACTGAGTGGGGTTGATCCTTATCCTTTTAATTGGAAGAGCCCTACTAACTGTAAAAGTCAATTGAATAATGTAAGAAAGAGGGAAGAGAAATCAAAAATAGACCAGAATGGGTAAAAGTAAACACAGTGGGTTGGCCCTAAGAACTGACTGAACTGGCACTTTGCCCCATGCTGATTATTTAAATCTAGAATGTGAATGTTTGTGGTAGGAAAAATAGGCACCTACATATCTGTGTTAAGTATACCGAATATGAAGTAATTCAAATGCACAATAATGAAGAAATAAAAATATAAAAGTTACATATATGACAATAAATGCATTATGGATTAGTTCACATATGTTACATTATGAAAGTTGCATTATTTTAATGTCTTTTAAAGCTTTGAATATTCATGTGTAATTTAAAAAAACCTTATAAATTAACAAAGGATTATGTGATTTAGGACTGGAGAGGCCTGAAGAAATCATCATAACACACTCTTTCCTTTAACTTATATGAGGAACCCAGTATTAGCAATATAAGCATAGAAACCCAAAACTTAAAAACAAAGTTAATGATGTCGTTATTATTATTATTGCTACTAATAATATTAATAAATGCATTAAATATATCTTCTGAAACAGGAACTGTGCTGTATTAGGTTTGCAAAAGAAAAAATGAAACCTCCAAGGAGCTTATATTCTGTAGGAGGAGATAAAATGTGCACATATAAGAATGTAAGAAACATTTACAAAAAAAAACACAATGCGATTTGCAGGGCAGGTGATTAAGAGATAGGGGCATCAAGAAAGGCTTCATGTAGAAGGGAGTGTTAAAACTTTTTGGAAGGAAATAGGGATCTAGGAAGCAGGAGTAATGTTGGTGTTTATTCCAGGTACCAGAGACAGTCAATTCAAAGGTACATAGATTGAAAATCAGTGCTGTGCATGAAAATCTAAAGACTTTCTTGCTTTAGCATTTATATCCTCAGTGCCTAGCAAAAAAAAAGTATATATAATAATATATTATATATCATCACCTATTATTTAATAGATATGACATGTAATTACATATGATACATATTTTATATATTATAAATTTATATATAAAGTACATAGGGTTGCAAAGGAACTAATTATATTGAAACATAGTTAATAAAAGAATTTTAAAAATCACAGATGCCAGGTTGAGAGATTCTGAATATTCTAGTTTAAAATATAACTTTGCCAAAAAATTGCTTTTATAATTGGAAAATGGTCATCCTGCTTTCCATTAAAAAAAAAAAACAGTTAGAGGAAACATCTTATTTAGTAAATTGCCCATTCTATTTTGGGATAGCCCTGATTAGTAGGAAATTTTCCTTCACAGCAAGCCTAAATTTCTACTCTGCAACTTTTGTCCCATTTTTAGTTCAGTTTACTTTACTTTTAGTTCCTTTCTACAAAATGGTGTTATTGATTTTCTCGTAAGGTTCTTATAAGCCTGGAGTTATTAACATTTTTTTGTCATGGCCCCCTTTGACTATCATGTGAAGTTAGAAACCCTTCCTGAATAATGTTTTTAAATACATAATATCACAAAGGGAACTAAACACTATTATTTAATACATGTACAGACATAATCTGTATTTTGAATAACTCTGCTTTTCTTTATCTGAGAGGAGACATGAATCTAATTCGTTCAGCAGGACCTGGTGTGTTGGCATTTTGGGATTTTAAGCACCCCTAACCTTATACCTCAACATTTTACATTTCCCTGGAGAGAGACAGAGAGAGACGGAGAGAGACAGAGAGAGAGAGAGAGAGGAAGAGAGAGAGAAAGAGAGGGACAGAGAGATAGAGAGAGAGAGGGAGGGAGGGAGGGAGGGAGGGAGAGAGAGAGACAGTGAGAGAGTGAGAGAGTTCAACGATCCCAAATAATAACCATTGTAAGGAGAGCATTTTTTAAAAGTTTTTGACACTACAATAATAACTATTATGATGTGAAATGGGCCAGATTCCACAACTTTCTCAATGATGAACAGTTCTTCTATAAGCCTAACCCAAATCTCTGCTACTGAGATTTAGATTAATTTCTCTGACCCCTAAGTGGAAGCTGAGAATAAATATCTATTCTCCATAGTATAACCGTCGAGATCAATGAAAATATTTCAGGATGGCATTCATTTTTCTGAGGTGATGTGCTCCAAATAGCTCTTTTTTAGTGTTTCTAAACTAGGCAAAGTTACAGCAAGAGGCATTTTCACAGAGATGGAAGAGAGAGAAATGTTAACTTGATGAAAGAAATGGATCAGTTTATTAGAGCTGTGCCATCTATGCCCTTAAATTCATTTGGCTTTCCCAGTTAAAATTGTGTGCGTTTGTCTTCAGCAGATGGAGAGCTCCTGGTCAAAGGAGAGAGTCAGATGATGGATCTTACTGGTTAGAATCCAGACATGACATCAGCAGACTTTTGTGAAATGACAGGAGCAGGGAATTTAAAGTCTTGGTCTAGACACTGGTTTCTCTGGTGAAAGAGATATGGTGCTTTCAAAGATTTAATGGAAAGGACAATAGTCACTTAACACAATGCCTGACACATAGTAGGTGCATAATAAACATTTATTGACTGACTGAACAACTAATTTTTCTAAAATAGTCCACGTTTAGATTGTTAAAGAGAAATCTTCTTGATTCTCCAATAGATACAATCAGTCCTCCTTATAAACAATAGAGAAGGAAAAAAAATCATATTTTGCCTTTCTTCCACCCTTAACCAGACTTGTTATTTAAGGTTACTTAATGTTCCTGTCGAGAAACATCAGGCTTCCCTTATAACTGCATTATTTCCTTGGGGTTAGCAGAGAAGGTGGCTCTGGGAAAACTATTAGAAAATGTACAAGTATGGTACATGGCTATTGGCCGTTATTCTAACTTCAGGTATCAGAGTCTGTCTAGAAGCATTTATTAAGCACCTATTATTAAGAGGTACTTTACTAAGTACAGAAAATACAAAGAAAGGCAAAAAAAATTAAAAAGAAAAATCCCTATTCTCAAGAAGCTCACATTTTATTATATATATAAGATACGTGTGATGTGAATAGAAGACAATTTCAGAAGAAATGTACCAGCATTGGAAAAGGTGAAAGTTTAGGGAATGAACTCTTGTTGAAAGTGGGATATGAGCTAAAGTGTTGTAGAAAAACACAGAAGACAGAGGCAAAAGTGAGTAAGGATAGTATGCCAGGCATGAAAGACATCCAGTAAATAAGCACAGAGTTGAGAGATGGAATGTCATGTGTGAGGAAAAACCAGAAGGCCAATGATGTTGACTTGTAGACTCTGGGAAGGGTCAGATAAATGACTGATCTGGCACAAAAAGAGAGTATAAAATGTTTGCTTAGCTAGTAAGTATTCAGATATTAAAGACAGGACCAAGATACACGTTTATAGTGCTGGCTCTGATTCTGGGTCATGTGAGCACCAAAATCTTGCCTTTTTCCCTCTTTTTCTTTGTTGAGATAACCCTGAAGTGGTAGCAAAAGTTGCCAGGATAGAAGTAGAGGATTCTACCAGGTCTGAGGAGGCAGTGGGCTGAATGAATTGGTGTCTTTTTTTGTCTTTTTTTTAGGGGCAATTGAGGTCAAGGGACTTGCCCAAGGTCCCATGGCTAGTAAGTGTTAAGTGGCTGAGGTTGGATTTGAAGTCAGGTCCTCCTGACTCCAAGGCCAGTGCTCTATTTGCTGTCTGCCCTAAATGCCCCTGAATGGGTATCTTTTAAAATACTATCAGGAATTCCAGGGACCACCTAACAAATTCAAAGTCTTCAGTTGCAAGTGAAACAGAGAAACTTTTGTGCTTAAACTTCCTACATGGTAGAATCCCCTGTCTAGTAGCATCCCCGCATTCCCATAGTCCTATAATCCTATCTGTACCAGAGCCCAGAGCCTTCCTTCTTAGACTGCTCTCTGTGTCACAGGATCATAACCATCTAATTAGTATAGATTTGGCTATTGCCTACTACATTGGGATAGAGTATATCTAGATATACTAGGGGCAATATTCTATTAGGTCATAGTTAGTCATAGATATAATGCTACTAGTGGAACTCCTGGAGTGATGTCTCCCCTCAAATCTCCTTGATGACAGGGAGTCTTAGCTTTGTCTTTGTATATTCAGTGCTTGGCAAAAAGTACCTGGTATACAACAAGTACTTAATAAATACATATTGATTAATGGGTTGACTGGATCTTGTACTGTGGGCAACTGAAAAGAAAAATAGACTTGGAGACAAAAGAATTGAGTCTCATCTCAGGTCTACATATTTCTCATTTCCATCCCTTTGTATAGTCTATCTCCAATCCTGGAATCTTTATCCTCCTCATTTCCTCCTCTGTTGATATTTTGCTCCTGTCAGGGCTCAGCTTAGAGCCCATCTACAACATGATACCCTTCCTGATCTCTAGTCCACTCCATCATAAATAATTATAAATGGATAGACAGATCAATAGATCATATTTACTTACCTTTATACATCTTGCTGCATCATGAAGTGGCACAGTGGATAAACTATTAAGCTTTGAGTAAGGAAGACTCCCTTTATGAGCTCAAATCCAGCCTTAGATACTTACAAGCTGTGGGACCCTGGACAAGTCAGTCACTTAACCTAGTTTGCCTCAGTTTCCTCATCTGTAAAGTGAGCTGGAAAAAGGAATGGCAATTCCAGTATCTTTGCCAAAAAAACTTCAAATGAGGTTATGGAGTCAGACATTACTGCAAAATAACTTAAATACATCTTTCCTGTCAGTAAGATGCAAGCTTCTTAAGACAAGTCAGTCTCATTTTTGTCTTTGTATTCCCCACTGCTTAGCTCAGTATTTTGTGCATTGTAAACTCTTAGTAAATGTTTGTTTATTTATTGAGTGTGAAAACCTTGGTTCTGTCTCTCATTTTAAGTGAATTGATGGAAGCTAGTGTGACTTCAAGCCAGTTACTTAAATCTCACTGATTCCCTATCATTTATAAACACTCCACAAGACTGCTGAGGAAAGAATTTTGTGAAGAGCAAAGAGCTCTGTAACTGTGAGTTATAGAAATTTGTGTCTAATTAAGGAAGTATTGAATGCTCAAATATTATAACAGTGCAGCTCCAGTTCTCACTGGTCTTGTCAAGTTAGAAAAACTTCAAATATAATTCAGATGATGAGATATGTTTGTTGTTTAAAGATAAGATAAAAGCCTCATCTCTAACTGGTTGGCCACTCACTGCTGAACAATGTGGCCTTGTTGGCATACGAAAGAATTATGGCAATAGCATCAGCAACAACAATATTTCACTACTTCAAAAATGCCATGATTTTATCACTGTGATTACTTCCTCCATCAATACAGATCCTAACTTCGATGCAGTCTACCTAACTTTTGTGGTGACTATCCCCTGACTCACAGTCATAAGCTGGTGACACCCTCCCAGTGATGAGAGTCTCCAAATTTACCTAGACTAAGACACAGAGAGGTGGTATGGAGTAGTATATTAAGAGGCGGCCTCAAACAGAAAGATTCGGCTTGAACTCCTGCTCCTTACTTACGCAGCAAGATCCTGATTAGTGTAAATAATCAATACCAGGAAGTAGCCATTTTAAAATTCACATTGCATATTTGCATTAGCCTAGAATTATGCCATATTTTATATAATTAGAATTTCAAATAGTAAAAATCCACATACGTGTGAATGCATCCATTATTTGCATTAATCCTCAAGATTTAGCTATGGGCTCTATAATCTGGGAGAACTGATCTCTCAGTGCCCGCAGGTAACTTTCTAAGAATGTAAGTTGCAGAATATTGCTGATAAGCATTATTAGAGTTTCATTACACTAGTGAAATCAAAGGGATAAACAAACAAAATGTCACAGGCACTAGGATGCTCCTGGACAAACAAACACTCTATTAGTATTCCCATAATTGAAGACTATCCAGTTTGATAGGACCTACCAGAGTTTAGGATCCATGGGCATATCCTTTGATAACTGAAGGTCTAAAGGTCACTTTCACTCTATGATTAGACAGGTGAGAAGAACCTCAGTGAAAGAGTTTAGAAAAAGTATAAGATATTGTTCCCCCCAAAATAATTGTTTTATTATAAACACATATTGAAATCACTGGAGTATGGTGGGTAGATTGGATTTAAGATAATCGTTCATTTAGAATGAAAAAGACCTGAGTTCACATGTTGCTACCATCACATACTAGTTACATGACCAGAGATGGGTAAGCCATCTAAACACTCAGTGCTCCCACTCAACTAAGATTCTAGGAGAGAGATTAACTGCCTTTTTGACTTGGTTTAGGCCAACTAGGACTTCTCAATATTGATGAAACCACTGGTCTGGACTCACCTCTCCCTCCCACATTATCCTCCCTCACCAAACCAAAGTTTAATATTCAAATCATTTACATTCCATTCAGAAAATAATATCATTCAAGGTTTAGTTAGGATAGTGGTAATTGATTAGAATTTTCTCTCTCTTTCAAAAAATATGTACTTTTAACATGTCACCTTTATTCTTGTTCTTATTTATATTTTAGTAGTCAGTGTTTACATTGTTCTTTTTATTGTGCTAACCTTGACTTTGTATCATTTTGTAAAAGTCTTCCCAAAGCTCTTTGTGAAAATAACAGTGTGATTCACTGTGGGTAACTTTACTTGGCCTGGGAACAGAAAGGATTGACAGATTGATGGACCTTTGAAACCCAGACTTTGCCCTGTAGGAAAGGAAATGCCCAGGCACACTGCCAAGAGGCTGAAGTCCCTGCTGAGTGAGGGGAGACCTTTTACTCTCCCTGGCAGTAGCCTACAGAGCATATTCTGTGCCCAGGGCAGAGTCAGATGGGCAGAAGGAATAGAGCAAAGCTGTTTGTTTGGTAGTATGGTGGTTGTTAGATGCTAAGAACTTGACTAATGCTAAAGAACATGAAAGTGGCTTCATACGCAGGATAAGGTTTGGAAATCTGCCTTCATATAAGGTAGAAGGCAATATGGAGGAGGTAGAGAAATGGAAGAAAAAGTGAGAAGTATGAGTGTTCTATCTGCATGATAACCTAATCCCTGTACCTCCTCTCCTGAACTGGTCGTTAGGTATTACCAAATTTGACTTCCTCGAGAGCAAGAATCAGATACTTGGGGGCGGCTAGGTGGCACAGTGAATACCAGCCCTGGAGTTAGGACTTGAGTTCAAATGTGGCCTCAGACACTTAACACTAGCAGTGTGACCTTGGACAAGTCATTTAACTCCAATTGCCCTGCCTTCCGCCCTCCAAAAAGCGAAAAAAAAAAAAAAAGAATCAGGTACTTGACTTTCTTTATATCCAGGGAGTTTACCACAGTGCATGCCACCCAATAAGTGAATAATAAATGCTGGTTGACTAGCCCTTTTTTCCCTTAGACTCTGTTACACCCCTTAATAAGACAATCCCATAGAGACCTTTTTTTCCTCTCTCCAATGCTTAGCTGAAGTTGAGGGAAAGAGGGCAGAGGAGGAAAGAAGGTTGGAAATAAGTTTTATGGTGTTAGATGGAGGTAAGCTAATGGTATTTGGAAGTCAAGAATGATTGCCTTGGAGAACTTCTCAACTTCCTTTTGATGATCTTGCTCTTACCTATTAGATGCTTCGCTCTGTCTCCTACTCCTTGTACACCAATCTATGAGTCAAGTATGATTTTCTTAGGTAGTGACCATACTTCCATGAGTCCCTCTCCCTACCTTTTCCTAAAAAAAAGAAAGTCTATTTTTAGTTTTCATGTAAGAAATGATCTGACAAACTATGTATTTTTACATTATGCAGTGGATAACTAGATGCCCATTTCTAATGCCTTGATCTATTGACCTTATGATTTCCATTTCATGTATAAAAATTCTATGACATGAATGTTTCTAAAGAAGTTTCCATTTTAAAAGTCAGAAACATGCATTAAGCTTCTCAGTTCTTACTTTATTTCATTCAGTTGGAAAGATTAGAATCATTTATAAGCATTGTTAGAACACTTGTCCTGCATATCTGAATCAGAGAGGCATTGATATCAACCATGGGTCAAGATCATTGCTGTAGACCGAAGTCTGAGCACAAATTTATGGAAATTGATTTTATTTCCAAAGAGTATAATCTTAGTATCTCCACCCCCAACAAGAACTATTTTTATCATGATTTTCTAATTGAATTCATCTTTATGGGATAAAGCTAAATATATTTTGAGTCCCCTAATTATTTCTATTTTTTAGATTCCTTTAGAGTTTGACAGTTTTATTCAAGAAAGGCAAAGAAACAAGCCTCTGCAAAACTGAGTTCTAATAATTAGATTCTGCCAACTTAAAGACCCATTTCATTTGCTTAAGCTACCTTCCTGAAATTAACTACCTTTCCTCATATTTGGGGTGGGGAGGAGGGACTGGGGAAAATGAGATCGATGTCTGAAACACATTTATTTAGGGTATCAAGGATGGACAGTGTCCATCTAATCTTATTCATATTTGAACAAGTATCTCACATAATTTACAGAACAAATGATCTGGGTTATGTTTGAAGACCTCATATTAGAGGGGGGTCATCACTTCCAGAGGCAGCTTTGAATAATTCAAATTCTTAGGGATTTTTTTTCTTCGTATATATTGTAATTGAAGTAGGCCTCTGAGCAACTTTTAGCCACTGCTCTTAGTTCTGGTCTGGAGCAAAGTAGAAAAAAGAGTAATTTCTCTTCCACATAGAAGTCCTTCTTATATGTGAAGATTGCTAGTATATCCTCCTCATAAGGATAATCATAATAATATATAGCACAGAATGCTCTTAATAATAACTAATACCTAACAGTATAAATAGTAACAATCACAATGGCTAACATTTATATAGCACAACTTTTGCAAAACCCTGGATATCTGTTCTCATATTTATAGATAATAACAGCCAATATTTATATGGCAGTTTAAGGTTTTCAAAAAACTTTACATGTATTCTTATTTTTTAGTTCCTCAACAATGTTGGAAAATAGATGCTATTATTATCTTCATTTTACAGTTGAGGAAACAAAGTGTAAGTTCACATAGCAAATTAAGTGTCCAAGGCAGAATTTGAACTTAGTTCTTTTGACTTCAAGTGCTGAGCTTTATCCACTGTGCTAACTCTCTGCCAACAGATGAGGAAAAAGACTGAGAAAGATTAAATAACTTGCCCAGCACCACACAGCTAGTAAGGCTCTTAGGAGGACTTAAAGTCAAATCCAGTGCTCCACCAATAATGCATTAGTTTATCTACTTCAGCGATCTCTCTCTACTCCAAGCACCAGTAATAAGCATTTGAGAATTTCAAAGTATTTTTAAGAGCTCACAAATGTGAAAAAAGGACAAGTAGGTTGCACAGTGGATCCACTGGGCCTGAAGTCAGGAAGACTCATCTTCCTATTTTCAAATATGGCCTTAGATACTTATTAGCTTTATGACCCTAGGCAAGCCCTTTAACTGTTTGCCTCAGTTTCCTTATCTGCAAAATGACCTGGAAGAGGAAATAACAAACTGCTCCAGTACTTTTGCCAAGAAAACTCCAAACGGGGTCATGAAGAGTTAGAAATAATTTAACCAACTGAACAGCAACAACATTTCACAAAACTCTACTACCAACATAGTTGCATGTTTATTACTACTCTTAAGAGCTGTCTGGAGGTGCCTAGGTGATGCGGTAAATAGTGAATATGCCCTGGAGTCAGGAGGACCTGAGTTCAAATCCAGCCTCAGACACTTAACATAAAACTAGCCTTGTGATCTTGGGCAAGTTGCTTAATCCCAATTGCCCTCCAAAAAAAAAGAAAAAGAAAAAAAATTGCCTGATAGCCACTATGTACAATAAATATTGTACTTTTTCACTGGTATCCCCTGCAAAGCCCTAAATACTTTGGTCTCCTTCTTTCCAACCATATTCGCATTGAAATGGCCTCTTTATGACAGGAGGATGGACCTACTGAAATTATTCCCAGAAAACATCACGCTCATTTCTATTTCCACATATTTGCAAGCAATTTACAGCCTACACATTTTGCAAGACTCATTTCATGTTTCCCCACCCCACACCATGCAACCGTCCTTCCTCAAATGTTCCAGAGAAAATTAAACTCTCCTTTGGACCAACAATTGTTGATTCTACATGTTGACATTTTATTCTGTCCTTCCATTCTTGTTACTTAT
Organism: Pseudochirops corinnae; assembly: GCA_028646515.1. Lineage (NCBI taxonomy): Eukaryota > Metazoa > Chordata > Mammalia > Diprotodontia > Pseudocheiridae > Pseudochirops > Pseudochirops corinnae. The sequence goes on along the minus strand of CM053588.1, from coordinate 92,771,803 downwards.
TTCATATATATTGACATTGTCTCCCCAAATAGGCACAGCGGTTCTCAGCCTGTGGGTAGCAACCCCTTTGGGGGTCGAATGAGGTTGCCTAAGACCATTGGAAAACACGTATTTCCGATGGTCTTAGGAACTGAGACACTGCTCCTCTATCTGTCTCCAGGAGGGTCCACCCACATGCAGATACGCCCACATACAAGTATAAAAAGGTTGAGGCATTAGGAAGGTTGAGAACCACTGGGCTGGAAGATCCTAGAAAGCAGAGGTCATGTTTTCCATCCATTTTGTATATCATTTGATAACAAACATAGAGTACCAACTGTATGCAGAGCACTGTTTTAGTCACGAGAAGAGATATAAGTATACATAAAACATAGTGGCCATCTTCATGGAGCTCATAGTCAGGTGGTAGGCAGTGAATAAAACAAACACAGATCACTAAAATAAACAATTCTCCTTTCTACTTCAGGGTGAAGAGTGGTAAAAGGAAGATCTATGATTTCATTAGTGTAAGGAATTCTTCTGATGGAATGAAACTGACTCCAGCAAACTAGTCTATAATATATAGTTTTACAGAGTTGCTTGGGGCATTTAGAGTTTAAATGATTTATCTATCCTCGCATACCTAGTATGTTTCAGTGACAGGATTTAAAAACAATAATTTCTAACTATAAGGCCAGCACTTTATCTACGCTAACACATTCTCTTTCACACAGTAATAAATGGTAAATATACCCAAAATTTGTTAACAAAATGCAATGTGAGTCCAGAGGCAGAATTTTAACCAAAGAGAGCCAACTGGAGCTTTTCCCCAGGGCATTTAAATTTAAAGGGAGAGTCACACCACTACCTTGGCCTTTAGGATTCCTTTAGATCTTGTCCTCTGCTGGTTTCATGTCTTGAAGATGCCATTGTGAGGTCCTCCCCACTTAGCACTTCCTCTCTAGGGTTTGGAGTCAAGGGACTTTGGGGCTAACCTATGGAAATGCAGTTCAGAGTCATCGAGAAATAGGACATCTTTTAGTTAACATGACTGCCCTTGACTTGAACAGAGTATATGGGATAAATGCTGGTAGTACAATGAATATCACAGCTTTGAGTGCTGCAGAAGTAGAATTCTGAGGTTTTCTTGTATTCTGAATGAATATCACCCACTCTAGTCCATTCTGCCCTTCTTCCCAACACTCATTTTACAGATGGGGAAACTGAGGTGTTATATCACAGATGGTGACTTGAACTAAAGACTCCTAGTTCTCAACTACAAGCTCTTTTCATCACATTACTCTTATATTATCAGAGTTGGCTAGGTGGGACAGCGACTAAGAGCAGTGAACTTGGAGTCAGGAAGACCTGAGTTCAAATCTTACCTCACTGACTATGCCCTTAAGCAAGTCACTTAAATTCTCTCAGCTTCTCTTTCTTCATCTCATCATAAAATAGGACATAAATAACACTTAACAAGTTTATTGTGAGGATCAAATGAAATAATACACATATATTATTATCTTAAAATTATAATTGAGGTCCTTTACTTCAGCTAAATGGAGCTTTTCCACTTCTATTCCTAGGACTGTTTTGTAAAGACTGGCACTGGCTTTGTTTCTATGTGTGTACTTATCCCTTGATGTTACATGTTATTTTCAAGATGGGAGAGACCATACATATCATCTAGTCAAGCCATGTCATTTTAGAAAGGAAGAAACTGAGGCCAGAGAGGTTAAGTGTCTTGCTTGAGATCAAAACCTCATTAATGCCAGAGTGATTGGAACTCAAGCCTTCTAAGTTCTAGTTTGTGCCCTTTGATCTATCACATACTCATTTTCCTTCTTCCGCTTTATTCAAATCATAAATGTTTTAGAGCAAACTACTGAGCATAAAAGTTCTCAGTAAATCCAGATAACTCCCAAAGAAATGCATTTAGCTCAGTGAAATTACTTCTTTCCCTGATGTCAAATGTCTAAGCTAGTGAAATGATGAATGCTTTTTGTTCATTTTTCTTCCCACTGCATAAGATGAAATCTTAATTTTCTCTTGATGTTTACTCTGATGATTTAATTCAATATTCATAAGAGAAGTCTAGTTTTGCGGATATAAGATATTTTTAGTGGGATTGGATCTACAATTGATATTCATCCTGATTTATTTAAGAGACTTTCTGAGAAAAGTAATTTGAGACTGTTCAATCTGTGGAAAAGCTTATGATAGAATAATGCCCATTACAGGTATGTGCACATGTATATATTGTATAACTACATATGTGTGATTTGATTGTGCATTAAAGTGATTCATAAGTAATGATGGTAAAATACCATAAATCTCAAATATAGAACATAGCATTTTATTTATAAAGACAGAGAAAGGAAACAAGCATTTATTAAATCTTTACTATTATGCCAGCCACTATGTTTAGTGATATAAACTTAAGTAAAAAGATAGTCTCTTGTTTCAAAGAAGTCAAATTCTAATGAAAAATCCAACATATAAAAGGAAACTGAAACATAAGAGGGGTGAGTTCTCATTGAGGCATATGGAAGTCTGAAAGTCAGGAAAAGAACTGAGAGAGAAATTGAGGT
>CM053588.1:92753531-92768733 GCA_028646515.1 Pseudochirops corinnae | reverse complement strand
TCTGTTTCTTCTTAATACAACAAATGTGTTAGGCTAAAAATATCATTTCAAACATGTGTTTTCTTATTTCTGATGCTTTAAAAACTCATTTTTAAGTTTCCTGTGATGGACTTCCCTGATTTCCTCTTATTTCATTGTTTTCTAGTTTTTGCTTTGGAAGGGCTGAATGCTTCTTGCATAACAAATCTCTTCTTTGGTAACAGACTCCTATAGCAACCTGACAACCATGGTCTTTGGCAGTAGTGTGATTTTTAACACAGTAGCAGACAATGCTTCAACTGTGAGCCATTCAACTCTACTGAGAAATTAGCATATTAGTAGCTTGGATGGTAGAGGATGCTTCAAATGGTAGGTGCTATATTGGTTCTATTGCAAGATAAGAAGATTACATGTGTAAACTGAGCTAAATAAAACAATCATGATCATCTATATTGCACCAAGAGGCAAGTTTTGATGCTTAATTAAAATACATTTATTCTGGAGAAAGAAGATCTGGGTTTGAATCCCAGTTCTGACATTGACTTACTTAAATAAACTTGGGGGAATCTCTTAGATTCTCAGCACCCCATTTTTCAATTATAAAATGAGAAGGTCAGACAAGATGTTTTCCTTCCCACTTATGATTTCCATTGTAGGATAGATATCAGAAGATACAGTCCTAGAGCAATGGTTCTCAACCTTCTTAATGCTGTAATCCTTTATTACTCATATGTGGGCATATCTGTATGTGGGTGGACCCACCTGGAGACGAACAGAGGAACGGTGTCTCAACTCCTAAGACCATCGGAAATATATGTTTTTTGATGGTCTTAGGTGACCCCTGTGACCCTTGTGAAAGGGTCGTTTGACCCCCAAAGGGGTCGCCTACAAGTTGAGAACCGCTGTCTAGAGTAACAGAATCACTGAAGCTTAGGTCTGGAAGAATCCTTACGGATCATGTTGTCCAACTCCCTTATTTGACATATGAGGAAACTGAAGACTCTGCAGAGGGCCCATCAGACTAAGAGCTATGTAATGGCACCACTGAGCCAAAAAATCTGAACTGCTATACAATATTCTTGCTGATACATCATATGCTCTTTAAACGGAGGTATTTCTTGATGATAAGAAAGAAACATATATGCAATACATTGAGACAATCAAAATAGTGGAAAATTTTGTCATTCATTTGTCCTTCTAGGATGTAATCCTTGTTAAAGACATTGTAAACTACAGGTAGAAACCATTTGATACAATCAAGAAGAAATGTTGTTAAAAAGGTCATTTGCCAAGTAGTTCTCTGTCATATAAGAAGCTGTATATTCTTACTATAAATATGTGAAAAAGAGACTATGAAATCACCATATATATATAGACAGATTTCACTCGCTACTTTGAAAATACTTCTTAATGTCTCTTTTTAGGCATCTATGTGGTACAGTGGATGGAGGATGAGATGTGGAGTAAGGACTTGAATATGAATTATGCCTCAGATACCAGCTATGAGACCTTTGGGAAGTCATGTAACCTCTATCAGCCTTAGTTTCCTTATTTATAAAATGGCTATAATAATAGTATCTACCTCCATGGTTCATTTTGATGACCAAATGGGACAAATGAAATGTATTCAAACCTTAAGGCAATAGAAAGCAGTTGGCTACTAATTTAATCCCTATAGGCATAATGTCTTACATTTCTTCAACACTAGAAAATGACACGAATGTGATGATGATGATGATTGTTAATATTTATGTAGAACGTTGTTTCACATGACATTTCACAAATATTTTCTTATTTTATCCTTGCAACAACTGAGAGGTAAGTACTATCATTATCCCCATTTTACAGATGAGGAAATTGAGCCTGAGAGAAATTTGGTGGCTTGCCCAGAGTTACATATTTAACAAGTATCTGAGGCTGGATTTGAAAAGGTCTTTCTGACCCCACATTTATCACCCCAATCACTGTGCCCCCTAGCTTCTTAATAATAACTTGAAACAAACCAATGTGTCTTATTGTCATTATTTCATTGGTTCTTCCCAATAACCTCATGAAGTAAGAGGGGTAGGAGAGATATTATCTCTAGAGTGAAAGTGGACTTGAGAAAGTGAGGGCTTTTACCCCCAGGGCAGTAAAACATACAGCGTTGTTAATTTTTTTTCAGCAGCCCTACTTAATAACTAGAAGTCCTTAGCAAGAGTAATTAAAATAAGATTTCTAATCCCCTGTTGTTAATCTGACCCATCTCTTAGCTACTAACTAGACCAATTGCCCCTCCTGTTCAGCTGAAGCTCTCTTCTGTTTTCCATTTTTATGTCAAGAATTATACCATTCTAGGTCACCCATTTTTGTGTCATTTGCCCCTGAAGCATTTCATTTCACTCATTCCAAGTGCCAGAATTGATCTTCATGGCTTCAATCATCTCTAATTTGTAGCTGGAGAAACTGAGTCCCAGAGATATGAAATGGTTTGTACTTCATTTCATGGCTTTTAGTGAAAGACTTGGACTCTGACTGGGTCTTTTGATTGCAAACCCAGGGTTCCTTGCATTGGACCGTGGTGCTTGTCTTGTTGAATACTGCACCCTTTATCATTGAGCAGAATCGGCATTTTACACTATTTTTCCAACACATAAGCTTACCACATAAGGAAACAATGAAGAATAGAACCTCATAGATATTATCTGCTTTGACTGCATATACATATGTGTGTGCATGCGTGCATATGTATATGTATATGTGTTTGTATGTATATACCCACAGACCCATGTGCACATATACATGTAAGTATATTTATATGCATATATTTATTAACCTATATATTGGTTAAAGGCCTCATACATGAGTGCTTCACATATTCAATTCTCTTATGATTTACCTATTCTCTGGAACAGAGAGGGCATAGCTAGTGACCTGATTAGATGCTGAGGGAAGGAGATGTGGGCTCACTGGAGCTTACTGATTTTCTTTCAAACATTTCCTGGATGTAAGCAGAATCTGACCTTTGGCAGACGATAATCATATGCACCTCTCTGGTTCCAGTCATCATTCTAAATCAGCACTTGATATTTGTAATAGTGTGACTTAAAACCCCATCATCTCAGGCCTGAGCTCTCAAGACAGCATTTCATCCTGATAGGGAGAGTGTAATTCACCTACATGAAATTGACAACCCCAGAGACCATTTCACTAATGGTGATGTTTGAGCTCCTGACTTCCCTGTGGTTTTTCTCCTGCTTTCCCTAGTGCTCCTCCTCCACTGTCTAAGAAGCTGATTTCTCTGTGTTCAGGAGAATTTCATGGATTCATTCCTCCTTGACCTGCTTTATTTATAAATTATAACTTGAAACCCTGATCATTTGCTCTATCCTGATTGTTAGGCAAGGCCATGCCCTGTCTTTCTCCCAAATAGATTCTGCACCTTCCTAATTGCCATATCTTTAATCACATCATTCCCTGTATCAGTGGGGAAGCCTTTTTCCTGCTGTCTGTTCATATCCTACCTATTTAACAAAATCAAGCTCAGATATCACCTCTTTAAGAAAATCTTTGTCACCCTTTTCTGTCAACTTCCCCCTCCAAAAAAACTAACAATATCTACCTATACCTAATCTCCTTCCTTTGGAACTTTCCCAGAACCTTGTCCAGTCAGTCAGTCAGTAAACATTTATTAAGTGCTTACTATGTTCCAGCACCTTGTAAAGCATTGGAGATACCAAAAGAGACAAAAGTCGGCCCCTGTCCTCAAAAAAAAGCAAAAAAAAAAAAATAAACTAATCACAGGATAAATTGGAGATCATCTTTGAGGGAACACACTAGCAATAGAAAGAAAAAAAATCGATATTTAGTGTCCATATCTTGTATAAACTTAGTAGCAATAATTTTCATTTATTTGGCACTTTCAGTTCTACAGAAGAACTCTGCTCACAATAAACCAGTAAGTTAAGAAATGATATGTTATGCTATCTCAACTTTCCAGATATTAAAGCAGAATCTCAGAGAGGCTGTGGTTTGTCAGTGGTTACAAAGCTAGTAAACATAGGAGCCATGTTTGATAACCAAGTCTCCCAATCACAGGTTCAGCACTCTGTCCAATATCCTGGGGTGGCTCATATCCAATGACAACATTGAGCTTGACAGCCATTTATTAAATACTCAATATAAACAAATCACTGGTTATAAAAACAAAACCAACTGATCGCCTAGTCTTCAGAGAACATATAATCTCCTAGGAACTAGAAAACTTATATATGCCCATACAAGTATAATACAAGGTAATGGAGGATACAGGCATAGGAAAGATTGAGGCCAAATTCTCTGGGAAAATTTTAGGGAGACTAGTGATTCAATCAATAGTTACTGAAGGGCTTACTTTGATACAGACACTACAATAAATGTTGAGAATACAGGAAAGGTAGAAACTGTTCCTGCCCTCATGCACCTCACTTTCAAATGAAATATTTCATATAAGATCTGAAAACCTGAGCTGAATTTTGAACTATGAGAAGAATGTCAACAGGAGAAGATGGAGAGAAAAGGAATTATGGGTATTGTGTATAACCAGTGAAAATGTGCTAATTAGGTAGGAGATGGCAGAACAGAGACTATATAGTTTGGTTGAAATGTAGAGTACATGACATCTTATCATGTTATATTATCACATTACAGTAGGTGTAGGCTAGATTGTGCATGGCTTCAACCATCAGGTGAAGATGTTGGCAATTTATCCTAGGAAACCACCAAAGGTCTTAGAGCAGGTGAAGGGTGCAGTCAGACTTGTGCAGAAGGTAGATTATCTTAGAAGTCAGGAAAAATTAGACAAGAAAGAGGCTAGAGGTTATTCCAATAATCCTCTCAAGAAATGGTGAAGGGCAGAATAGAAGGCCCTTGAAAAGGTAGAATAAGCTGCATAAGAAGCAAGGAAAGATACAATAGATATTATTGAATAAAAATCACTGGTACTTGGTTTGATAAGTGAGTGGGAATGACTCTGAGAAAAATGTTCAAACAATATTCTGAAGCTTAAACCTGGATGTCTGACATGATGGAGATGATATCAATAGAAATAAGGAAGTTGAAAGAAGACAGATTTAGGGGACAAGTTATCAGTTCTGATTTATTATGATTTTATTTTCAACATTCAACAAATTCAAAGTTTTCAAAATAACTTTAAAAGTTATAGTTGAAAGTTACCTACTATTGTTATTTCTGTTATGCTCAGAGCTTACAATAGTCTTTCATGAAGTAATTAAGGTATACACATATACACATAGATAGATATAAACAGTGATATGGATGTAGATTATATGACTGTATTCAATGTCAAGAAAACTAGGGGAAGGTCCATTAGAATGTTGGGTGGATCCTTTGAGAAACTTTTATGGGAGGTCATGGGCAAGAGTGTAAAGCCAAGCATGAGCAGCTTTCCAGAAGAATGCTACTGTGAACAGCTTTCAAGATTCTGATTACATAGTATAGTGAACATTCTATTTATTCAATAACAAATCAGAGCAAAACATTCACAGAAAATAAGGTACAGCATTCACAATATTACAACTTATCACAGAAAATAAAAATGCAGCATTCCAACAACTTATCACTAAAATGGCCACATAGTTTTCACCACAGTGGTCACATAGTTTTGAACAAAGTATAATCATTTAGTCAGCCAAACATTTAGTAACTCAATCATTCAATCAACTCAATCATTCAATCATCCTTAAGGAGGTTAAGGATCACAAAATATAAAAGTCAAAGTTCTCCACTCATGGGGTACATTAAGTTACAATATCAGTCACTGCTCAGCACTCTCTTAAGGGGTAGTGCAAAATACACAGGCCATTCACTCCTCAGTCACAAATAAGTTACAATTTCAAGGTCATAAGTAAGTTACAACTTCAATCAGTCATTACTCAGTATCCACAGAGAGATCTCTTCATCTTGACCTGAGGTAGGCTCTCAGATTCCTTAGCTTCCCTTCTATGGCCCCAGCTCTTACTTGGATTCACCAAATTATCACTTGGATTCAAAGGCAGATAGCTCCCAGTTCCTTGTCCAGCTCTCCATGCAGTTTCTGTGCTAAGCTGAAGCTCACAGTGTCCAGTCCACCTTTAATCCTTCACAGTCTCTGTTTCTAGGAAGTCAAACAGGTTTATACAAAGTACCAGCATCACAGTCATGCTTCCTCAGCCTTTCGCAACTCCAGCTGGTCCTTGGAAGTCTTTGGCAGCTCCCAGGAGAAGCTGGTAGCTCCCAAGCAGAATCTCCAGCTGGTTTTCAGAATCAAAATCACTTCACCCAGGTTCCCAAAATCAAAATCATTCTCTCCAACCTGGGCCTTTCCTCTTCAGCCTCCCTGGCAGCAGCTGCTTCTGCCTCCATGAAGCTTATCCCTAGAAGTTCTGACCTTCCCTCTCTGGGACTTTTCCTTATATACAGTATTGCTCCTCCATTTTCAGGCCCTTCCCGTTACATCAGCAACAGGAGTTCATACCTTCTGTTTCTTTAACAGAGGCTTACTTTGAACTAGGTGCTAAGTATCTCTCAGCTCAGCAATACAAAAGGAGCTACAAATTTCATTAGTATTACAAAGAGTCACAGAAAATGGAAAGGCATGGATATGGGCATGCTGTGATATATAGCTTTAAAGGGAGTGCCCACATCTTGAGATCACACAATACACATACACACACATACACATACATACACACAATCTAAACTCTGCATCCTGAAGATAAAGCCCTTCTCTATCTCTTATCATTTCTTTGTCACATTCTTCCATCCTACCCATCATCTTTCAGAACTAAGGGGTTCTTATGATCAGAAAATAACTGGTGAGGTTTCATTGAACAACCCACAGGACTTGGGGGTACTAACATGCTTGCATCAAACATCTTTGCATAACTTCCTGTCAACAAGAAAAAAATTACGTTGAGATCTGGGTTCACTGAGCTGAGATTCCGTTAAGATGGCAATGCAGTCTGTGAAAAGAAGTCCATGGAACCACTCCATCACCCCAGAAGTCATTAAACAATGACCTGTCCATTGTGGAAGTACCCATTTGGATTCACCTTTGTTAGGACTCAGGAAACATTGGTTCTGTTTTTCTTTTTCCTTTTATCTGTCCCGCTTGGCTTAGTAGTCTCTACTTGGTATTATGTTATACTCGACTTGGCTCAGACACTTGCATTTGTCTATGCTTGTGTCTGTCTGACCTGCCTGTAAGGACACAGCTAGTAAACTTGGCTCTTCTATGGTTTCAGCACTACTACCCTCCCCATCCTATGATTCCCAGCTGGCCAGAATTAATGGCTCAAAGTGGATCCCATTCAATTCAGACTCATGTACTGAATACAAAACAATGGTTGCCAACCAGAATAACCTCTTACCTTCCAAAGCCCTCCAGTCAGTTTCTTTCAGGATGATTGTTTACAAATAGAAATTAATTAACATTCTTGTTACAATTCCATAGTTAACTTGAATTAAGTATTATTTAACTGAGAAACCATACACCTTAAACTGCTTTAGGGGAAAGAGGCCTGGGTTCTAGTTTCGGCTTTATTTCTAATGCCTGTGTGACTTTGAACAAGGGATGTTCACTCAGTTTCCTCATCTAAAAATGACAGAATTAGTTTTTGGTTGATTAACTAAGAGCCCTCACAACTCTAAGTTTCTCTGATGATATCTTGGAGGTGTTGGTTTGTAATTTTTCATCAACAGAATGAGTTAAAAACTAGGCACTGCCACCATTATCCACAGATAAAAATGGTTCCTGAAACACATGCAATATTATAAGACTTGTAGAGTGATAATCGGGCCACAGTTCAGAAGCCAACCTACTGAGTGGTACTCTTGGTCAGTCCATTTGACCTTATGCTCTCTCTATTGTCATCTCAGATCTTTCCCAGCTCTAATTATTATAAGTCATGTTTATATAATAGTTTACTTTCTGCACAGTGATTTACTTACATTTGGACCCTGTGGTGTAGACATTACAGACATGATCTCTGTTTTTCAAATGAAGAAACTAAAACTCAGAAAGGTTAGGTGATTTAACCAGGATAACACATTAGTGTCATATATGAACTTCAAGTTCTAATCCTTTTGGTATCCAAGTCAAGTACTCTTTCCACTCTACCACATCACCTTTGAGTCTTTGGGATCAATGAAAAGGCAGTGGTAATGCCCTTTCTGTACAAAAAATAATGTGGCTCAAAAGGTAGGGGATTCTTCTCTCAGGATTCCTTGTTGTGAGTTAAGTCATGGTATAATAGGAGGAAGACTTACGTGGGTTTTATCAGGTTTGGGTTGTAGTCTCAGTTCTGCTATTCCTTCCCTATTATATGGCTCCTAGACCTAGTCTTTCTTATTGGTGCAATGATAGGATTGAAGTAAATTATTACTCTAGGAATTTATGCTTCTACTCAAACTGAGATTGAATTCTGGCATTGTACCACAGAGATGTTTCCCCATCCACCCACCTCCTTCTAATTTCACTTAGATTCCAAAGTCAATTGAGTGCCCATTAAATTTGAGTTTCTAGGCTAGGCACTAGAGAAAGACAAAGATGAACAACACTTTGTTTCCTCCCTAAAAGTGTATAATCCATTGTTTATTGATTTGACAGTTCTGCCATTTTCTTAGTGGTTTAGAGGTCATAGCCAATTTCCATTTTTTTGGTTGTTGTTTTTTAGAAGGCGGCAGTCAATAGAAATTAGGGGATGATTGGAGAATAGATCTTTCCTGACTCATGGATGAAGAGGGAAAACCATTGATACCTCACAGATTCTCATTTTAACTATTCTTGTTAACTGCATGTCAAACTCTGTTGAATTTATATTATTGAACAACTATAGGTACTATCAGCAATACCCTCTCCATTTTGAAAGTTTAGAAAAAAGCTCCGTTCATCTCACCCTACTTATAGCTCCCGAGAAATTACAAAGACTTTTAAGATGTGATTATTACTGTTGTTTTGTAGAAGATTTTTTCTGACTCATTTGGAATCCTCTTTTTCTTCTTCTTGACCTATATAAACTCTGCTAATCCTTAATGCCACCATCACTTTGAGGTATGATCCAGACTGCTTCTGCCCACATATATCACCAATTGCAGAACTTTTACTGTACCAAATAATTGTGCCAATTGCTCTGTCATTTATCATGTATTTTCTTCTGTAGTTACTCAATTTTTTGTGCCAGTTTTTCTTGCCTCCCCCAGTCCAGAATATAAAATCCTGCAGGGAGGAGTTGGAAGATTATGTCTTAACTTTATCCAGCAACGCCTTTAATGCCCAACACAATGAGATACAGATATAGATAAAGTATTTGTGTGTATACAGATACGCACATATAATACATATATGTATATATACATACACACATATATTACCAAATATCAATTAGATATATGAATGAATGGAAAGAAAAGTACAAGTAAAACACTGTAGAATCATTCTTTCTCATGATGCCCCAATTGTATGCACAATGATTTATATACTTCATTCCTTTTCTTTACTTTTCATTCAATTTGACCTCCATAATCTTAACATTGAGTTTTTATGCCAAGGCTGCCATTTCATTTATGTCATGGAATCAACATAATGATTATACTATCTTCCTTCTCAAAGTTAAATCACTCTGGGCCTCAATTGCCCCATCTCAGAAATGGGAGTAGTAATAGCACTTACATCTTAGCCTCACAGGTTTATTGTGGAGATCGATGGAAACCATGGTGTATAAACTGTTTTGCAATCCTTAAATCCTTAAATTAATAAATTAAATAATGTCTCTCCAATACCAAGAAGTATAGCTTTTAAAAACTAACTATAGTTTTAACTCCATATTTTTATTTTTCTGAGCTTTATCCTAAATGGGACTAACACATCACACCCCCTAGATGAACAGTATGAGACTACTTGTCATTTCAAATATAGGTTTTACTGACATAACAGAGGAGTCTATCAGTTTTGAAATTATCAAAGGGGTGTGGCTTATGGAAATAAAAACATATTCTTGATTAAGTATTCATAATCAGTTCTTCCTCTTGCATATTAGTAGAAGTTTCACTACTGCTCAGGAAGGTAATAACTTTCTTTAGATTTATACAGGGGTGTGCCCATTTCAAACCATACACATAAACACACATGTATTTGTACATATGTCTATATACCAGAAAAAAAGAAAGGAATTCTAACAACACTTAGAAATCAGAAATCAATGTGCAATGTCTTGTTTTCACACTTTCACATTTGCCAAGACAAAAATATACAGAAAAATACAAATGAATACATAGAAAATAAATAAATAATATCTTAAACAAGTTACTTGCTCTCAGTGATCCCTGGGTTTGTACACTGTGTATAACTATATTTGCCTTGTATAGATCAACAGTTCTGATTGTGAAGATCAGGTAAGATAATAGATACATCAAAACATTTTAACCACTGTTATTCATGAAATCTTCATTTATAAAATCAAAGTGTCAGACTGGAAGATTTCTGAAGTATCTTTTTAGACTTGCTTCATTTAGCTTATTGAGGGTGGGATTCTATAGTGATTTTCTCAAGTGGATAGCTGCAGGTCCATGTGCTGTCCTTTAAGATATATGATTTACCCATCAGATCTTGGACCACAAAGATGAAAAACATTGATGTTTTTCAGTGACATATTTACTCCTTTCTTTCCATGATTTATGTGCAAGTAATAACAATGATATATACTACCAATGGCAATAGTCTTTTTTTCTGTGGATATAATTCTAAGAATGTCTTCTCTCCATTCTGAACCATTAGAGAGTATGAAGGTGTCTACTCTAGAGTTCTGTCCTGGGACTACTTTTCTCCTTCTGTTCTTTTTTTCAGTGATTTAATGCAGAAAAATCCCAAATGAACATATCTACCCCCACTTTCTGTCTTAATAATAATAATAATGATGATGATGATGAAACAATGATTGAGCATATGTATACTTCAGCTTTTGCAAAGCACTTTATAAATTATCTCATTTTATCAGCTCAATGACCCTGGGAGTAGCTACCATCTCCACTTTACCAGTCAGGAAACTAAGACTGAGAGAGGTTAAGTAGTAATTTGTACAGGCTCAAATAGTTAAAGACCCTCTGAGGAAGGATCAGAGCTCAGGTCTTCCTGATTTTAAGTTTGCAATTGCATCCTTCACACTTATATCCTTCTAGCTGCCTACACCTCCAATTCATAATTCTATCATGAACTCCAGCTGACATTACCAAATGCCAATGATCTATTTCCAAATTCACACCTCATAGACATCTCAAGTTTTGCATTTACAAAGCAAGATTCGTCATTTTTCTTTCTCAATGCCTCCTTTAATCTTAAATTCTTTGTTTCAGTTGAGGACAGTATGATCTGTGAATTGACCCTTGCTAACATTGGAATCATCCTTCATTCTTCCCACTACTAGCACCTCAGATTTGATCAGTTGTGTATTGTCAAGTCTACTCCCAGAGTATATTTCACATCTACCTGTTCTCTACTCCCATAGTTGCCACCCTTGTTTAGGCCCCTAGAACTTCTTAATTCTGCTAAGGCAATGACCTTCTAATTGTTCTTTTAGCTCCAGTCCATCTCCCTTCCAATTGTTCCTTCACAAAGCAGCCAAAGCAATGTTCCTAAAAGACAATTTTGATGACATAAACTTAAGCTTAAGAAATTCCAGTGGCTCCCTCTTGCCACTACAGTAAAATAGATATCATCCTCATCATTATCATCATCACCATCATCTTCATCACTATCATTAACCTACCCTTTAAAGTTCATTGTGCATTACTCTCCTTTAGGCTTTCTACATAACAGACAATCTCATCTGCTTGCTGCTTTTGATGTAAAACATTCCACTTCTGTCTCTCTACTTTTGCCTAAACTCTACTCCATTCCTAGAATGCTTTTCTTCCTCATATTCAAGCACTTCCCCTGACTAGCCCTAATCCTTGTCTCCTCAGCTAGAAGTTGTCTATCTCTCCTGATTTAAATTTCCACTGTCACTCTTGCCCTCTTCAATGCACTCAACCATTCTTTAACTTTCATTACAGATATTTGGGAGTTTATCTCCTTCTCTAAATAATATCAGGCCCCACAGGACAGCAATTTTTGAGTGGCACCTGTGTCAGTGTCAAGGAATTGTAATTTTCTATTGCTGAGAATTCCATCCAGGCCAGTATAGTCAATAGTAAGGAATTACTTGACTCCAAATCCAACCCTTTATCAATTATGCACAATGCCCCCTCTATCACCAAGTTCATAGAATAGAACCTTTGACTTAATTTGCATAGGAAACTGATGGTAATTTTACCACTACAGATTGTATGTATGTTCTACCACTACAGATGATATGTATGGTTCTGTATGTTGCCAGGGGACAGAATAGGAGCAAAGGGGGTAAATTGCAAGGGTTAATTTGGGTTTGATTTTTAGGACAATTTTCCCAAAATGGGATTGGCTTTCTTGAAGAGTTCATGGATTTTCACTTCTTAAAAGTCTTCAATCATAGGCCAGATGGCTTATTGTTAGGTATGTTATAGGAGGGATCCTCTTGTATGGAGTCTATATTATAACTAAATTAATCTAAATTATAACTAATTTATATTAAAACAAATCTCCATATAAAAATACATGACTCTATTATTTTCAAGAAAGATACATTGTGCAAAAATATGCATGTATTCAAATACCAGAAAACTGAGTCAAAAGAAGATCATGTATTATTTTTCTTCTTATCCCCAATGATACCTACCACGGGGTTTTGCCTATAGTCAGTACTCATTTTAAAAAGTCTGCTGGTTGAGTAAGGAGAAACAAGACTGAACAAGTCCAAATATAATTCTTGAAATGGAGCCTTAAAATAGTCCTCAGTAAGCTTGGTCTTCAGATACCTTGAAATGATATTTTTTCATATGTGTCTTGACATTTCTTTGATACAGGAACAGCAAATACATGAGTCCTGTCATGGGTACACATTATGAATATATTTTGCCCTTTGAGCACAGTGTGTCAACTGTACCTGTCAGAAGAGAGCTAAATTATGTCCATGTTATTCTGGTTTCCTTGGCTGCAACACTCTCAAATTGTTTCCGTTCTTTTCTATTTAAAGATCTGGCCTGATATATTTAAAATTTGAGATATAAAAGGTATTTGGAACCAATATTTCCAATTACAAAATAATAAAGTTTTTGAGGGAAAGGAGTAATCTTCTACTAATGAGACTTGAAGCTGTGCCCTTTGAGGATTGGTTGAAGGAACTGACCATTTTTAACCTAAAGAAGATTTACTAGAGATTAAAGCTGTCCTCAAATATTGCAAGATCTATCATGTGAAAGTGGGATTAGATTTTCTTCTTGGTCCAAAAGGGTAAAACTAGGACTTATGACTTCAAGTTTAGATACACTCATTTTAATCCGTTATAACATTAGTAATACGAATAATCACAATGAAATCTAAAATTCATGGAGTGCTTTCAAGTTTTCAAAGCACTTTACCAATATTATCTTATTCTGATACTCACAAAAGTAGATGTAATTATCATACCCATTTTAAAGGAAACTGAGGTTAAGAGAGATTAGTGACTTGCCCAGAATCACAGAGCTATTAAATGTCTCCTCTACTAAATTTTAAATTCTTTATGGGTAGGCATTATTCCTATTTATCATAACTCCCTTGCATTAGGTTAGTGCCTATAAAATAGTTGGTAAATGTTACTAAATGGATAAGTTGAAGATTTAACCAGTCAGCCTTTGTAATGAATGCATTTAATGGATTAATGCACTCTAATAACTCTTCTTGCAATTTTCATAAATTGCCACTAGGTGGTGAGAAAAATCATGGTTGAGATAAGAAATTTCCATTAATTCCTTCATCATTTAATAAATATTATCATAAGCATACTGCCTCTCATTTTCTTAACAGATACTTAATTGTTCCTAATCATAATCAGCCAATCAGTCAGACATTTATTAAGTGTCTATGTGCTAAATACTGTTTTAGGCACTGGGGTATACTGAATAAATCTATTTCTGCTCCCAAGGAAATTACATTCTGATGAGCAAGATAGAAAAATGCACACATTATACAGACATAGAAATAGAGATAGATATAGATATAGATTTTACATATATGTATATGTGTATGCACGTATGTATATGTTTAAATGCATATATCAATGTCTATGGACATACATATAAATGAACATAGTTAAATACTTTGAGAGGAAGGACACTAGCTGTTGAAGGCAAGAGGATAGAATTTATGTAGAATATGGTGCTGAAGGTGTAGCTTAAGGATGGAGAGAGAGCTTATGAAGTGGAGGTTAAAAGGAGTACATTCCAGGCATGGAAGATGGTAAACATAAAAACAGAGAGGAGAGATGGAGTTTTGAGAGTAGGGAAGGAAGAGAAGGTCAACTTGGTTGGGTGAAAGTACAGGGGAGGGAAAATAATGTTCAATAAGAGTGAAAAATTAGATTGGGGCCAGATTTCATATGGCTTTAGAAACTAAACTTACATCTATATTTTATTTTAGAGGTAATAGGAAACCATAAGAGTTGGTTAAATAAGAGGCTCCCATGATCAGATCTATGCTTAAAGAAAATTATTTGGCAACAAACTTCAGAAGACATGGGAAGGGTAAGAATCCAATTCAGAGGCTAGTGGTGAAGAGGACCAAAACCAAAGTGATAGCTATGTGGGTTGAGAGAAAGGGTCAGATGTGAGAGATAGAGTGAAGGCAGAGATGGCAGGATTTGACAAATGATTGACTGTTTCGGGGGAGAGAGAGGAAGGAATGCAGGATAATGCCAAGATTATCAACTTGAGAACATGGCAGGATTGGTGGTGCCTTGTATAGAAATAGATAAGCTTGCAAAAGAGGAAGTTTAAGGGGGAAATAAAATGAGTTCAATTTTAGATAATAATTAGTTTAATATCTCAAGGACACAGACTGTAAAACATCCAATAGGCAATTGATGATATGGTATTGAAGCTCAGGGAAAGTACTAAAACTGACTAGATTTATCATCTGCTTAGAGCTGGTAAGGAAACACATGGGGCCTGATGAAATTACTGTAATGCCATGCACCAGCAGATTCCCAAAGGAATGCTACTGTGAACAGCTTTTAGAGTTCAGATTACAAAATATAGTGAACACTCTGTTTATTCCATTACAAATCAAGACAAACATTCAAAACATTATAATATT
>CM053588.1:92735409-92753031 GCA_028646515.1 Pseudochirops corinnae | reverse complement strand
AAACAAAGTCTTATCCTGGTCATGCTTCTTCAGGCAAGCCCTCTCAGCCTTCCAGGCAGGCCCTCTCAGCCTTCCAGGCAGGCCCTCTCAGCCTTCCAGGCAAGCTCTCTCAGCCTTCCAGGCAAGCCCTCACCAGATTCTGGTCTTAGGAAAACTCCATCTCAGTTCTCAGTCAGTTCTCAGCTTCCAGATGCTGGGAGAGAAACTCTCTCTCTCTCTCTGTCTCTCTCTCAGCTGGCCTCAGTCTCCAGGATTCTTCCTTCACCAGGGGCAGTGATCCAATTCTGTCTCTCTGTCTCTCTCTGCCTCAGCTGGCTTCAGTCTGCAGGATTCTTCTTCAAGGGGAGCAAAATTCCAATTCTGTCTCTCAGATACTGGGAGAGAAACTTTCTCTAACTCCCTCTCTTTGTCTCTCTCTTTCTCAGCCAGCTTCAGTGTCCACAATTCTTCCTTCACCCAGAGCAACATTCCAATTCTGTCTGTCTGTCTCTGGAATTCTTGCTTATGTACACACCTCAGCCAACCCCCTTCTTCCACATCAACAGGGGCTCAGCCAATCCCCTTCTTCTACATCAACAGAGGAGTTCATGCCTTCTCAACAATGGGACAGAGTTTGCACCTTCCACACTTAGCACTTAGTACTGTCCATCCACTTAGTACTAAGTGCTAAGTATCCTGCTAAACCAATTGCTATTACAATTACCAAGAAAGAAAAAGCTGTAGATGGAGAGGAAAAGAGGACCACGGACAGAAACTTAGAGCATCCTTGCTTGCCATTAAGGGGTATAATGTTGGTAATGAGCCAGGAAAGTGGTCAAAAAGCCAGGAAAAAAAGATTGTCATGAAAACTGGTAGAGAAATAATATTTATAAGGACATTTTAATCATAAACTTCAGATGAAACAGATTAATCAAAAAGGATTAAGAATGAGCAAAGACCATCCATTTGGCAATTATGGAATCATTTTTAATATTGGATAGAGCAAATTTAGCTGAAAGATGATGTTGAACGCCAGAATACACAGTTCTGAGGAGTATGTGAAAGGAGAAGAAATACAGGTTGAAGATGTAGTCAACTTTTTTTTCAAGGAATTTGGCTGAGAAAAAGAGGAAAGATATAGCGAAACAATTTGAGAGATTAGGAAGATCTAGTGACGTATGTATTTGTGTGTGTGTGTGTGTGTGTGTGTGTGTGTGTGTGTGCAAATGGAGATGTTGGCACGATTAAAGATATTAGGGAAGGGAAAAGTTCATAGAAAAACATTAAACATTGGAGAGATAGTAGGTGTAGTTAAGGATGATACCCCCTAGAGAAGACTGGAAAAGATGGGATCAAATGAACCTGTAGCGAAACTTGACCTTGTCTTTAAGTGCCATATTTTCTGTCAGAGACTGGGAAAAGGGAGAAATGGGGTATTACTGTCAAGGGAATTTCCAGATGAAGTCAAAGAGAGCTTGTATTGAATGGCCTCATTTTTTTTCAGTAAAGTGAGGTTCTCAGCTGGGAGAAAGTCAGGAAGGTGCATATGTTAAGGCTTCAGAAAGGAAGTGAATGTTTACAATAGTTTTTGTTGTGAGTGACATAGGGAACAGGTAGAAATAAAAGGACTGGCCTTCAACAGTAAGGAAAGAGTTGGAAGTTGGGTAATGTTAATTTGTGATGTATAGTCATCTTAGTTGTGAGATTTCCCCACATTGGTAGAGCAACTCCTATGTAGGAACAGAGGAAATTGCTAGTGGTGGTGATCCAGGGCAGTGGTTTAATAAGAGAGGTTCTGTGATCAAGCAAGTCAAGGAATTTAAGAGCAGATAACAACATAAAGTTTACTATTCGATTGAGGTACCAGAGGAGGGAGAATGAAATCAGAAAAGGACTAATGGTTGAGAATATATTTAGGAAAGGAAGGTGTAGGAATCTCAGGCATGGTGAAGAGCAAGCTTAGGAAGGGTGACACGTAGTGACAGGTGGAATGACAGGAAGTTATGATCAGAGAAGGAAATTTCAGAGATTTTTTAATAGGGAAGTACAGCACTTGACAGAAATGCTGAATTCTAGTGTGCAACCAGCCATTTTTATGTGTGGCTGAGGTACAATAAAATAGCATGTCATCAGACGTAAGGAGGTGAAAGAAATTAAAAGACAATATATAGTCTCTATCTCTGTTCATAGAACAGATCTTTCTATTTACAGGTATCAGTACTAATATCAATATAGATCTAGAATCAAAAAGAGTTAAATCTTTTCTTGTGACTGCTTAGCTCTAGCTTCTGGGGCATATTCTTATATCAATTTTCGAATTCACCATGGAAAACAATGCAATAAATAAGGAAGACAAATTCAATTGACTGGGAAGAGGAATTAGTTGTTCTAGTTGCTCACAATCCATCATGCAGCTTCCTATAGTATCTAACTATCTTGCTAACTAGATATTCTGAGATCATTCAGTTCTACAGTGATTAGGAAGGACATGCTGTCAACCCCATCAATCATTAAAAAATAATTTTTTCAAGCTTATGCACTTTTAAAATTTCAGTTCTCTAGTCAAAGATGCACATGGCCTGCCCTAGTTGCAAGTCTGAATTGTAGTAGCATGCTAAAATGGAAGGAACACTGAACTTAGAGTCAGAAAACTTGAATCTAAGGCCTGATCAAGACTGAATACCATTGGGCAAATAAATTAATAGCTTTACATCTCAATTTCCTCATGAGTAAAGTATATATAAAAATCTTTGCATGGCCTACCCAGAAGGTTTGGTGAATAAAGTATTTTGTAAATTATAAAGGACTATAGAAATATGGGCAATTTCAACTTATTATCATTATGATTATATTTTCATGAAGAAGGAAAAAGAAAGTGTTTATTCCCTGCCCTATGTTCTAATATGTCATCATTATAATGGGATAGTTAACATGTCATGTCAAGACATTCCTCTTTCTGATTCCACCATTCTGGGAGAGTTATGGGCTCAACACTTACCATATGGGATAATACATTTAAAATATTTAAAGTCATATGTAAACTTAGATATGGTTTTAAGCATATTTCATATATATTATGTATTAAAACATATGCATATATAATTATAATTTTCTTTGTATTTCTACACTTTTCCAATAATATATCTACTAATGCAATCCCAACAACCAGAATTCTATGATATAAAAAAGAATTATAGTTAAAGAAAACAAATCAACATATTAACAATGTCTTACAATGGATATTTCATTCTCTACTTATAGGCTACCACCTCTCCACCAAAAAGAGGGAGTCATGTTTTACTACCAATTGTTCAAAGTCAAATTTGGCTGTTCCACCAATCATAGCAATCCATACTGTTTTCTTTTATATCATAGTAATCATTCTGTGACTTTTTCTTTTTGGTTCTGTATAAATTTCTCTGCATCAATTGATATGCCTTGCTAAGATTCTCTAAATTCTTCATATTTGTCATTCCTCAAGGCACAATAATATGAATTTACAATTATAAACTATAATTAGTTCATCCATTTTTCAATACCATTTTGTTCCAAATTCTTCACTACCACAAAAATGCTGCTATGAATATTTCTGTATGTACACATTTTCTCTCGGTGATAAACCTCCCTGGATATATGTACAATAATATTATTGCTGAGTCAAGTGCCATATATCATTAAATGGCATTTCTAATATAGTTGTGACAATAGTTTTCACATCATAAGTACTTATAAACATCTTGAAGGCTGACTTGATGACTAATTGAATTTCTCTTTCTGTCTGTAAACTTTTATTGTTATGAAGAAAAACCAAATAGATGCCACTTTGCCTTTTAAAACTTTTTCATAGTGTCTTTGAACATATTTCCTTTGATAGAGCCATAGCCTTAGAGCTAGAAGGGACATTAGAGGTCACCTACACTGACTTTCACACTTCTCAAATGAGGAAACAGACAAGCACTTGAGTGGGTAAGTGACTTAGTCCAGGTTCTATGCATAATAAATTGCAGAGTTAGGATTTGAATTCAGATTCCTACAAATTCAGCACACTTTCCACTGTGCTATACTGCATCTTTGTTGGAGACTAGAAACTGACTCAATAGCTTCCCTCTATGTTATCACACAGCATGTCACAAGAAGTCAGATAGAGTTCTGGGCCTGGAGTCAAGAAGACTGAGTTCAAATCCAGCCTCATACATTAAGTGTGTAGCCCTGCACAAGTCACTTAACCTCTGTTTGCCTTAATCTGCTGCAGAAGGAAATGACAAACCACTCCAGTATCTTTGCCAAGAAAACCCCATGAATAGTAGGGTCTACAATGTCATGAAAATTCAGATACAACTCAGTGACTGAACAACAGCAACAATAATGCTATCACAGCTTCCTCAGAAAGGAATTGCAAAATATCGTGTTAGGAACCTTGAAGAAAAAGGCCATGTCTCTATACAGTGATTTATCAAAACTTACTGTGCAGGTAGAGAAAGGATGAATAAGAATGTAAGGAACTATATAACTTGTTCATGAATGCATTTGAAGATCATTAATTACCAGGGGATTTAATTATAATTTTATGTTACTAAATAACTCAACTTACTACGTACAAATTTAAGCTTAAATAGAAAGATTATCCTATACGCTCCACCTACACTTTCAGGGCTCTGCAAAATAAATACGGAATCTCTCTGGTGCTTTGACTAATGTTGGCGATTGAAGTCTTTTGCTAGTTTTTGCCACAATGAGCATGGTGCATAAAATTACCTATTATTCTACAAATCTTAAAAAATTGCTGGGAAAAGTTTTGTGAAACTGGCTACAGAAAATTAAAACATCCTGGGTCTTCTACTTCCAGGTAATATTTTATCAACTTATAACTATATATTTTAGGTGAAAAATTTACCTAAAGGGATTAAGTCAGAGGAACAGCTATTAAATGTTTCAAACACATGACCAAAGATTAATTTAGGCTAAAATGGAAGGTGCTTTATCCCCTAATCTGGTTTTATGGACTTGCCTAACATAATGGGTAGTTCTAAAAGAGAAATGAGGCCTGCACTTAATGATTGGAAATTCTAAAGGGTTTGCCTGGAGATTTCATTTCCTAATGCCATAGTGATCTGGACATAAACGAAATCCCAAATCTCAGCCCAAACTGAGATATTTATTTTATGCAACAGGAAAAGACTGTAATCTTTCAAAGAAATAAAACCCTAGAATCACACACTGCTACCTTAAAGGCCTAAAATTTAATTTGTAACCACTATCAATTAAACCACTATCGATTTGAGCAACTTGTTTAATGGTACCCATCACATTCTACTTTAAAGGTTAAGACTCAAGGCCTTACCCTAACCCTGTGCAGTTACCTTTAATTTTTGAAAAGTAGAAGTAAAATGGTGGTCAAAATGAAATTCCAGTTTGGATTAATTCAACACATTTTTATTAAGTACTTCTCATATGTCAGGAACTATGCTAAGCGCTGAGTACAGAAAAATACATATCTGAATAGTCCCTCCCCAAAAGTACTTTACATGCTCCTGGGAAGAAATAAGATGTAAGGTTAATCCAGTTCAATAAACATTGATCAAGCTGCCTCCTATGGGCCAGGTACTGCACTTGATTCTGAGGATGCAAATAAGAAAAAGAAAAAAGATAACAAAACAAAACATCACTGCTTTCAAATAGTTTGTCATCTAACTGAGGGATACAATCCACAAAAGGAAGCTGAAAAGGTGGTGGTGGCAGGGCACCAAGGGAAAAATGCATGGGGGTATGATGTTCACTAGAGCTGAAACCAAGTACAGCAGCTGATGTAAAAAGGAAAGTTACCTTTCCATCATATGTGCCTATAAATAAATACAGAGAAATCTTTAGTGTGTTTGATGATGAACTAAAAATTTGGGTTGGGGGGGATTCAAGAAAGTTTTTTTTTTGGTATGAGGTAGCACTTGAGATAAGCCTGTAACCCCAACACAATATTCACAACTCCAAGGGCAGTTATAAATATGCTGGCGTAGTGTTCAGTGACAAGATATAGTAGACTCTCCATATAGAAGACAGAAACAAAACATTTATTCAGACACCAGAAAACTGAATCTCAAAACCAGGAAACTGAATCCATCTTGGCAACATAGGAGTCAATACACCACAAGGTAACAGAGAGTCACAGCATCCTTTAGCCTTCCCACAAACAAACATGTACTCACAAACCTGTCTGTTTGCCTTCTATCCTCTCTCCTCCCACCTTCTAGCTGTTCTGATTCCGAGCTTCCTGTGGGCTCTGCTGCACCCTTCAGCAACCTCCTCCCACCACACGCTCCATGTGATGACATTCATCCTATTAGGGGGCAGAGAAAATCTTCAAAAGCAGAGGAGGTCTTCAAATTCCTTTAGGCTTATTAAGGGGCAGGGAAGATCTTCAAATTGCCATTACCATTACAAAGCATGGAAGGGAACTAGAGAATCCAAGGGGATTGGGAGAGAAAACATTCTACATGCATGGGAAGGAAACTGAAGAACAATGAAGAGATGGAAAGGGAAATAGTGTGTTTGGAAAAGAGCAACAAGGTCACTTAGGTGGGAAGGTAGAGGGTATAGGAAAAAAAATCCAGAGAAACTGATAAGAGCCAAATTGTAAAGGACTTTAAATACTATATGGGGCATTTGTGTCTTATCTTAGTGTCAGTTTTACTGTTGTCATTCCCCCTTTTTGGTCATGACTGTCTTTAGTGTCAATAGAAAGTCATTAAATTTTCTTCTGCAGTCAACCCCATGGTTTAGGAATACCAATTTAATAGCTCTGTGAAGAATAGATTGGAGGGGAGATCAAAATAGAAAGTATTGTAGCAGTACAGACAAGAGATCATAAGGGGCTGATGGGAATGATGACACTATGACATGAGAGAGGATATATAGATTTCAGATAAATCTGTATAGAATTGATTATTAAAAACATGGGAACAAATGAGATCACCAAGAAAGAAAATATCGAGTCAGAAGAGGGTCAAGGGCAGACTGCATACATTTAGTAGAACATAGATGATGATCCCTTAAAGAAAATTCAGTCACAGAGGTAGGAGAAAAATGAGGAGAGAAAAGTTTCCTGAAAACTAAGAGAAAAGAGAGTATCCCTGAGGGAACGGTCAGTATAGAGTTAAATAGTGAGACTGGTTAGGAAGCACGAGTATTAAGAGAGTGACATTGAATTCAACAATCAAGGTAACATCAGCAACCATGCTGAGGTCACTTTCAGTCAAGTGGTGAGGCTGGAAGCCAGATGGCCAAGGGTTGAGAAGTTAGTGGATGGGGAGGAAACAGAAGTAAAGGGGAGAAGGCTTCTTCTAGGAGTTTGAGTGTAAAAAGAAGAAAAGTAGACGATGACCTCAGAGGTCTTTCCTAGAAGCTGTAGGGAGAATGGATTGGAGTGGGGAGAGGATGGAGAGACAGGGGGACCAAAGTAACAGATATTGTAGCAGTTCAGTCAAGAGGTCATAAGGGGCTGATATAGAGAGATCTAAGGAGATGTCAAAGCCAAGTGAAAATTTTTAAGAATGGAAGAAATTTTGAAATGGGGGTTTTTCTAGGTAACAGGCAATGAACTAGTGGTCAACAAGAGATTGAGGATAGTGTAGGGGGAGAAAAGTGTGAGCAATTGAAGGGTAGTGAAGGAGATGGGATCTGGGGTACAAGTAGAGGGGTTGATGTTTCAAAGAAAAGGACTGCCTCTTCCTCAAGGACTGACAACTGACTCATCGTAGGGATATTTTTTTTAACTGGGGCACCTGTGGGTGGATTTATAGATGACTTGAGTTCATGTTCGATGGGGCATGAATGTAGCAAGATGTACATTGATAGAGGGATGACTCAAATCATGAGATTATAAACATGTCATAGTTTTAAAATTATTCTCAATGCAAACAACATTTTCTAGATACTATAGGTGATAGAAAAATGTTTTGTTTTGTTTTCATCCTGCTCTCATAAATTTTAGCACCTAGTGAAAAAATATAACTAGTCAATGTGAAGATAGATACAAATGTATTTCTTGTCCAGGTAAGGGTCACAGTGTTGAGATTTACAGGTTTGAGCAAATCAATACCATGGCTAACACTTGTGAGTTCCTCACAGAGAAAGGAAATAAAGAGAGGTCAGTCCACATATCTTCAGGGCCAACTTAGGAATAGAAAATAGTTCAAGTTAGCACTATATAAAGGTGACTAGAGAAGACTGAGCCTTCTAAAACATTCCTGGATTATTTTAAACCCTTTAATATGTATATTACTACAGTGGACCTGGTTTGGGTTATATTATATCATATGACATGGTTATATAAGTACAAATACCTCTTTCAATGAGCAGTGTGAGAGGCAAGTTTTAAGATGATATAAGATTTCCTATGTAGCAAGAGACATCTAATATCTGTAAATGAGTTGAAAAGAATACAGTTCATATTTTCTCTATTTTTTTCCCTTTGGAGAAGCGTTAAATCTTGGATGCACAAAAGAAGTTAACCATTATCTAAAGTAATCTGACTGTTGGTTACTCAATTAATCAAATAACAAATATTCATTAAGCACCTCTAATAACAAAGAGAAAAATTAAATGATCTCTGCTCTGAAGGAATTTATATTCTGTTGGTTTAGACATCATGCACATGTAAAAGTATATGTTGATCACAATAACACAGAATAAATATAAAGAAGTTAAACTACAAGGTAGTTAGGGGGAGAGGCTATTAATAGTTGGGGGACTAGGAAAAAATTCACATAGAAGGTGGTCCTTGATGTGGGTATTGAAGGAACAGAAGGATTCTACAGTATGAGACAGAGGTGAGAGAGAGCACATTCCATTAATGAGGCAAAGCCAATGCAAAATCATGGACTTGAAAGATGGAGTGTGGAGGGAGGAATGGAGAGGAGATCAATTTTGGTTGTACTATAGAGTGTGAGAAGAGAAATAATATATAATAAAACTGAAAATATATGTTGGTGACAGATTATGAGGGGCTTTAAAAAGTCGAATTGGGAAGTTTATATTTAATCCTGGAGGAAATAGGGAGTCACTGTAGTATAAGTAGAAGGGAAGCATGGTCAGAACTGGAAAATTACTTCAGCAGTTGTGTGATGGCTAGGAGTAGGGAGAGATGACACAAGGAGACTATTCAACCAATGAATCAAACAATTCAAAAGAATTTGTTAGGTGACTCCTGTGTGTCAGGTATTTTGCTAGGTGCTGGGAATAAAATTATAAAGAATGAGAAAATCTCTACTATCAAGGACTTCATCCAGGAAAGAGGTATTGAGGGCTTAAACTAAGAAGGCTGTGTGATTAGTGATAAAGGAATGCAATTGACACATTTTGTGGAAGCAGAAGTGACAAAATATGACAGATGATTGAATTCAGGAGTGAGAGAGAGTTTGGAGTTGAGGAATGCCTAGGGATTATGAGTTATAGAAACTGGAAAACTGGAAGATTGGTCATGGTCTCAATAGAAATGGAAAAGTTTGGAAGAGAGATGTGTTGGAGGGAAGAGGAAAGATAATGTGTTCTCCTTTGTACTTGATGAGTTTATGATATAAGGAGAATAATGGAGTGAACAGAATCCTAGATGAATCTGGAGTTAGGAAGATTTGGATTCAAATCTTGCCTCAGATACTTAACTAGCCATGAACCCTGGGTAATTCACTGTGCCTCAGCTTCATCATCTGTAAAATGAAGGGCTACATTCAGTGACCTCTAAGGTCACTTCCAGCTTAAAATCTTAGGATTTGATGAAACATAGCCATTGGATTTTGCAGGACTGGTGCTTAGAAGATAGGCTTAGGTTGGATATATAAATCATGGGTCATATCCTTTAACATGAAGGTTAAACCTTTGGAAACCAATAAGGTCACCAAGACAATTTAGAGAGATAAAAGAAGAGGACCTGGGACAGAATCTTTGGGTACAATCACAGTTAGGGAATATGATATGACTAATGTAGAATTTTGCTTTAAGATCATTTTGCCTGCTATGTGTAAAATGCATTAGAGAAGAGACTTGAAGAGTAAGACCAATTAGGTCATTTGAGTAGTCCAGACAAGAGTTGAGGTGCCAACATGGGCAGATGAATTAGAACCTGAACTCGTGAGGGTAGTGAAAGGGTAGTGAAAAGGCTACAGATGCAAAAGATATCAAGGAGGTAGGTTTAAAGGCTTTCTCAGTGACTGGCAACATATCAGAAATCTTTTGACTGGAGCTCCCCTTTGGAATGATTCTTTGAAAGTGAATAAGGACAACTACACTCAAGAAAGCAGCTAAAAAGATGGTAAACCAATTTACCACCTCCCTCCTCCTTTCCCACATACATATATTTTAAATCCTCATGTTATTAAAGTCAGGATTTGGGATGGAGTTTTAGCTAGGTCACTTTCTTGTCCAATATAACCTTGGGTAAATTATTTTACCTCTCTCAGCTTCAATTTCTTCATTTGTAAATGAGGGTGGGAAATAATTGTATATCAATAGTTGTGTTATCATGAAGGGGCTGGAAACTGTAAAACCCTAGATAAAATGTAAAATATTAATAAGACACTTCCTCCAAAACATTTGCATTAATGCTAAGCTATTTCTTGGGTTTCTGTAGACATAATCTGTAGGTATATATAGCAATTCAAGGCTTGGGTTTTGAGGGATAAAGCTAGAAACAGATGAAAGAAGTAAGTATAAATGGATAAGAAGTGAAGAGGAGACCAAATGATTTGTGAAAATTGAGTCCAATGAAAATTCTAAATCCCCAAAGGATTTTAAAGGACCACCCTGTGGGCTTCTCACTTCAGTTCTAGAAAACAAATCATTTTACTTTCCTGAATCTCAATTTCTTCATATATAAAATGACGACAATAAAATCTATAGCACCTAACGCAAAGGATTGTTGTGAAACCAAAATGAAATAATGTTTGTAAAGGCAATTTATACAATTTAAATATTTATATAAATGCCAGTTATTATGACCGAGAGTGCATAAAACTTTGATTCTGCTACTGGAACATAGGAAGGCTCTTTTCCCTCTACTCCCTCCCCTATATGATGTCCGTCCTTAATGTGAAAGGTTCCAAGAAGTTCACAGTGCTTGGAGTTCAGTCACTATTCTATAGGAACTGAAAATGGAAATCAGTCCTAGCTCTGAGCATTATTTTATTCTCATAGTTATTGTGACTGCTTCATCTATACCAATATTTTCTGTGTGGGGAGTACTAACAAAACTAATCAAGTGCCGTATATCCATTCATTCCACACAAACACAAACACCACCGTGACTTCAGAGGCAACAGGAAAGCAATGGCACCCCAAAATCCCCGACTCCCTACTCTCTTATGCTGATTCTTTTGCTTTTATACTAAGATCACATCCCATATTCTTAACTACCACAAATCCCCCACCTTGAACCTCTCTTTCCATGCTCAAGTAATTAATCCGATTTCCAGAGACTTCTTTTCACATACAATAGGCTTCTGCCTTCTTCTTGAAGCCTATAAATATCTCTTGCAAAATTATTGTTATTCATTACCCTTTTAGACAGGACATATGGGATAGATTGTTGGATTTGGAGTGAGGAAGACCTAGGTTTCTATCCTGCCTCATATATACCGTGTGACCCTGAGCAAGTCACTTATCCTCCAGGGAGGACAGGGTCTCAGTTTCCTGAATTAAAGGTGGAAAGTAAACTCTTTGGTTTCTATGGTTCCTTCCATCACTGAGGTTTTAATCATATCATACTTCCCAGCTGTCCGCATAACAGTGAGATGCAGGCAGGGAATCTTGCTTTGCAAATGATAGCACCTGCTTCTCTCCCATCAGCCCTACAGCATCCCAATCTCCTGACACATAGTTATTGAGTCCTTTCACTTCCTATATCAAACAGTGTACTTGGCAGAGTTTTTTTTTTTTTCCTAGGCAAGCACAGCTCAGCAGCAAATGCAAATCAAAACCAAGCATTTCCCTACAACAGCTGTACGTGGAAGAGCTATGTTCCTTCCCATTTTCAATCTGTTCTCACTCTAAGCAGGAGGGGGAAAGCGGAGGGGGAAGGGAACATAAAAAATATCAAGATTCAGCAAGATGACTATTGCACCAGCTTTCTTTTTTAAATTTTTTTTGTTTTATTTTGTTTTTCAATTAACAAGCATTTTATATTCTCTCCCTTTCCCCTCAATTAAAAAAAAAAACAACTAAAAACTATTGTAACAAACATGTAAAGTCAAGCAAAACAAAATCCTTCACTCATCATGTCCATAAATATGTCTTATTCTGTGTCTTGACTCCATCTCCTCTCTGTCAGGAGTTGAGTCGTATAGAAAAAATATGGTTAAGTGTTATGTGTGTACATGTATATATGCATATGGTATGTATATGTATGTATATTATATATGTGTATGTATGTGAGTATATATATACATGTACATCTATACATGTATGCACACATACATCATCCATTCCATCTTTATCAAGTGAAGCACTAACATTTCCTCTTTCTGTATAATACCTACCATGGCTTTCTAGTTTGTGCTGCTTAGCTGTGTATACTATGTGAGCTTTTCTTGAATTACCAAACATCACAATGAGAGTTTTGGACCATCTCGTCTTTAAGGTTATTTCTGTCTTTAGTGATCACTAAATCTATGTGCCTTCAAGTGAAATTACTTAGAGCCAAGGCAGGAGGAAGCCAGACAGGAGCCAGATACTATGCCACCAGCTGAATGGCCGTATTTCTTACACTTCTTTAGAAAATCATTACAAAAATGCACTCTTAAGTAGTTTTCCTAACCTCAGCTTCAGATTTATTGATAGAGTAGAAATAACCAAGTCATATATTTAACACTTTCCAGTTCTTCTTCTCATCCCCTTGATTCTGGCTTGGCATTAGTATGGAAAGGAAAATGGTGTCCATTGACAGAGTACTTAATCGATATTTGATGGAATTGGATTGCATTCAGCAGGATTTTCCTCTGTAAGCCAGAATGTGAGAATGCTATTATTGGTAGTTGGGAGCTTTTACTAAATATATATGTTGATTTTCTTGTGGGGAGTTATTCATGGCAGCCAAGAAAATAGCCTACATGAATAAAAATATAGCATCTATAATGAAGGCAGTGATGAAATTATAGCTACTATTTATATAATGTTAAAACTTAAATGTTTGTGAAGCACTTCATATGACATCATCTCATTTGATCTTTAGAACAACCCTATGCGTGAAGTCATTTAGTCACACTATTTTATGGGAAATGAAACTAAGACCTAGAAGGGCTAAATGACTTGCTCAGGGTCACAGAAATTCATTACCTTTTTCCATGCTAAGAGTATCTGGGGTATGGAAATGCCCAGTACTTTGCTTTCTTTAAACTTTACTTGGATCTAATATCTATTTATAGGGACTACATTTTAGGATGGTCCTTGAAAAGCTTGAGTATATCCAAAGTGTTACTGATATAGTGAGAGGGTCCGAGACTTAAAGCTGAATGTATCTAGCTACATATTATTCTACATATATTAGTTGGAAGAAATAGTGATATTTGGCCTGGAGAAGAGAGGAGTTAGTGGGTACAGGATTGCTATAAATGTTGCTATAAATGTGTGGAAGAGAAATTAGACTTTTCTGCTTAGACATAAAAAATGGAACTAGAAGCAATGACATTAAGTTACAGTGAAGTAAATTTAATTTGATATAAGTGAAAACATTCAAATAATTAAAGCCTGTCAAAATAAAATGAACTGTCTCAAAAATAATTAATTTCCCATCATTGGAAGTCTTCAATCAGATGATAGATGAGAACTAATCAGGGGGGCTGTAAGAACAGAAACAGGTTGAAGTAAATGAACTCTGAGGTCATTTACAATTTGAGATTTTATTGGTCTATACTTCTGTGGTTCTCTTTTATCCAAGTATAAGCCATAAGGGAGCAGAGTATATGGAAGATAGTCAAAGGGAGACACCTTTCCTTTCTGTGTCTGAGAGGACTCATAATGAAGTAGCTCTAACCTCATGGAACAAAGGAAAGAATTCATTGTACCACATTGCTCCCCTGCTCAAAAAACTTCAGTTCCCCCTTACTGATTCTCAGATTAAATTTAAACTTCTTTGTTTGTTATTTAAAGCCCTTTGCAATCTGACTCCAGGCTGCCATTGTAGACTTCTTTCACAATTTTCCTCTTCTTTTGCATTATATTTCAGCCATCCTGGCCTAATTGGTCATTCCTGAATTCAGTCTTCAGGTTCCAATATCCATTCTTTCGCTCAGCCTGTATGTACTCCATGCCTGCAATGTCCTCCCTCATTACCTTACACTCTTGGAATTCATAGCTTTCTTCAAGACTGACCTCAAGAGCCAATTCCTCTTGAAAACCTTTCTGGATTCCCCTAGTTCTCAGTATTATTCATTTTCTCATGCTTATTGCATCAATTAATCTGTTTACACATACTATCCAGCAGGAGAATTTTGGCTCCATAAAGTCTAGGGCTTCTTCTTCATCATGACTAAAAAAAAAAAAACCTGCTTTGAATCTAGGAAGACTTGTGCTGAAGTTCCACATCTAATAAAATTGTCTGTTTGACAATTTCCCTATGCCCTAGGCAACTCTAACAACAAAAATTTCATTGAAAGTGTTGACCTTCATCAGTAGATCATGTTTCCTCACCTGAGAGTTTGCTATACTAATAAAATAACTGGTCCAGTTTCTATTCCTCTTAATTGACTGATTCATTTTGTTTATTTGTCTATTCTGCTTTTCCTGTTTGGTCATGTCTGACTCTTTGTAACTTCATTTGGGGTTTTCTTGGTAAAGATACTCGAATGGTTTTCTGTTTCCTTCTTCAGCTCCTTTTATAGATGAGGAACAAGGCAAACAGGATTAAGTGGATTGCCCAAGGTCACATAGCTAGTAAGTATCTGGGGCTGGATTTGAATACAGGAAAATGATCTTCCTGTCTCCAGACTACTGCACCTTTCCTAGCCCTATCTTTTGTGCCTGTCCTAGCCACCATTCTAACCCTATCCACTGTACCACCTAACTGCCCAATTATATTTGCTAGCACCTGGCAACAGGCCTTGCATGTGTAAATGCTTAGAAAATTTGAGGTTAATAGAAAGATTTATGATTATGTTATTCAATTACCCCCATTTCACAGGTGATTTTGAAATTGTGATTGGTTAAAAAAAAATAGTTGCCTGGGGCCCCATAAAGCAGCACTCTCAGTTAAAGCATTTTTGGGCTGTTAACTGATAAATAATTCTTCACCCTTTTTCATTGTTTTAGATGTTTTAGATGGGATTCAGTCTCTGTTAATGAGGGAGCTGAGTGTGAGGTGTGGGAGAAGGAAGTGCAGGCTATAAGGAATGGTAGTCAAGAATCAATTATCAAATATTAAGCAGGTTCATTTAGCAAGAAAGCCATCTGTGAACACTGGGGAAGGGATCAAAGGTGGGATGTGTGGAGCAAGTAGCCACCTCAGACACAATTAATTAGTCAAGATTCAGTAAATACGAGAGTGAAACAGGCCTCCTTGTTCTGAGCTGCTTTGGATAGTCTGTCAACATGAGGATTTTCTGACCTTTCAGGCTATCTCAACCTGTATATCAAAGGCCCTCTAGTAAGCAGCTTCGTACTGAATGATGAACTAAATACTGAAATGAAAGGCCTTGAGGTATCATATAAAAGAGACCCAGTGGGTATGGGAGGTAGGTAGTAAAAACTGAAATTAAAAGTGCTAGCTTAAACCTAGATTCTGTCATTGATATCCTATGGAACCTTTTTTTCAAGGCCAAACTGAGTCTCAGCTTCAGCTTTTAAGTAAGTGGATTGGACTAGCTGGTACCCATGTCCTTTTTGATCTCTGAGAAGCTGAGTGAAGGGAGTAAACATACAAATGAATATTAAATTTCATTCAACAAATACTCATTAAGAACCTATTCTGGGATCAGAAGATCTGAATTTGAGATTGTACTAATTAGCTCATTTTGTACTTTCGTCAAATTACTACATCTGTCTAAATTTTAGTTTCCCTATCAGTAAAAAAATGATAACAATGCCTTTCTACTTGGAGGGGAGGGGTAAGTATTTATTAAATGCTTGCTGTGTAGCGGGTATTTTGCTAAGCACCTACAACTACGATCTCATTGGATCCAAACAAAAACCTTGTAGAGTAGGTGCTTTTATTATGCATATTTTACAGTTAAGGAAACTGAGTCAGACAGAGGTTAAATGACTTTCCTGGAGTCAAGAAGCTAGTAAATAGCTGAGACAGATCTAAACTCAAATCTTCCTGACTCCTGATTAAATACTCTATCAGCTTCACCAGCTGCCTCTGAGGGCATCAGAAGAATGCTCTGTGCCTCAGATAAAACCCCACGTGTAAACATATCAAAACACAAATATCAAGTGTTGTTCTTATTAATATTACTAAGAGGGATATCTCATGCTCAGTATATGATGTTGTAGAAAAATATTATTGCACCAGTTCAAATACAGGACATCTGTTCACTAGAGGATCCCCCAAATGAAATACCTTTTAAAATAAACAATATAAGTAGAATCAATCTGTATCAGGTTTTATATAAAGCAGATTTGGGGTCAGGGAATTTTGATTCAAATCCCTATCCTGCTGCTTATTAATTTATGGTCTCGGGCAACTAGCTTCCCCACTCTGGGACTCAGTTTCCTCTCCTATCAACTGATGGAAATAGAGTAGATCTCTAAAACTCTTTCCTGCTCCAAATTCTACAATCTTACTCTGTGCCAATATTGGAAACAAGATCTGTACATTGACACAAGGATGATGGTGATGGTGATTTGCACCCCCTCAAGTGGGCATCTAGTTTCTGCTTGATTACCTCCAGTGACAAGGAATTCACTACAGGACACACAAGTACATACACATATAAAAGTGCAAATCATAGACTTTAAAGTGACATCTGTCATCATGTTAATATAAAAGTAAAAATTCATACTCATATTCTCTGTAAGTTCAATATCTGATATTACTGTTATTCATAAGTCAACTGCTGCTATTATAGTTAGTAATTGAAAGGCCGTCAGTACAAAGTGTTTTCCAGGGGAGGCAGATCACAAGGAAGATTTTGAGAGTCACGTGTCATCTTAAACCAAGGCTGTGTTAATGTGATTCCCAGTCACCTGCTGTCATACAACAAGGTTGCTGGCAGCCTCATGTGCCGCTAACTCCTAGACTCACCAGGCAATAGCGGTTTTGTTGGCAAGTAGGTTTCAACAGGTGTCATTAAGCAAAAGGCATGCAGCTTTTTGGGTGCCAGTTCTTTCTTAGTGGCACGACGTGATTCCCAAGAAAGAGATCTGAGCTCTGTGCTGGCTGCCCCTCCACACCCATGTTCATCTGGCACCCAGGAATCTTCTGAAAAGAAACCAAGCAACAGAGTGGGCATGATATTTGCCTAACAAATGGGCTTGATTAGAGGCAGCCAAGGGACCATCTGTGGATATCAAATGTGGCTAAGGATAGTTGGAATCCTGGACTAGAAAAGCCAACCTTCACAGAAATTTGGGGCAAAGAATTATATTAAAACACTGGTAGTGACAATAATTATGTACACGTATGTATAAGTGTGGGTGTTTACATACCATTTATAGGTTTTGCTA
>CM053588.1:92722365-92734909 GCA_028646515.1 Pseudochirops corinnae | reverse complement strand
GCATGGACTCCTTAACCTATGAACTATAGGTTACTGATTTCTAGAATAGAATAGTACTGAATCACAAATCTGGGGCCATGATATCAGTGACCAGGTATCCACTTAAGGATAGTTCACTTGAAATTATGTGAATTAGCTAGAAGGACTTAATCATGCAAAGTTGATTTGATATTGAAGAGAAAAAATAATACCCATTGTCACAATTCATTCTAGCAACAATGATTTGTTACTTATTGTTTGGAAAATTGGTGATGAGTTTATTTTAAAAGATTTCTCTGAATCTTCTGAAATCATATATTTCAAGAAATTTTTGCTTGAAAATGAGGAAAGTCAAGAGAGAATGGAAGATTGCAGATTTTCTTTCCATTATCATTGAGATTTTCAGAGGGAAAAATATACATATATGTATATATGTGTATGTAGACATACACACAGACACTTATAGGCATAGGCGCACACACACACACACACACACACACACACACACACACACACATAACTTCACTTGTTCTACCCTCAAATGGTTTCCCTCATTTCTACCATTTTTTTCTGGCCGTTCTTTAAAATAAATAATAAATAAATAAGTTTTCCCAGAAGGAAGTTATGACCTAGTTTAGCTTCACAGTCTAAGCCCTCTTTCTTCCATTTTCTCCTGTTTTCTTTTGAAATTGTCACTTCACAGCTTTAGCCTGAACATTGAAAGTCTCATTAAGAGTGATCCTATTTACTTGAACAGAACAAGACTGTGTGCAAATCACTGTTGCCAGTAAGGCAGTGTTTTTGGTCAAGATTTTTTTTTTTTGCTAGTCACTTTTAATCTGTGTGTCTAAGTACATTTAATGACATCCCTGTGATTCTCCTATTCTCTCTATAATCCAGGCTAAGATTTTCCAAGCTTGACAGTCTTTGTAAAGGCAAATTGACTTCATCAATAGCTTCACCTTTAGCTGACATGTCATTTAATGTGTTGGGAGGCCTATGCCTTCCATTTGGTAGGCTGTCTTCCTATGCAAAAAAAAAACAAACATCAATGACAAAAGGTCAGGGAATGCCAGGAAACAAGGGAATACTGTCCTAGAATCTTTGACAAAGCTAGAATTTAGAAAGAGGATGAAAATGATGGCAAAGTAGTACTTTGATAGATGATAGGATCAGAGATTTGGAGCTAGAAGGATCTTAGAGGTTGTTTAGTCCAATCTCAGCACTTTACAGATGAAGAAACTGAGACTCAACAAGCTTAAATGGTAGGTCCAAGTTCATATACTGATAAGTGGCAGAGAGAAGACTTGAGTCCAATCCCTTGCACTTGAAATCCAGGATTTCATTTTGTTTAATTCACCATACCAGGCTACCTTCCAGCTCTATCAATGGTCCTAGGAAATAGGAGATCTTTTCCTTCGAGTGAGATTCATTCATGAAGAGGAATTCCCAACTATGTCTGAGGAACTACATCTAAGAACTCAACTTTAGTCTAGCTATGGGAAAAGTGAACTATCTGCTTTTCTGAAACAGGAAGATATATAGCACTTTAAAGTTCATAAAGCACTGTACTCACCATAATTTTGTGAGAGAGGTAGTACAAACATTATTGTGCCCATTTTACAGATAAGAAAACCAAGGATCTATAGATGAACCATCATGCCTATGTATGTGTTCATCCTAGAAGACAAACCCAGGTCTCCTGATTCCAAAGCCATTTTTTCCTCTACATGCCTCTGTCTCAATGGGACTATGGTGCCATGTTCTCTGGAGTACAATTTATCTATTTTTCAACGGCATCATCATCAACAATAAATATGTTCAGAGCATCTATTATATGTAAGGAACTATGCTAGACATAAGGAATACAAAGAAGGATAAGACATAAAGCCTACGGGAATTTATAATCTTGTTAGCGATACAAATCTTTTATGTAAATTATAATTTTCTTGAGGACAAAAGTATTCTGCACTTAAGTCTTACTTATCTTTGTATTTTACACATGCTTAGTAATTTAAAAATGTGTTTATTGAATATTCATTTTGGATCAACTAATTTTTCTGGGGTCTCAGTTTCCTCATCAGTAAAATGGGCAGGATAAGATAGAAGAACTCTAAAATCCCTTCTGGTTCTCACTAGATCATACTATGAATGAATGAATGAATGAATGGATTGATTATCTCATAAAAAGAATGAAAAATAGCAACAAAGCTGTCTAACATGGCAAAATAGCTGTGCTGAGAGGCAAAAGAGTGAAATAGACAATGAATTTTTCAGATGTTTAGCAGGAGAGCTCATTGTGGCCTAAAGTGGGCAAGAGAGAATTTAAAGAAAATATGGAGGTTGGCCTGGGTCTTGAAACATAGGTAGGAGTTATTTAAGCAGAGAGCTACAAAAACTGGATTATGTATGCCCTATAAACATGTACAATAACAAACAACACGTATGTTTACATTTCCAAATCCCTTTTTCAGCTATACTAGTTTATTCCAGCATCTGTTAGAAACATTCCATTCCATAAGGTTTTGGAAATCTAAATTCCGAAGTGTGTTATAGATCACTTAGCAATCTACTCCATAATATATGAAGTTTATCTCATCTACATTGATTCCTTATTTTATTATAATTTTGTAGTAATTTTCCTAACCCCAAAATAAAATGCAAATCAGAGAACACCGTATTCTCAAAAGAATAAAAATTATAGGTGTCCCAAAAGAAAAGGGATGGATGTATGGTGGGTTGAAGTTGACTAATACAATATTATCACTTAAACAATTCTTTCATTGAATATGTGGGAAAATTGAGGTTAAATATATTGTTCTAGGTTGTACAGTAATATGCAGTTATAAAACAAATGCCACAATCTAGTTCTCTAGGCACTGAATCCAATGTTCTTTCCATGAGATCACAATGCCTCTGTATGTCATGGGCATTGTATATTGAGAAAAAAGACTAACATCTACCAGTATTTACAATAGATAATAAAAACTTAAGTCAATTTTTAGATGTGTGAACCACTAGTAAACTGTAATTTTATGCGACAATTCCACAGAGTACCTTGCTAAGCCTTGATAAGTTGTTTATGGGCCAAATCTTTGGAGTGAACACATGTCAACAGATGGATATATAGAGTCAAAATGTATTTTTAATGTCATATAATAGTATCTGTTATAATCAACAAACATAACCTTTGCTTACCAAAATTCTCCTGATTGAATTGTGTGATGATAATAAGATATAGTCCTTCATATGTGAATTCCATATTTGAATATATGCTCTTTGATTATAGGAACTGTGATTTGCCTTTCTTCATATTCTTAGAACTTAAGACATAAAATTTCTGACACAAAATGCTTAATAAATACTAGTGGACTGGTTGATAGTGACACTACATTAAAACCCTTTATTAATAAAACCGATTCCTAGATATTTTTCCCATAGTGAGGATGAATTTTCAGTGAACCATACATATTATCTCACAAAGCTCTTCATGAAACTAATAACATACCTTTATGAGAAAGGATTGATCAGAGTCTGGTATATGATTTGTGACCATGAAACAGGACAAAACTACCCAATGATTGAATTAGCATTTTTAACTAACTGAATTAGATCATTTGCTATATATTAATGTTGAATATCAGTAAATTTTAGAAGACTATGGTGCTCTGAAAGCTCCTCAGGAATACAAATTAAAATGCTTGAAGAGATGGCATGGATACACATATGTACATACACATCACATCTTTCACATATCACACATACATATATATGTGTGTATAATATGCATATGTATGTACATACACACATGTGTGTACACTATACCATATATTTAAATGTGTACATATATTCACTAAATAAATACATAATCTTTCATATGATGTAGAGGTGATATGAATGCATTCAAACATATGCATTTGTGTATACATGCATGTACATGTATATGTATGTACATGTACATACATACACATATGTGATACTTAGATGAATAGATAGATAGACAGACAGACAGATAGATAGATCACCTGACTCTGTAGATATATCTATACATAGATCACTGCTGGGGACTGCTAAATGTAGATTAGGACTGGTCCTAACACAGACCCTATATGTGGAAGGAAGCTATGTAATCAAATAGACTTTCAACAAGAAAGGAGGGAACATTAATTTCTTAGAATTCAGTGCAGGTTAAATATTTTCATAGTCCTCTGTGGGTGTGCTGAATGAAGAAGATGAATTTAAGGCTCTCAAGAGATAGTTAATTAAAATACTGATTGAAACATGTATGCTTATTGACTTACAGAATCTTCAAGGAGGACTCCTAGTATGGAATAACATGGAATTTTATAATGATAACATTTTACTTACACATTGTGCTAGCTGAGCTTTAATCAATTCATTTAAAGAAATTAAGAATTGGGACACACACTCACATACACCAATGAGCTTAATGCAAGTCACCTTTAATGATGTTTTATTTTTGTTTTATTCCTTTCCTAATGAATGATTATAGGCTTGTTTTTTCTCATTGCCACTTTTCAATGTCCTCGCCTTGTAACAAAGAATTACAGTTAAGCAAAAGAAACCAACACATTGGTCAGTTGTGATCACATGTGCCCCAGTCTGACACTGTAGTCCATCACTGCTCTGCCAATATTAGGGAGGTTTGTGTCACTGTCAGCCCTCTGAATTCAAGATTGGTGACTACACTGATCAGATTTCTCATGTGTTG
The DNA here is from genome assembly GCA_028646515.1 of Pseudochirops corinnae. Lineage (NCBI taxonomy): Eukaryota > Metazoa > Chordata > Mammalia > Diprotodontia > Pseudocheiridae > Pseudochirops > Pseudochirops corinnae. Next base: position 92,730,198 of record CM053588.1, on the reverse strand, counting down.
TTCTATGCAATCTTCCTTTCGGTTAGTGCAGTCTTCAAACCAGTGGTTATCATGGATCTGCCTCATTCTGCACCACTTCATTTAATTTCTGAAATGGCATTTTCCATTTTATTCAGAGGATTATAATTAGTTTCAAATCAGGGATATGTGCTCAATATTTTCAACCACTTCTTTGTTAAAAAATGTACATACACCATAATTGCAAGTTTCAAATGCATTATTGATGCTTTATTAAATCTAGACAACCAACAATAACAAAAACCAAAGTCTGATTTGTAGGGCACTTGCCACCCACAGTGAAAGCTTAACAATTGATTCTCATGAGCTAGCTCCTTCTGGCTTCCGCACACTCAAAGTTAAAGATCATTCTCCGATATTTTTCATCTATATAACCATGAAGAAATTACCTAATCTGTTAGGTTGAGGGTTTTTTTGAGCAGGAATATTTGTTGAAACTATTTCACAGTATTGTTGTGAGTATAGAATCCTTGTAGACTGTGAAGTACTATTTTGTAGTACTAAATATAAGCAATTTTTAAATCTTTATTCTGTCCTCAGTTACACTTCAAAAAGGTGGTAGAGGACCATACCCTGATGAACTAGGATTCACTCACTGCCTCCCAGACCAGCCCACAGCTTCTGAGGACGGACTCCCCGCTGGCTCCGTGCCTTGGGGAGAAGGCGATAGGGCCAAATACGCGGGGGAAAGAGACAGCGGGAGCGTCAGCGGCCCGGCCCCGGGGAGAGGCCGCTGCGCAGGGTGAATGTGACCAACCCCACTAGCCACCTCGACCTCCCTCCCCGCGGGCCTCGACCGAGACCACAGCAATCATGGCGTCCAGGGGCTGCGGCGACCCCATGCAGATCACTCTGAAGACCCTCCAGCAACAGACCTTAAGATCGACATCAACCCTGAGGAGACGGTTAAGGCACTGAAAGAGAAGATTGAATCAGAAAAGGGAAAGGATGCCTTTCCAGTAGAAGGACAAAAATTAATTTATGCAGGCAAAATCCTTAGCGATGATACTGCTCTATTGCTCTCAAAGAATACAAAATTGATGAGAACTTTGTGGTGGTTATGGTGACAAAACCCAAAGCAGCAGCCACTTCAACACCATCACCAGCTACAACTCAACAATCAAATCCTGCTACCACTACGACAGTTAGTTCGTCTACAGCAGCATCTGTGGCTCAAGCCCCAACTCCTTCCCCGGCCTTGGCTCCCACCCCTACACCTACACCTGTCACTCCAACACCAGCTGCAGCAGCTTGTGAACCTGTACCTACTAGTACTCTTAAGGAAGAGAAACCAGCAGAGAAGCTTCTACTGGCTGTTGGTATTAGCCCAACATCTCCTGACTGACGTTATGGGCACACAGAATCTTAGCTTAATGAATATCATTATGATGTCCACTTCTATGTAATGAGGATATTTCCACATCCTGGCCAACAGTCCGTACTAACATTGCTTTGCTGATGTGGATACAGTAATAACTCACTTATTCAGAGGCCGCCTATGTGGCAACCTCAACTATCTGGAACACCACCAAGAACCTGGCAGTAAGCAGAAAAAACAAAAACAAAAAAAAAAAAACAGAGACCTTTGAACAGCCAAAATAGGTGTCATAAGGTCCATAAGGCTCATGCCTTTTACTCATTGGAATACTCTTCATATTCTCATTCAAAACCCATTTGCTTATCTGGGGACACACTTAATAACTCTGGTTTTATAAAGGGGCTCCTTTTTGGTAGGAATATTGATAACAGCAAGAAGTGACAAGAAAGTATAACAAAGATAATATAAAAAGCATGCAGAATAACTGGGGAGGGAAAGCATTACCATTTAATTAAAGATAAATAATCCCCTAAACCTCAGTGATTGTTTCTTTTCTTCCTCTAAACCCAGTACAGTACGATAGAGTAATAATTTATTTGTGTCATTATTACTCTAAGTCACAGAAAGGGTTAAGTCTACTCTGTTTAAGAGGTTGGGGAAATACAAAATACAGTTAGAGAAAGACTTCTATATAAAATGGTTAAATTTTTAAAATGGATACTTTACATGGTGAGCTTCAGTTATCTAGAAAATTAGCATGTGAGAAACTCATTTCTCTGAGAGTGAATAGCCTAATTTAAAAAAAAAAAATTAAGTCCTATTCTGCATTTGTCCATTTAACAAGGATAGTCCTTTTGATAAGGTATTTCAGCATTTGTTTTTGAATAGTTGTTAAATTGAATACCAATAAAATTTCTTTAAAACAAAAAAGGTGATAGATTCAGAACCGGTTTAGATAGAACGAGCTTTAGCATAAATAATGCCAGAATTAGAATTGCTTGGAATTCTGGGCTCAAATTCCACCTCTAATGTTAAAGACATGGGCTAGTCACTTAACCAGAATCTCATTTCCTCATATGTAGAATGGAGATGATATTATCTATAGCAATTAGTTCACAGGAAATATGGTACATAAGGTGCTTTGTAGACCTTTGAATTCTGTATAATATCAGCTATTATTTTCATAGATCAACCAAAGTAGAAAAAAAAAATGGCCATTCCCCGATCTCGATAAAAAAGCTAGAAAAGTCAAATACTTTACTGACAAATAATAGTGCTTGAAAAAATGGAGTTTAAACAATGATTTCCATTGGGCCTGCTTCCAGAGTGAAAGCTACTCACAGTCAGTTTCCTGGTCCCAAGCCAGATCATTGGCCAATGCCTTTGAACAGTTGTTCTTGAGGGAATTGATGATATGAATGGAGAAATTCTAGTTAATCTGATTTACAAAGTGGTGCATATGATTTCTGCACTACAGGTTTCCAATTTCTTGTAAGCAAACAGTTTTTATTCTCTGATAAGCATGCCCAGAGAAATTTGCTCTCTTTTCAATTTGAACACATGGAGAAAGATTGTTGGTAAAGGTCACGTGACCTATTGCTTTTGGAATGGCATGAAGTTCAGGAAGTTTTATGACTAATTGGGGCAATTTTAGAAAACTTATAGAAAACACTGGTTTGATTTAGGTCTATGAATGAAAACTGAGTGCTTTGGAAACTGGTTGGTTTCCTGAATCATAGAATCAAGAAAGGGGAAGGGACTAAGCTTTTATATAGCATCTACTATGTGCCAGGCATTGTACTAAATGCTTGTTAGAAATGATATTTCACCTGATCTTCCCATCAACCTGGTAAGGTAGATGGTATATTGTTATTCCCATTTTAGAGTAGAGGAAACTGAGGCAAAGAAAGGCTAAGTGGTTTTCTTGGACTCATATAGCTATTGTGTCTGAGATTGGATATGAAATCAGGTGCAACACCAGCTTGCTTCAACACTTACTCTATTTTTCTCTCCTTGGATTTGAAGAGGGTTGGATTCAGGTGCATTTTGCAAGCACCAGGACCCCTCAATAGTCATGTAAGAGATAGAATGACTGATGTAGTTCTTGCACATCAGAAGTAAGGAAAGGTCTTGATGGTTGTAATTTCCAGCATCTATTTGATAGCTAAGGTTTCATGTAAAACATTGTGTCCTAATGCAGATGAAGATTTGAGAATTTTCTGCTCAGTGTAATGAATGGTCTCCTTCTAGTTAGAGGAAACTTGAAACCCAAAGTTAACAATATCATACTGTTTCCATCTAGAAACCAATCATGGTTACACAGTATGAGTCAGATGTGCTAGCATTCTCGAATATTCCCAACTCACCAACACAGAAGGATTTAGCACTAGATCAGGGACCACTGCCCTCAGAAAATTTAACTTGTAAAATGGTGGGTAAGATTACGCCACATTGTAATAATAACATTGAAGTTCCAATTTTACTCATTTCACTCAGATAGAATCCCAGAATATTTCCAAAATAGCATTTTTGTTCTCTCTTGCACTGATATTCGCTTTGTTTTCTGAATTTTTTTTTTATTTTTTTTTCCTTTGGTATCTCTCAAGAGGTATAAGCCTCTGTTATTTTTAAACACTTAAGGAGTGCTCAATTTGCTCCCATAGAATACATGAAATCTAAGACCAAATCAAGGATATCTTCCCATCCTTACAGTATAGCTTGGTTAATCCTAGCCTCTGGGGATGCAACCCTATACCTAATCTGGCCAATACAGCTCCAGTTAGCCTAGGTCCATAGCAGAGAATAATTTCAGAATTACAACTAACTACTACAATTCATATCCAACAAGAAAATCCTTCTATAACAAACCTGACAAATGGCTTCCAGTTTTTGTGTAAAGACCTCCAACAATGGGAAACAACTTTTTTCACCTCTTTCTAAGGCAGAATAATGAATTTAAAGCTGCATCTTTACCACATCCACCCACAGTTTCTATTTCTGCCCTTTAGGTCCAAACATAACAATTTTAATTACCCTTCACACTCAGAGAATCACAGAGAACTTCATAAGTAGAAGGTTCTCTGTAGCTGTGCAGTCTAATACACACCTTCAAGAGTATCCTGTCTGGAACATAACTGAAAATAGCCATCCATTTCTCAATTCAATAAATATTTAGTAAGCACCCACTATGTATGAAGCACTGTGCTATGCAATGGGGATAGAAATAAAAAAATAAAAAGAAATACAGTCCTTGCCCTAAAGGATGTTACTATCGAATGGGGGATGACAACACACAGAAGGAAGCCTGAAAGAGTGACACCAGAGTGTACTCGGCATGAATGCATAATGTTTTGTGGCATTGAAACCAAGCAGATCTGCTGATGGAGAATGGAGAGTTTTCTGACAAGTTCTGAAAATTCACAAGCCTCTATAAAGGAAGGCTTTGAAAGAAATCTACTGGTCCAACCTCCAACCCTCCAGTCCAATGGAAGAGATAACTGAGAGACTTGAAAAAAGTGTTGAGCATCAAAAAAACCAAGTCAATATGCATAGTGATGAGATTTCAGGTGGTCAGCTTATCCTGGGGGAAGCATGGAGTAAAATCAAGTAGAACTGCTGATAGAAAATTGGGGCCTCTAGTGAGAGATCATAATATCTCTCAAGGAAACATCTATGACAGTCTGAAATTTGTATATAACTTTTCATTTTATATCACATCTTCCACATGTGGCCACATTTGATGACCTTAAAGGACTGTTCTAAAGAGAATAGTGCAAAGAAAGATGAAACAAGCTGAGTCAGTATCAAAATGTGAAACTTCTGACTCCTTAGCTCCATGGGTCAGTTCACTATTGCATTCAGCAATTTTGTTTTCTGACATGTTACTTCCAGTTAGGCCATGGGGGAGAAGGAGAGGGATAAGGTGAAATGGACCTGTGATTTTATTATTTCCTTAGGATAGGGAGTGGCCAATGAGCAACCTGATCTGCAAACTGGTATTAGAGAGTGTCTGCAGCACTCATAGCCAGTATATGTCAAAAGTAGGACTTGAATTCTTGTCTTCCAAGATTAACTCCCTACCCATTACACCATACCATCTCTCCTTAGATTTCATGGCCTTAAGTTTTCAAATTGCCTGCATATAATTCCACATAAATTCTAAAATATAAAGACATGAAGAAAAAATAGATATTAATACTATATGTATCAGAAGAAAATAAACCTCACCAGATTCATGTCTTTTTAGGAACCACTATAACCTAGGGTTTTAAAAATGGAAAATGAGCAGAGATTGTTAAGCAGGATTTACTTGGTACTTTGGTTAGAAGTAACTTGAATATTTTAACTATCCCTGTCTCAAAAAGTTGGGCCACTACAAATTATTCAAATATACATTTGCTTACACAAAAACTAGACTCCATGGGTTTAAACAAATGCTTAATCAAAATTCATATTTTAAATATATTTTCATAATAAAATTGATATTCCACACTTTTACTAATAAGTGAAAGTTAGCTTTTAGTAATGTTTTGTTTGTCTTGTACATATGTTTGTCTTGAATTTCTTTAAACTTTCTGTTTATAAACTATGAAATAAATTGTTCAAAATCAAAAGAAAATCCTAATTGGGCTTTTAGTAGGTACAGTGGAATATATAGACTTACATCATTATCACTGCCTTCAAAGAGCTAACACTTTTGTTGAGGAGATAGGGTTTATTTATATGAAACAGGAAACATTCAAGTTAATATTTAAATGCTACACTTGATGGAATAGATTTTATCTATTAAACATAAATATAAGATAAGGACTAAAGAAATGAAAAAAAATGGGATGCTTGAGTTACCATTCCCTTCTGAATATTCACCATTGAGCCATCACAGGGTTAGTTCAGCGTTTGAATGAAGGAAAATGGATTTTGTAAAGTCAGTATACTGCTTATCACAGATGTGGCACATTCTACCAAGAATATTGCTTGCTAAAGACACACCTTTCCAAAATCTCCTTTCACAAACAGCAAGAACTCATCTACCCAACCATCATTTTACTCTTTAACTCTCCCTCCATTTCCATTTAGAAGGGGAAAAGAAGACATAAAGGAAGAAATTAATATCATCTAGCATTGCTGGAATATTCCTGGAAAAAAAAAAAAACTGAGGCATTAGTGAAGACTCTATTTTATGAAGATCTTACATCATGTGAAAAAATGTTATATAAGAAAAAAAGGATGACAAAAGCAGACAATTATGTTGAAATTAAAGAAGTAATATACATTCTTAAAGCTGATCAATTACATGCTTTCAAATAGGCATTGCAATAATGGGCCCTTGTATGAAACAGATTTTATTCCAAAGTCATGCAGCTCTGAACAGATGTATGTAAAAGAGAAGGCATAATGAAAATGAGGAATAGTTCCCAACTTCCCTCAGCACTTCAGATGTATATATGTTTTTCTTTTTTTAGTTTTTGAAGGGGAGAAGGCAAGGCAATTGGGGTTAAATGACTTGCCCAAAGTCACTCCGCTGGTAAGTGTGTCAAGTGTCTGAGGCCGGATTTGAACTCAGGTCCTCCTGACTCCAGGGTTGGTACTCTATTCACTGTGCCACCTAGCTGCTCCTTCAGTTGTGTATTTTACATTTTCTGAAAGGAGTACAGAGTGACAAAATCTTGTGGAAATGAATGATGCAAATGAAAATAAAATTAAAAAAAAAAAAAGAAGCACAGAGTGATACGTCATCCACATACTCTATTGCTAACAAAGCAATGTCAAGAGATTGAAGAAGGTCCTCAGCCCATTGGGTGATCTCTTGTTCTCACCTTGTGAGAAGATTTGGAAAATAGTCAAGCAAGATAGTCAGGAATGGTTGTGCTAACCTCTTCAGCACTAGAGCACATGAGACTCACTGGTTCATTGAAATATTGACATGTCAGAGAAAAAAAAAACTTATAAATAAGTATCTAGAAATATCTGTGGGCTGTCAGTCCCAAATTGGATGGATAAAGACACATTGTATGTTACAGGCTCCATTTTAAAGGGATTTCTACATTAATAATAAACTCAGTTGCAGAAAGAATAACATTACTTCACAAATGATGATGATGATGAAGATAAAGGTGAAATTATATAGTATTTTAAGATTTATAAAGCATTGTATCTATTATATGTAAGATCCCATGAGAGAGTGGTGGGATTCAGAAAGGAGTATTAAACATGGGTCCTTGGATTTAGAATGAGAAGACCTGCATTCGAATCCTGATTATGATACTTCCTAGCTGTGTGACTATGGGTAAGTTACTTCTCTCTACATCTCAGTTTCCTCCTTTTTAGAATGAGGGGCCTGGCCTTGTTATGGGAATCTGAAGATCTTCCCTGCCCCTAGGCCCTTTGCTAAAGTGGCTACATGACTTTGAGAACCTTCCCAGATTTGAAAGTATATTCTGTGCCCTAATAGGCTGAATGTGGTCACGTGGAGCCTGTGGCGCCAGGCTTGTTTTTTA
>CM053588.1:92709452-92722265 GCA_028646515.1 Pseudochirops corinnae | reverse complement strand
ATGCCCTGATGTGAGGTTTTAGTTTGGGGCTCACTTTGAGAAGAGTTGTGTGATTTGGCCAGAAGAGACTCTGGGCAGCCGTTGAGCCCCCAGCTGTGAAAAACCCAGATGTTGGTGCTTCCCTCTCTGGTAACTGACTAGGTAACTGATGTAATGGTCAGATGCTGGACGCCGTCTGCTGATCAGTTTCTCTATCTGCTTGTAACTTCTGTTTGTATTCTCTGAAGTTCAGGGTGCTGACTTTTCCCCCTGAACTAGGTAAATGATATGTTTGATTAAAGTAAGATTGTTAACCCATTTTGAGCTGCTTTCCTTTAGAAAAGCAGATCTAAGAACCTGTGCTTGTAGCCACCCTATGCTAGGGTGCTTGCTGTTACAGGCCTAGACAGTATTTGTGATTTATTTTAGCTCTTTATCTGTGATCCTCTGATTCCACATTTCCCACTTCCTCTAAAATATCATAATCTGGATGATGGGATCACATATGCACTCACATGTGAAATGTGTAACAATGGAGCATCAACATATTATATGGAGCAAATGAATATCATCAGAAATGTGGGTCTGTGTGATAGTAGTAGAAAAAATCTTCCGATTTGAAGCTGTATAATCTGGGTTCAGATTGCAGTTCTGTGTGACCTTGGGCAGTTCAGTTTACACTTAGAAGTTTCTGCTTTCTCTTCCATAAAATAAGTTAAAATTCAGTTACTTCCTTTAGCTGGAGGCTCATTTTCTTTAAATCTCTTAGAGTCTGTATCTGTGGGATCAGATAAGGATACATTTTTGGAAGGAGCAGGATCAGGGGCACTTGGTTCAAATATTGGGAAACTGATATAATCCAGTTCTCCACACTTCTCATCTAAAAGCTGATAAAAGTCATAATTTTCTGCTTTGATATCAACAGTATTTATCTCCAAGGACTTGCTTCCTTCTACAATGATAGATACCAATAGATACAGTTTAACTATACTATGGCACAAGACAGGAGGATTTTTTTTAGGTTCCAGCATTTCTCCTGATTTAAGTAGTAAGAAATTCCTAAGAGTCCTAGAAATTCTGGAAAAGGTGATGTTGTTTGGTTGTTTTCAAATCTTTGTGACCCTATTTAGGGTTTCTTAGCAAAGATACTGGAGTGGCTTGCCATTTCCTTCTCCAGCTCATTTTACTGATGAGGAAACTGAGGCAAACTGAGGGTTAAATGACTTTCCCAGGATCATACAGCTAGTATGTGTCTGAGGCCAGATTTGAATTCAGAAAGATGAATTTGACACTATCCAATGCACCACCTATATGTTTCTATATATGTATGTGTGTATGTATGTATGTATATATGTGTATGTGTATATAGTATGTTGTCATATAGTTTTATTAACTTCTTTGCACAAGATCCTCTACTAAGTGCTGATGATATAAATGAAGCTATGATAGCCTCTAGATTTTCATATACATAAATACATACATACATACATATACATACACACATACATATACATACATACACACACACATACACACACACACACACGCTCTGGATTTAATCAGAAGGCCTTGGTTTGAATCCCAGCCCTGCTATTATATACTCTCCATGCGATGTTGTACAACTCACTTAATCTGACTCAGTTTCCTCATGTATAAAATGCATTGGCTTGTTGTGTTGTTTTTCAATAACCTTTGCAAATTGTAAGATTCTCTGATTCTGTGTTAAATAACTAGGGAAGGGAGAGAATGTGATTAAGTGCCAAAGGGAGCAGTGCAGACAACGAGCACTTATAGGTCTTTGGAGAATGCAGAAGATTAATAGCTGACATTTAGAGAGTACTTCGCAACAGTCTGAGAAGGCATCATGGAGGAAGTGAGACTTGGTCAAGGTTCTGAAGGATAGATAGGATTTGGCTGCTGGTGAGGAGGGAGGGAGGGGATTACATGACATTTATCCATCAGCTGTGCTTAAAAAGGCAGACAGAGCACCAAGAGAGATAGGATTTAACTCCCCGCACATTTCCCCCCTAAAGGCTAATCCTCCTTTTCAGATTAGTTTTGCTTTTGAATTTATAGGGATGGGAAACTAGTTCAGTGTTCTAAATCCATTCTCTAAATGTTATCAAGTTGAACCATGCCAGGGCTTCAAGTGAAAAAGATTTTTTTTTTCCTTCTCTGCTCTCTTCACTTACTTTAAACAAAAAGTAGGTTGCAAATTAGGAAAAGATTTTATTTTCTCTAGTTATGTTTGTGAAAACTGGAGAAGAGGGAAGGTAGCTTTTACTATTTGTATCTAAATAATAGAAGTAAAAACAGTAACAAATCAGAGGGATAAAGCCACTAGGCAGAATGTATTTAATATATGTAAAGTGTTTTCTAGACTTTAACACAATAGATAAATATCAGTTATAATACCAAAATTATCCATATTAATCAAAACAAATTCCCTTTGGGAATAGAAAGAATGAACACATGAAATATCACTGTCACTGGTGTACTTCCCAACACTTCTGTTCCCAATGCTAATGACACCTGAACCACATAATAGCTTCTTCTAAGCCAGATTAATCTTCCCTTACAAACTAAACTCTTCTTATCTTTATAGTCTTACTCTTTACTCCAGGCAGCTACAGGGCACAGCGCATAAAGAGCTAGCTTTAGAGTAAGGAGACTCATCTTCTTGAGTTCAAATCTGGCCTTAGTCACTTCCTAGCTGTGTGACTTTGGAAGAGACACTTAACCTTATTTGTCTCAGGTCCCCATCTGTAAAATAGGCTAGAAAAGGAACTGGCAAGGCACTCTAGTTTCTTTATTAAGAAAACCCGAAATGTGTCATGAAGAGTTGGGTACAACTGAAAAAATACTGAACAACATTTTACTCCTCTCCATACGATCTGAGATCCAGCTAGAATGGCTTACTTACTGTTTCTTGAACACAACACTATTTCCTGACTCTTTGACTTTGGACCTCATACCTGGAATATCCTCCGTCCTCACCTTGACCTCTTATCTTCTTTCCTAGCTTCCTTAACTATAAATTCATCTGTATGAACTTTAGGTCACCTTCTGCAGGAGGCCCTCCCCAGTACTCTCCTTTCATTTAGTCTCTACATACATATCTTGAATATGCCCAGTTGAGAAAATGTCTGTCTCATTAGAATATGAACTTGATGGCAGGGATATTTTCTCTTTCTTTATATCCCCAGAATTTAGCATAATGCCAGACAGGTAGTAAGCACTTAACAAATGCTTGTTTAGTAATGTTTCCCTCCAAACATTTACCAGTAGTAGACAGTTCAAGGACTCCTCTGGATCTACTCAGTACATTCTAACTGATGATTCAAGGTTCTCCAAGGTCTGCCTCCAATCTCCCTTTTTAGCTTCCTCTCACACAACCTACTCATGTTTGCTGTGCTCTATACAAACTATCCTACCTGCTTTAACCCAAATATGTCCTAAGCATAGCAAGCCTCCTGATCTCTAAAAAGCCTACACCAAATCTTAAAATTCGTATTAAAATCATGATCTTAAAATCTTACCTGTCCTTCAGATACAGTTTAGCAACCTGCCCTCCTTCAAAATTTCCCTGATTATAGGAACCAGAAATGTTTTCTTCCACTTAACAAATTTTCAGCAAATTGCCTTCATATAGAACATTCTGTTCTGAATGATAGTTATTTCTCTCCAACTCTTATCTTCTGTGTTATATTATAAGATCCAGTGGAAGTTAGGTAATGCAGTGGCTAGTCTCAGACAGGGATTCAGGAAAATCTGAGTTAAAGACATGTCTCTGATATTTATTTAGCTGTATTACCCTGAGGGATAAGTCACTTATCCTCACTCATCCTCAGTTTACCCATGTGTGAAATGTGGATAATGATAGCATCCATCTCACAGTGTTTTGAGGAAGAAAATGGATATCATATGTAAAGTCCTTTGCAAATTTCTATGTTCTATAAATTACTAGTTATTTTTTATTATTATTCATGATGGCAGGAATAGCATGTTATTTAATATTTGTATACTGAATTGAAATTTTATTTTAATAATTGCATTTCCCCTTTTCCATTGCACAGCGCATATAATACAGCTCTCTCTCTGTCTCTCTCTGTCATTCACATACACAAAGCTATCTGTTTGAGTTTCTGTGCTTTTCCCACTTTCACTGATATTTGATTTCTAGAATATCAACTTGGTTACTTCAATCTTTAAATCATCCTTACAAAGTACAATAGTGTGACTCAATATAGGGACAAGCCTGACCAATGTGATCAAATATATTGTGAACATGGACTTGTTCATGGGCACTGAACAATGCAGAATACCACCACAGCAGGACTTGTGCCCTTTCATGATATTAACTTACTAAGGATGCTTTAGAAATATCTGTTGGGAATAAGACTACCATTATAATAATAGAATTAAATCTATAGACTAAATCTCTTGACAGGTCAAGGTGTAATGGTAATGGAATTTAAAGATCCCCCTGTGTTGGCTTGGTTTTCAGGTTTAGTGTTAAAACCCAGAGCTTTTGAATCCCACTTTGGGATGGACTTGTTGACATGAAAAGAGAGGGTTGAACTGGGAGGAGCTGGTGCCACGTATTTAGAGACAGGCCCAAGCTGAGAGAGGCCAGAAGAACTTTTGGGAAGCAGTATCATGGAGGCAGAGAGAGAGGAGAATTGCCAGGGGCCAGAGTTGCTGAGAGACTGCTGAGGGCCAGGTGGAGCTGCCCAGGACTTTTGAGAACTGCCACCCAGAGCTGCCAAGGACTGAGGAGGCATGGCTATTTTGATGTTGTTTTGCCAGATTCGTCTGCTGATGAAGGACAGTGCCGTTGTTGCAGAGGTCCTGGAAACTTGCTGTTGGTTTAGAAGCCCTGAAGAAGGATTTTCTAGTTGTATGTGCACAGAAATCCTGGAAGAGGGTCTTGCAGACATTTTCAGGGGTTCTGGGACTGTTCTGCAGGCAGCGAGTGACTTGATGAGGACAATGGCAATGTATATTGTGGCTTTGTTAAGCTTTGCCTCCCCAGGAACAGATATTGCTGAGAACTTGCCTAGAGTCAAGATGAAGAAAAGATTTTTCCTTGGATATTTAATGCTGTGATGACAACCTTGTTGTGGCTTGGGGTAGATGGCCTTTAGGCTCTTCATTGCCCTTTGAGAAAGTGCTTGGTGGTAATCGATGCCATTGTAATTCAGTTGTAATCCAGGGGTGGAAAACTTTTGACTTTTTTGTGCTCTGTGACTGACCAAATTAATGTACTTTGTTTATGATTGGAAACTAATCTCCATTTGAGAAGAGAGACTTTGTGACTGACTAAATGAATGTACTGGCCAGGGCTGGGGTACTTGGACCTTGGTACTTTGTAATTTAATTGAGAACTTGCTAAATCACTGAGTTACATTGTATTTTGATTTTCTCTGTTCTGTGATTATTTTGCCTTAATTTGACACTGAAAAAAATAGAGAATTACTATGCTGGTATTCCAAATCTTGGAAGTTGCCTTTGCTTGGCATTACACAAGGTCCCAATGATAAGACATGAAAAAATACCTTTTGGGCCACTGAGTTCAAGTTTGACATTAAGTGAGGAGACTAAGGCCAAGGAAATAAAGTCACTTGGCTGGCTAACTGCCAGACTATGGACTGGAACCTGGTTCCTCAGACTCTAGAGCCCTCATTCTTTCTAAAATGCTATAAGCCTTACTTACTTATTGTTACTTACACACAATACACCATCTTTTCAAATTTGTGCCTTTTCCCTATCTGTCTGCCATTGCTGGAATGTTCTCCTCAATCACACTTCCAAGCTTCCTTGGTTTCCCTCAAAATTCACTTTGAATCCTACCTTCTGTGGGAGACTATTCCCAGTCCCCTCCAGTACAAGTATCTTTCTTCTGAGATTAATGTTTATTTACACTGTATCTTGTATGTGCAATTTTTTGCATGTTGTCTCTCCCATTAGAATGTACTCTCTCAGAGGCCAGGGAACCTACTTTTGCCTTTCTTTGTATTACTGTCAATGACAACAGAACCTGGTTCACAATAGGGGCTCAGTAAGTACTTATTGAGTAACTCACTGATTGATTACACTAAGTAGGTTGTTTAAGGTTCTGTCTTGCTTCAATTTGGAGTTCTTAACCACATCAGTCACAGGTCACTGATTTTTTTCAGCTAAGACCTATTAAATCATTAAGAAGTTTTGATCTTCAGGAGAAAATACCCATACTGATGAAACCACAAGTAACAACTCAAATATTGAAGAGTATGGGGCTGGCTACACATGATTTTGACAGAGAAAATATATGATACAAATACAAATCATTTTGAAGTTTTAAGGATTAATAGATTCATCATGGACAATTAGGGACAGGATAGATCTCTAGGCCAGTTCCCTCATTTTTACAGGTGAGGAAACTGAAGCCCAGAGACTTCAAGGTCACACAACTAATTTGTGGCAGTAGGGGTGCTGAACTCCATGTCTCCTAAGTATTGTTTCAAGAGCTTTTTATTACTACTCTAATGATGACATTAATGAAAAATAATGAATGAATAAACCCTTATGTATAATTGCCATTGTGTTTTCTGGGTCCTGTAATAATGCACTAGTATGAATGGTCATAGGACAGAGGGCTATTAATTCTCTTTCTAGGAAGCATCACTGACAGGCAAATACATAATAATGGATTACTTGAATTAGATGCTCAATTCAGCCACAAGTCTGTGGGATAGTCATGGAACAGAAAGATGTGGTGGTCAGGGGGATGGTCAAGGAAAATCAATGGAGGAGTTGCATACTGGACTCTTGCCTAAAAAAGCTGCTGAAGGGAAGGATTCAGACCCTAGTGCCCAAAGCAAAAATTAGGGATGTCAAAGAGAAATTTGATGAAAAGGAGAAGGGAAAAAAGGAAAAAAATGGCACAAGCAGAGCTAGGACTGGGCATTTGTATGTCCTAGAAAAGGTCAAAAAATTCTGTGTCTCTCATTAATAAGAAGTGCAAGCACATCACAACTGTTTAAAGAATAGTTTATTTGGGTAAAGTGACTGTCACATAAGTTCTGTATATCATCAAAGAAATGCCTAAAATATAACATTTCATCATTGCCCAATTCATTTTGGACAAATGACATTTTGCAGCTGTGCTTCCAAACTCTGGGGTTTGCATTAAAATTATGTGCAGGTCAAAATATCAATACTCCATTGAATCCAGAACTAGTGAAGATGTGTGGCATCTGCACGTTCCCATTTTTTACAACTCTTGTCCATTGGTGGGAGTTGCAAATGGGTAAATTTAGGTTTGATAACAGGATCAATTTCCTAACAACTGGCGCCATCCCAAAGCAAGATGAACTGCCTTGAGATTTAAGTGTCTTCCTCTCAGAGATCTTTCAGACGATTGCTATTTGTTGTGTATATTATAGATAACATGAAGGGGGTTGTTGTTTTTCAAGTATAGGTTGGACCAGAATGTCTGTCAAAATCTCTTCAAGCTTTGAAACTCTGTCCTCTTGTGTATCCTGCATACTCCCCAGATTATCCATTCAATCCCCTGGAGGTTTTCTTCTACAGTAAACGTCCTTAAAATGTGATCTGTGAACTCCTTTGTATGTCCATAAGTATATGTGCATATGGATATGCATGTATATGCATATATATGTGCATATACACATAGAATTATTTCAATATAATTGGTTTCCTTTCTAGGACTATTTTGTGTGTTTAGAAATATCATTCTAAGAAAGATATTATAGGCTTCCCCAGATTGTTAAAGAGAATCATCATCAATATCATCATCATCATCATCATTATCATCATCATCATCATCGTCATCATCATCATCATCATCATCATCATCGCCACCATCTCTCACACACACCCATGCACGCATTCCCATGTGCGCTCACATGCATGCAGAGGATTACAAATCTATATGGTCTTTTAGCATTCCATTAGTACCAGGGCAGTACTGAATCTGCCTATCTTTTATGCATTTTGCTTAGTAAACTACTAGCCTACTTGCTTTTCCAGTCATATTTTCCCTGAATGATCTATAACATGCTCCTAGCATAGTACCTATCACATAGAAGTTGCTTAAAATATTTATTGGATTTCTTCAATATGCTATGTCTTAGGTAGAGCCTACTTACATCCATTTTATCTCTCTCTGTAACCAATTTTCTTAGCCTCCTTTCATATCCGCAGTGGCAGTGGCAGAGGCAGACTAACAGAAAGGAGAAGAAAATACTAAGAATGATCTTTTTTCTAAATTTTGTAAACAATAATTTGTAAAATTAATATGTTGCACTTGCTACCTTTTTTTTGTTGTTGTTGTTAGCTAGATGTCAATCTATCTTGACTACCTATGGTCTTCACTCTAGAAGAACATGTCATTAAAAAGATTATGTGGCATGGTGTCCAAACCTCTCACCAGCCTTGTCATGCTTCTTTGAATGAGTTACAGTTTTTCATTGTCTTACCTAAAATGTGGCAAAAAGAAGGAAACAAATTATTTCAGATGTATAACCAAGGCAGAAGACAAAATGATCATCATATCCTTTGTTTTAGACAAGGCAGTTCTATTAATATAAACTAAAGTCTTTCCAATTTCTTTGTTCTGGTTTAGATGATAGTGTTAACTCTATTCCTTGGCATTTAAAAAGATTGTTTTTATTTCCTTTTTTCCTCCCGAAGTGTTGTATAGAAGGTAAGAACAATTATTATTTAGGATAGTGGTGTCAAATTGAAATGGAAATAATGGCCACCAAACCATCTATAAACATACCATGTTGACTTAAAAATGACATTAGTATTATCTGCCTGTTATATTTTGTATTTAAAAACTATTTCCCAATTACATTGTAACCTGATTCTAACCATGTTTAGGAGTGGTCCTATCTTTAACATTTCTGAGGGTCACACCCTCATCAGCTCCCTCGGGGTGATTCTTCTTTGTGGGCATAGATGGAGCTACATTGTAGGGTTGATGTCCTAAAGTACAGGCTAGCCTAATGTTACTCAATGTAGTATTTTCCATGATAGAAAGATTCCCTGTCCCTGTAAGCAGCATTCCAGAGGATACATCCTTGTCAGTTTCCCCTAGACAGTGATTATGGTTATGCTACCCCAGATTCCCAGAAAATTGTCTAAACCAAGAAACTAACACATTTTTACAGAGATCTATCAATGCTTAATAAAAGTAGATTCTTGATTTTTTTTTTCATTTATATGCAATAAGCTGATAGGTTTTGTTTAGTTTTCTCTCATCACTGTATCAATTAGTAGATAGGCAGCCTATCTCATTGAAAAGAGTACTGGACTTGAAAGTCATGAAGGCTGAACCTTAGTCCCTACTCTTCCTCTAACTGTCTGTGTCACCTTGAGCTAATTAGTAACCTATCATCTCTGGGCCCTAATTTCTTTGTAAAGGGAGGGGGCTATACTAGGTCTTTTTCAGTGTCAAAATTCTATTATTCTTCATTTTAGATTGCTTAAAAATTTCTATATGCATAGGTATAATATATACATATAGGCAGCTAGACCAGTGGTTCTCAATCTATGGGTTGAGACCCCTTTGGAATCGAACAACCCTTTCACAGGGGTCACCTAAGATCATTGGAAAACATTTATTTCCAGTGGTCTTTGGAACCTCCTCTATCCATCTCCAGGTGGATCCACCCATACGCAGACATGCCCACATACAACTATTAAAAGGTTGTGGCATTAGGAAGGTTGAGAACCACTGAGCTAGACTAATATTATATAGATATACATATTGACAAAATCTATATAATAATATAATAAAAGTGACATAACAGAACAAACTGTAGTACATGGCATACTGTGGCATAACATGGCATGACATACCAATGATATGTGACACCATGCCATGCCATACCAGAATAACATAGTATGCTATAACATAACACAACAAAAAAGAAAACAAAATATATTGTCTCAAGTATCTAATGTTGTTTTAGGTACAGAGATTCTCTCTATAAAAACAGATCAGCAACTTATAGTTATAAAGAGTTACATGAGTCACCCATAAATTTAAATGACTTTCCTAGGATCAAACAGCCAGTAAGTTAATATCAGAGAAATAAATTGAATTCAGGTCCTTCTTACCCCAGGCTATCTATCTATCTACTCTTCCCTGTAATGTGTTGTTATGGTTATGTTACACTGTATTGTGTTGCATTATTTTTTTTGTGTTATATTACATTATGTTATGTTTTTATGTTATGCCATTCTCTGTATGCTAATTAACAGAACATTGCATATCCTTATCAAATTAATGCCCACAAAAGACTTTCCACACATAGTACCAATGTCAATTGATGGGTATAACAAGTAATTTACCAAAAAAAAAAATAATTGAGGATTTCTATCACCATTTCAAATATACCTTTCCACACGAGCATTGTCACCAACCCCTAGGAATTCACTCATGTAGGTCAGTCACAATCTCTTTCAGAAAAGACTTTTTAATTGCTGCTTTCATGAAATCATAATTCTGTCTACCTCAGCAAAGAAGTTGTTTCATTAACATTGGCCAATCAATAAGTAGTCAAGGAAGGTCCAGTATGCAGAAGAGACTTAAAGGATATCATTAGAGGCATTTGTGAGTAGAAAAGAAAATAGGAAGATCCTTTAGTGAGACTGAGGGATAACTGATAAACAGCCCCTTTGGCATTTACATAACATCAACAGATTTAGAGGAAAGTTTCTGGCATGTGGGATGAAACAAAGCCCCAGGAACTATTTATAGAGGATATGGATAAACTTGGGAAAAAATAAAGAGATAGGGATGGCCTGTGACCCATCCTAGAGAAGAGATTACCTATGTCAATGAGGTCACAAAATTATCGAAGCATGAAGGTCACCATATATATGGTACTGGGCTAGGTGTTAAGGGATTTAAAAATGACTGACATAATCGCTACTGGCTCTTTAAGAGTTTGGTGATGATATGTAGAAATGAAAATAAATAATAGTAAGGATAACATATGCTTCAACAAATATGCCTATGTAGCAGTGCCTGATCAACCTTCAAAATATAGTTTTAGTCATATAATGCAATTATTCAAATATCTTCAATGGCTCCCTATGGATTAAAATCTAGTTTTCTTGGCAAGACTTTCAAGACTCCACAATCTGGTGTTGATGTGTTTAGGAAGCTATCACTGTAGAGTGGAAAGGGTACCAAACTTGGAAGCAGGGAATCTAGGTTTTAATTCTAATTCTAACACTCATCATCCATATGACCAAAGGGAGTTTCTTCAACTCAGTTGCTTTTTCTTTCAAGTGGAATAATAGCACCAACTCACTAGATTGTTATGACAAAAGTTCTTTGGAAAACATTAAGTCTATAGGAATTGAGTTATTGTAGTGTTTTCAGTTTTATCTTTTAATTTTACTCCCTCTCCCTGAACCCCCCCTCCCCCCCTCCACACACACACGTCAATGCTCTAGGCAAACTGGAACTAGATAATTCGCCATGCACATGTCTGGTGAATTTCTGGTCCCAGAATGCCATATGCCCAGAATGAGCCCATTTCTAACTCTATCTTCTGAAGTCCTTTCCATCCAAAATCCAGCTCAAATGATAATATTATCTTTTTGAGGAAAATTTTTTTCTGATTCTCACATTTGGTTATGATCATTCTTCCCTCACACCACATAGAATTTTGTCTATAGTTCAAAGAACCTGAGAAATAATTGAGTCCAAAACATCATTTTACAGATGAGGAGTTGTGACTTGGACAGGATGAGTAATTTGCTCAGTGGTACACAGGTAATAAGGAGAAGAGTTGAGATTCAAATAGAGACCCTTTCATTCCAAATGAAATCTCTGGACACAGTTGTCTCCCTTATTAATCTGGAGGATTTGTAAGGGAAAGACTGTATCTTTTGATATTTCCCCCATACAGGATTTGGAGTCAGATGACAAGGATTTAAAGTCTGCATCTGCTTTGTTCTGTGACCTTGACCTAATCTCTCTGGACCTCAGTTTCTTCATCTGTAAAATGAAGTGGCTAGACCAGGTGACTTCTAAGGTCCCTTTCAGCTCTAAATCTTTGACATTGTGATCCCCCAGTGCCTATTATGGAGTGTTCATACACACACACACACACACACACACACACACACACACATTATGGAATAGGATAGGATTTGTGAATTCATTGATATACGGAACTATCAGAGAGGTAATTCTTCTACAAGCATATATCACCACCTTCTCCATGATTTGCATTCTCAGAGAGCTGTAGACCAATTGACTACTATAGGGTCATAGAACTAGTGTATATATGAGACAGTACTCAAACCCAGGTTTTCCAGGCTTTTAGGCCATCTCTTTATCCATTTTGCCACACTATGCTTCTCAAATGTACATGCATGCATACACACACACATACATACATATATCTATATATATATATGTGCGTGTTGAAACACTAGCTGCTAGACTGTAGCTGTAGATTATAGCCAATAATACTTATGCATTTCTTTACATTAAGTATTAGAATATATACCTCAGTCATCCAAGGATATCAAAATTTTATCTGTCTAAAGTAGTGCTCCAATTATAATTTTAAAATCTCTTTTCTCTTGTGGATTGTCGGATTGGTACAAGTATTTGTCCTGTTGTATCAGCAAGCACCCTAGCATACCTAGGGCGGCTGCTAGCACAGGTTCTTAGATCTGCTTTTCTAAAGGAAAGCAACTCAAAATGGGTTAACAATCTTACTTTAATCAGTCAAACATTTATCATTTACCTAGTTTAGGAGAAAAAGTCAGCACCCTGAACTTCAGAGAATACAAACA
>CM053588.1:92668758-92708952 GCA_028646515.1 Pseudochirops corinnae | reverse complement strand
AGAGTCTCATCTGGCCAAATCACACAACTCTTCTCAAAGTGAGCCCCAAACCAAAACCTCACATCAGGGTGTATATATAGCCTTCTCCTGGCTTGGAGAATGTCACAGCCCTCTGGACCCACTGCCCAATCACAAAGCTACAAGGCACAGGCATTCCTGAAAAACAAGCCTGGCGCCACAGGCTCCATGTGACCACATTCAGCCTATTAGGGAACAGAGTATACTTTCAAATATCCAAGGGTCCTCAGGGTCACATAGCCACTTTAGCAAAGGGCCTAGGGGCAGGGAAGATCTTCAGATTCCCATAACACCTGTTTCCTTTTTTCTTTCTTTCTTTTTTTTGCCAAAGAATAGCATAGTGCCAATTGCAATTCTCCTTTCTAGAGGAAGCAGCTCTATTCTTGGTTCAAAGCACCAAATAAAAGTGTACCAATGATGAAAAAATCTGTGTAGTCCTAACTTAATGACTCTGTGTGTGTGTGTGTGTGAGAGAGAGAGAGAGAGAGAGAGAGAGTGAGAGAGAGAGAGAAAGGGACAGAGACAGAGAGACAGAAACAGAGACAGAGAGAGACAGAGAGAAAGAGAGAGACAGAGAGAGATAGACAGAGAGAGACAGAGAGACAAGAGAGACAGACAGAGAGAGAGACAGAGAGAGAGACAGAGAGAGAGAGATGTGCTAAAAATATCAAATACATTTCTCCTACTTTCCTAAGCAAATAGTAATCTGATTATTGGCCATTAGAGACTTTTTCTGGGTTAGCATGAAGGTGTAGATTCAATTGTCAATGAAGAGGAAAAGGATAGGAGAGAAGTTGAATATGTTTTCCTGTGAACTTGACATTCATTTATCTTGCATAATGATGACCTTCACATCTCTGTAAGCTGTATACTGCCTTTGATTTTTCCATTCCTACAAGTGACCCCTGCTGTCTTCTTACAAGTTTCCTTCTGAACATCTGCCAAAAATAAGCTATCACCTTCTCTAGGTGTTTCATCTCAAAAGATGTCAACATTCCTAAGGGAAATAACATTCACAAGCTTATGGGTAATAATTGAGACATATATCAATCACACTTAAATGTTATCTAATTCTCTCTGACAATGCTTTAGATCAAGGAATAATTTTCATTTTATAATAAAAATGATTCCTTTCCTTCCTACTCTGTTGGGAGAAGAATAGAGTAGGAAGGCTGATTATTTATGAGTCAAAGAACCAGATACTATATTAAAATCAAATTTTCAACTGCACCCCATGTTCTTGAAATACTTCTGCCTGCTTGAATAACTGCCAGGGTCCTAAGCTGATATATAAGCAAAGATGAGTTTTTAATGATGATCTGCAATCCCCAAATTGAGCTGTCATTTAGGGACCTGAACAAATTATTCATTTACCCTGTAAAGAAGTTAAATAATATTTTATCACATAATACTGAAGCTTTAAAAAATCTACCCTATCTTCCCTTCTGTAATTCAGAAAACTTCCCAGCATTTCATTTTTTTAAAAAAATTGCAAAAATATTCCTATTTTCTATATTATTTATCAGTCAATGAATGAGCATTTATTAAGAGCCTACTGTGTTTTGGACACTGTATTAAGCACTAGGGACACCAAGAAAAGTCAAAGACTGTCCCTGACCTCAATGAGCCTATAGGAGAGAAATAACATGTAAACAAATGTGCACATCAAGCTATATACATGATAAATGGAAAATATTAAAAGAGGGAAAGCACTAGAATTATGAGAGGCTGGGGAAAGCTTCCTGTATAAGGTAAGATTTTAGGTAGGACTTGAAAGAAACCAGGGAAGCCAGGAAATTGTACTTTGCCTGTTGCATGGGTGCTAGAATAGGGGAGATGGGAGTAGGGGGGAGACAATTGGAGCAGGTTTTTATGAGTCTGTGCACTTGGGATGCTCATATATCCATGCTGGTTGACTACTCCTAGGTATTTCAGAAACTCAAAAATGAGAATTGGGAAAGATAGAGGGGGCAGGATTTTTAATAAGTTTGACAGTCACCTGTTTGGGATAGAAGTATGAAGTTATGGAGGTAGTCACGGACAAGATGGCCCACTAAGTTTCCTATCATCTTGCTTCTGTGAATTTTGATTAGTAATTGTTTTAACAGTAATCACGACCATAGACATCAGTAGAATAGTGAACTGTACTGAAGACCAAAGCCAAATCCTTCCTTGTGCTTTAGCTCTGGAGGTAATTACCAGGGAGAGCTGCCAGAAGGGTCACAATACCTCTTCAAACCCATGCCCTGTTTACCTCACTGGAAACTCAATCTTCTGCTTTGGCCTTTCTGTAGGTATTCGTTCACTCAATTACTCTCAGTGGTGACCATCTCATGGACTTTTATATTCTCTAGACAGAAAGACTTAAAGCACTTAACTTTTTTTTTCTCATTTAAAAGTCTTTTCTATCAAAAATTTATCAGCTCAGATATTAGCAAGTCATTGTATATACACAGTGATGAAGGTATATAGATGTGGAAGGAGACAATAAGATGTAGTGGATAGAGAATTGACCTCAGAAAGTCCTTTGTTGCAATATTCTTTCAGATATTTACTAGCTGTTTGGCTTTGGGCATATTACTTAAATGTCTGAGCCTCAGTTTTCTATTCTTAAAAATGAGTGGACTGGATTTCATGACCTTTGAGGTGTTTTCTAGGTGTATATCTATTCTCTCTCTGTCTCTGTCTCTGTCTCTCTGTCTCTTTCTCTCTCTTTTTTTTATCTCTCTCTCTCTCCACACACACACACACACACACACACACACACACAGAAATTGGAATTATACTGCCACTTTGGCCTCTTAAAGCACAGATTTTGATAATATAGCTTTAAATTCCATAAAAATACAGTGGCCTTTGTTGACAATTAAAGCATTCCCTTTACTAAGATGTATTGGTTCATTAATGTCACAATGTCACCCTTCTTGTGGGCATCAATATCAGTTCTTTTGAAAGAAGAAAGGAGCACTAGTAATGTTGGAGTCCAAGTATCCTTTTATACTGTTTCTTTCTTTTTACAAGAAACAGTTTTCTAGGTAGTAATATGTAGTCTAGTAAATCACTAATTCTTCTTAAGTTATGGAGATAAAAATATGGATATTTTCATGGCAAGTTATTTTCATAAAAATATCATTCCTGGTAATAAGAATCTTTTTAATCCTAGATATGCGCACTATCATCAAAGTCTTATTATTATTATTTTTTTTTTTTGTAGTACAAAAGGCCCATGTGCTTCTTTTTCATTTAACCTTCTAGGCACTCTTTGATGAAAATTGCTATGATAAAAAGAAGCTTGATGATTATCTAGCTACATGTACTGAAATACTGTGGAATAAGTTTGGTAAATACTCAAAGCTTGTAACTGCCAAAAGTAAAACAGATTAAGGTTTATTACCAAAGTTGACATGCATGTGTATGAAATGACATAAAATAAGTCTTCAAATACACACACTCACACACACACACACACACATATATATATATATATATATATACACACACACACATATATATGTATGTATATATATATATATATTCAAAGTACCTTGTAAACATAAAAGTTATCTATAATGTTAAGTTTTCTCCTTATATAATTGTAACAGTCATCATTAGTATTAGTATGATCAGTAATAATATTAGTAGTTGAAGGACAAATGCTTCCTAACAATTTGAGCTTCCCCATTTCTGTCCATAACAATGGTGTCCTTCCTAGCTAGCCCTAGAGCCTTAAAGAAGCTTTTGGCTCTTCCAGCTCCCTTAACCTCAACCTCTAATTATCAGTTGTCAAGTCTTGTTGATCCTATGTCCACACCTCTCACATACCCACCCCCTTCTCTCTACTATCCAATCTTTGTGATATCTGTTAGACAACTGCAATAGCTCCCTAGTGGTTCCTTACATCTCTGGTATCTTACCCTTCACTCTATCCTCAAGGCAGTTGACAAACTGATATATCTAAGGCAAAGATTTGAATGTTGTACCTTCTATCCTCCTCTGAAAGATGTTTAGTGTTTCCCTATAGCCCATAAGGAAAAAAATATAGATCTATAGCTTGGAATGTAAAGTTCATCATATTCCCCTTGGTCCCTTTTAAATCTTAGGTTTTATTATTCCCCTTTGTAAAATTCCACATGGGCAAAACTCTTCACAGAAGTTTAAAGCTCCATGCCTTTGCATTAATTCCTTATTATTTCAATATTCCATATTAAATAACTTCTACTGTATGAAATATCACAAAATTAATTATACAAGTGACTGACTATGTTAAAACATAGACTCATGGAAGGAAAACAATGTAAATCTACGAAGACATTTGGAAACTGATGTAAGTAAGTGTTGATTTTATAGATAAGGAAACTGAAGCACAGAATCTTAAAATGAATTGTCCAAAGTCACCTATTTAGTTAGTGGTACAGGTGAGACAAGGAAAGAAAAGACAGGCTGGCATGAATCTAGTTGACTAAAAAATGAAACATGCCACCTACCTCCTGTCAGAGAGGTGATAGACCTAAAAGCCAGAATAAGACAGATATTTTTAGATGTGAAACTTTCACCAATGTGAAAATTTATTTTACTGGAATATAAAATGTTTGTAAATAAATAAATTAATAAACTAATTATTTAAAGAAAAAACTAAAGAATTTATGAATGGGAATAAAGGACATGCATTCTGCATTAAAGCACTTGAAAGGAGGTCACATGGAAGAAACTTTCTGCTTGATCATAGAAAACAGGACAAAAACCATTGTGTATAAACTGCAAAGAATTAGTCATTATTTTAAGAAAAAAAACAACAACTGACAATTAGCACTCTTCAAAAGTGGAATGGGCTGCATGTTTCCAATTCCTGCAATGCTGAATGATCACTTTGTTAGGTATGATTTAGTAGAGATTTTTTTTTGGTTGGTTTAGAATGGACTAGATGCCTGTCGAGGTCCCTTATAACTCATATTCTGAGGGATTCTGTATATAGAGCCCAAGTACAATATTCAAAACAACTTGTTTGCTGGGCTCATCTCAGGAAAGGGTAAGAAAGAAACTCCCTGTATGCTTCAGAGTGTCTTCTTTTGCATTCAATAAGATATATTTTGATTTGGAGTCAAAGATTTAAATGTAATATGTTGACAGTCTCAGAATAACTAGAGCTTCCTAGGTTCCCTATCATCATGAATTCACTCTAAATCAAGATTTCTTAGCCTGAACCTCAGGAACTTTTTACTTTGATTGTATCTCAGATATTGTTGTTGGATTCAGTCATTCAAACATGTTGGATTCTTTGTGACACTGTATGGGGTTTTATTTACAAAGATGCTAGAGTGGTTTACCTTTCCTTCTCCAGGGGATTAAGGCAAACTGAGGTTAAGTGACTTCTCCAGGGGTCACATAGCTGGTAAGTATCTGAGGCCATATTTGAATTCAAATCTTTCTGACTCCAAGTCCAGCACTCTATCCAATGAGTCACCTAACTGCCTCCATCCATTTTGGATATACTATCTATGTATGTACATGTTACCTCCCCTTTTAGAATATATGTTCTTTGAAGGGAAATACGATTGATCTTTTGTCATTGTATCCTTAGGACTTAGCACAGTGCTTTGCATCTATGGGAACTTAAAAATGCTTTCTGATTGACTAATTGCTTAATAACTTGATCCCATGACATATAGCTAGAAAGCGGTTCAAATGGAATTGACATGGAGATTTTATGACTAGTCATCCACCATTCTGTTTACTATACCACATTTAACCCTTGTAAGCCTCAGTATCCTCATTTGTAAAAAGGGAATAATCATATCTGTAGTATCATACATAATGATTTACTTAAAAAATTCAAGAGACTTAGTAGAGAAATTGAGGCAATAAGTAATGGAAGCAGAAACAACTTTACAAACTCAATATTTCAATATGGTAATAAAAGAATTCTGGAGAAAATAACAGAAAGTGTGTTGCACTCAAGATAATCACAAAATTCATAAAATATGAGGGAGTACATCTACCAAGACACATTAATGACATATAAATACAATTATAAACCACGTAGGGAATTTACATTTTAGTGAGGGTAGAGTCACATAGCATGTAAATATGGATAAGACAAAAAAACTCAGGAAATAAACACTACCAACTAGCAAGCAGGGCCACTGGGAAAAGTGAAAAGACAAATCTCTGGGTCAGCACCACAACCTAGCTGTGAAACTTCCCTTTTGAATTCTGTTTGTCAGCTCAACCCTGTTAAGATTAAAACCTATTCTCACAAGGCTAGTTAGAAAGTAGGTATTTGTTCTCTTGAGATTCCCAACAAAAGTTATTCAAAGTGTAAAAAGTGTTTTAACATATCCTGTAGAATATAGTCAAACAATTTTCTGAAAGGTAAAAAAATATGGAAAATACAGCATGTTGGTCTAAATAGGTCCCTCCAAACCTATCTTGAACAAAACCTTACAAAACCTATAATCACATTTTAGTAAGAAAATGATAATGAAAATTATGAAGATGAAGAAAGCTAGGATAATAAAAATGAATATAACATCTAGATTTGAATAGAAAGAATGTATTTTTAAAAATCCTTTTCACAGTATTTTTTCTTTGTGAGGTGCAGAATGGTGCATAGTAATTTTGTATAATTAGTTTTCAGTATATACTTAACATGACTTTTCCTTTAGGAGATATCTCATTGTAAGTCATCATCTGATAGGGCACTATGTGCAGAACCCAAAAAAATGGCATGCACATAAAATAATAGAACATGTATAAAACAGGAATATCTTGACATGTTTCTTTATATCAATGGAAGTTAAATGAAAACACACACACACACAAACATATATCAAAGTGAAAAGCAGAAGAAATGCTCTTGAAGGTGAAAACTAAAAATCGATTTAGTATTTTTTAGGTGTTTTTAAATTAAATATAATTTTAAAAATAATTGATACAACTAGTATGTTTCTGGATCTTAATACCAGAAGCATATACAGATCATATTATGCATCTCTTTTTATTTAAGTGTAATAGGGTCATCCTCCAAAAGGAATATCCTGTCAACATGGCTACTGACTTGGAGGATGGGCCTGAAAAATATTTTTTGGATTATGTCCCTTAAAAATATCAGAATTCTCCAAATTACTCTGCTAAAGAACTTAGAAGCAACTGAGTAACTTCTAGTACTCCATTATGTTACTTTCATTCTTCAGGGAAAACAGGTAAAAAAAGAATTAAAACATCAATTATCTCAATTTTCATTTTTCTGGTTGAAATAAATAGTAAAAAAAATGTACTATCCTTCCAAAATCAATACAACAGCAGCGTCTTATCAATCAACATGGGTTTTCTGGGTTTTCTCAAGCACTGTTCATGAACTTCACCAATACAATATGGAGGAGGCATGGTTATACAGTGGTTATTCTGAAAAAATATATGAAACCATGTGTTGAAATTTTTTATGGTCGACAAACTAAACATGTAGTTTGTCAACCATAAAAAGTGAATGTGAACTTGGACTTTATTAAGAGAGACATTGCTTCTAGGAATAGGAAATGAATATTCCCACTGCCCTCTGCTATCATCATCCTTCATCTGGAGCACTGTGTTCAATTTTGGGTACCATAATTTAGTGATTGTATTGGTAAATTAGAGATTTGTCAGAGGAAGACAGTAAAAACAATGAAGAGCCTTGGGTTCATATCATATGAGAAACTGGTTAAAGGAATTGAAGACATTTATCCCGGAGAAAAGATTCAATGGAGACGTGATAGCTCTTTAAATATTTGAAGGGCTGTCATATGCAAGAGGGGAATAGACTTATCTTATTTGTCCCCAGATAGCTGAATTAGGAACAATGAATGGCAGTTACAGAGAGACAAATTAGCTTCAATATCAGGGGAAAAAATTTCTCTTAATTAGAGCTGCCCCCAAAATGAAATGGACTTCTTGGATATGTGTTCTTCCTCTTTGGTAGTCTTAAAGCAGGGGCTGGAATATCATTTGTTTGGCTAGATGTTTACTGGGTTCTTTCTAACTCTAAAATTCTGTGATCTATGATTCTCTCTATCAGAAAAGTTAAGATTAGATAGTCCACATGTAATCAGTCAATACAAATTTATTAAGCATCTATTTTGTTCCAAATAATGTGCCAAGGTATGAGGATACAATAAGGGGCAAAATACAATCCTTGCCTTCAAGGAGCCCACAATCTGAGGAGATTACAAGTAAAGAAATACATAAGAGCAGGATATATACTACATAAGTAACAAATAATTAACAAAGAGAAGGCAGTAGAATTAAGAGGGATTGGGAAAGACTTCCTGTAGAAGAGCTTAGTTTGGACTTTAAAGAAGTCAAGAGGCAGAGGAAAGAAGGGAGAACCATTCAAGAGTTAGATTATGAAGCTTTGAATGCCAAACACAGGATTTTGCATTTGATCCTGGAGGTGACATGGAGTCACTGAAGTTACTGATTGGAGGGAGGGTGGTGTGGTCTTAGGAAAATCGTGTTGGAGGCTGAATGGAGAAAGGATTTGAGTTGGGGGAGATGTGAAGCAGGTAGACCCAGCAGCAATGGCATTAAGACGTAAAACAAAAGTATTCAATGAAACCAAAGATAAACATTATATATAGAACAATGAAAAGGTACAATGTTACGTATGCGCAGGTTACCATATATAACCATTAAGAAGCTTCTAAATAGAATAGAATTAGAGAGGGTGGAGCCAAGATAACAGAGTAAAATCAGGAACTTTCTTGACATCTCTCCCAAATGCTTCCAAATACTTGTAAAAATCACTCTAAATAAACTCTACAGCAGCGTAGCCCACAAAATGACAGAGTGAAACAAATTTCTAGTCTAAGACAACATGGAAGGTCTACAAGAAAGGTCTGTTGCACAAGTCTGAGAGAACAGCACAGTTCACCATGGGCCAGGCAAGCATAACAAGACTGGAGCAGTCCCAGGACACTGAATCACTGGCAGCTGTGGCAGTTTCTAGACATCTCAATGCACAAACACCAAAGACAACTTAGAAGGTCAGTAGGAAAGATCTATCAGACCTAAGTGAGAAAGGAGTGCAGGCTGGTTCCAGCCCCAGGGCATTGGTGGAAGTAGCTGCTTCAAAAGTTCTTTTCCTAGAGACTGGGGATGAGGATAGAGTGGGATCAGAGAGGGATTGCAGGGATCTGTTCACTGTCACTGATGCAGGATTATATTGCTTTGCCTGTACTTGGATCTGGCTTCCAGTCCTAGGTGGTAGTCCTAGGGCTAGTAAGAGTGCTGCCCTGGTGGAGCTTGTGGTAGTAGTGGAGAAGGAATCCTCCTCACAGTTCCAGGGCTAAAAACAGTGTTTGTGGTCACTCACAGTCCAGAGCATAGACCAGGAGAGGAATAATCTCCTCTCCTTTGATCATTTTACCTAGGAATTTAAAGAAATTTTATAGTTCCCTAGAGATATCTCTGAAAACAGCCATGTAAAACCCTTGCAACTTGGGACAGTGTACCCTCCAGAATGAAAGCAGAGTCTGACCTTAAAAGAGCTTAAAAAGTCAAGTTATTGGCTGGGGAAATGAGCAGACAGTGCCCCCCAAAATCAGACTATGGGATCTTACTTCATTGATGAGGAAGATCAAAAAACTAAAACCAGAAGAAGACAACAAAGTCAAAACTCCTACATCCAAAGCCTCCAAGAAAAAAAAAATAATTGGTTGCAGGCCAAGGAAGAGCTCAACAATGATTTTGAAAATCAAATAGAATTAGAAGAAAAATCAGGAAGAGAAATGGGAGTGGTTCAAAAAATAATGAAAAACAAAGCAATAGCTTGCTAAAGGGGGCCCCAAAAATGCTGAAGAAAATAATACCTTAAAAAATAGACTAACCTAAGTACCAAAAGATGTCCAAAAAGCCAATGAGGAGAAGAATTCCTTAAAAATAAGAATTGATCAAATGGAAAAGGAGGCTCAAAAGCTCAGTGAAGAAAATAATTCCTTCAAAATTGGAACGGAACAAATGAAAGCTAATGACTTTATAAAAAATAAATTATAAAACAACATCAAAAGAAAGAAAACATATAAGACAATGTGAAATATCTCATTGTAAAAAACCACTGACCTGGAACATATTTAAAACTATTGGACTACATGAAAGCCATGATAAAAAAAGAGCCTAGAAATCATCTTTCAAGAAATTATCAAGAACAATTTTTCTGATATTTTAGAACTAGAGGGGGAAAATAGCAATTGAGGGAGTCCACCAATAACCTTCTGAAAGTGATCCCAAAAGCAAAACTCCTTCGAATATTGTAGCCAAATTCTAGAGTTCCCAGGTCAAGGAGAAATTATTGCAAACAGTTAAAAAGAAACAATGAAGTATTGTGGAAACACAATCAAGATAACACAATATTTAACAACTTCTACATTAATGAATGGGAGGGCTTGGAATTTGATATTCAAGAGGTCAACAAAAAAAAAAAAAGAACCGAGAAGCATGAAAAGGTAAACAGGAAATGGAAACCATAATGGCTTACCAAAGTTGGACTTTTTACATTCCTACATGGAAAGTATACACACATACATGCATATATATACATACACGCACATATATACATATACATATATACATTCATACATATATACACATATACACATACACACATACATATACACAACATAGGTTGAGTTGAATATAAAGGGATGATACCTAAAAAATAAAATTAAGAGATGAGCCAGGAATGTACTGGGAGAAGGAGAAAAGGAAGGATAGAATGGAAGAAATTTTCTCACATAAAAGAGGCAAGAAAAAGCTTTTATAATGGAGGGAAAGGGGAGGAATGATAGAAGGGAGGGCAAATTGCAGGAGGGGGTAATCAGAAACAGACTCTTTTGAGGAGGGACAGGGTCAAAGGAGAGAATAGAATAAATAGGTGGTGGGAGAAAATGGAGGGAAATATAGTTAGTCTTTCACATTACTGTTATGGAAGTGTTTTGCAAATCTACACATGTATAATCTATATTGAATTGCTTGCCTTCTCAGTGATGGGGGGGAAGGGATAGAATGTAGAGCTTAAAGTTTTAAAAATTAATGTTATAAATTATTTTTACTTGCAACAGGGAAAGAAGATATACAGGCAATGTGGTATATAAATCTATCTTGCCCTACAGGAAAATAGAAGGAAAGGGATAAGACAGGGGGAGAATGATAGAAGGAAAGGTAGACTGAGAAAAGGGATAATCAGAATGCACACTGTCTTGGGGTGGGGGGCAGTGCAGAGATGGGGAGAAAATTTGGAACTCAGTATCTTGTGGAAGTGAGTGTTTAAAACTAAAAATAAATTAATAGGGGCAGTTGGGTGGCACAGTAGAGTAGAGCACCAGCCCTGGAGTCACAAGGACCTGAGTTCAAATCCAGCCTCAGACATTTGACACACTAACTAGCCGTGTGACTTTGGGCAAGTCACTTAACCCCAATTGCCCTCCAAAAAGCAAAAAAAAAAAATTAATAAAAAAGGGGAAAAAAGAATAGGATTAAAAGATATCTTTAAAGATTTATATGAAAGAAAAAAATGGATCAGTCCCATGAAAAGAACAAAGGATAATAAGTAGAATTCCATAGTGTTCTAATGGTGCCCTTGAAATATCTGGAAATGTAAGGAAGACCTCTTCATTCTTTACTGCAGCAGATTATTACAAAGGTCCAAATACGAGGTGATTTAAGAATGTACCAAGATGACGACAGCATCTGAAAAGGGAAGGAGGAATATCCAAGGGATGTTGTAAAGATAAAATTGGCAGGCCTTGGCAGCATATTGGATATGGTAGGGAGAGAGATGATGAGGAGTTGAAGATGACACCTCAGTGATAAGCTCGGAATCTGTGAGGATGGTGGTGCCTTCAGCAGTAGTAGGGAGTTGCTGGGGGGGGGGGGGAGGTGTAGAAAGAAAGATAATGAGTTCAATTCTGGACATGTTGAATTTAAATGTCTACTGGACATTCAGGTTGAGATGTATGAACAGTAGTTGGAGATGGGAGATGGGAGACCAGAAAAGAAATTGTGCCAAGTTAGGTAGATTTGAGAATTGTTAGTGTAATGAAAGTGGTCTATCATATTTGAAAATATAAATTCATTATTAATTCAGAAAAGTTCTATTATTTATACAAAGGAACAGACTTGTTATAAGGAAATACAATGCTACTTTATCAATGTATGGGGGCTGAAATTCCAGAAGCTTGTATTCCATTCTGAAATTCCTAATTTTATAATGTACCCTGAGGCACTCTCCATTCCTCCATTTTCCCTTTAAAAATGGTAATACTATATAATATGAATGTGTTCTCAACACAGTGGAAAGGGATATAATAGTAAACAATAAAAACACCAAATATTTTAAATCAGACATTCTGGAAATAAATGTTACATCAATACAAAATACCATTGTTATTTACATTTATAGCTCAATTTAATCAGTTTTAGCTCACTAAATTACCATTTTTTTTTTACTGGTACTAAAAGCTGTTTCTGCCAAATAGTGTTTATATTTCTCTAGAAAGGAAAAAGAGAAATGAGAGATCTTCTACTGTGCCCTAGAATAGAAAACACTTAACATGAATTTGATCACCATCTCTCTGATTTATTGAAATGAATTAGTATTCCTTTGAGTGCATCCTTTATCAGTAGAAATTTAAATTTGCTCATGGGTATGCAAGTGCTCATGTATATTTTTATGGCCTGAGTTCACTCAGAAATTATTAGAGGATTTCTCTTTCTCCAATTCATCAGAGAAGTTAAGAAATATCCTCTTTTTCTAGGGATCAAAAGTTGACAATTGGAAAGAAACTTCAAGGTCATTTAGTTTATCAATCTTCATTTTACAACTGAGAAAACCAAGGCCTAGAGAGAAGTCACTTGCCATTTGAATTCATCCTAGAAAAACCTTCAATAAAATACAAAGAAACAAAACAAAAAAGCAAAAAACAAAATTCCTCCAAGCTATATGGTCTAAGCTTGTAGCAACTGACATACTGGCATTTCAACTATGTTCATCCATCAACATATTAAAATCTCTACAGTGAAAACATCACTAATGAAAACAAGAAGTGGCATTATGTTGTGAGGACAGTGCTGGAATTTGAATCACGAAGACTTGTGTTCAAATCCCGTGCCTAAACACTTTCTTATTTGTGGCCCCATGGACATATCACAGCAATTCTTTGAGCCAGTTTCTTTACTCCTCAAAAATGGTTAATAGTATTTACTACACAGGGTTGTGAGGATCCCCTGTAAATATCTATAAAACACTAATTAAATTTCAGTTATTATTATATCTGCCTTATGTAACTACCAGAACTAGTTAGTTGCATACCCACACCTCCCTTTAGCAAGAGCAAGTTGATATCCCGTTCCCAGCTGCAAACTTGACCCCATTTGTGTCCTTGTAGACAATTTGAACATTATTCAGGGGATATATAAAGCCACAGGTGGCTCAGCATCTTTACTTTTCCTGTTAATCTCACTCCAATCTTTGATCCTGATTCTATTTACTATTAGACACGTCTTTCCCCTGCAATTGAGCATGGAAATTTATGCCATTCTCCCTGTACTTTGCCCACATCTCAGATCTTTTCCTGATTACCAAGCCTTAGATGTCAGTTTCTCTGGAACAAAGTCCATGCCAACTCTCCCAGAGTCTGGGACTCTCTCCTAAAGTTCATTTCCTGGGTAACTGCCTCCCTACCTGCCTTGGTCACTACTCATACTTACCACTAGACTCATTTGTCACTATGCTCTACCTGCTGCTGACACATTTAACAACTGCTTGCCTCTGGACACACCTGAAACTGGTCACCCACCTGCCTGTATTCTGGCCTATTGCCTTCCACCAAATAGCTGTGCTTTCCCTTAGCTGGAAGAAGCTAAAAAATTATCCTAGAACTTGCTGCCGGAACTTGCTCAAATTTCTTGCTTATCTCTAATTCATCTATCTCCCAAGATTTATAGGTCTCAGGCATCCCTAGTCTTTCACATACTACCATCCAAAAAAAACTGTACTATTTGAATATTTATAGGCAGAAAGGTGGCATGGTCGATAGAGAGAGTGCTGGAATTTGAGCTAGGATCAGTTCTTGTCTGATGCTTATTAATTGTGTGACTGATGGCCACACTATAGGGGGCAGGGGCCAAAGATGAGAGTGTGGGAATCATGAGACATGAGCAAGGTGGGAAGCTGTCTAGGCAATCTGTTTATTTATCTGAGTGTAAGGGTTTATATAATGATAGCAAAAGTGATTACATCTGGTATTCTAACTCCTAGTACTTTATTCTGTTGTGTGCATGCATGATCACTTCAGGGGTAATCATTTCACAGTAAATCACACTCTGTTCCCTTGTTAATCAAGGAAAGATGGTGAGCCAATCACCCTGAGCAACAATGAGCCCTCATGTGGGGCAGGCCTAGGGAAATCCTGACCCCAGGACTCTCCCCATGACTGGACTGGCTCACTACTGGCCCTCTACATGTAACAAAAGGGAAAGTCACTTAATCTCTGTCAGCTCAATTTCCCATCTGTAAAATGGGATAATAATAGGACCTACCTCCCAGGATTATTAGGAGGAACAAATGAGATCGCCGCGTATGTAAAGTGCTATATAAATTATACTACTATGCTTCACAAGATGAGATCTGGAAAGGGAATTTGGAAAGCATTTAATCCAGGGTTTTTTCCCGTCATCCCTTTGTCAGATAATGGAATTTTTGGATGTAACAGAATTACTTATTTAATGTTTAAAATAAAAATAAGAAGATTATAAAGGAAACCAACAATATTGAAATAGTTATCTCTCATCTATCCAAACACACATATAACATACACATATGCATGCATATATGTTTATACACATGTACACATACAAATAACATATTGTATTGTATGCTTATGTATAGATAGATATATTGATCTAAATTCACAAACTATATGTTAATAGCCCCTGATTTTATTTAGCTCTCTCATTTTGAAAATGAGGGAACAGATACAATTAACAGTCCAAAGTCTAGCCACAGAAATGGGTTTTGAACCCAGGCCTCAAATTCAGTTCTCTTTCCCTAATGCAGTATTGTCAAGTGAAATTACTCTTTTGCTATAGTGAAAACTTGAAAAATGTTTCTTTTTACAGAAGAATAGCAAATGAAGTTAGAAAAGAAAAGAATTTCTAGTAGTGATTAAAGAATTTAAAATGCCAAGGCAATGAGAAGTCTCCATTGAATTATTCATGAAAGATTGGACTGAAAAAAAAAATACTCTACCCCATTTTCTCTACGTGTATAGCTACATTTAATAGGATGTTTATAAACCAACTTCTCAAGCGTGAACAGAATAAGTTTGGCCTTTTCCAAGATTTTCCAAGAGAAAAGAGAATGTATAACTGCGTTGTATTGAAATACAAGTGACTTGAGGTGTCTGTTACCTATATTCTATAAAAAAGACCTTACTGTTTAAGTATTTTTACTATTAATGAAGCCTAGTAGAAAGCAGTAGCATGATATTTGGGACCATGCCTGACTCAGGCCAGATTAGTAATCAGGCTTGGGAATTGAATGAAATGTTTTTGGACTGTCTTACATTCAACAAGTTTTACTTAACAATAGCATGAAAAGAATATTTAGCAGGGATACTACATTGATTCAGATGAGTACAGCTCCCTGACCACCCCATTTGTAATGATAACTGCCAGTCAGCAAAATATGTCAAATCTAAGGAGTGTCTGACTTCACTGCACTGCACTTTTATACTTTGATGGTCAGGAAGCAAATTTTACAGTATAAGCCCTCGTTAAGACTTAAAAAAAAACTTTAAAAAAATTTCCTTTTAATTTATGGAATAAAATAAACATTTCCCCAACATAGTTAAATTAAAAAAAAAAAAAGATTGCACTGGAAATTGTAATTCTACTTTCAAATATACTACAAAATTATCATGTAATTTTTATGTTTTTTTTTCTTTTTTTTTTGTTTTCATTTCCTTTGAGTATTGAGAACCATTTCATTGATTTTTATGGGAAAAACAAATTCTAACCTTTGAAGGAGAGACCTCCTTCCTGTTGCTCCTACCACAGAGGACATTTCCTATGCTCTGATTTCTCAGAAATATTTTTTGCTTTTCTATATGTTAATTTAAGAAGTATAGTGGTGATTGTGTATAAAACATGGTGGAGTCTGCTTTTGTCATGGGATAAATAGGTCATTTAATTCAAAAATTTTATGGCAGTATTTAAGAAAAGTTGCATAATCTGGAGATTCTGTAACTTTTGAGAGATACGTGAAAGTGGTGAGACTTTAAATGAAGTGATTGTATAGCTCCTTTCTCCCCAAAGCTAATCCTTCTCTATTCTTATTTGCAATGATCAACAGTCATCCTTTTCAGGAATACTTCTTCATGAGCATAACCATTCCCCAAGGCTCTGCTCTCAAGTCTCCTTTCTAAACTCTTTGCTCTTTTCATTTTGTCAATCTCATTTTCTTTCATGGTTTCAATTTTTGGTACTACTTGAGTATTTACCAAATTTATATTTCTAGCTAAATCTCTCTTCTGATTTCCAGTTCAAAATGTCTACTGTATATCTCCTCTAGAAAGTCCCACTCATGTAATGAATTGAGCATGCAATTATATAGATGGGAAAATGGTCCTTGTATCAGGAAGCCTCGGGTTAAATCTTACACTTAGATACTTACTAGCTGTGTGACTTTGAGCAAGTTTCTCTGAGTTTCAATTTTCTATTCTCTAGACCTCAGTTTCCTTACCTGTAAAATGAAAAGTTTGGCTTCGAAAGTTCCTTCTGACCCTAAATCAATGATAGTATATAGAACCATAGATTTAGAGCTGGAAGGGCCTTAGAGGGCTTCAACTCCAATCTCTTGATTTTATAGTTGAGGAAACTAAAGCCCAGAGAAGTTGAGTGATTTATTCAAATTCATTCAGATAGTAAGCATCAAAGTCAGAAGATGAAACCTATTATTCTGATTTCAAATCCATCAGTCTTTTCCACTTCCTATGTAGTACTCATCTACTTTCAAAAATCTGTCTTTCCACCTTGCTCTTCCTTTTCTGTTGATCTCATCACTGTCCCAGGCAATTGATCAAGGATTTGATTGATTTTATTAATGGGAATTCTCTCCTCTGATGAAGTTGAATATCTTTCCATAACTTAGAAGATATCCTTAGAGATTTATCTAAGGTTCAAAAAGTTGAGTAACTTTTCTGTGGTCATACAGCTATCATCAGAGTTAGGATTTGAACCCATAGCTCCTGACCTCAAGTCTGTATTTTTACCCAAAACTCCACATTGCTTTTATTTCCCTCCTAATATTTCTAGAGTCAAAACTTGAGAGTCACAATTTACTCTCAGAATTTATTATATATTGCCTTATATTGAAGAGTCATCATTGTATTACTGAACCATGAGAGAGCTAGAGTCTGGAGATCTTGTTTTCAATTGTGGCTCTGTCACTTAACTGTACTTTTGTGGGTGGAAAGCCCTCTGACCTCCCAAATGCACAGTTTGCACATCTGTAAAGCAGATAAAAAATATTCATACTACCTACTTCATTAGATTGAGTGCAGAAAAGGAAATACTTCACAAACATATAGTGCCATACAGGTGTGAGTAATTATTATGAATGAATGAGAGGGAGCGTGGTGTAGTGGTAAGTATGCTGGACTAGTCAGAAAATTTTGTTTCAGTTCTTGACTCTTCTACTTATTACATTTATGATCTTGGTAAAGTAACTTCATCTCTGTTTCCTCATTTGTAAATTAAAGAGGTCATTTCAGTTGTGTCTGATTCTTTGTGACCCCGTTTAGGGTTTTCATGGCAGAGATAATTGAGTGGATATCTCCAGCTCATTTTATAGATGAGGATATTGTAGTAAATAGGGTTAAGTGACTTGTCCAGGGTCACCACAGCTAATAAGTGTCTGAAACTGGATTTGTACTCAGGTCTCCCTGACTCCAGGGCCAGGAGTCTACCCTCTATAACGCCTAGTTGCCTCAGTGTGCTTGCATACCCAGAAAACTTAAGGAGTTATTTTTTTTTGTTTGCTTGTTTTCTCCATTCCAGGCAGAGCTAGAGCAAAGCACAACACAAAATGAATGGAAAAAATAATTGAACTGAAAAGAAAACATATACAACAAAAAGCTAATTTGATTTCAGTTCTGTTTGAAGAGATCTCAAAATCTTTGAATTAACTGATACTCTTCCTTCTTTCCAAATTGAGTGCAGTTCTGTCTTTGAAGGGCTATATATTTTGGTCACAGATTCATCCAAGACTCATTGTTAATTCAAAACATACTAACTGACTGTATCTTTTTCATTTACTATTCATAGCACCAGACACTGGGAATAATAACAGTATTTAACAATAATCTGTCAGTTCTGTTTTCTCTTTCTCCCTTTTAAAAAAAAAATTGTGATTTTGCTAATCTAAGGAACTTTAGGTGAAATTCCATGTACAAATGTAGAGCAGCAACTGTCCAGCAACTTGTGGTCTTAAATTAGTTCCTGGGGTATTGCACAGTTAAATATCTGGCCCAGGATCACAGTCAGTATGTGTCAGAGGAAACAGAGGAGAAGTTTGAACACAAGTCTCTCTGACTCAGAGAAAGCTCTCTCTTCCCTATTTGGAGCTGCCTCTGCTTCCTCCAGAGCAAAGGAATGTTCTGACCATGTCCTCATGACATAAATGGAATAGGAATTAAAAATAACCCTCAGAAAGGTTACCCCAATTTTATGAGTTCAGGTTTGGAAAATACAAGCCTATTAATGCAAAACTAAGAGATTTTGTTGTATAATGACAAAAATAAGGTCCTTTAGAAAGGAGTATTGTGTCAAAGCATGGAGAGGCTATGTGGTATTGAATGACAGAGAGAAAGAAAGAGAGAGAGAGAGAGAGAGAGAGAACTAGGAACTCTAATCTAGACTCAGCCATCTAATAGCTATGGGATCTTAGTTAATTCCTTTCACCCACTACATATGCTGATTCGTTCATATGGAAAATAAAAGAAATGAATTTGATTAATCTGAAAATGCTGTTCCAAACTTCCAATTCTTTGATAGTTTTCAATATATGCTCCACACAGTTGACAAAGGTGTCAAGATAAAATGTGAATTCCCCATCTAAGGAAGAAGGCTAGAAAAGTGTCAATTAGTAGGACATGAGCACCTTATCAGCTATAGCTGCAGAGAATCAAAGGTGTAACACTGTTTCTGAATTATGATCCTAAAAACAAGGAATTTGGGGATGATCTACACAGGATAGCTTTCATGAAAATGTGTGTATGTATGTGTGTGTGTATGTGTGTGTGTGTGTGTGTATGAACTCTCAAAAACTTCACATTCCATAAACTTATTTTGTTTCCCCTAAAAGAAACAACTAGAGAATTCAAGCAAGGCAAAACTAGTAGGTAGAATGAAAACCCCAGAGAAAAGTTCATGCTCACCTATGTATTGAGGGATTCAAAAGCAAAAGCATGATTACTATGGGTTGTTATGCCACTGACCCATCAACAAAGGCTTCATCTGTTCTATTTTCTACCTTAAATAAATCAAAACTATGAATTTTCTGCAGCTTATTTCAAATAACCATATTCTCTCCCTTCCTAATGTATCA
Organism: Pseudochirops corinnae; assembly: GCA_028646515.1. Lineage (NCBI taxonomy): Eukaryota > Metazoa > Chordata > Mammalia > Diprotodontia > Pseudocheiridae > Pseudochirops > Pseudochirops corinnae. Next base: position 92,689,298 of record CM053588.1, on the reverse strand, counting down.
TTTACTATTATAAACCTTAAGACATCATGTTCCTGAATTTTAAGATTTAAATTGCTATAGGTTGTCAAACTTAGAATATAGGTTGTCAAACTTAGAGGCCTCCTTAGATATCATATAAATCCATCCCCTCATACAACAGAGAAGGCAACTGAGTATAGTGAAGTGAGTTATTACAAGTTAGTAAGTAAAACAGCCAGAACTTGAACCAAGGTCTTCTAATTTTCAGTCTAGTGCATGGATGTGGAACCTGCAGCCTTGAGCCCACATGTAGGCTTCTAGGTCCTTGGGTGCAGTCCAAGTTTTACAGAACAAATTATTTAATTAAGCATATATGTTCTGTGAAGTTTGGATTTAGTCAAAAGGCTGAACTTAAAGACTTAGAAGGCCTCAGGTTCCCCACCCCTGGTCTAGTGTCTTTCTACAAGTTGTTGTTTTGGTATTCAATCATTTCAGTCATGTCCATCTCTTCATGGCCCCATTTTTTTTGTTTTTGTTTTTGTTTTTGCAAAGATTAGTACTGGTGTGTTTGGAATGTCTTTCCCTACTTCATTGTATAGATGAGTAACTGAGGCAGAAAGGGTTCTATGACTTGCCCAGAGTCAAACATCTAGTATCTGGGATTGAATTTGAACTCATGAAGATGAGTCACTTGACTCAAGACACAGCACTTCCTCCATTTTACCACCTAGCTACAAAATACGTCGTTAAATTTGGAAGCCTGTGAACATTTTTAAAACATATCCTGACAACTGTATTTTAGTATTATTGGGTTCCTTTGTTCTCCTATTTGTTTTATTTTACATGTTTAAGCACAGATAAAACATTCAATCTTTTCTGAATTATTGAGGGAAAGGCTAAGATATTTGGTATCCTCCCTCTTGCCTTAATTAAAGACTTGTTTACAAATAGTTTACACTTTTTATCTTTCCATTAATTGATTCAATTGAGCTGACTAGCCTTTCTTTAATTAATTAAAATGGTGGTAGACATTTCAAACTTTTACCTATTCCTATTTATGAATTCATGCATTTGTATATGTATGTATGTACATGTATTCATATATTCTCCCAACAATCGCATATACGTATATGTGTATATGTATAGACATAGACATATAGAGAGAGATTAATGTTTATTATTTTGTTTAAATGGATTGATCTCTGCCCTTTGCAACCAAAAACAATATAAATTATTCCCACCTTCTGAAACGGAGAAGGAGTGGTCCAATACAAAGATAAGTGGCTTTACATTAAGAAGACTTGAATTCAAATCCTAATTCTTTCTCTTACTACCTGTGTGACCTTGGGCAAGACCAAATTTCTCTGAGCTTTGGTTTGGCCTTTAAGTTACTATTCAATAGTAAATCTCAGATATGACAAAATCACATCTTCCCACTAGATCCAGTGCTCCTTGAGAACAGTGCCCCTGTAATGTCTAAACTTTGGGTTTGAATGAAGCAAAGAACAAAAGGAAGGAAGGAAAAAAGGAAGGAAGAAAAGAGAGTAGGAAGGAGCATTTGTTAAGTGATAATTGTGTGCTGCATCCTGGGTTAATAAATAGCAAAGTGGAAATAAGTCCTATTTTTTTAGGAGCTCACATTATATAATGTAATATATAATATAATCTCCAGTCTTTCCTCTTTCTTATCCATGCTGCCAAAATAATCTTCTTAAAGCATACACTCATCCATTTCACTTCCCAGCTCAAAAACCTTCAGTGGTTCCTCAGTGATTCTGAGTCACAAAGTGACCTCTTAAGCCTAGTATTTCATATTTTCCAAAGTAGGACTAAGTTCTTCCATATTTACTCTATTTCTCGTTATACAAGCTAGACTCTTATTCCCTCTTTCTTTATATGTTCTATTCCTGTTTATACAATCTAGACTCCAACAAGGCAACTAAAGTATTAGCTACTTTCTGATCTCATTCTACATTTTCCTTCCTCTTTGGATTTGCATAGGCCACCCATTAAGCCTGAAGTGCATTCTCTCTTCATCTCTATCAGTCAAACTACTGCTTTTCCTTCAAGGCCCCAGGTCAGTCACCAGGTTTTCAATATTACTTTTTCAAGTTTTCTTCCTGATCCTTTTAGCTGGTTGTGATATTCCTCTGTCCCCTTTCTCTTATAGAATCTTGGCTGGATTATAGGGACAAAAGTCAAGAACACAGTTTTGAGAGGAATTTATGTCTTTTCTAAGTGCCCTCCTTAAATTGAGGTACTTAGAAGAGTGATTCAATCTGAAAAAAATAAACCACAGGTGTGGATAGACTTCCAATGTCAATTCCAGGACCAAAGTGGGGTTCTAGGATGAAAAGTTTTCTGGGGCATGAGAGGGAATATCCCAAGTACAGTATGGAAAGGAATGAGCATATGTATTCATCATCAGAGGCAGTCAAAATATAGTTGAGTTTACTGAAGAAAATAAAATTCTTTTCTTTGATGAACAATTGTCTATGATATTTGAAAAATCTTGGATAATGTTGGAGAGGATAGAAGTAATGAATGAGAAGAATTATCTCTATTTTCACAAACAAGAAAAAAGGTTATGTCCTAAACTATAAACCAGCAAACTTGGCTTCAATTTCTAGCAAAATATCCTAGAGATCCTTAAAAGCAAGTTCCACAAATACTTATAAAGAGAAACTATAATTACAAAGATATGCTAGGGGTTCATCAAAGAGAAATCAAGCCAGGATCATTTTATTGCCTTTTCTCATGGGGTAATGAGTTTGTTGAATGCTGTTGACTCATAACAATTGGATTCCAACAAAGTATTTGACAAAAAGGTACTTATATCTTTCAGGACAAGAAGGAGATATTTCAATTAGTTGATGGTCCAATTAAGTGAATGTTATTGATCATCCTTCATTTTTCTAAAACCAATGAAATCATGATAGGTGATATCTTGACTGGCACATAATTTGAATTTAAGTAAGACAAAGTTGCAAAATGTCATTAGCCTCATTCTTTCTTCTAGTCATCAAAGTCCGGTGGCAAGACAAAAAATTCAAGATGACTGGATATGGCCTGGGATGCAGTGGATGACCTTGGCATCTTTGATACCTGGCTACGCTCTAAGCACTTCACAGCACCTGCTTCAACAGCCTTCATGGTCATTGGAACAAGTTGTTCTTATCCACTTATTCCACCAAGAGGGATCTTCACAGGTTTGGGTTAGGCATCCCCCTTAAGGTTTGCTGCTTTTTGACTACCTTCAACCTGGTTTAGCCCATCTTCCAAAATGGTTTTACTGGCATGTGGCCAATGCATATACTCCAACTTCTTGGAGCCACAAGTTAGAGTTAGGTGAATAGGGTCTTGTTAAATAATCAGGTGTCAACGGTAGTGAATAATGGATTAGTGGTCACCAGAAGGGAGGTCTCTAGAGGAGTACACCAAAGATCTATCATTGGCCTTATATTATTCAGCAATTTTTAAATCAATAACTGTAACAAAGGTATGTGTGAAATTCTTCTCAAATTTATGGATATAATTAATATGGGGAGAATATCTACCCCATTTATTAACAGAAGGGGGATCCAGGAAGGTCTTGAAAGGCTAAAACAATCTACCAAATTACATAAATTGAAAGAAACTTTCTTAAAAACGGAAATATTTGCATCAGTAATTCTCTCATTGATACAGATAATATCCCCTCATTGTTTTTATTCATGTAAACAACACTAATTTAGTGATTAAACTAAAATGAAGACAAAAATTCTAATAATAACGGCAATGCACATCTGTATAAACTTTAAATTTTGCAAAGTATTTTACAAATATAATCTCATTTATGCTTTATAACAACACCATGAAGTAGGAAATGCCACTATTATTATCCCCATTTTACAGATGAGTAAAAATAGGCTCAATATGCTCATAGAAATTCATAAAACCCTTTAGAATATTGCAAAGAATGATATGAATAATGAATAGAATTTTCTTATACCATAGTTAGCAAAAGACTAATTTCTTTTTTCTGTACTAACTGTATGAAATAAGTAAAACATTGTTTAAGGGGGTATAGTTATTTTTTTTTCTATTTTGGAGTAAATGAGCAATATTATTATTACTTATTGAGAGTTATTTTTTCCTCCAAAAGGAATAATTCCATTTGTTTGAGCTTCCTGTTTACTCAAAATCCGACTAAACTCTGGATATTTAATTTGCTGTTGCATATATGTCTCTCTTCACCAATGTTTCTCTAAATCATTTCCATGACATTTTTAATAAACCAATTTTAATTGGAAGAATACACTTTGTGAGAATCATCTAAATGGCCTCAGAGATGAGCTTTCAAAATGGGCCCAACAGAAAGGTCACCCATGAGTAATTAACATTTCATCTTTAAATTATTTTCTATTTTTCAGTGCATTAACTAAATAATTTAGTATTCAGAAAGAGAATTTACAGACTGGTACTTAGAGGCAGTTCACTGCAAAGACATATTTAGACCTAATCAATAGAAAATCCTCATCCACCAGATCCCACCAAAATCAAACAATGCAGAATCTGATAATGAAAACTAACCTCAAATCAATGTTACTGTGAAATCAAGTGAAATTATGTGTTGCTCTTTTGCAATGAAAATAAGTAAACTAGTTTGAGTAGGATTTTGTTTTTTGCATCATCAAACAGTTCTAATAAAAATTTAAAATTTGATTGCAATGGGAAGTTTTTGTATTCTACATACACAGTTCTCTTCTTTATACCAAGAAGAAGGAAGTTTTGTTTTTTTTTAATTAGTTCCCTGGAAATGATTAGCTTATGTGTATAATCTGAAATCTGAACAGAATTCACTTTGTTTCCAGTTTTTGTTAGTACAAAAATTTGGTTCTGTTTATTTTCATATTTACCATCCTTGGCACAGTAGTGGGATAGCTACAATGTCAAAGTTTATGAACACTTTATCATATTATTCCAAAGTGTTTTCCGTAGACCAATTTAGAGCTTGAACAACATTCAACTAGTGCACTCATTTTACCACTCACTATCCTTCCAGTATAGGTTGCTTTTTTCTTTTAGCATTTTTGTCAGTTTGTCAGGTATGAGGTAAAACCTCAGAATTGTTTTGATTTGCAGCTTTCTCAATAGTATTTTATTGTATTTTTTAATATGGTCATGAATAGTTCACATTTCTTCTTTTGACAACTTAAATGCCTTTGCCCAGTAATTTATTGGTAGCTGGTTCTTCATTTTACGTAATTACGTGAATTGCCTATAGGTCTTGTATTTCATCAGGGTATCAGTTTAATTTTGCTGAAATATTTGCTTTCTTTACTATAACAGAGTCTTCAATATCTTGGGAACATTGGGAAGTGATAGAGGTGTAAAAGCAGAAAGTATCTATATAATGTTAATTTAGTTTTTTTATAAAGGCAAATGAGCTAGGTTTCTCTGGTTTGTGTGAAACACTGTTTCTTCACATCTGCAAAGTGTCATATCAGCTGTTTTGATATTTATTTAAATCTTCAAAAAATACCCTTCTATTTTTCTCTATGTTGTTTCTCACCCTTCCAAATTCATTCAAAATGCCAAATTTCTTGAAATTTTATCAGTATTTTTTCCATTTTTTTCACTCCTCATCTGTTCATTGTAACTTGTAAACTAACACAATCCCGAGCCCCATGGCCTCTTGCTTCCTTTTCACTGTTTTTCCAACTCTTCCTACTTCTATTTTCTACTTTTTAGTTGATATCCAAATCAGAGAACACATATCTTAAAAGATCTCTAGGAAGTCCCTTAGTTTGTCCATTTGTCTTCCAATGAGGCACTGAAATAGTGTGGGGTGGTTGATGCTTTTAAAGTTCTCTCCAAAAGGATCACTGACCTATTTTCAGATATTTCCATACCTGTAAAATTCAGTAATACTAGGTGACTTCTCCAAGTAGGAAGTAGCAGAGGTCTTATGATTCCAGATCCCATATTCTTTCTATTCCTCTACATTGTCTCTGTACTTATATTGAGTTTGAAAGTACCATGATTCCTACTCAAACCTAGTAATATTAAAGCATATTTATACATTGCTTTTAAGTTTACAAATGTCTTTCTTCATAACAATCCTCTGAGGCGAGGAGTGCAAATAAAAGACTGTCATGGGAAAGGGATTAGAACTGGTTTGCCAGGCCAAAGAAGGTAGAAATAGTAGAAATGAGTGGAAGATGCAGACCCAAATTTAAGCTTGATATCAACGAATCATTTCTAATGATTACAGTATGGAAAAGCGGAATGGACTATTTTGCTAGCAGTTGGTCCCCATTTCAATGGAATCTTCAAACAGAGTCTGGAGAAGAAATAATCAAATATATTATATATGGAGTGCTTTTTTCTAAAAGGGGATGTCCTAGCTAGCCATTGAGGTACATTTGAACTTTGAGATTTGGTCATTAGGGTCCTGTTACAATTAAAATGAACTAGTTATCTACATTTTCTTTTTTTTCCCTTTTTCCTTTTGCTTTTGAAGGGGGGAAGGCAGAGCAGCTGAGGTTAAGAGACTTGATCAAGATCACATGGCTAGTAATGTTAAGTGTCTGAGGTCACATTTGAACTCGGGTCCTCCTGACTCCAGGGCCCGTGTTCTATTTACTATGCCACCTAAGTACCACATACATTTTCTATTATCTGTGGTAATCAAGATTTGATCCATAAATTATTATAAAGGTAGTGAAATCTGCTGATTTCAAATGATTCTTTCAGTTGCTACATAGAGGGCCCTTATTAACATTTAGTAACATGTCACCATTCAATTATACTTCCTAAACTCCTCCATAAACCAGGGCATATTGTAAACATTAAGATAAACTATGTAAAGAATCAGAGGTAGTAATGAGTCCTGTCCTTGAATCGTTTACAATGTAAATGATTTTAAATCTCTATATGGAAGCTTTCCCAATGGCTACCACTTTGTGAACTCCCTCCTAAAGTACCTTGATTTTAGCTACCTTTGCGTCTATACAATAGAGACATAAATATATGTGTGTAGAATTTATTCACTTTATATCTTTGTTATATACTTTTATATTGCTTGTTTTCTTCCCTTGTAGAGTATAAACTTCTATGTAGTGGTTGTTTCTTTCTTTGTACTTGTATCCCCAAAGCCTTACACAGTGCCTAGCACATAGTAGGTGTTTAATAAATATTTGCTGATTGAGCAAATGATCTTCTATTTTTAAGTAGACAAAAGAAATTCAGTGATCTCAATAAAGGCACTATCAATTCCTAAACTTCCAACTAATTCTTGCCTCCTTACTGTACTTAATTTCTCATGAAACAGGGAAAATACACCTCACTCCTTGAGCCTAGAGCCTTAAGCCTCTTTCCCTTTATTGCTTGTTACAAAATAATTGGAACCAACAGAAACCAATAAAATTACTCTGTTTTTAAGCCAGGAATTCAATTTTTGATCCATCTTAAATGCCTAGAACAGAGCTAAGAATCCAAGAAATGAGTGGAGGGATGGGGAGCCACAGGGCAGCAAGAAGAGATGCCCCATAATACATGCAATAAAGCTGATTCACTTTCCTCATTGATAAACTCCTCAGGCCTTCATTCAGAATCCATCCACTCTGCCTTTAGAGCACAATTCTATCAAATTAGATTAACTTGTTTTTCTGCACACTGATGATTTTGAAGCCACAAATTAAAGGGGAAGGGAGTAATGAGAGGTAAGACAACTGACAGCGGTAGTAGTGTTGCATGCCAACTCAACAATGTAGGAGGAGAGAGAAAAACTATAAAAACTACTCAAAATGCACAACAATCTGGGACATATTTGGCAAAACAGCAAGCAACATTAAAACATTTATATTCTTTGAAGACTTTGTAGTTCAATAATGAATATTTAGAATGGTGATGTTGAGATCAAGAAAAGACCATTAGACTATCTTTGAGAAAGCAAGAAACTGTGTAATTCAGTCTGATAGGAATCACATCCAACATGTTTAAAATCAAAGAAATCCTTAACAGAGTACATTTCAATTATCTGAAAAAAAAATTACTTGGAATTTCATCCCATGAGAAATAGATCAATGAAATACTATATTTTCCATTTTTCTGTTATTTATCGTAATGCTTATTTTTGTGACACCATTAGTCTAACTTCAGTCCAATATTCCTGTTAGGATAGTTGAAGCATTATACATTATGTGACAATTTCATTAAACTCCAGATTAGTAAAAATTGTAGGTACTTCTCATATACTCCCTCTAAATTTGCAGGTTTTTGAAGCTTAAAAAAAATGAGCTTATGACAAAAATTTCAAAAGTAAATGCTAAAAGAAATAGTCAGAAGCATTGATTTTCTTTTCCATAAAATACCTAGTCATAATGCTCTTTGAAGAGAAAGAATCTTTACCTGCATTTTTTTTCTTTCTGATTCAAATGATCATCTGTTGACTGTTGACTATTCACTTGACTGAATGCCAACTATTTGGTTCCTTCCCACAACCTTGTCCTTCCCTTAAAGTAATTGTCCTTTTTTTTTCTTTCCTCCCTTTCACTGTTTAATACTCAAATGTATTTGTGATCTCCATTTAAATGGTTGTTCCAAGAAATGAGATTACAGTCTATCTGTCCCTCCCCTTTCTGTGTGGCAAACATACAAAGTTACTATGGTGACAAGAGATCTCTAACCACACACTCAAAAGAAGACAACAAAGTCAAAATTCATATATCCAAAGCCTCAAAGAAAAATATGAATTGGTCTCAGTCCATGGGAGATCTCAAAAAGGATTTTGAAAATCAGAGATGTAGAGGAAAAATCTGGAAGAGAAATGAAAGTGATGCAAGACATCATGAGAAAGAGTAAACAGGTTGATACAGGAGGCACAAAAAAATACTGAAGAAAATAACAACTTAAAAAACAGAATAAGTCAAATGATAAAAGAGGCACAAGAATTCAATGGAGAGAATGCCTTGAAAAGGAAAATTTTATGAGTGCGCGCACACACACACACACACACACGCTATATATATATATATATATATGTATTTGTGTAGTTTGGGTATGTGTATATACATACATATCTGTAGTGTGTGCCTATAAATGCATATATGCATATATGTGTGTGTACACATACACACATTCTCTCTCTCACACATACACATATTCACTGAAGAGAAAAAGTTCTTAAAAAATACAATTGGCCAAAAGGAAAAGGAGGTACAGAAGCTTAATGAAGAAGATAATTCCTTAAGAGTTAAATTTAGAGAAGTGGAAGCCAATGACTTTATTAGACATCAAGAACAATCAAACAAAATCAAAATAATAAAAAAAGAGAAGAAAATGTGAAATATTTAATGGTAACAAACTGATCTGCAAAATAGGGTGATGAGAGATAATTTGAGAATTATTGAACATCATAATCAACAAAAGAGACTAGACATTATCTTTCAAGAAATTATCAAGGAAAACTGCCACTTTATTCTAGAACTAAAGGGTAAAGTAGAAAGTGAAAGTATCCAGCAAGACACGTCAAAATGAAAGCCCCCAGGAATATTGTAGCCAAATTTCAGAACTCCTAGATCAAAGAGAAAATGAAGGCAACCAAAGTGAAACAATCTAAATATCATGGATCCACAGTCAGGATACCACAAGATTTAGCAACTTCTATATTAAAGGATAGCAGGACTTGGAATATAATATTCTGGCAGGCAAAAGAGCTAGGATTACAAACAAGAACCACCTATCCAGGAAAACTGAGTTTAATTTTTTTGGGGGGGAAATAGAAATTCAATGAAATAGAAGACTTTCAAGCATTAATGAAAATTCTTGAAAATGTTGATAAAAAAAATTGATGAAAGATCAGAGCTGAAGACAAAGTTTGACTTTCAAATACAAGATGCAAAAGAAGTGTAAAAAGGAAAATAGGAAAAAAAAATCATGAGGGATATGATAAGGTTGAACTCTTTATATTCCTACACTGGAAAATGATACTTATCATGCCTAAAACTTTCTCATTATTATGACAGTTAGAAGGAGTATACATAGATAGAAAGCAGAGGTGTGAGTTGAATATATGGTAGAATTATCTAAAAAATAATTTAAGTTAAGGGATGAGAAAGAAGAATGCACTGGGAGAAGAGAAAAGGGAAAAGTAGAATGGAATAAATTATCTAAAATAAAAGAGGCCTGAATGAGATTTTATAGTAGAGGAGGAAATAGGGAAGTGAGGAGGGGAGCATATGAACCTTCTCATAAGAATTGGTTCAAAAAGGGAATAATATACAAAATGAGTTGGATGTAGCAATCTCTCTTACCATATAAGAAAGTAGGAAAGGAAAAAAAAAACATGGAAAGACTTACATGAACTGATGGAAATTGAAGTCAGTAGAACCATCAGAACCGTGTACGTGGTAAGAGCAATATTATATGATGATCTACTGTGAATAACTTAGTTATTCTCAGCAATACAATGATCCAAGATAATTCTGTATGACTTATGATAAAATTGGGTTTTTCATCTCCAGAGAAATAACTGGTAGAGCCATAATGCAGATAAAAGATATTTTCCTTTACTTTCTTTATTTTTCTTGTTTTTGTCATCATTTTCTTTCATAAAATGACTTACATAGAAATATCTTTTGCATGACTAAACATGTATAACCTCTGTCAAACTGCTTGCCTTCTGAACAAGGAGTGGAGTGGAAGGAGGAAAAAAATTTGGAGCTCAAAATTTGAAAATAAAACAAATGTTACAATTCTTTTTTACATGTAGCTGGGGAAAAATAAAATTTTAAAATTTTAAAACAGAGACAAAATGCCAATTATCCAGGCATCTACAGGAACTCTTCCTCTTCAAAAACCAGGGTAAAACTATTCTTGTGCATTAATGACAGTTTCCTATCTCTCTGTCTCTCTTTTTGGAGGGCGGAATGAAGTGCAATTGGGGTTAAGTGACTTGCCCAAGGTCACATGACTAGTTATGTGTTAAGTGTCTGAGGCCAAATTTGAACTCAGGTCCTCCTGATTCCAGGCCAGTGCTCTATTCCCTGTACCACCTAGCCACCCTGACGTTTTCATCTTTCAAATGCTCTAGGAACAAGAAAGGAGGAATTCTGCATCATTTTTCTTAACATGTAAGAAATAGTTTCCGGGATGGAAATGATTGGAAATTTGGTGAAAAATTAACACTCCCTCCTAAAGTTTGGGATGAAGGAGAATAAGTCAGAGTCTAGAATTCAGAGGAAGACATTTCATAGAATTTATATAAATAATAGATAGGATCTTTTGACGTAAAATTCTCCAGAAAGTCAGTTAAATAATAATGAGAAACTCTCAAGAATGAAATTTCAATCATACAAAAGAAAACTATTTTCACAAGAAGGAAAAAAGAGAGAATTATCTGAAGAGACCAAAATGGATACACAGAGAATTTACCAAGCAACTTCAATTTTAGATAGATAGATAGATAGATAGATAGATGATAGATAGATATATACATATATAAATATGCACATACATACATGTATACATGTATGTATATGTGTGCATACATACACATATGTCTGCATGCATGTGTATATATATATATATATACACACACATATACATAAAAAATATAAAAATAAGGGAAAGTAACAGGAAATCATTGTAAAGGTCTCTAATAATTGTGGCAGGAATACCAAAGGCCAAAATGAGGTGAAAGTATTAAGGACAAATGTGAATAACAGAAACGAATTTTTTAGCACTAGGTTGAAGAAAAGAGGAGGATCAAAGAAAAGATAGCATGGCTGCTTGGGCTGGATAGAAAAATGATAAGTGGCAACACAGTAGGTAAGAAATGTTCAGTTCTCATATAACCTCTATTTCTTGGTCAAGAAAAATAGCCTTTGGACCAAAAAGGACAATAATCAGCTATTATAGAAGAGATAACAAGGACATAGTAATTTAGCTACCCTTGATAAATTTAAAATATCACATGAACAACATCCTTTGTCTCTGGAACAACTCAGAGATGTGATTGTTGATCCGATTTTATTGCTACTTGTGTCAGTTCTTGTAAGCTTGAAAACCTTATCGTCACTCACTATAAAATATATTTACAGTACAATAGAAAATAATATGTGTGTATTTCAACAATGCATATCAGTAAGAAACATGGTAACTAGTGCCATATCTAACCACCAGTTTCAACTACTAACTTCTCAGCTCTGAAACCACAGTCCTACCATTTAGATATTTTGTATGGCAGGGAAAATATCTCCTCATGAATAATCTTCATAATATTTTTTGAAATACAGCAGATTACTCACTGAATCTATGAGGAAAGAAATTCTTCTAGTCCTTTCTATGTTTAATTAGTCTCTCTACTCATGACAGTTAACCATCTCTTCAATACTACAACTGTCTTTTATTCAACATTCTATTCATCTTCATGATAGAGTTACAAACTCCATAGACTGTGAAAGAGGCTATTGAATTTTGTGTTACACCTAGATTTCCTCAAAATACTTGATAAAATACTCCATGTAATGGAAAGGGAGGAAGAAATGAGGTCTAGATAAAAGCACAATCATCAAGAGTTAGAGCTGAATGAATGATTGAACTCACACATATATACATATACAAATTTTATCTGGACTTTTGATTTTGTGTTGGTAGTTCAAGAGAATAATCTCCTTCTATCAATGCAGATCAGTTACTCTGAAATTTACTGTAGTTTTATAGAGCTGTCTGGGGGCATTGAGAGGTTAAATTATTTGTCTACAGTCTTACAGCCATCAGGGGCAGAATTTATTCCAAGTCATTCTGATTCTTTGGTCCTCTTGTTTGGGGTCATTTTCAATTCTAGCTACTAGTCTATTACATGCACATTTTATCTATACAGCATTTTAAGGTTTTACAAGTACTTTACATGTGTTAATTCATTTGAACCTTCAATAATTCCGTGAGGAATATATTAGAAGTATTTTTATACCCATTTGACATAGGAAGATATTGGGGCTCATATCATAAGTGATTTCATTATGATCACAGAACTAGAATGCCTTCAAGACAGAAGTAGAACTCAAGTCTCTCCTGATACTGGTTCTAGTCCTCATACCCCTACACTACTCTGCTGAATCCATCAAACCAGGCTCATTTCGGAATCCCCATAATATCACAAACCTTTATCTTGAAAGCAAAAACAGATTAGGCTAGGCTGGTTATAAATTATAACATTCATTAAAGACATTTTCCCAGACAGGCACCCTTCAAGTCTCCCTTTCATCCCAATAAGAACTTTCTCTGAGCCCCTGCCATCACTATGACCTGTGTCCATATAGTTATATAGACTCATGATTGAGCTGGCTTTTAAATTCAACTCTGCTCCATTTTTGTCTTCTATCATCATTTTGGCTGCATATTCCATCTTTTTACTTCATGACTAATTCTTCTGCAGATGAATCAAGAACTCTTTTCTGACACTACTGCAACAGTTCACCCTCCCTTGAAATCATGAGAATATACATCCAAACTTTAGTTTCAAATGTCACAGCTAATGACAACTGTCTACTCATTTTACTTTGCCTAACTTCCAGCAGGCAACTTCTGGGAACAGGTGCAGCTTCTACAAAATGTGAAATAACATCTTCACTAGAGTTAAAAGTATTTTTATGAAGCTCCTGAAAGTTGCTCCTAAAAGCTGTTCACATGAAAGAGTGGTAAACAAGTTTCATCTATCACCTATCTCTCATCCTAGACCTCAGTTTACTCATTTGTGAAATGTGGAGATTGATAGAGGGCCTAGATTCTAGATAATCATCAAAATGAGCCTATGCCAACAGAGGGAAATGAGGAGAAAATGAGAATATGAAGAAAATACACTTGAAGAAGATAACTTTATAAAACTGTTTAATTTCTGGAATTTGTGTCTCTCTGGCTACATTGTAATATCTTCAAAATCAGGACTTCATTCTATCTTTCTTTAGTTCCCATTAGGAAAACCACATATCCTATATTATGATAGACACACTAAATATGCCATAAGTGCTTGATAAAGGAATGATGGATAAATCCACATATTTAAATCTGTGAACAAAATAGGTTCCATTGTCCTCTTCTATTAAAGGAGATGGAATGCTGACTACTCTGGCTACCTTCCCTTCATTGCCTCACAACTGTTGCCATTTAAACTCAGCCTTTAGGCTTAGTCATTCCAAAGTCTCTGTGACCAATATGACCAATAGGCCAGAGATAATTAAAGACCTCTGAACCTATCAAAAGCTTAGGTAAATCTAGCTTCTGGTTCCATCGTATCCTCAAACAATAATTAATGCATTATAAAACTCTGAATCTTGCATTACTCTTCTTATGCTGGATCAGTCTCTCAGATGAGTAAGTACTCAATTAAATCTTTCTCTTGAGATTATGTGACATATCCTAGTTTTGTTTTGGAACTTCTTTGTCTTTAGTCTTTTTGGGGACTAGAGTCTTTACAACTTATGTCTTGGCTCCAATAATTGATGCCACAATACCTTCCTGTCACTGCCTGAATTATATCCATCCACTGGCATAACCTAGCTTGATTCTCTCTGTTTCTAATTGTTGAACTTCCTTGATGCCAACTGCCTCACCATTAATATATTTATCACTAACCATCACATTGTAATGGTAATGGAATTTGAACCCCACAATGGGATGGACTTGTTGACATGATGAAAGGGGGCTAAACTGGGAGGAACTGCTGCCATATATAGGGAGAAGCTCAAGCTGAGAGAGGCCAGAGGAATTTCTGGGAACAACACTGTGGAGGCAGAAAGAGAGAGAATTTCTGGGGGCCAGAGTTGCTGAGAGAGAGAACTGCCAGTTGGAGCTGCCAAGGACTTCTGAGAACTGCCACCCAGAGCTGCCAAGAACTGAGGAGGAATGACTGTGGTACCGGAATTTTGTCTGTCTGTTTTGATATTACTTTGTGAGATTCATTTGTTGATGGAGGCCCAGACCTTGTTGGGCCTAGGTTGATTTCGCAGACAGAAAGTGAATTGAAGAGGATGCTGGCAATGTGTATGAACGTTATTGTGTCTTTGTTAAGCTTTATCTTCTTAGGACCAAACTGCTGAGAACTTGACTCTGGTCAAGATGAAGAAAAGACCTCTCCTTGAATATTGAATGCTGTGATGATATTGTAACCTAGTCGTGACCTATGAGTGGATGGCCTTTTTGCTTTCCACTGTCCCGTGAGAGGGTGCTTGGTGATGACTGATGATATTGTAATTCAGTTGTGATCCAGGGGTAGAAAACATTTAACCTTTGTACTTTATGACTGACCAAATGAATATACATTGTTTGTGATTGGAAACTAATCTCCATTTGAGAGGAGAGAAGACTTTGTGATTGACTAAATGAATGTACTAGCCAGGGGTGCAGTACTTTAACCATTGTATTTTGTGATTGAACTGAGGACTTACCAAATGATTGATTGAATTTGTATTTTGATTTTCTGTGAATGTTTTGCCTTAATTTGTTATTGAATAAATGGGGGGTTTACTATGCTTGTAATCCGAACCTTGGAAGCTTCTTGTGCTTGGCATCACACACATTCCCTTGAGTCTCCAGTTGTCTTTGTAGGTATCTTTCTAGAGACTTTCCAGACATTTTCTGAAAGATTCCACTGTGAGGGTTTTCCCATATTGACTTCTTATCTTTATATGATCTATCTACTCAATAGTACCAAATCCTCGACTACTTGTTCATCAGCTGCCCATAAAAATTGGTCTCTAAAATCTCTCATGATCCTATGCTTCTCAGTGTTCTCAGCTATTGAAAAGTGTTCTCGTTCAGTCAAGGGAGAGAACATCATGACTTACAGAGCTGATTCTTTTTTTCCTTACCAAGTATTTCCTTTACAAATCTTTCGGTTGAACCTGAACCTTGACTGACTTTTTGAGAGCCATCCAAATGGACCTAAAGCTGGATACAATTGAAGTTTTGAAGGTAATTCAAGTCCAGGTGAGGAGACTTTCATTTAAAAAGGTGACCTTTCACTTGACTTTGTAAGCTGAAGTTAAAACAAAATTAAAGGATATTGGGGATTTTCATTGGAATTTATGAGCAATGTGACACTTTTCTGGAAATCCTTAAGATATAATGAATGATTTCATTAGGAGAGACACGTTATGCCATTTTAAATTTGTCTACAGGAAGACAATAAATCTAGTTGAAAAATGAAAAATCTAGTTCAACCATTGGGGTCTGGAATTCATAAAATCCCAAGGAACTAATTAGTTTAATTAATTTTTTTCCCTTTTCTTAAATGAATGGATGTCTTAATGATCAAGTAGACTTATGATTTAAAGTTATATAGATGCAACTTCTATTGAATGTATTGTCTTTGAATCCAATCAATGCACTCTGTATAGATGGCTCTCAACATATCTACTCCAAAAAGAATATTTCACATGATGAGAATAACAATAAATGTTTTGTTTGACAACTACAATACTTGTAATACATAGTAAAGCAACAAAAACTTGGGAGACTACAAAATGCTCAATTAGGGTGAAAAGTACCATAGAAATGAATACATTCACAAAAAAGTGGGATAGATGAAGGACCTCAAATGATTTCTAACACCTTTTTTTTTTTTTACTCTTGTTAAATATACTGGGAATTGAAAATAAAAATCCATTTTTAACAAAGAAACAAGAATCAGTCTTGAAGGAGAAAGATGGGGGCAATAAACTCAACTTACAGTGGAATATTTGAAGTACAAGGTCTTCTTTTTTATGGCTTCAATCACTTAAATTCATGGGAATGTCTCAAGAAAATGAGTGAAGAAATGCAAATAATAGCAAGTCACTTTTTAACAAAATATTTATTTTCTACAGTAACAGACCTAATTGCATTCTCTTGTCATCTTATTGTGTCATTTTACATGCAAAGGAAATAAAAGAAAATGCAGCCTTTATGCTTAAATATCAAATGAAAACTTTACTTCTACTCTATTTATACACATTGGATTTGTTGGGGTTTTTTGAGGATATCAGGACAACCCACTGGAGCAACCTAGTGAGGGTATTGAAATAGATGAGTTTAAAGGTTCCTTTTAGTGTATTAATTACTTTGACTCAATTACCTCACTACTGCTTCACACATTCTTGACCATTTTACAAAATGTCATTCTAAGACTTGACCCTAGCTAGATTCTGAAGTTAAGAACAGGCTTTAAGGATTTAGGCTGAGGCTCTTATTGTTTCGTTCAGGCCAAATTCAGTCTTTCCCCCTGAAAACCCAAGTCTAGCTTAAGTAATAATTATCCTGAATCAAGATAAGGCTAGAATTTACTTGTCCCTATCATTTTTAATTCAATGATAACTCCAATTGCTTTTTTTAACCTGGGATGAGATTGGACTCAGGTCAACTTTTGCCTTGGTGTCACCAATATGATCTATTTTGATGTCATAGGACATAAGCTGACTTAGCCTTTAGCTAAGAACTAAGACTAACAGGTGGGAGTTTTGAGAAAATTAAATTTAGTTTAATGGAAAACTTTCTAAAAATTACAGGTTTCCAATAAGGGAATCAGCTGCCTCATAAAATAATATAATACCCATTGACCAAGTTATTCAAAAATAGTCTGGAAATTCTTCTGTTAAGGAGGTTCTTGAGATTTTTATATTGAACAGGGGTTAAGGTACTATTTTCAGACTGATTCTACAATTAAAGAAGAGCTCCCAAAAAATATTAAACAAAAATAAAATAGACAATAAAAAGTTTCTCAGGCCACTGAAGTCCTGCCTCTGAATTAACGTTGCTCTATCAATCAATGCTTTCTGAATTCATTCAGCAAAATAATTCAAAGGCCACTTAACCATCCAATCATACTAACCACATCTCTCCATCTTCCACAAAAAGATTATAGGATGTATTGTCAAATGTCCTGCTGAAATCCAGATAAAAGATACACTATTCTCATTACATTTTTCTTGTCTTCTAATCACTCAGTATATATTTATTAACAACCTTCTGTTACAGACACTTTACTAGACACTTAAAATACAAAGAAAAAAATTAAAGTCTCTGCTCTGAAGAAAAGCCTTCTAAAAATGTGTTTAATTTGGCATGACTGCTTGATGAATGAATACTAACTCTATGATCATTCCTTCCCTTTCATAATGCTCAATAATCATACTTTTAGTCATCTTATCTAGTATTCTAGTTTGAATTGAAATCAAGCACAAAAATTCATGTTAGGACATTTCTCTGAGCTCATCATGTCTCTCTAAATCCTATAGACTTGGATGGTCCACTTCAGCATTAATAAGTTCACTGAAAGTTCTTTATATCTAATGGAATGAATTTGCCAGTGTAAGATGACTTGAATTCATTGAAGATAGTCACTCCCTCACCAAATGCTCCCTTGTCATTAGTTATACTCATTCTTTCTTACCTAGTCCAAAGATTATAATCCTGAGTATGTAAAACAGAAAAAGAAATAATAGTTAATTAGTCCTATACTCTCTCTGTTGTCCAATATTACCTCATTCATGGCAATCTGGAGTCCCATCCTTTCCTCCATTTTCTTCTTTCTTAAACATTGGCAAAACAAAATGCAACAAAAATAATACATCATGCTGTTTTGTTATCTTTAATATATATGTAAATTCTTGACTCATTCTGGACCTTTAAAGCCTTTCTGACACTAAGACCATCATCTTCTTTTGTCTTTTCCTACTCTAACCATTATCTCTTGTACATGTTCTTTTTTTCCATGAGTTGATGCTCAATATTTTTGGTCAGAACATTCTTTCTTGGTATTGACAATGGATTAGTTATCCAAAGAATAAGCTCCTTGAGAGAATGTCCTGTTTCTCATTTTATCCTTGTATCGCCAAGTGCCTCTCACAACTCAACAGCTCAAATGGGAATGTGAAAACAAAATGTGCCTAGAATGTATAGATGGGACAAAATAGTTAACACTCTTGCACATATTATGATTACTTCAAAAAATTGCTGTATAATTACTTCTTCTACACTTTAGACGAAAATCTCCATGAGGTTCTTGTGTAAAACAGATCCTCATCTGGTGGCTAAGTCTCTAGTAATTAACCACTTCCAGCTTAGGGTAGTTCTTGATTACAATGATTTGGTTTATTGTCAGGCCCAAACTCAAAGCCTATTCAGCTTTGTAGGTGGAAACCATATGCTCATCTCTTAATCTCTCTGAGATAGAATTTCCTCATCTATGAAATGAGGATAAGAAAACTTGCAAGGTCTACTTCAAAAGGTCATGCCAAAATTGAAATAAGAGCATGCTCTTAAAGTGCTTACTTTTAAAAGGGGCACATATAAGGCAGTTATCAGTGCCAAATTAATTCAAGTAACTAAAGAATATTCATTGACAGTTCAAATATTTTGTTTTCCTCTTCATTTGGTTTTATTCCCTTTAATTCATGTGAAAGAGAATTCTATCCTAATTTCTGATCTGTGTGATCACGTAAAAAAAAATACTTCGGGGGGGCGGAGCCAAGATGGTGGCATAGAAGCAGGAAAACTCTGCAGCTCCCACATAGCCACCTCAAATATCCATAAAATATGACTCTAAACAAATTTTAGGGCTCCAGAACTCACAAAAGTATAGAAAAACACATCTTCCGCTGAATGCAGCTCAGCAGACAGGACAGGAAGGTCTTATCTCAGCATGCTGGGAGCCAAAACCAGCCCAGCCTGAAACCATGGCTTGGCCCAGGGGGTGGCCAGGACAAGCCTGGAGCCTTCAGGAGACTGGATCAGTGGCAACTGTGGTGATTTCCAGAATTATCAAGCCATAAGAAATAAGGACTAAATGAAAGGTTAATGGAACTTGGCTAAATTTGGGGGAAAGGGTCCGGCTGAACTGTCCACAGGGCAAGGAATCAGCAGAAGTGGTGCAGCTGCCTTCATGTGACTGCTTTCAGAAGCTCCCGGCCTGCAGATTGCAGGGGGGTCAAGTGATCATTCAGAGGCTAAGTGCTCTTGCCTTAACTGGCTAGATCAGGATCCTGATCTTGGGTGGTGGTCCTGAGGTGCATTTTCAGTGAGCTGAAAGTGCATTTTGCAGTGGGGGCTGCAGCAGCCTCCTAATAGCTCTGGCAGCTGCAAAAACCTCAGCAATTTGGGACAGAGCTTTCCCCTATAGAAGCAGGGTTCCACAGCGCTAAAAATTCAAGTAACTGACTGGCAACATAAGCAGGGAAAGGAAGCAAAGTAAAAAAAGCAATCCAACTTTAGATTTCTTTTTTGGGGACAAAAAGAATCAAAGCATGGAACAGGAGGAAGACAACACAATCAGAACTCCCTCACCAAAAGCTTCCAAGAAAAATGTACACTTGTTACAAGCCATAGATCACCTTAAGAAGGATTTTGAAAACCAAATAAGAGAAGTGGGGGAAAAATTGGGAAGAGAAATGAGAATGATGCAAGAAAATCATGAAAAGAGAGTCAACAACTTGACTGAAGAAAATAACACCTTAAAAAATAGATTAACTCAAATGGCAAAAGAGGCCCAAAAAAACCAATGAGGAGAAGAACACCTTAAAAAGTCAAATTTTCCAGATGGAAAAAGAATCTCAAAAGCTTTC
>CM053588.1:92644911-92659563 GCA_028646515.1 Pseudochirops corinnae | reverse complement strand
TATATTTCAGTGTTCAACTTTTAAGATTGAGAAGTATTACAATAAAAAGAAAAAAGTCATTTAAAGGACTTAGTATAAAGAAAAAAAACATAAATTGAAGTACAGTACAAGCTCAATTTATGTTTTCTCCAATTCTTTTCTCCAATTCTCAATAAGCCTATAGCACTATCTTATAATCAGGGGTGATCAGGATGATGGCATTTTAAGATTCTGTTACACATTATTCAATAGACTAAGATACTAAGTGGCACAGTAGATAAAAGGCTGGACTAGGAATGAGAAAGATTCAAATCCT
This sequence comes from Pseudochirops corinnae, assembly GCA_028646515.1. Lineage (NCBI taxonomy): Eukaryota > Metazoa > Chordata > Mammalia > Diprotodontia > Pseudocheiridae > Pseudochirops > Pseudochirops corinnae. Next base: position 92,659,268 of record CM053588.1, on the reverse strand, counting down.
ACTATAAACATATCAGTTGTGAAACCCTATTCAAATCACTTAATTTTTTTTGCCATCACAGATTCCTCACCAGTAAAATAGGGATAATAGTAGCAATTTCCCTATAGGGCTGCCTTGAATGAGATAATTTATATAGGGTCCCTACTAGACCTCAAAGTGCTTTATATTCTTGTGTTAATTGAGTTCTACTTAGTATCAGAGTAGGACACTAAAGTGTTTTGTAGATTTTTATCATGGATTGAAACGAATCTGGATGTCTGCTTCCTCTTCAGGCACCTAGAAATTTAATTTTTACATGACCACCTCTCTCTTGAAACCTTTTGTTGACTCAAATATTTGCTTCACAACATGATGAGCAATAACATTCAGCAATATATAGAAAGAGGGGCAAAAGCAGGAAGAGAGAATCCATGCTTTGTCTTAATACAAATTCTATGCCATTGTGCATCGGATTACAATTCCTATGCCTTCTATGGAGTATTGATTTTCGTTAAGTTAAAAGAATGTCAATATAATACCATGATTTCTCATCATGGCACAAAGGTCATGCCAGGCTATCAAAGGCCTTGCCGAAGAACTCAAATGAGTCCTAGAGAGGTTAAAGAACTTGCCAGAGGTTATACAGGTAATGAGCACTGTAGGGATTGGAAGCAGGTAGGTAACTCAGTTAATAGCATGCTGGACTTGAAGTCAGGAAGACCTGAGTTCAAAAAAAGGTCACAAAAATGTATCAGCTGTGGGACCACTTAACCTCTGTTTGTCTTAATCCTCTGGGGAAGGAAACCACTCCAGTATCTTTGACCAGAAAACCCTGTGGAAGGTATTGGTGTGATATGGTACACAGGGTCACAAAGAGTTCCCCATAACTGAACAACAACGAGGAATTAGAAACCAGGTACCACTGACTACAAATCTATCATTTAACACTCCAATATTATTATCCCTCATACAAGAAGTAAAGAATGCTTGTCATTAAGGGGTGAAAAGGCTAGATTGGTTAATAGATGAAACCAGTGGGTTCAACAAAAAGGAAAAACTGGTTATTTGAAAGAAAAAAAAAGTTCATTTGCCTTGAACTCCCTCTTCTCCCCTGTTCTTTATTGTCTATCATTCCGGTACTTCCTGTCACCATCTTGTCCTTAACCTGTTTCATATGATGAATTGACCTTACTCCTTACTTTCTCTGCCAGCTACAGTAAATCCATTCCACCCCATCTCCTTGAATAGGTTGCCCCTCTGTCATCCCTACTCTTTCACTCATTTTCAATCTCTTCCTCTGTACTAAGTTCCTACTACCTACAGACATGTCCATGTCTCTTCTATCCTGAAAAAAAACTCTCACTTGATTCTTCTGTCTTTGCTCTCATCCTGTTTCTTTTGGGCTCTTTGTAGCTAAATGCCTCAAAAAGACTGTAGAAAGTTACAGCACCCTCCCAGTACCTTAGACTTGCTACCTAGAAGTCCTTTTAGACTCCTCATTAGCTCTCACCTCCCATATTGAAGTTGTTGCCAAGGCCTGTTGATTTCACCTTTGCAACATCTCTTGAATACATCCCCTTCTCTCCCCTAACCCTGTTACTACTCTAGTGCAGACTTGTATCGCCTCACACCTTGATTACTGCAATAGGCTGCTAGTGGCCCTGCCTGCCTCAAGTATTTCCCCACTACGATCTATCCTCCATTCAGCCACTAAAGTCATTTTCTTAAAACACAGGTCTATTAATATCACACACACACACACACACACACACACACACACTCCAATAAATTCCAGTGGCTTCCTTTTGCCTCCAGGGACTAATACAAAATATATTGTTTGGCATATAAAACCCTTTATAATATAACCTTTTCCTATCTTTCCAGTCTGCTTACACCTTACTCCCTGACATGTACTCTTTGATCTAGTGACACTGACCTCCTGACTGTTCCATGACAAGATACTACATCTCCAGAGTGGTGGTTCAGTGTAATAGGTTAGGTACAAAAGATACAGTAGCAAATGACTAAGAACTCCCTCTTTTACAAAAATCACTGGGGAAAATGAAAAATAGTATGGAAGAAACCAAGCATAGACCAGCATCTCACACCCTATACCAAGATAAGTTCAAAATGGGGACATGATTTAGACATAACAGATGATACCATAAGCAAATTAGGAGAGCAGGGATACTTTACCTGTTAAATCTATGGAGAAGAGAAGAATTTATGCCCAAACAAGAAATAGAGAACATTATGAAATGCCAAATGGATAATTTTGATTACATTAAATTAAACAGGTTTTACATAAACAAAACCAATGCAGTCAGGATTAGAAGAAAAACAGACAATTGGAATACAATCTTTTCAGCAATTGTTTCTGATAAAGATTTCATTTCTCTAATATATAGATAACTTAGTAAAATTTATAAGGATATAAGCCATTTGCAAAATTATAAATGGTCAGTTTTCAGATGAAGAAATTAAAGTTATCTATAATCATATGACAAAAGCCTCCAAATCACCATTGATTAGAGAAATAAAAATTAAAACAACTCTGAGGTACCACCTCATACATATCAGACTGTCTAATATGACAGAAAAGGAAAATGATGAATGTTGGAGAAGATCTGGGCAAATTGAAACACTAATGCATTGTTGGTGGAGTTGTGAACCATTCTGAAGAAACAATTTGGAACTATGCCCAAAGGGCTATAAAACCATTCATATCCTTTGATCTAGCAATATCATTACTAGCTCTGTTTCCCAAAGAGATCACAAAAAAGGAAAAAAGGATGTACATGTACAAAAAATATTTATAGCAGCTCTTTTTGTGCTGTCAAAGAATTGGAAATTGAGGGAATGCCCATCAATTGAGGACTGGCTAAACAAGTTGTGATATGAGTGTAATGGAATACTATTTTTCTATAAGAAATTTTGAGAAGATAGGTTTCAGAAAAAAAAAACTAGAAAGACTTACTTGAACTGATGCTGAGTGGAGTGAGCAAAATCAGGAGAATTTGTACACAGACACAGCAACACTGTGCAATGATTAGTATGATAGACTTAGCTCTTCTCAGAAATACAATGATCAAAGACAATTCCAAAAGGCAAGGAATTATGGAGTCTGAATGTAGATCAAAGCATACATTTTTTTTTCTTTCTCCAGGTTTTCTCCTTTTGTTCTGATTCTTCTTTCACCAACAGAACTAACGTGGATACAGTTTTAACCTGATAGTACTTGTGCAACTTATATCGGATTGCAGAAAAATTGGAACTCAAAATTTTATAAAAAATGGATGTTGAAAACTATCTTTACACGTAATTGGAAAAAAAAATAAAATAATATTAAGGAAGTAAAAACAAATAAAAGGAAAAAAAAGATACTACATCTCTCAGTTCCAGGCATTTTCTCTGACTGTTCCAAAAGCCTAGAGTGCTCACCCTCCTCCACTCTTATGACTGGTTTCTCTGGCTTCTTTTAAATCTAAATTAAAACCCAACCTACTACAGGAAGCCTTACCTAACTTCTTTTAATTTCTCTTTTAAGAATTTCCAAATTGTTCTGTTGATAGCTTGTTTTGCGTGCATTTATATGATATTTTCCTGATTAGATAATGGGTTCCTTATGGGCTGGGGACTGTCTTTTGCCTCTTTTTGTATCCCCAGAACCTAGCACAGTGCCTAGCAAAGGTAGGCAATTAATAAGTATGTATTGGATTGAATGTGTACAGTTAACTGCAAACTCTCTTCTTCCCTATGAGCATTCCAGATCACACAAGAAACAAAACAGCCAGCTGCTTCCTCCTTCCTCCTAAGCTCTAGTATGTGTGTGTCTGTGTGTGTGTTTCTGTGTGTGTGTGTCTGTGTCTGTGTCTGTGTGTGTGTCTGTGTCTGTGTGTGTCTGTATGATGTGTATGTGATATCTGGAATTTCTAGCTAACTTTTCACTTTGCATCTGTAGCTCTGCTTGGTTTGAACTTCATGGAACAAGATGCTCCACCTAGGATAAATCAATCACTTGAGATCTTTTCATCTTGTCAACTCAGCTTTGGATACTCATCATTCCTTCAGCTCTCTCAACTCTCTCTCAGCTTCTCCTTCCCTTATGATCATAGGGTTAGAGGATTTCTATATAAACCCTTCCTTTATAGAGTGCTGGAATCTGTACTTTCCAACTCTCCACTTTTTTTCTACAGCCTGCTCTTTTGAATTCCAGGAAGCATGATGCCCTTTGCCAGGTGCCATCTGACCCCCTCTCCCTAATAGCTTCCTTTGTGTGGTGTATTACCTCACTATATTGGCACTTGTTTATGGAAATAACTATCCCCCACCCCTTTATTATTTCATCCCCAGCACTCATCACAGTGCCTGACACATTGTAGGTGCTTAATAAGTGCTTCTTGAATTGAATTGTGTGTCTTTATGGGCACACAGTAGAAGGATGAATCAGAAAGTACCACATGGGGAAGTCACTGAACTTATGAGGACCAGGGTAATGAAATGGCAGAATTCTGTCAAGATATTGCAATGTCCCTTCCCAAAGCTTATATACAGAGGAAACTTATTTCCAGAAAATGAGTGAGGAATTAAGGTTTGAGGAGAGAAAAGTTACATGCCCATTTCTTTAATTAAGAACACAGTTTGATACAAAAATGACAGATGGTTGCTATGTCTGTGCTCTGGTCAAGGACAGCGGGCTGCTTGAGGGTTAATACCACCAGCACAGGTTGCAAATACTTTGGTGTATGGGAAGGTTAATACCACCAACTCAGATTGAAAATACTTTAGTTTAGTGGAATGAATGCTGAATTTAGAAGAGAGGGGTCAGGCTCAGTTTCTTGACTTTGACAGTCAATATTTGCATGATGTTGGCTATGTCACCTTACTTCTCTGTGGCCCCAGATTCTTCATCAATCAAATAAGGGTGATGGCAAGAATTCTCTGAGATATCTCAGGCTTTCAAGGTGGACTGACCATTTTGTACATTATTCTCCCTCAAGAGGTTCTCTTTCAGAATCTATCTCTTTCTATCTCCTGAAAAGGTTTTCTCCCTCTGGTCATATCAAGTTGATTATAAAGTGGATCTGTAATCTTCATCATCAGATATATGTGTGTGTGTGTGTGTGTGTGAGACTTTATGTAAAGATGTCTACATTCGGATGGAGGAAAAGGTGTAAACTGATAGAAGAATTGATGGAAGTTTGAACAAGATGGGAGAGGGCCTAGGTTGTTTGTATTCTGTGAGTTATTTTTAAGTCATATTGAGAGTTAGCATAGAATAGTGGAAAGCAACCTGGCTTTGAAGCCAAGGAGATCTGAGTTCAAGTCTTACCTCTGACACATAGTGGTTCTGTGATTGTGGAAAAGTCACTAAAACCCTCAGGGCTCTGAGCACCTCTCTTAGACTAGAAGTTGTAGAGAAGGTGCTGGCCTACATTGGTAAAGGGAGTTTCTTCCTCCACAAGTTCTCTATATAAGTGAAGTCATTGACCCATTCTCATTCCCAACTCATTCAGTTATTATGCTAGGATTTTCAAGATTTAGAATTGTATTTATGACTCAGGGCCTTTCAGAAACATGAATGTGGTTCTGTTTAATAAAGCTATGGAAACACTGCCATTTAAAATTAACAAATAAATAAATAAAAGGTTTGGACTACAAATCAAGAGTTCTTGTCCTAGAATCTGTGAGCTTTAAATGTATAAATATAAGGACAGAATGTTGTTTTTCAGTGATTTAAGTTATGTCCAATTTTTAATTACCCCATTGGAGTTTTCTTAGCAATTTAATTTCCTTCTCTAGATAATTTTACAGATGAGGAAACTGAGGCAAAAAACTTAAGTCATTTACTGTGGTCACATACCTAGAAAATGTCTGAGGTCAGATTTGAATTCAAAAAGAAGACTCTTCCTGACTCCAGGCTTAGTACTCTATCAACTGATCCACCTAACTACTATGATGTATAACTGTATTTCAATATAATTGGTTTACTTTATAATCCTATTTATTGTATTTTATATGTTTAAAAATGTTATTCTAAGAAGGGGTTCTTAAGTTTCACCAGACTGCCAAATGGGTAAAGGACATACAAAAAGGCTAAGAACTTTAGACATGATCATGTATAAGATCCTCTTGAAGTGCATGATTCTATATTCAAATTGTTAAAATTAAAAGTTAAAACATTTTATCATTTACTTACATCTCCATGTGTATCATTGTAAATAGAATCATAAGTTTATAACTGCAAAGGATCACAGATGTTATATAATACAACTTCACACTTAAGAGATAAGAATCTTGGCCATCATTAAACTGTTTTATTTATCATAGATGCAGAATAGCCCGAATGCAGGAGGATAATCACTGTAGCAGTATCAAATCCATTTTATTTCTCTAAGGTTATGAGAGATGGCACTGCATTTATTTTACATAAATTTTCTCAATTATAGTACTAGAGTGGTATAGTATAAAAAGTGCTATATCTGAAGTCAGAATGAGTTCAAATCTTTCCTCAGACATTTACTAATTGTGTGATCCTGCCTCAGTTTCTTCATTTTTTAACATCGGGATAATATAACATCTACCTACTTCTTAGGATTGCTATGAGGATAACACAAAAAGAAAATATTTGTAAAGTATTTTGCAAATCTTAAAGAACTATGTGAATGCTAACTATTACTTCTTAGATAGATGCTTGCCAATGCCTTATTTATACAATCATAAATCAATGAATGAATACTTATTATGTAGGTACAAAGTGTCAGAAAAGGTGCTGGAAAAGATGTAACACTGTAAGTTCATTTCTCCCCTTCATATCTGGGACAATAGCAGCAATGACCTTATTTGAGCATACATTAAAAAACCCCCAACAACTTTCCCTACTCATGTCAGAAAGTAAAAGCTAAAGTCTCAGGTTGTGACTTCTTAGGAATCCTCTAAGTCAAGTGATACAGGACCACTGCTTATCATAGGATGATTTTAGTAGTAATAACCAAAGAACATTATTGTTGACTTAAACCTAGCATTCATCAGCATCGGCCTCATCATCAATAACAACAACTACAACATCACCATCACTAACATTTATAAATAAAATAAACACTACTATTTGCTAAGCACTGTACTAGATGTTTTTACAATTATTGTCTCATTTAATAAAATATAGCCAAAGATTATATTTCCTGGCTGTCATATTATGTTACTGACATATTGAGTTGGTAGTCAACTAAAATCCTTAACTCTTTTCCAAGTGAAATGTTCCCATCCCATATTCTCTACCTTGAATGTATTAAGTCAATTACTTAAACCTAAGTATATATTACACTTATATGTGCTAAATTTCATCTTATTATACTCCATCCATTTTTCTAGGTTGGAAGGTCTGTGTGGAGCTTGACTACTATCTCATGTATTATCAATCTCTCCCAGCTTTATGACATCTTCAAATTGGCTAATGATTAATGTCATCTAACTCTTTATTAAAGTCATTGATAAAAATGTTAAAAAGCTCAAAGTCAAACACAGATTTTAAGTGTATCCCACTAAAGAGTTTTTCCAAGGTGACAATGAACCAATAAGGATGGTTCTTTGAATGCGACCATTCAACTACCTCCAAAACCATTGAAAAGTACTAAAAGTAGTGCTGTCATCTAGTCTATTTCTATCCAAATTTTTCACAAGAATAGTAAGAAATATTTTATCAAATGCTTTACCAAATATTGGGTGGTCTGCATCTATAGCCTTTCCAAATGTATTCATTTTGAACCCGTATAAAAAAAGGTGGAAAATGTAACAAGACTAACTTTCTTGACTTTGAGGTGATGATACATTTTTGTTTTTTATGATCACCCTTAATCTGAATATTCTCTATCACTTTAATAATTTGTTCTGAAGGCACCAATAAAATTCATGCTTTGACAAAGGAAATAATCTGTTCTAAAACTTTGCCAGCCTTCAAAGTCAAGATCTCTGGCCTGCGGTTTGAAAATGCCATTATCTTCTTAAAAAATAAAAACTGGGACATTTTCTCTATTTCTGTAGTATTTTTCCTCTTATTCACAACCTCTTAACTAACCTTGACAGCAGTATAGAAATGACAGCACCAGTTCTTTTATCACCTTGGGATATAGTTCTTCTAGGCCAAATAACTTGAATTTACGCAGAACAACTAAATGTTCTCTTATTATCTCTTCATTTATCTTGGATATCAAAGCACTTTTAGCCATTTCCTTTCTATTCTTAAGACTCCACAGGTCATTTTCCTTGACAAAGAAAGAGGGAAAATAAAATTGAAACACCTTTGATTTCTTTTTGTTGTCAGTTATCATCCCCAGGTAGCAATCCCATCCTTTCTTTCATCTTCCTTTTCCCCCAATACTTATATGTCTATATATAGTCAGTCTATCCATCTATCCATCTATCCATCCATCTATCTATCTATCTATCTATCTATCTATCTATCTATCTATCTACTTACCTACCTACCTACTTACCTACCTACATCTATGTATGCCAAAAAACTCAAAATCAGACATTGAAAAAATCTCTAAAACTTCTTTGGTCACCCTCAGCTTTCCTTGCTTGTCAGTTCATTTACAAGTGAAACACTCCCTATGATATTCTTTCAGGATGATGGCATGATTTAGCATTTATCCTCAATTCATTAATTTCTCCAGGTTCCATCTTTTGTACACGTTCTTTTAAAATACATTTTGATTAATGAAGTCTTTTTGCATTCACACCTCTTCAAACAACTCCTATTTATCCTTTTCATTAAGAGTAGTGTCTTTCTTGCCCTTACTTTCATTCTTGAGTTTTTTATCCTCTTTCATTCTTGAGTTTTTTATCCTCTTTAGTTGACTTCTCCTATTGGATTTCATTCCACAAGATCCTTTCCAAGACTCCTTGACATTTTTTCTTCTAAGTTCCAAGGTACAGTTGTGATTTTACTCAGTTTTCCCATTCCTAGAGAGATCATAGTTCCCTCAGTTCTGCCTCAGCACCAGTTTTTTTCTTCTGGTGCTAGAGCCAGAAGAGAAACAAAATAAAATTCCCTCTTATTTGGATTTTCCATCTTTGAAAGATAAAATTAAAGTATAATTTTAAAAATCAGGAAGTTATTAGCTGTTCTGATTTTGGCAGAGGAGACAGACAGACAGACATGAAGATAGAAATAGAGAGAGACTAACTACAACAGATACCTGGGTAATTGAGGTCTCTTATCAAGTGAATAATATGTTATCGAGCCCAGTTTCTAATCATTTTCCTGAACTCTTCCTCTAACTACAACAGATACCTGGGTAATTGAGGTCTCTTATCAAGTGAATAATATGTTATCGAGCCCAGTTTCTAATCATTTTCCTGAACTCTTCCTCTATTCTCTCTTTCTATCCAAGTGATATGAACAATAATGCAGTGCCACCACAGAGCACGCCTCTTAGCTATGTGTATACCCAACTACAGCCACATTCTAGTCAAGGACCTTCTCCCACCTTGTCCCAGTAATATCTGTGAGATCAAATTTTACTCCTTGGTTTTGTTTTTTTTTTTTAATACAGCTGATCTTGCTTGTTATAAACCCAACTTTCAATCCTCGACAATGAGTAGGGATGAAAACTCCTGAGTCTTAATTTTGGGCTAGTCAACTGCTACATATACCTAGTGTCTTGTGGGTCCTTAAACCCCATATTGTGTTAATATAGGATCAGTTTTATTATTTTGTTGTACATCTGAGCTTGTGATAATACAGACTAAAATTGTGATTTCCCTGGTAGAAAGAATTCCATTTTGAGGAAAATTTCCTCTACCAGTTGTGTTTGGCAATTTCTCTGTAATTTATATTCCTGAAGAGTTACTCAGAACACTGACAGTTTAAGTAACCTGCCCAGAGTCACAGAGCCCGTATGTGCTAGAAGCTGCACTAAATCCAAGTTGTCCTGGCTCTAACAGCATCTCCCTATCCACGACTATACCCTGCCTAACAGGAGGAATAGTCCTAGCTAATGAATAATGAATGTGGAAATGTGATCAACTTGCCTCAGCAACAGCTCCTTTAATTAACATCGTCGGAGTGGAGAGAGGAAAAATCTGCTGGAGAGACTTTGATGTTGTCTATCAACACAGTAGGAATGTCTCTAAGAGCATGCTCTTCCTTTCATTAGAAACTGTTACTTCAGTACCCCAAGTTATATGTTAGAAAATCATGTTAACTCAGCTTAAAACTATGTTTAATTTAATATGTTTTAAGATAAATGTCCCAAAGGAAAAATCTGACTTCTTTAAAAATTAGAAAAAGGAAAAAAAATATGAGAAGTAAACTGAACAGTCATGACTATGAGATAAATAACATAATAATTTGTTGGTAAAGTACCAAGGAATAGAATATCTGATGAAAAAGAGGATTCCTCCTCTTAGAAGGAGAAATTGTTGTCTTTTGACTATAAAAGCAGCATCCTGGGAGAGTTAAGCTGCTGATAATTCAGATTTTGGATAAACTGGATTCTGCCTTGTGAGGAAACAGAAAAGGCCAATACAGTTAAATGGATAGAGCTAAGCGTTGGTCACCCAAATAAGAAAAACTGTGACCAAAGTGATTTTCCTAAAACACAGGTTCAACCATGTCACCTCTTATTCAATAAAGCCCAATGGGTCCATGATCAAATACAAAATACTCTGGTGTTCAAAGCCCTTTGAAAACAACCTCCCGCTTTCTAGTCTCATTAAACAGTACATCACCCAGTTCATGTACCCTTTCATCCAGTGACCCTGGCCTCCTTGATATTCCTCCAATAAGAACACTCCTGCTCTTGGCCCTAGGCATTTTTGCTGGCTATCCAGCATGTCTGGAATGCCCTCCCTCCTTATGTCTGCCTCCTGGCTTCCCTGGATTTCTTTAAGTCACAGCCAAGTCTCCACATTATGTCAGAATCTTGTGCCAATTCCTCATAATTCTGGTGCATTCCTTCCATTGATTATTTCCTATTTATCCTGTATATACTTTGTTCTTATATATATATTTTCATATTGTCTCCCCTATGGGATTGTGAGTCCCTCAAGGACAGGGACTGTTTCTTTTTTTTGTATCCCCAGAGCTTAGCATAGTGCATGGTAACATAATTGTTAAAGTGGTTGTTGATTCACTTCAGTCATGTCTGACTCTGTGATCCCCTTTGGGGTTTTCTTGGCAAGGATACTGTAGTGGTTTGCCATTTCTTCTCTATCGCGTTTTACAGATAAGGAAACTGAGGGAAATAGGGTTAAATGTCTTGCCTAGGGTCACACAGCTAGTAAGTGTCTGAGGCCAATTTTGAAACCAGATTTGAATTTACAAAGATGAATCTTTCTGACTCCTGGCCTGGTACTCTATATCCACTGTACCACTAACTACACATAGTAGTCACATAGTAGGTATTTAATAAATGTGTACTTACTGATTGATCATAAGAAAACTAGCACAAGAATACTATTATGCTTACTATAAATGATGAGCAGGATACTTTCAGAAAAACCTGGAAAGACTTATATGAACTGATGCAAGGTGAAGTGAGAACCAGGAGAACATTCATGGTACACAGTAAAGCAATATTGTACAATTATCAGCTGTGAATAACTTAGCTATTCTCAGAAATACAATGATTCAAGATAATTCTGAAGGACTTAGATGAAAAATGCTATCTACATGCAGAGGAAAAACTAATGGATTATGAATGAAGATAAAAATAAGGTTTTTTTTAACTTTTATTTTTTTGTCTGTGTTTTCTTTCACAACATGGCTAATATGGAAATACATATTATGTATATTCAATTCTCATTGAATTTTCTGTTATAATCAGTGCAGGATGTACAGGAAATACGTATGGCAATATGATTGCCCATATATAATCTATATCAAATTGTTTGCCTTCCCAAAGAGGAGACAGAAAGATAGGGAGGGAGACAATTTGGAATTCAAAATTTTAAAAATGAATGTTAAAATTGTTTTACATGTAATTGAAAAAGTATCAAATTGAAAAAAAAAATATATAGTGCTTAAAACAGTGCTGACTGTCTGGAAATCTTAGCATTAAAGAAACAACTGAATAGAGATTCAGTGTGAGACAAATGTGTTAATGCCATGACTTTGGACAAAGCATGGCAGGCAAATACACCCCCACCCCCACACATATATATGTGTGTGTATCATATATTATATATATATATATATATATATATATGTTATATATCTACCCACACCCACACCCACATATATGTGTGTATGTGTATGTGTGTGTATGTGTATGTGTGTGTGTGTGTGTGTGTGTGTGTGTGTATTACAAATGGCATAACAAGCAGGGATAGGGAGGTGACAGTAGGTGACAGTACCACTCTACCCCACATTTAAAATATTAATCATGACGATGATGGTGATGATGATGATGGTAATATTTATAGAGCACCCTAAGGTTTGGAAAACACTTTTAAAATATTCCCCTTTATTTTCACAACAGTCCTGAGAGGTAGGATCTATTACTAATGATTCATTGAAGGTAGTCAGTTTTTGTTTAAAATTAAGAAAATATTGAGATGAAACATGGCAAACATTTCATCTAGATAATTTGAAGTCTTAGTGTCTTTGTTCTCTTTCTTTAAGTGACAACTCTTCCAGGAAACTGTTCTTGATCTCCAATTCAATTCCTCATCACCACTTTCCTGGACTATGGTAAAATTCTTCTAATTCATCTCCCTCACAGTAAATTCTCTCCTCTCCACCACATTTCAAATTTAACATGGTTAAAGCACAGACTTGACCATGCCACTCTCATTCTCTTGAAGGTCTAGATTCTTCCTATTATCTTTATGATAAAACACCAATTTCTCTGTCTGGAATCTATAGCTTCTAAATGCTTCACTATCTGACTCTAATCTATTTTCTGTTATTGTTGCTTCCCTTCTCCCCTCCCCCATCCATCTTTTCTGCCTACTTTCCTTCCTGTCTTCCTGCTTGCTTTGCTGCCTTCATGCCTTCCTTTCTCTGTCTAGATATATGTATTCATCCTTTTGTCTTTATATCACAGACATGTCTGAAAGGGAAAAAAAATATCTTCCCCACTTCACATGCACAAAGATTACAGCCTATTTTTCCAGTCTTAGTGCCCATTACTCCACTTCATACATTCTCTATTACTGTCAAACTAGCCTTCCATGAACAATTTACTTTCTTCCTAGCTGGGAAGTAGAAGCTGATCAGATTAGTAAAGATCCTTAACTTTGCTCTTAGAGTTGATAGGTTAAGATCCTCTTTCAGATTTATTTTTCCCTCTCAAAAACATAACTAGAAATTTCTACATCGGAGAGTAGCCATCAAAAGGACAAGGTTTTTTTGGTTGTTGTTTATTTTGTTTTGTTTTGCTCATAAAGAAGAAGGAGACCTCCTTTCCACCACCATCCCTGAAGTCAGGCACTATTATGATACCACTACTGCCTCAAAGGAATGATGGGTAGAGGAGAAAGTGCCTCCAGGACAGTGAAGTTCCAGTCCTTCAAATCCTCCACTGTGGTACAAAGCATAGCTCAATTTAATCATAGTTACCGCTCTGCTTCTTCTTCCCCTTTCTCTTCATCTCCCCATTTCTCTGCCCCTCTAATTTCTCTCTCCTTCTTCCTGTACCTGTTATCAATAAAATGTAAGCTCCTTGAGAACAGGAATTGTCCTTTTTTTTCCCTTTGTATCATCAATGCAAAGCTTAGCCCTTGGCACATAGGAGCAACTTAATACTTTTTGATTACTGATTGATTGTTCTCTATTACTTATGTGTACAAAAGTTACAAATATTTCTATTTGACCTACTGCAAAGAGGGATTGCTGGTACTCAAAATCCCATTGAATTTTCCGTTATAATCAGTGCAGGATGTATGATAGTACAATTACTTGTATTTTTAATTGGTCTCATAACCAAACACAAAGACAAGGGGAGAACTCTATGGTAGTGTATTGCAAGACTATGTCCCCAACCTTTTACTGCCATTTTTTTAGGAATGACTTAGATGAAGACAGATGACATGATTATGAATTTTTTAGTTGTCACAGAAATGAGAGGGGTACCTAACATTTGGGGTAGAAAGAATTAGAATTTGAAAGATTATAACAGATTATATTATGATATGTTATTATATGTATGTGTGTGTTCTCAATCACTTTTGAAAATTTTAAGTGTTTATCAAAAACGAAATTCATTCTGTTATATAAAATCATTACCACTTTCAATGATGTAACAGTAAGCACCCTAGCATGCCTAGGGCGGCTACTAGCACAGGTTCTTAGATCTGCTTTTCTAAAGGAAAGCAACTCAAAATGGGTTAACAATCTTACTTTAATCAAACATATCATTTACCTAGTTCAG
>CM053588.1:92607785-92644411 GCA_028646515.1 Pseudochirops corinnae | reverse complement strand
TAGAAAGAACAGAGTTTAAATGGAGTCTGAAGCAATCTACATGCTATCGTTCTTTTCCATGTTTGGTTTTGTTTCTTCTTTCCCATTGTTCACTCCTTTGGTTACAACCCTTCTATACAACCAGACTAATGTCCAATGTGAAAGTATTATACTTGATTGCATGGCGCCATGGGTGGGGGAGGGGGGGGAAAGAGAGGAGAAAAAAATTGAAACACAAGGGATTGTGGAACTCAATGTTGTAAACTAAAAGAAATTAAACAAATCAATTTAAAAAAATAAAAAAAAATTAAATGATTGCCAGGTGTTTTTCACTGCCACAAGAATCAACAGAATTCAGGTAGAAATCTGAGGGTCAATTTAGTCTGGCATTCAAGACCCTCTACTATTTGGTACTTCCAGATCTTTCCAGATTCATCTCACAGCATTTTTTGCCACCTACTGATCAAAGCCTCTGGTTTTCTATTTGAAGAATCTGAGGGCTAGAGTGATCACAGTTTATATAAGATCACATACAGCTAATAAATAGCATAGAGAGATCATTTGATTCCAAATCCAATGCCTTTTCCACATTTCCTTCTATGGATCCTATTATTTTAAAGCATAAAATATGAGACTGAATGGGGAGAATTCTTAAGTTGAGACTCTCCAAAGGCAGTATTAGAATGCAGATCAGAACTTTTGTTTAGAGTGCACTAGAGGCAGACTGGTCTCATTTAATTACCAGAATGCAGACCGGAACTTTTGTTTTGGGAACAGGCTGGGAGAAGCAGACTGGAACTTTTGTTTGGGAATAGTGTGGGGACAAATCAATAGCAGATGGAAGTTGCCTTCTTACGTAAGATTGTGCACCCCACCTTTTGCTCAAGCAGAAGCAAAGGATAACGGGACAGAGGGACGAATTTTTCTTTGTTTAAATTCGCGCCGAAACGAGACCCCGCCCTTCCTCCAATGAGAAGTCAGGGACACCTTTGACTTTCCCTGAACTGAGTCTGTACCCTCATCTTCACCCAATAGAAGTTAGGTACGACAAAAAGAATGGACTTTTTATGACTTTTTATGACTCTCAGGTTTTTTTAAAAGAGGGCACCTGGAGAGGCTCTCTCTCTTTTTCTTTGGACGTGAATGGGGAGGGACTTTCCCTCTCTGCTTCCAGGGTATTTAAAAAAATAAATATTCCTGTCCAGCCACAAGCACTCTTCTGCATTTCCTTTGATTGGGTAAGTGGGGTTTCTGACCCACACAAGACCTAGAGAAAAAATGCAATGTCACCTGATTCTGGAGTGAAAACCTCCTGAGATTTAAAACAGAAGAGGATTTTTTAGCTTTATTTTCATGTAACCTAATTGACTAATGATCATGAACTAACCAACTAAAATTCCTTCAGTTAAATCTGCCTGAAAGGAACAAGGGAGCAGTCAGCCCAACTATCTACCAGCAGCAATCACTACCTTTCTTTTACTCAAAGACTTAAACTATATAAAGTCTGAAAATGTTTTGTAAATGTAATGTGCCTGTTTCTTACTCTGCTGTTATCCATCCTCATTGTATTAACTGTGTCCTCAAAGATTTTAACCCACAATTCTTGAAAATAGTTCTATCTATTTGATACCAGTATTTTCTTTGGGCTTGATCCAAACTGATAAAGAGTGGGCATTAGGATTATAACTATATACTTTTTTTACTGATAAAATTGATTAAATTTCCTTTTATTACTGCATAGGTCAATGTGTGTGTGTATGCATACACACATTTGTGTATGATACTTCTCCATGGAGATCGGAAAAAATATTCATGTAGTCTGTACACATATACTCCTCTCATCCTGTTCTGATCATTACTGAAAACCTTGAAAATATATCATGTTCTCCTTTCTCTTAATTTGAGGCAATCAACTGACAAGCTGAATCAACTGACAAACTGACAGTCAACTGAACAATGTACCAGGTATTGTTCTAAGTGCCAGGGATACAAATGCAAAGGATGAAACAAGTATTATTCCCACAGAGCTTATATTCGAGGTGAGAAAACAAATACATATAAAAAAGAGAGGAAAAAAACATTAAGAGAATGCATATAAATGAATTCAAAATAGGTTTAATTAGTTTACATTTAATTTACAAGGTACTTTGAGAAAACTAGACCTAGCAGTTTTAGTGGGGGAGGGGAGAGGGAAATCAGGAGAGCCTTTACCTAGAAAGTGGTGTTTGATTTCTGTGTTGAGAGAAGGGAAGAATTCTCTGAGTTAGTGGTACTGAAGCCATACAAACCAAGTATAGGGAATGGTCAGCAAAAAAAAAGTTAGGGCATTAAGGGACAGATTGCTGTGTGTGAAGAACAGAGTAATCCAGTGATAAATCTTTACTAAGCTCTTACTACAAGATTCTCTTTTGTAAATTGTCAAGAATACAAATGAGACAGTGTCTTACCTCACATTGCTTGTTGTCTGTTTCTTGTCGAGTATACTCTACAAGAAAGTGAGCTTATGAAACAGGGGTGGCCAGAGAAACCATGCCCAATAATTCAGGTAGAATTAGCTCATTTTATATAACAAAACACGTATTTTATCATGTCTTCTAAGTAAGGAAATTGTCTTAAAAATAAAGGACATTATTAACATGAATAACCACACTGGAAACCTTTTTTTCACATATCAAAGCCTTATTCAGTTCTTCAGAAATTGCACTTCCCCTGATTTACCAATACCATGTAGAATCTTGCTCTCTCTCATTTCCCCAGTATTTGTGGACCAACTATACATACAAATATCTTTTGTAACATCAAAAATAGTTTTTTTTTTCTTTTTCTGGGTGGTAGAGAGAAAAGTATGAGAGGTGGAGGGACACAGAAGAGTCATAACTGAGCAGGACAAAGAAGACATTGATTGAATGTTTTTTATGCTGTTAAGTAGTTTTTAGCAATCATTTTCATTTAATCATAGTGATGGGACATCTGACTTACCTTACAAAAAACATGGAAGGCTAGTATGTCTAAAGGACATAGCTTTTAATTCAGAGAGCTTTGTTCACTTCTGAAGGAAAGAGATTAGCCTAATTCAAACATTCAGGTTTAAATCAGAAGGCCAGAAAAGTATAATATTTACTCCAAATTAACTAGAAAAGAGGAAAGATCAAACATATAATGTCATCCTCTGCATTAATGAAAGTAGTATACAGTCAAATAAGGGCAAATTCAGGTCTCAAAGAGATCAGTATTGACATAAATAAAATAGGTATCAAGATTAATGGGGGGGAAGAGCACTAAAAATGCAGGACATTATAGAAAGGTCAAGGAGGTCACAGACTGAAAAAAGGCCATCAGATTTATTAAGTGATCACTCTTGAGCTTTAAGAAAGCAATTTCAATGTAATGGTGTGGTCTGATGCCATATTGTATGGGCCTAAAGAATGAAGGGGTAATGAGAAAACAGGGGCAGCAAGTGTAGACAACTCTGCCTAGGAATTTAGTGGTGTAAGGGTTCAGAAGTTGGATGGGTAATGTATTGAGATGATGACAAAAACAAGGGGAAATATGTTTATAAATATCTAAGCACATTTGGTATTAGCAACAGAGGAACCCTATAGACAGTGACCAATGAGTGAACTATGAGATGGAAATAATAGTGTGATCACCTCACAGGATTATTGTCAAGATTATATTACATTTAATATATTCAAAATGCTTCATAAACCTTAACATTCTATTTGCATATGACTATTAAGCCATTTACGTTCCTATTTTCAATTGTATTTTGCAAGATTCTCAAACCTTTTTGTTTGTTAGGGACACCTTTGGTGTTCTTCTGAAGCCAATGAACCCCTTCTCAGAATATTTTTTTAATCAGGAAAACTCTTAAATCAAGAAGTTGCTAAGTTTAAATAAGAAGTTAGTGAGAATGAAGATAAAAGGTTTTTTCTTTTTCTTTCTTCTATCTCTCATCAAAGTCCATAAACCCCTTGGGGATCCATAGGTCAAGAACCTGATTGAGAATACTGCAATTGCCACCTTATATGTATTTTATTCATTTTCTCCTCCCTCCATTTGGTTCTTCCTAATATGAAGAGTCTGAAGATGAGATGCTGTAATGTTAACGGAATATAAGATCTTCCCTGCACATTAATAGGCCTCACATGGAGCCCATTAAGGGAAGCTTGCTTATGAGAGTCTTCTTTGCAGGAAAGCTTTCACGTGTTTTTGTTAATATCCAATCAGGCAGAGTCATGAGAGTTGTGATGCCTTCTAGTTCTGAGAAGTGTATATATACTCTGAGTTGTTATCTTGCTTTGGGGGCTCACTTATGAGAAGGATCTTGTGATTCCCTGGTCGACATTCTGAGTGGCCATATGTTTAGAGCTCCCTAACTGCTCAGGTGTAAAAAAAGGCTATCTCAATCCAGGGATGTATGTAAAATGTACAACAATATTGCTTTGATTCAGGCAGTCAGAGCCCTGTCTGTTGATCTTTATTTCTTTGCTTGTATTTTCTCTGTTTTTATTTTCTCTGAAGTTCAGGGTGTTGACTTTCCCCCTGAACTAGCGAATGTAATTAAAAAAGATTGTTGACCCCTGACACAATTATCTTACCTAGTAAAGCAGATCTAGGAACCTGTTGTAGCAGCCATCCTGGGTATGGCAGTGTGGTTGCTGCTACAGATGCCTTAGTATGAAAGAGGCGAGGAACTCCATGTTGCAATCAGGGAGGAAGAATAATGAAATAGCTGGAAACATAGGGAGCCAAATCCAAGGGCAGCCTCCCTGAGAGACCATGACTGATACTCCTCCTTCTTCCTGGTACAACCTAGGATCCTAGAGTAAAGTGTGGAACAGTGCTAGACCTAGAATTAGAAAATCTGGGTTCCTAACCTGACTTTTCTAGAGTGACTTAAGTCACTTAGCCTCTCTAAATCTCAGTTTTCTCATCTGTAAAATGAGAAAGTTGGATTAAATGACCTTCAATAACTCTTTTAGCTCTAAAACTACAATTCTATCATCTTGTTGATTAAGGCAGGTATGGTGTAGTTGAGGTAGGGGAACAAGGAAAAGGAGTAGGTTCGGAAAAGCTCTTGTGGGAGAGTGATAAGGGGCTAGTCAAAGAAGAATAAAAAGATCACTATTTAGGGCTTAGCATGCAGATGGGGTTAAATAATAACTCTTTATTGTGGGAACACTCTAGGCTGTTTTGCAACTTCCTCCAGTAGCATTCATAATCTTAAAAGAGTTCATATTTATATATATTTTTAAAGCTCTTTCAGCTTTCCAAATTTTACAAATAATATTTCATTTAATCCTCATAGCAATCCTATAAGGTGGCTGCTCTTATTATCCCTGTTTTAAAGATAAGGAAACTGAGACACGGGGAGTATAAGTGATTTACCCATTATAACTTAGCCAGCAAGTGGATGGAACAGGATTTGAAACCACATATTCCTGATTCCTGGTTTAAGGAATATTGGATTGTGAAGTTCAGAAGGTCAAAGAAACAAAGAATTATGGGTAGAAGTCCATGGCTTTTAGAACTGCTTGATTATTTAGTACCAAAACTAAGGAAAATGGGCCCAAAATATAAGTGATAGACTTGGGAAACATGGATGAATTGAAAAGGATTTTTACTTTCTTATATGATAACAACCTGCTATATTCCTTTAATGAGCTATTGTGTTATTAATGATGGATGTTCCAAGAATGAAGGAAAATGGAATAAAACTGGTTAACCAAATAGTGTCTCATCCTAAATCTTTTCTTCACTATCACTTGCACATAATTATAGTAAAATATGATAAATAACTATGATCATGACCATGTAGAGGCAGTACAAGGAATAATTTATAATTATAATTCACATTTTGACAGTATTTTACATTTATAAAGTCCTTTCTTTACAATAACCTAACAAGATAAATAGTGTAAATGTTGCTATTCTTCAGTTTTACAGAAGATGAAACAAAAGTTTAGGAAGATACAGTTGTTGGATCTCAAATGTAAAACAGGTCTTCTGACTCTACTACACTCATATTTATATGTAAATATTGTTATTTTAGAGGGCAGCTAGGTGGAGGAGTTGATAGAACTCTCTGCCTAGAGTCTGGAAGACCTGAGTCTAAATTGAATTTCAGACACTTACTAGTTGTAGTAAGGCAAGTCACTTAATCCTGTTTGCCTCAGTTTCCTCATCTATAAAATAAGGTGGAGAAGGAAATGGCAAAGCACTCCAGAATCATTGCCAAGAAAACCCCAAGTAGGGTCATGAAGAGTCAAAAATGACTGAAAAATATTGTTTTAATTCTTTTTGAAAACAGATATTCTGTCTATATAGCACTTAAATTTCTATTAGTATCTAATTAATTAAATTTATATTTCTAGTAATTTTAAAGAGTTTCTATATATTTAAATTTCTATTAATAAGAGTATTATATTACCTAGAAAAAAATTTCCAAGGAGCGAAGTCTCTAGAATTCTTTAGAGAGATATGTCCTGATTTTCTTTATTGCTCTTTGGTTATGGCTGTTGTTATTATTATTTGAACTAAATGTCTAATTTTATCTTAATATGGTATTCCTGTTGAGGAAAGTTCCTTACCTAATCAAAATCTTTATTCTACAATTAATAGTCTTAGAGAGTTGCCTAAAGGGACTTAGAAAGTAAATGGTTGCCCAGGTTCACATAGCCAGTGTGTGTCAGAGGTAGGCCTTGAATCCATATCTTCCCTGAATTTGAGGCCACTTCTCTATCTATTCTGTCACATGGGCTCTCTGTTCTTTCCCTTGGTATGAAATGCATTTATTCTTTTACCTTTGTCTGAATTTCCTCAACATTACTCAAGGCATTGCCATTACCCCCTTTTGGTTATTCTCAAAACCTAAATGATTCCTCATTCTCACTCAACTGACATATCCAATTCCTTGCTGACTGTTAGCATATCTACCTTTGCAAGATCATTAATAGAGATCCTTGTCTCTGTACTCACCAAATCAACTCTCTAGCTCAGGTCTTTATCACCCCCTGTCTGGAATACTACCATTTTCCAGTTAATGACTTTTTCTCAAGATTTTCCCTATCCCAATTCTCTACTATCTACCAGACTGATTTTTTCAAAAGGTGGGCCTAATCATATCATCCCCTGTTTCCTCCATGCACAAAAACTCACAAACTCCATTACCTCCCTAATACCCCAAGACCAAATTTAATTGTCTAGTTAGCATTTAAATCTCTTCAAAATGTTCCCCTTTCCAACTTATCTACTCTTTTTAAAAATTTTATATTGATTTTTAGTGATCAAAAATTTCTCTTGTGTCTTCTGACACTTTCATTCCCTCTGTTTACTTTATGATCCAGCCATGATGACCTACTTTCTGTTCTTCATACATGTTAATCCATGTCTCCTTTCCATGTCTTTTCATTGAATGTCTCTCATACCTTGAATGTTCTTCCTCCTCACCTCTATCTCTTTATTTCTCTGGCTTCCTTCTAGTCTCCATTCAGATTCTCCCTTCTGTAGGAAATCCTTCCCAGCTGCCACCCCCTCCCAGGGTCTAGGCCACTCCCCTCTGAAATTGCCTTCTATCTACACACACACACACATACACACACACACACACACACACACGCGCGCGCGCACACACACACACACACACACACACACACACACACCACCTATCTATACATTGCTATTTACACATCACATTAGAATGAGAGCTCCTTTAGGATAGGAATTGTACCTAATTATGTCTTTCCTTGTATTCCCAGCACTTAGCCCTCATAGCTGTCACTTAATGAGAGATTTTTATTGATGATTTAATTGATTGAAGTCTTTAAAGGTTCATGGTGCCTCTCAGCTACAATACATACATAGTCTTCATGATTAGTGAGCAGCATCTGCTTTTCTGTTAGATGCTTAACCCCTATTGCTGATTCAGTTCAGACAAAGGTAAAAGAATAAATGCATTTCACTCCAAGGGTAAGAACAGAGAGCCCATGTGACAGAATAGGCAGATTAGTACCTCTCTGTGAAATGACTGTCAGAGGAAAACACAATGCTCTTATCAGCCCTTTATCCACCACTCCCTCACAAGTAAGAGTGTGAGCAAGTCTGTAGTAGCAAGTTGATAAAGGATTTCCTCAGCCTGCTAATTCCCGTAGAATAACTAATTAGCTAACACTTTTGTTTCATAACACTTGGGCTGTAACCCAGAGTGAAGATGTGTGCTCCCTAAATAGATTCCATCAACACACTTCCAGAGTGATGCATTTAAGGGCCCTCATTAGAGGCAGAATGGGAATGCCATTCCTCATAATGGGACTTGGGTTTCGACAAGTGAATACTTTTGTTGCCCAAAATTCTTAACCAACAATATAAATCTTCAGTAGAATATTTTCCTGCTGAAGTTATTTATCAGCTAACTCGTACAGTGAAAGTGACTGTTGAAAAAATTAGCATATTAAAATCATTGGGGAGGGAGCATTGGGGAACCAGTTGAAGAAATCTCAAACAATTCAGATTAGAAACTACTCATTCATCTAGTCTTAAACATTTGAATGGGGGTACTAAGAGTACTCACAGTCACACAATCAAGATTTATAAAATGCAAGATTTAATTTTAATCATCCCAAGCCAGATCTCTGTCACTATGACTTGCTGTCTCTCCAACAATATTATTTGTAAATGAATCAAATATTTATTGAGTTCATACTTTGTGCTTAATACGTTATTAAATTAATCAATAAGAATTCATTAACTATCCAATTTGTAGGCACCGTTAGGTGCTGTGGATACAAAGGTAAAATATAAATTGTTCCTACCTTTAAGGGGTTTGCTTGGTATTAGAAGAGAGAACATATGTGCATATTAAAAATAATATGTTAAATTGCTGTTATGTATTTTGTTGTTGTAGCTGTTGTTGTTGAAACCACTAATATCTGGGGGATAAGGAAAAACTTCAAGTTGTTCTTGAGTTGAGTTTTGAAAGAAATTAAGGATTCTCAGAGTCAGGGTTGCAAGGGGGAGAGCCTATGTGCTAACTGAGTAAAAGTGTGGTGCAATGGAAAGACCATGAGGTTTGAAGGCAAAGGACTGGGGTTTGAATCTTTCACCTGATTCTTAATAGGGAAGGATGTAGGGTGGGAGAAATGGGGGTAAGAGGCATTTAATTAATATCTACTATTTGCCAGGTGCTACACTAAACATTTTACACATATTGTTTTACTTTCTCTATTAACTGGATGAAATTAAGCAACTCACTTTATCTTTCTCTAGGTCCCAGTTTTCTCATCTGTTCAAAGACATGGTAAAATTACATGTATTCTGATGTTCTTTCAAGTTTTAAATTTATAATGCTATGTTTTCCTTCTTCCCCAGTTTATTAGCAAGGATTCTTAGAAAAGTTAATTAGCACTTTGTTTTGTACCTCTTTGAAGCACTGAATAAGTATCAATATATTAAATATATCAGTATGATATATTATGTCGTGGTTGGTGTTGGTATATGATCCCTCTGCTATACTTTAAATTCCTTGACAATAAACACTATTTTATCTTAGAAGCGTATCTCTCTCACTACTTAGCTCAAAATTGTACACATTGAAGATATATTATGATAAATACTATATAGTATTATATATTAGATTAGATACAGATAATATAATACATGACATATTATTATATATTTTATGTTCTTAATATTTTTGTTTGTAATCTGGGACTTGAATCAAGTCTGGGGCATTTTGCATGAGACAGAGAAAGTGATAATGGGATGCTTCATGCCTTTATAAGAGTTGGTTAGAGGGATCTGGACAGGATATTCATTTCTCTTTCCTTCTTTGCAAGATACACGCACACACATATACACACATGCCTGTATACATACATGTGTATATGCACATATGTGTATATACATATACACATGCATGCATACATACATACATGCACATATATTTTCAGAAAATTTTCCTCTGGATGGGACAGGAAATTTTCTTTTGGTTGACCTGAAATATCTCTCACCTAGAGAACTCATTCAGTCTGAATGTTCTGGCACATTATAATCTGTATAACTTCTCTGATTTCTTTTGCTCTCTGTTCAGATAAAAAGGATTTGCTATCCACTATTTGTGTTTTTTTAAAAATATATTGAGTATTTGGCAAGATGAAGCCAAGTCCATCTGTGTAAACTCTGTTTATGCCCCACCCCCAAGAGTTAAAGACCAGAAAATTGTTGTTGTTGAATTGAACCAATTGTGATTCTAAAACAGTAAGGAGGGGGAGGGGGTTGGAGGCACAGATAGATGAAATTCTGGTCCTGTGTTCCTCTCAGACAAAAGTCAACCTTGTGGCTCCTTCTCTTGCTCCTCCCAAGGAAGAATAACAGTCACCCTTCAAAGGAGATGGGCAAGGTTGTTGATATATAGATCTATGCTTCATTAGCCATATTTAGATAATCCAGTTGAGCATATACATATCTTACATGAGAAGCACGCACTGTCCAATTTAGTAAATTGTATATGTCCACCATGTTTATTCATGTATATCAATTACATGACTGTCTAAGTTGGTCATATGCATAGTCACTTATCACATAAAAGTTAAGGCACATTTAGTTCCATGAAAATTTTTTTAAAAAAACATTAATACAAAATAATAGTATAATCAGTTTGGTTTAGTGGTGAGTACAGTAAATAAAGTGAACATTTTTTCTAGTACTGGTTCTGACAATAGAAGTAACACATAATGCTTAGATAGCGCTTTAAAATTTCCAGTTCAACAGACATACATTACCTAATGCCTGATACTAAAAAAGATAACCCAAAGAGGAAAGTTCTATAGGCATTATTATTATTCCCATTTTATAGATGAAGAGACTAAGGGTCAGAGAATGATATATCCCTGCTCATACAGCTGATATTGACTGACAAAAGAAGTTAAACAAATGTCTACCTGACTAGTCAAACTCATTATTCATACCACATCACCAGTCTAACATGTCTGATGATGATGATTATATTAATAATAATTCATATGGCACACTTACTACTACTATGACAACTATGACTATTACTGCTGCTGCTGCTCCTGCTCCTCCCCCTCCTACTGCTACTACTACCACTACTACTACTACTACTACTAATTCTTCTTCTTCTTCTTCTTCTTCTTCTTCTTCTTCTTCTTCTTCTTCTTCTGCTTCTGCTTCTGCTTCTGCTTCTGCTTCTGCTTCTGCTTCTACTACTACATTGCTCCTACTATGATTGCTACTGATACTTCTGCTGCTTCTGCTACTGCTATTGTTACTACCACTACCATCACCACCACTAGTACTCATACCATCACCACCACCACTACTGCTGCTGCTACTCCTGCTGCTCCTACTACTAATATTATTATAAAATATACTACTATTATTACTACTATCACATCACTACCATCACTGCCACTACTACTGCTACTCTACTACTACTACTAATAATAATGGTAAAATAAAATATTATACTACTACTACTACTACCACATCACCCCCAACAGCAGCAGTACTATTATTATTACTGATACTGCTGCTGCTACTACTGATAAAATACTATAGTACTACTATTACAACTATCACTACTGCTGCTGCTGCTTCTCTGTTAATGCTATAATTACTGCTATAATTGCTAGTAATAATTGACAAAATAAATTTCTAATACTATGGATGATGATGATGGTGATGGTGATGATGAGGATGAGGATGATGATGATGATGATGATGATGATGATGATGATGATGATGATGATATTCCTTACAGGCTGCATGCCTGACTCTCTGGTCTCTCTCTCTCTCTCTCTCCCATGCCATAGATACTTCTTCAATATGCAGTCCTCTATCTCTGGTCTCTCTCTCTGACTAGCTGATTCCTCCTAGGATTTCCATTTTAAAGAAGACACTGAAGTCAAACATGTCTTTCATTCCTCTACAGACTGCCTTCATGACTCAAAATTTCCTTTCTCTTACCCTTACAAATGGCATCTTCTTCCCTTCCTCACTTTCCTTTTATGTGTTGTCTATCTCCATTCAGATATGTGCTTTTTGAAGACAAAGATTCTTTTTCTTTCTGATTTTATTTGTATTCAAAGTATTTATTTAGCAGAGTGTCCAGCACATAGTAAGTTCATAATAAAGGCTTGCTTACCTGATTAGTGATAGTTGTAATTATAACTAAAATTCATATAGCACTTTAAGATTTACAGAACAATTTCCTTATTTTTCTAATTTGATTTCACAACAACCCTCATCTCTAATTAGCAACGTGGTCTCAAGTAAATCACTCAATTCCTCTGGTTCAGACTTTCTTCCTCTATAATGTGACATTTTAACTCCATATAACTCCAGAGGCAGCTATTAGAGAATATGAGGCATATCAAGGAGGGGGGAAAGATATGCATAGGAAATTAATTCTATTCCTATTCTAGACCATGCCAGTTTTCATTGGTATTCCTTTCTGTCCACAGGAATGAATCTGTTCCATTCTCTATAGAAGTGCAACATGAAATGAATGTTATGCTTTGTGAAATTTTCTATGAAAAAATTATTTATTCTGTTTAATAGAATGCTGGTATATCAAGGATGATTTGGACCCAGTACTTTAGTTTATAAGTACATACCTGAATTTCATAATTAAATGTTGAGCCATGATATTTTTCAGAAACTAAAACATTCAAGAAAGTGAATAGAATTGCTCCATGACATAAATCACTTGCCAGTAAGTCAAGAAATACTTTACAAGTCAACCCATTCCATTATTGGTCATTTTTAATACCTGTAAAATTATTCATTATATTGAACTCTAATCACCTTTTTAATCTTCTCCCTATCCACACTGTCCTTTGAAGTCACATAGAATGGAATTGGGAAAAGTACCTGGGAATCAAGAAATCTGACTTATAGTCTTGACTCCATCATTGGTTAATTTTGGGATCTTAAAATCCTGAAGACTAGTTCTCTCCTTTGTAAAAATGAGGATAATGTGTAATATAATCTCCTACTTACCTCACCAAGTCCTTAGGAGCATAGGATGATATAATAGACATGAATATATTTTTAAAATAAATGGCTTTTTGGTTGTTGTGATTTATTAATAGAACCTATCTCCTAGTATTGCAGTGTGGATCAAATGAGATTATATATGTAAAGTAGTATGTAAATCTTAATGGACTACATCAATGGTTCTTAACCTAGAGACAATAAACCCCTAAATCTCCCTTAGATAGATTTCAGAATGTCCACAAACTTGGATAGGGGAAGAAGGTATTCTTTATTTTCACTAACCTCTACTGAAATTTAAAATTTTCTTCAATTATTTCAAAATATATTCAGAAAAAAAATCCATAGATTTCACAAGATGGCCAAAATGTGTCCATGACATATACACAGAAGTTTTAAAATAGCCTTGTGTCATATAAATGTTACTTATTTTTGTTGTTATTGTTATAAAAATGCTGGCTTCCAGAAAACTTCAATTCCAACACCATATCATAACATTCAAGTGACCCTGATTCTTGCCGGCTAGGCCAATATCTTCTGGCAAACTCTGGCAGGATTTACAAGGTGGAAAGATCTTGAATACAATCCCAGTGACAGACTGTGCCTCATTTTGGAAGAGCAGCATGGTCAGGTATGGAAAGCCTCATTACTAGCAGATGGGTCCCTAGATGAGGAATTCTAAAGTCATGAAAACCCACAATTCTAAGAGAAATGCACAACACCATCCAAATTCCTTCTGCCTCACCAGTGAAAGTAGCAGAAAAGCAGAAAAGGACACAAAGGACTCAGAATCATACAGCTTTCAGACTGTCTATAAATATTCATTTAACAATCAGCACTCTAAAATATGAGATGTTTGTACAGTAACTAACTCCCTAATGCCTTGGAGAAATACAAGCTAAATTCCTTTCTTTGACATTTATGGCTTTTCTTAACTTGGCTCCAGACTGTCTTTCCAGATTGATTGCAAATTCTTCTTCCTCAAACATTCTCCATTGCAGACAAACTGGCCTTCCTGATGTTGCCTGTACAAGATATTCCATCCCCCATCCTTGTACTTTTACTCATGCTTTCTCTCTTGTCTAGAATGTTCTCCCATCTCACTTCTACTTGCTGCAGCCCTTAACCTTTAGCTCAATTTGAGGCTCCATACAGGTGCCAAATCTTCCAGGAAACATTCTTGGATATTACCAGTTCTGAGTGAGTCTCTCCCTAAATGATTTTGAATTTATTTTATATTTTTTGTTTTAAAAATTTCTGAATTTAAACACAAAATAAAATGAGAAGTTGCTTATGCATCAAAGAACAAATGAAGATTATACATGAGACTAAGTATCTTTATTTTACAGATTTCTCTTTTCTTTTAAAGTATATAATAAATTCTACTTTAAAAATTATATTTACTAGGGGTGTCTAGGTGGTACAGTAAATAGAGCACTGGCCCTAGAGTCAGGAGTACCTGAGTTCAAATCCAGCCTCAGACACTTAACGCTTACTAGTCATGTGACCTTGGGCAGTCACTTAACCCCAATTGCCCTGCCTTTCCCTCTCCAAAAAAAAAAAAAAAAGCAAAAAAATATATATATTTACTTCTCTGTCCGTCTACCTCTTAAACTCTGTCTCTACCTCTGTCTACCTCTTAAACTCACTAAGCAAAATATAGATTCCTTGAGGGTAAGAAGTTTCATTTGGTGTTTCATGTTCCCTAGCACAGTTCCTGACATTTAATAGGTGTTACATGTCACTGCTCACTGAAAGGGATTGAATTGTAAAGCTAAACTATATAAATATTGACAATCTAAATGTAATTGAAATCTTGAGGTGAAAAGAAGTTTCAACTAAATAAAAATGTAGCTCACAACTCAGAAAAACAAGTTGACACAGCCAACTTCATTGAGTGCTAAAAGAGAATATCAAACACCATATCATAAGATGTTCTGCCATTTTGCCATGGGTTCTAAAGATGAGCCTAAACAAAAAGAGCACCATGAAGATAGTTGGAGTTTAGCATAGATGTAAGGAAGAGGCTGGAGTAGGAAAAAAAAATCTACCAGGATCAAGTTTCTCCAAACTAAGTCACCATATGTCTAGGCTTTGATATTCAGTGACTTCAGATTGAAGGTGAGAAAAATCAGGGACAGAAAAAAATAGAAAATATGGTTTAGTATTAATAAGTGAAAGAGACCAAAGTCTTCTGAGAGTTCAGAATACATGTTTATGTTATTATGAAATCTTTTTTTCCAGGAAATGTTCAGAAAGTATATGTGGCAGATGCTGAACAAAACACCCTAAAAAAATGATACTGATTACAATACACAAGAAATGATTACTGACATGGAAGTCTTACTGAATCAGTCATATGTATATAGTCAGAACAGTAGCTAGTAAGATCAAAGGTCAAAATCAATACTACATTAGAAGGAATAGCATTTCCTGCAATGACAAAAGCTACAAAATTACCTATTTAAGCTAAGCTATCATTGCCAAATAGAATCAAGATGGTGTATTGGATAGAGAACTGATTTTGAAGTCAGGAAGACATGGGATTGAGTCCTGACTCTGACACATACTGGTTATGTGGTCCTGTGCAAGTCATTTCATCTCTCAAGGCTCTAGGAAAGTCTTTAAGATCATACTGTAGAGAAGGCTCCATCATGCTTTGCTAGAGGCAGTTTCCTTACCTGAGTATCCCCTAATCAAATGAAATCCCAAGTTGGGTCCCTATCCCCCATTTATCCTGAAAAAACTGGGAAAAGGATTATTGACCATCGATATCACCATAGCTTACAGCAGTCACCATAATGAGAGGAGTAAGAGAGAGCAGAAACAGTCTCAGTCAGCAAATGTCTAATCTCTCTGCCAAGTAGAGACAGAGATGGTAGCCAAGGACAATAGCAGTTAAACATACAACTTCATTTGTAAAACATAGAGAAGGAAGATGAAAGAAGACTGTAATGGTAAGGGAATTTGAAGATCTTCCCTGCCCTTTACAGGCCTCACTTGGAGCACAACAAAAGAAGCTTAGTTGGGGGAGGCTTGCTTTTTAGGAAGATCCACATTTTGCTACTCTGTAATTAGGCACTGGGTCATGAAGGTTGTGATGTTCTCTGATGCAGGAGAAGGCTGTATATACCTCTGAGGTGGTTTTGCTTTGGGGCTCATTTAAGGGAAGAGTTGTGTGATTTGGCCAGATGAGACTCTGAGTAGCTGTTGAGACCCCCCAGCTTTGAAAACCCAGACGTTGGTTCTTCTCTCTCTGATAACAACACTGTCTGTATATAATGGTCAGACAGTTAGAAGCCCTGTCTGTTGTTCTGTTGAATTGTGTTATTTTCAATGTATTTTTTGTCTGCTTGTAATTTCTGTTTGTATTTTCTGAAGTTTAGCATGCTGACACTTTCCCCTGAACTAAGAGAATTTTTATATATATTTATATATACATATATGTGTATATATATATTTATATATGTGTATATATATGTATATAATTAGATATGTTCAATTAAATTAAGATTTTTAACTCTCTTTTGAGTTGCTTTCCTTTAAAAAAGCAGATCAAAGAACCTGTGCTAGTAGCCATCCTGGGTATGCTTAGGGTGCTTGCTGATACAAAGATTTATGCTTGACCCTAAGGTATTTATGCAATACTTAATAGGAATCAGAAAGAACTCATTTATCAGTTGCTTTTCTGTTCATATCTATAATGAATTTTGTGTGATTTTAAGATTTACATGAGAGACATCTTGTTGGAGAAGAGTCTTTCATTCTGTATTTTACCAAAATCAATACTATTATTATTATTTATTATTGGTAGTGGTGGTATTATTAATTGTCAATGGGAAATACAAGAACCTGCTATCTTTGTTGCATAAATAGCAAAGCATATGCTTGCCAAACATCTTTGTCACTATACTGAAGTCAGTGCATAGAGATGAAAATGAAATCTCTTATAGCTATTGAAGTCCTCAAAATGCTCTTGTCTGCAAAGGACATTGTTCTGATTTCATCAATCCCCTGTATAATACAGGACTTTCTCAAGGAGTTTCATTGTTATTCAAAAGAGATTAGCTTAACAATCTACACAAAAACAACGAAATGCATAAAACACATGCATTCCCTAAATTATAACATGCAGTTGGATAGGAATCCCATTGAGTCAGCCCAGTGGTACATACACCTTAGGAAATTATGATGAGTGGACAATAACTCATACTTAAAATTGAACAGTTTCAGTATATACGGCTGAATCATATCTCGACAATTGGTAGAGTTTTCTTCCTTTTTTTTCTTTCTTTCCTCCCTTCTTTTTTTTTCTATCTTCTCTCTTCTTCTTCTTCTTCTTTTTTCTTTTTGGAAGGCAATTGGGGTTAAGTGACTTGCCCAAGGTCACACAGCTAGTTTTGTGTCAAGTGCCCGAGGCTGGATTTGAACTCAGGTCCTCCTGACTCCAGGGCCAGTGCTCTATTCACTGCACCACCTAGATGCCCCCTCTTCCTTTTTTTACTTCTTTCCTTTCTTCTTCCTTCCTCCACATTTCTCTCTCCCTTCTTCCCTCCCTCTCTCCATTTCCTTCTTTCATTCATTCTTTCCTCCCCTTTACCTTTCCCTTCCTCCATTCCTTCCTTCCATTTAAAATTGTCTAGGCTTCTCCCTCTCCTTTTCCACACAGCCATCACTTTTTAAAGATATTATTTCAATCATTGAATATTTCCCAATTACATGAAAAAAATTAACAATCTTTTTTTAAAAATAGTCTAAATTCTCTCTCTCCCTCCTTTCCCTCCCCTTTCCTTGAGAAGGCAATTATACATGTATATATGCTGTTCCTGTGTAAAATGTTTTCCTGGTTCTGCTTATTTTACATTGCATGATATTCCATCACAATCACACACCACATCTTATTAATACATCCTCCAATTGTTCGTCATCCCTATACTAATTCTTTGCCACCACATAAAGAGCTGTTATAACAACTTTTAGAAATAGGTCTTTCTCCCTTTTGTTTGGTTTCTTCGAGATACAGATCTAGTGGTAATAGTGATGGGTCAAAGAATATGCATAGTTTTATTACCCTTTAGATGTAGTTCCAATATGTTCTCCAAAATGATTGGACTAATTCACAACTCCACAAACAGTGCATTAGTGTACCTCTTTTTTTTTTCTCCATATGCCCTCCAACATTTGTCATTTCCCCTTTCTTTCATATTAATCAATCTGATAGGTATGAGGTGGACCTCAGAGTTGTTTTAATTTACATTTCTCTAATCAGCTGAGAACATTTTTTCACGTGACTTGATAAGTTTGATTTCTTCTTCTGAAAATTGCCTGTTCATATCCCTAGGCCATTTATCAACAAAAGAATGGCTCTTTTTTTAAAATTAAATTTATCTAGATTCTCTATATATTTGAGAAATAAGGCCTTTGTCAGAGATACTTGCTACAAAACATTTTCCCCAGTTTGCTGTTTTACTTCTAATTTTGACTGCATTACTTTTGTTTGTGTAAATGCTTTTTAATTTCTTAAAAACAAAATTATCTATTTTACTTTCCATAATGCTCTCTATCTCTTGTTTGGCCTTAAACTCTTCTCTTATTCATAGATCTGACAGGTACATTTTTCCATGTTCCCTTGTTTTACTTACATTATTATCCTTTATGTTTAAATCATTTGTACATTTTGACCTTATCTTAGTATATGGTGTGAGATAATAGTCTATGCCTAGTTTCTGCTGAACTGTTGTCCAATTTTCCCAGATTCTTTGGTCAAATTGTTCTTATTCTCAAAGCTTAGATCATTGGGTTTGTCAAACACCAGATTTGTTGTTTTGTTGATTAGTCGTGCCCAACTATAACCCCATTGGGGATTTCTTGGCAAAGATACTGGAGTTGGTTTGCCATTTCCTTCTCCAGCTCATTTTACAGATGAGAAAGCTGAGGCAGACAGGGTTAAGTGATTGTACTTTACATCAATTGCCCAGGGTCACATACCTACTGTCCAAGGCCAGATTTGAATTCAGATGCACCTGACTCCAGGGCCAGGACACTGTGCCACCTAGCTGCCCAACTGGTAATTGTATTGTGTACTTAATTTATTCCACTGATTCACCACTATATTTCTTACCCAATATTAGAGTCTTTTGATGTAATATAGTTTGAAATCTGAAATTGCTAGGCTGCATTCTTTAGCATTTGATTTCACTGATCCCTTTGATATTCTCAATCTTTTGTTCTTTCAGATGAATTTTGTTACCATTTTTCTAGCTCTATAAAATAGTTCTTTAGTGGTTTGATTGGTATTGCACTTAATAAGTAAACTAACTTAGGTAAAATCATCATTTTAATTATATTTGCTCAGCTTGCCCCATAAGCAATTAATATTTCTCCAATTATCTAGATCTGTCTTTATTTGTATGAAAAGTATTTTGTAATTGTGTTTATATAATCCCTGGGTTTTTCATGGCAGGTAGAGCTTCAAGTATTTTATATTGTCCGCAGATATCTTTAATGGAA
This sequence comes from Pseudochirops corinnae, assembly GCA_028646515.1. Taxonomy (NCBI): domain Eukaryota; kingdom Metazoa; phylum Chordata; class Mammalia; order Diprotodontia; family Pseudocheiridae; genus Pseudochirops; species Pseudochirops corinnae. The sequence goes on along the minus strand of CM053588.1, from coordinate 92,624,905 downwards.
TTTGAGAGCCATTACTTGTAAGACAGGATTATTTTTTACAAGAAAAGACAGAGTTCTAAAAAAAAATTACGGACACATTTATTTTTTATATCCATAAATGCCAAAACTCTGCAAAGGATCAATGGAAGGTATCTTTCAATATCTCTTTTTGAGATCAAGATTCTTCTTTATAATTTTAACATGGTTTTGATCATTTTGTAATTGGTTTTCTTTCCATTTAAGTTGTAGTCATTGTGTAATGGTTTTCCTGGCTCTGTTTATATCGTTGCATCAATTTTTGTAATTTTCCCATACTTCTTTACTTTTCTTAGGACAGTAATATTTAATTACATTAATGTATCACAATGTATATAATTATTCTCCAATCAACAAGCATTTACAGTATTTCCAATTCCATAGTTTCATGAAAACTGATGATATAAATATTTTTGCTTTATATGAGTCTTTTTATTGTCAGTTACTTGTTTAGGATTTATGTCCAACAGTAGAATTTCAGAGTCAAAGTTCCCTTTATTTGCATAATTCCAAATTGTTTTTCCAGCAGTTGTATAAACCCACAGCCTCACTAACAATATGTCACTGTGTCTGACTTTCCAAAACACCTCTAATATTTTCTATCCCTGTTTTTTCTTTCCTTCCAATATTCTGTATGTGAGATGAAATTTTAGGGCTGTTTTGATTTTGTACTTTTATTATTGAAACATACTTTCATATTATTGAAAGCCTGAAATTACTCATTTGAGAACAACTTGTCCACATTATTTGACCATTTATTGGGGAGTAGCTTTTAGTGTCATGTTTTAATTTTAGTTGTCTACATGTATAGTGGAGTTATTTTGAAAGGGAATTCCTGTCACATTGTTGCCTCTTGGATCTTATTATTCTATGAAAATGCTGTTGATTTCAGGCCAGTGAGGGTTTTTTTTAAGCCTGCAGCTTTACTAAAGCTATTGCCTCAATTAGTTTCTTTGTATATTACCTATGATTTAATAAGTCATCATTTCAGCAGCAAATGAGTAGGTTTCTTTTTCCTTTATCTTTACTATCTTAATTTCCTTTTTTTGTCATGTTGCTATTGCTAGCATTTCCAGAATTATATGAAATAATACTATGGAAATGAGACATCCTTGCTTTACTCCTTTAATTATTAGGAAAGATTCTAGTATAGCATGTATAATTATGACTCTGGGTTATAGAAAGATCTTTTTATCAATTAAAAAATCAGGGCATGTTTTCAATTCAGAATAACTGTCCTTTGATAAAAAACCCTGTTTTACAACCACCTGGTCATATTGTAGAGCTTTGAGTGGTAAAACACCACAATCTCCAAAGAACAAAAATTGTGTGTAACACATATCATCATCATCATCATCATCATCACCACCACCATCACTAACACCACCACCACCACAAATTTCGCAATCACCATCAGCATCACCGATACTTTAAAGTTCAAATTACTTTAGAGACATGAATTTCTGTCTCTTATCTAAGTCCATAGGCGTTTTTTTAACCTTTCATTCATGAACATCTGAAAAAAGCTTAAATATAAGTGATTGTGAGAATTCACTCCATTTTCTTTCTTTATTTATATACTGCATAATAATTTGGTGCTGCAATCTCTCAGTCATCTCCTCCAGGGACAGTTGAGTGAGTTGTTATAAGGAATACTTTCTAGAGGCTTATATGAGCAGACCGGAAACATTTTTCTTTTACCGTCTGACATCCTGGTCTGATGACCTGGTATATATTCCATTCTAATCCTGAAACACAACTTCAAAGTGTGTCAGAAGATGAATAGGAGGTAGGAGTTAAGGTACAAGTGGGGTCTACATCACTTATACCCTGGCTGTAGCACTCACTACCCAGCTGCCCTAAAATGTTCAGGCTATGACCATTTCTAATCAAAAATCAGAAGTACATGTTTGATGCGAGTAATAGAAGCATGAATATGAAAGGAGTGGGCTGTTACCACTAAAAACATTTTCATTTTACTATGGGTTAAGAGGGCTCTTGACATATATTATTTAGGGGCCCACATATAAGCAATTCCTTTGGAACAGAGCCCTAAATGTATCCTTCCTCCAAAGCCCCTTATTTATTCCGTGGGCACTGCTATACTTCCAGTTACCCAGATTTGTGATTCTAGAGTGTGGGATTCAAAATTGTCCAGTCTTAAAAACAAAATAAAACAACACTGAGGCAGAGCTCCAAAGCAATAGCACTTTATTAAAGGGTCCATGATCCCTCTAATGAAGTGGACCTCATATATTCGTCATGATCTGATATGCCCCTGGTCTTCAGGACCTTATTTTTATGGGGCTTGAAGCCAAGACACTAAGGAGAGGCAAAGTAAAATACAAAATCTCATTGGTCAATAGACTTTGATTTTTGACCCCCCAGGAGAGCCAGAAATGATGCATCAGCATGAGTGGTCACAATGGTTAAGGCAAAGGTCATCTGCACTAAGTGGCCACAAGATGGTCACCTCCTCATGTTGGACAAGAGGGAGTGATCCAGAGTTACAAAAACAAATTGAAGGACCTTCAGTATCATGCTACCCATACTAGACTTGGACGTGGAATTTGAGCAAACAGGATTCAGAATCTTTGTCAGTATTCTTGTGGCTGTTCAAGTGAGCTTCATAGCTGTTAAAGAAGTGGAGAGCATTGGATTAAAGTTTGAGACCTACTATTAAGGCCTACTTTAAGAATAATCTTGTCTAATTATCCCTAAAGATTTATGTAAAACAGGTTTTAGCACATTTTTGTTCTTATATCATTGTTAGGTGATTGACTAAATGTTTATTACTAGATATGTATAACACTAATACCTGCCAATAATTATTACCACCTTACTGAATCACACTGAACTGACTAATACTGATTAGAATGGAGTAGAAGGTCCAAATGAATCATTTCTCACAAGAATCATCCATCAGTGTTTTCTTTTATCTTTCACTGTCTGTAGTTGTATTGACACTACATATGAAACATCTCATGCTTCTGTCCTTTTCTCTTCACCCTTCTTCAAACCTACATTACCACTTATCTAGACTATTAAAATAATAGTAGACTTGTCAGTCTCTCTCTTTCCAGTTCCACTCCAAGTCATTCTCTGCATGGTTTTAAAAAAATAATCATTTTAAATAATTGCTGTGACTATTTCAATCTTCTCCTCATTAACCTCAACTGAAAGAGTATTCTGCCTTATAGCTGTACAGACCTACCTGCTTTTCCCTCAACTCTGCTTTCTGTCTCCCAATCCTGTCCTTTCACACTTTCGGAATGTTTTTTTCCCTCATCTCTTACAGTGATTCACTTCTTTCAAAGCCCAGATTTTGTGCCATGTCCTGACTAGAAATCTTAACTCATGCCTTGCATTTACTGTTGCAGTAGAATGTACACTCCTTGAGAAAAGATCCTGCTTGTTTATTTCTTGGTATTATCACCATCACCCTCACCAATACCACCACCACCACCAGTATCATCAACAACATGATCATGAAATAACATAATCTATCATTTATATAGAGTTTAAAGGTTTTCAAAGCATTTTACATGTATTTGTAATAGCAATCAGTTTAGCAGATACTTAGCACTTAGTAACTTAGGGCTAAGTATGGAAGGTGTGAGCTCTGTCTCCTGTTGAGAGGGTATGAACTCCCCTGTTGACTTGGAAGAAGGGGATTGACTGAGACAGGAGTCCAGTGTGTGTTTATAAAGAAGAATTCCAGAGACAGAAGCTGGTAGAGAAACTCTCTCTCTCTCTCTCTCTCTCTCTCTCTCTCTCTCTCTCTCTCTGCCAGCTTCAGTCTCCACAATCCTTCTTTCACCAGGAGCAACATTCCAATTCTGTCTCTCTGTCTCTGGAATTTTTCTTTATGTACACACACTGGCCTCCTGTCTCAGCCAATCCCCTTCTTCCAAGTCAACAGGGAGTTCACACTCTCTCAACAGGGGACAGGGCTCACACCCACCATACAGAGCTCACACCTTCCATATTTTCCATAACTTACTAAGTGCTAAGTATCGGCTAAACTGATTGCTGTTACACTATTATCTCATTTGTCCCTCTCAAAAGACCCTTGAAAGAAGGTGCTATTATTATCCCCATTTTAGAGATGAGGAAACTAGGGCTAAGAGAGATTAAATGGATTGTCCAGGGTCACATTGCTGCTAAGTATCTGAAGCAAGATTTGAAATCAGGTCTTGACTTGAAGTCTAACACTCTACCCAGTGTAGAGTTCATCTGCAGATTTCATAATTATTTATAACTTTCTTTGATGTCCCCCATACTTAGCATAATATCTTGCACAAAGTAGACACTTACTGTTTTGCTCTTAATAGTCTTGTCCTATGATTTCCTCAGTATATGGAATTCTTAATAAGAAGGAAATTCCCTCTATTAATACAGACTGGCAATTTCTGAAAATCATAACCTTTGAGATTTTTCTGGAGATACTGAGAGGTTTAGTGACTTTCCTAGTATCATACATTCAGTGTATGTCAGAGACAAGATGTCTGATCTTCCTGCCTGTAAAGCCAGCTCTCAATCCATGCCGCCATTGAATTGAATTGAATTGAATTGAATCGAATTGAGAGAAATCTTTTTGTTTTTGTTTTTTTTGGCTCATGCAAGTTGGTGGCTTGAAAGAAGGTATAGGAAGGGATAAAAAGGACAGAAATAAGGAACAAGCAGGAGAAAGGGAAAGAGACAAGGATAATTGAGGGGTAACAGATTTAATGGATGCATTCTAGAAAGCATTGTGACAAATATCTAAACAGCTGAGTAAACTAATAAGCCCTGACAGCATTAACCTCTGCTTTGCCCAGTGATTCGTTTTCCATTGAGTCCAAATTACCCAGCCAAGGTGTCCTCATAGAAACTTGACAACATAATGCCTTTGTTTGCAAAAGACTGCCAACTTCTCTGGAACTCAAAGCAGTATTAGATACTATTACCAGGAGCTAAGGACACATCTAAATGGTGACAATAGCAAAGTCACCATATGACCTTGGGCCAGTCATTCTATTATTTTTGGACATCATATTCTCAGTTAATTGATAGTATCCTTGCCACTCATTTTTGTTTGTTGGTTTCTAGATTCCTCTTCTGCTTAGCTAGGTCCTAACTTTTCCTTCCTGTGTTAAACTTATTTTTCACTTCTTCTGGAAAGTCTTCAGTTATCGTCACTATTTCCTCATACTTTTAATTATTTGTACTAATCAATGGCACTTAAATTTTACTGCTGTATATCGGTTAATTTTATGAATTTTCTTGTCCCCCAAATAATGTCAGCTCCTTGAAAGTATGGTACATTTTTTATCTAAATTTTTCACGTCCACCAGCACATATTACAGTGCCTTGAAGACAGCTTAACAGAAGTTTGCTGCATTGCATTGTAGATTATAAGTTTCTTTAGTACAAGGACCATTTGATTTAATGTGTTTCATTTTTTTTCTCTTTCCATACAGATGGCAGGAAATAAATTGAAACTGTTCTCTTCAAAGTTAGCAATAGCCTTTTAAAGGCCAAATATTATGTTATTTTGTCAATGGTCATCTCTTTTGACCTTTCTGACACTTTTGTCCAACAAATGTACAGTGGTACAATTGCAGGAACAGAGACTGAACATGTACTATCATTGCTCTAAGCAACTCCCTTCTAGGTGAAGACAGCCATCGCAAGTTGGAATTTTCTCTGCAATTTGGTCTTAAAGAGTTATCTAAGCACAAAGATGTTAAGTGACTTGCCAGTGGTTACACAACCATTACGTGTCAGAGGTAGGACTCAAAAACAAGTCTTCTTGTCAAATTATTTATCGACTACTCCATAAGTTATTCAGTATAGAATGTATAATTAATAAGTACAAATCTATATAATACAAATGTGTGTGTGTGTGTGTGTGTGTGTGTGTGTGAGAGAGAGAGAGAGAGAGAGAGAGAGAGAGAGAGAGAGGGAGAGAGAAAGACAGAGAGAGAAAGAGAGTGAGTGAGAGAGATTTTTCTGATAGATGTACACAATTAAAAAAAAAATACTAAGATACTATTGGTCTAACCCAAACTCCCACCCATTATATACATTCCTATAAAAGTATAAGATTTTAGAGCAAAAAAGTGGTTGGAGGTATAAACCTCACATTGTCTTTTCTGACTGTTATAGCCACATGAGATCAAGAAATGTTGCTTAATTGATCTGAATTCCTAGTGCTTAGCATAGTATCTGACACATGTCACAAGAGCTCAACAAATGATCACTCTGTCTATCCAATTCAATCCAGAATTTGAATTTGAGCCAGGAAATAACACTAGAATATGTGTATGGATTATGTGTGTATGTCTGTGTGTGAATATGCTTACATATGTTACATATGCTTAGGTGTATATGCTTACATATGTACACTTGCACACATATACTGAATATGATGAATATATTTCAAATTATTGTACTGTATGTGCATGTTCTTCCTCATAATCTCTCTCATGAAAAGAGTAGGTCAGCTCACATCTATTGACTTGAAACTTTTCACTGGCTCCCTACTATGTCTTGAATAATGTTCAAACTTCATAACCTTAAGGTATCTGTGTGTGCATATCTATATCTATATATCTGCGTCTACATATGTATGCATGCATGTATGTATATGTCAGACATAGATGCAAATACATAGTGCATTGTACATGTGTACATATACATATATACATACATGCTTATGTATGTTGTTATTCAGACATTTTCAGTCCTGTCTGATTCTTCATGACTCCATTTGAGATTTTCTTAGCAAAGACACTGAAGTAGTTTGCCATTTCCTTTTCTAGATAGTTTTACAGTTAAGAAAACTGAGGTAAACATGAGTATGTGACTTGTTCAGAGTCCTACTACTAGTAAGTGCCTGAGGCCAGATGTGAAGTAAGGAAGATGAGACTTCCTGATTCAGTTCCAGCACTCCAGCCACTGTGCTACCTAGTTGCCCATGTATATACGTATATGTTTTTATGCATTCATATATGTAAGAATACAGACATGTCTATAGGTTTACATGTACCAAAAAAAAATGATAAGGATTGAAATAGAAGATAATTAAAGGATCTAACAGACATAAGAAGAATTTGCCAAAAATCTGTTTTCTAAGCTATGTCAGAATTGATTACAATGTAGTCTGATACTTAATGAGAATCAGTTGTCCACTGCCTTTTACTTCATCTTATCTACTCTATGTAGTTCAGCTTAGGTTTGATCATTCTTTTGTAGCTATATTTTTCTCCTCTAGCATGTTGGTTTTATCTCCTCTATTTTTAACCAAGACCTTTTTCAGCAATGGAAGGGAGAAGTGGAGCCCTCTTGGCAAGATTTATGTCAAAAAGGGTCCTTCAGTAGTAATTTTACTCCTTTGACATCTTGGCATGGTCCCAAACTCTGTTTCTCCTCCAAAAATATCAAGTCAAGGTTACTCATTCTTTTTTTTAGTGTTCTCTGTATTCTGAACCATAATAAATGTGACTGGAGGATAAAGGAGAAATTGAGGCTACATTCCCTGAAAACAAAACATTTGTATTCTGATAGAAATTCCACTTTCTTAATACAACCTCTTTTACCCTTCCATCTCTTCCACTCCCTCAAATACAATAAATTTGTGTTTTGCCTTCACTATCGTCTTTTTTTTAAACTTAAAGTTGTATTCTCCAACATTGTCATTAGCATTTTTTTTTATCTCCTCTCTATACACAGCATACTTCCACCTGAACTGCAAGTATTTCAAATTAAAAGTATTCAGGATCAAGTTTATCGTCTTCCCTGAAAAATTTACTCTTCCTTCTTATTTCTTTATATCTATCATTGGTATTCAGAAACAGAGTGGCAATATGCACAGACAGTAGCCTCTGACACAGGAAGAAACTCAGGAAGAACTGTATTAAACTGCACCTTTGACACATACTGGCTACAAGACCCTAGAAATATCCCTTAACAATCTCAGCGTCCCAGAAAGTTCTTTGAGATTTTAAGTTGTGCAACAAGTATATTAGTAGAGAATTTTGCTCATCAGGAGTCTTCTACACGAATGTAACTGTAAATAAAGTTTAAAAGAAATAACCAAATGCAGAAAAAAATGCAATATAACACTTCTCATTTTAGAAATTCTGCTTTCATTGATTCTTCCCCACTCCCACTCGCTTACTTTTTATATCCACTTTCCAAGTTCTGGCAAATCTCTGTTTGTTTTTGTTTTGGAGGAAGGAAGGCAGGGCAGTTGGGATTAAGTGACTTGCCCAAGGTCACACAGCTAGTAAGTGAAATTTGTCTGAGGTCAATTTTGAACTCAGGTCTTCCTGACTACCCATGCTCTATTCACTGCGCCAACTAACTGCCCCTGCAAATCTACCTTTAAAAGAATTCTCATACCTGCCTCTTCATTTTTGTTCCAATTTACAGAGACCTTGGATAGGCTCTCAGCACTTTCCTGACTAGACAATAGATCATTCTTGGATAAGACTGGACCAGTCTTCCCACCATTATTTTCTTCTCCTCTCATTTTTTCAATTAATTAATAAAAACTGATTAAGTGCTAACTATATGTCAGGCTCTGTGCTAAGATCTGGGGATGAAATAAGAAGCAAAAGACAGTCCCTATCTTTAATGAGCTCACAATCTAATAGGGGAGATAAAAAGAAAATTTATTTATATACCCACATATATACCTATACCCACATACATGTACATACAGACATACACACATGTTTATATATATGTATATATACACAAATAAATCATATACAAGATAAATAGGAAATGAGCAGAGTGATGGAACTAGATGTTAAGAGATACTGGGAAAGGTTTCCCACAGTTTTCAGACTAATCTTCCTTGTGCACGGTACTGTAATGTCACCCATTAGCTCCAAAATCTTAAATAGTTCTCTATCTTCCAAGTAATGTTCTACATTAAATAATTGTGTGCCTAGTGCTCACTGTAGCACCTGGCTCAAAGCAGACACAATAAATGCTAGCTGACCAATTGACTGACAAGAAAACCAAAAAGGTAAATAATGAATAGGCTTCAATGCCAGGTCAAGGAGATTGTATTTTAAAGTATAAGCATTAGAAGCTGCTTAAAGTTTTTGAAAAGGTCACTGAGAGATCTGGCAGTGATGTGAGAGACTGAGTGAAGGAAGAACCGCTAGAAGGCTACCAAAGGAGTTCAGGCTGGAGGTAATAAGTGTGTGAACCAGAGTGCAGCAGAAAATGGGGCAAGGGCTGGATAAATGTGGGAAGTATTATGGATACATTGATTTTCATGTTACCCTATAGCAATCTCTCAAAGGAATCATAGTCTAAGGTTAACATGGTCACAACTCCTTAGGAGGTATTTATCTTTTGGAAGACCTCATAGGGATCTCACTTTCAAAGCTAAACCTGAATAAACTACAATGGCAAATTATTATGTTGTCTTATTTGCTACTAGTCACAAATATCTTCTAGACATTGAGCAAGACTCATTCTTCCTTTTGAGACATAAAGGAAGGATTTAATCATTTCTGTTCAGATATGTCCAGATGTATGGGAGTATTACAGAAACCTTAGAGATAACATAATCCACTCCCCATGTTTTACAAGGAAAATTTCCTCTAAGAAATGTATAATGTTTGTACAATTAGTTAGGAGTTGGGCTAAATGTTGAACCCAGGTTACCAGAGTCCAAGCTTAGTGTTATTGCCCCTGAACCGCTCTGACACTATCATTGTAGAGGATGACTCTTTATTGTTACAATCCTTGCCAGCTCTACACAGATTACATAGGCAAAGACTGTCTTTGGCTTCCCCTATATTCTCTCTTTCCAGGATCTTCCGTCAATCAATGATTGTCTTTGGCATCTCCCTTTTTTTTAGTATCCCTCTCCAGCCACATTTTATGTGAGCAGCCACAAGAAAGAATTCATAAACCAATCCTTGCTAACGTGTGAATGACTGATAATAACTCATTGTTTCCCTGGTCAGAGAAGAACTGAGTTTTAACAAAGGACTTTTAGAGACAAAAACATTTTGCCAAAATCAAAAATCTCTCATGATTGATTTTCAGGTACTATGATGGAGGTACATGGAAGGGATTTTTAACTTAAAAAAAAAGAAATTTCTGATTAGTGGAATTTAAATCTGTTCCTAACTAAAGAACAAATGGACTTTCTAGTGACATTAGAAGTTGTCCATTTTTGAAAATATTCAAATGGGGGTAATGAAGAGAGGAAAGAGGCAGCGTGATCACCTGTCAGGGTTGTAGGAAAAGGATTACTATCTGATAACAGGTTGGATTACCTTACCTTTAAGGTACCTTCTGACACATAACTTTTGGGGTGAATAAAACATTTCCCTTTGCTTTTCATAACCCCCTATATAGGTGGCTGCCTATCTTGCCATTCCACAAGGCTTACTTATATGTGGCAATGCCCTGTGGTTCAAATATTCCAAGGGTTTGAGATTTGGTAGATGTGCTTACTCCCTATTCCAATGTAGGGGTCAAAAGGAGTTATCAATGTGGCACTCTATATATTGTCAGCTATAGCTAATGTATTATTTAACTTTGTGGCACTGTCATTTTTTTCTATATGTTGGTAGATGGTCTTTATGAATTTCCATGTTTGAAAGATGTAATATTTTGCTTTCAACCTCATGTCGACTGTCTCTGACCTTAGCTAGCATGATCTTCAAATGAAAGATTAATTATAGCTCATCTTAAGGCTGTGTTTAAAGCCTCTGCAGATTGCTGGAACCTAGCTGGGTCTCCATTGACATGACATTTTAGACCTCATGCTCAAGTCTGTAGCAAAATGAGGCATCAGAGTAGGATTTTAGTGGAGCCACACAATTTAGTCACCTAAAAAGATTAATATTTGTTCTTTATTGCTAACTTCTACAATTTAATTAGATGATGTCTTATGAAAGGAGTGCAAAGATAGAAAGGTCCCATACAACAAAAAATATATAACAGAACTTTCTGTAGCAGCAAAAAAAACAAACAATTACCTCCCCCCAAAAAACCTGGAAGCAATATAAATGTCAATTGGTTGGAGGAAACCTAAACATATTAGTACATGAATATAGTACAAGAATAATGAAATATCACTGTGCTGTAAGAAAAAAATGTGAACATGAAGACTATAAAGAATGATGGAAAGACATGAAATTTTCAAACTGAAATAAGCAATGGTACTACCAGAAACAATATATACATTGATTAATACTGTAAATAAAAAGAACTAAAAAAAAATCAGATCCAAACACTGTGTAATTATAATGACTAAACTGGACCATGCATTAATATGTAGAGATGAATTTATCCTCCCTTTTTTTTTTTTTTTCAAGGATGGGAGAGCTGGGGTGTAGGACATTGCCCAAATATCCTGTCCAATTTAGTTGATATGTAGGTTCATTTTGAGGAACTGGTTTTTGTTGTTTTTGTTTTATGTTCTTTGCCCAAAGGGATGGTGGTGAGGATTCGATATGGATGTGGCATGTTGGGGGAAGAAGATAATATACAATCAAATGAATAGGAATTTAAAATGTAAGTTTAATTCTGTGAACTTTTATGGACACTAAATAGAGTCTAATTTATACTTCGGAAATAGTAGAGCCATAAAGGATTTCAAAAACTATCTACTACTTCCAGAGATGTTAAGTTCTTTCTCATCAATGTGCTTCTGACTTTCTAGGTTTTCCATCATGCCTAACCTTCAGACTTAAAATAGAGCATCCATCAGCCTTTGCAACTTTCTCACCCTGGAACAACCTAATGCTATGCTAGTTCCTCCTAGTAGATCTATTTGGATGAAGGGTCAAGGCCTATCAAATTTCTTCCTGATTTCCTCTCTGCATGCCTGTTTCTTGAATTCAACACCATGCCCCCTACTTCAAGTATCTTCTCTCAACTTTTTTTTTTTAATTCTCCCTTTGTGTGTTATCTTCTCCCAATAGAATGCAAGTACCTTGATGGCACATAGCATCTTCTTCCTTTTTGTTTGCAGTTGTATCCCCAATGCTTAGCACAATACTTGGAACATAATAAAAGTTTAATAAGTGTTTGTTCCCTTATGTAACAAATGATTTTGTTTACTGGATTAAATTCACAGAGTATTAGAATGAGCAATACAATCCTACTCTCCTGAATCTGAAGTTATCACTCCTTACATTTATTCTATTTTCTTCTTTTGTTACTAAATTTTTACTTTTCTCTGAAGAAATTATATACAAAGGAACCCCTTTATCTTCACATCCTAACAGTATCTCTTGCCATATGTAAACTATTCTTCATCTATTTTAAGTGACCCTCCTGTATGTCAGAGCAAAAGTTCAATTATTTGAAAAGAAATGATGAGTCAAACTTTCTTTCAAGCATGTCCAAAAATATTCCTAGAACAAAACAATCAGGAAAAAAACATTCCCTAAGCTCACCTCACTCTCAGTTCTTGCTATTAAGAATAAAGGATCAAAGTCACATGGGACTTACATTCCTGAACCTTTACAAGGCTCAAGAGGAGAGATTGCACCAGATATGCTAGTATCATGAGATATGTTGGTTGAGTTAAGGCAAGGCCTTATATAATATATAATAAACCTTAGAGACAGCACGGCCTAGTGGAAAGCATATCGAACCAGGAGAATATGGATTCTCATTCAAGCTCTACTGCAAACTATTTGTGTGATTCTTAAACTCTCTCGGCATCAGGTTCTTTATTCTTAAAGTGGGGAAGTGGAATGTGATAATCTCTAATCCTCCCTCCCCCTTTAACTCTGAAGTCCTTTGCTTATATGTTAGTGCTCAGATCCACACTTTCCCATTCAAAAGTGAAAGTTATAGAAATGGAATGTCTGAGACAGAAATCTAAGCTCTCCCCATTCTTACCTCTGCCCTGAAACTCAAAATCTATGATATTTTGATCCTATGACCCAGGACAATTATTGTAGTTATCTGAGGACACACATGGCAGGACTATTCCTGGGGAAGAGGGGGGTGTTTGTTGATTGAGGACAAGGAGAATCTTCTACTCCTACAGCTTCCTACCAGTTTCTGCAGCAAACCAGAGCATGGGCAGGCAGGGCTATCACTACAGAGGAAGCTCAGTTTGATTCCTTCTTATCTTTAGTATTCAACAAGAATAGGTCATAAGTTTCTTGACACTCATTTCAAAGTCAAGGTACTTAGCATGCAAAGTACTCAGAAAAGGTTAAACAATTTTCTGATAAATTAATTGACACAATTACTACACTGAACATATCTGAAAATGCCACATTAGCAGCTTGCTGATGAGAGCACAAGCCCCTGTACCTCTCTTTCACGGTCTCCAATTAATCACATGGAAAAGTCCTTGTGGTACAATGACCCCGATTTATTATTGGGAGTGAGGATTGAGATTAGGGTGGGGTGATGTGTGCTTGGGAGAAAGGTAGGTGTGCCACTGTAGAGCTTTCTGTATGTTCATGTATTGCCTTGTTGCAATCAAGGCAAAAGTATTTCTTTGGGATTCATCCCTTGTGGGGAGGAGCTCAAGCAATTCACGCCTACTTATATGGTTATGAGCTAGTCAACCTCTCTACATTTCCTGAACTTGGAGTTCAAATTCTGCCTTTTACCAAATTCTAAAACTTGCTCATTTTGTGACCCTTGGCAAGTGATTTACAATCTCTAAGCTTCAGTTTCCTCCTCTATAAAATTGGAATAATAATAATAGCATTTACTTCCCAGGGTTGTTGGGAGGAACAATAGAGAACACACACACACACACACACACACACGTCTGTTTGAAGATATACACAGATATATATAGATATATATAGATATATATGTTTATATGCATTATATATAATCTCTCTACCTTCATAATATATGTATACACATATATATTTATGTATGTATACACAATGTATATATACATGTATATGTGTGTTTGCAAACCTGAGTTCTGTATTAATACTATTATCATTGATATTATAGTTGCCATTGATATATATTTATATTACATATGCACATATAAATGTATAAACACATATTTCTGTATATATGTGTGTGTGTGTGTGTGTGTGTGTATATATATATATATATATATATATATATATATAGGGACACATATATAGGGAAAGAGAGAGAGAGAGAGAGAGAGACCATGTTTCTGGGTTAATTAAAGGAGGTGAAACAGTTCAGAATTTAAAATTAATTCATTCCTGATAGTTTGGTCCATTCAGCGTCTGGTTCTTCAAGTTGTACCGGAACTAGCTGGAAGGCATGCAAACCTAGGTAAATCACATCAGGTTCATACCATACCAGGCCATTGAATCATTTTTTTAAAGTACTATTAATAATAAAAATAACAATGACTAGCATTTATATTACAAAACCACACAAGAAAATATCACTTCACTCAATTCTCACAACTACCCTGGGAGGTAGGTGTTATTTATTATCCCCATGTAAGAGATGAGAAAACTGAGGCCAAGAGAAGTTAAGTGACTTGCCAAGGATCATAAAACTAGTAAGTGGCTGAAGCAATATTTGAATGTAAATAGTTTACTCCAGGTTTACCACTATGTGCACTGTGATACCTAGCTGTGTACAAAATATGTGCTAAACAAAGGGATATACATAAATTACATATTGAGGGCTAAGTGAGGGAGTCATTTATGACTTACGTTTTTGCCAGTGGTGGTGGTGACACTGAATGGGTAGGTCTATAATCAGGGACTTAGACAATCATGATGGAAAGAAATTTTGAATTGGAGGATGGAAATTTGAATTCCATGCCTACAAATTGCTACTTGTGTGGTCTTAGGCATCAAGATCTTTGGATCTCAGTTTCCTCAACTCAAAAATTAATGAACCTGAATTACATGATCTCAAAGTTTTCTTCTGCCTCTATATATTATACATGTATTATTGTCTATCTTGGCCACTAGGTGGTGCAGTGTTTAGAGCACTGGGCATGGAATTCATCTTCCAGAATTCAAATCTGGTTTCACACATTTAATTAGTAGCTGTGTGACCCTGAGCAAGTACCTTAAGCCTGATTACCTCAGTTTCCTCATCTGTAAAATGAGCTAGAGAAAGAAATGGCTAATCACTCCAGTATCTTTGCCAAGAAAACTCCAAAAGGGGATGATAAATAGCTGAACAGGACTGAACAAAAACAAAAACAGAATTATCTAGGAAAACAAGAAGGTCATGTTTCAGAGAGGTTAATTAATGTTGCAGGAGCAGTCAAGTACCTTAAATCTAGAGACATAAGTAAGACCAAGTAGTCAGGACATCTGAGAATCAGGAAGAGTAACATAATCAGGTTAATTCAACTACCCAACTCAGAGGGGTTGATCCTATACCCAGTTCCAGGGTCAAGTCTAGGTGTGAGTGGGCCTAGGCACAGAAGGGTAGATCACGGCCAAGAGGAAAATAAGAATGCCCGAGAATC
Source organism: Pseudochirops corinnae (assembly GCA_028646515.1). Taxonomy (NCBI): domain Eukaryota; kingdom Metazoa; phylum Chordata; class Mammalia; order Diprotodontia; family Pseudocheiridae; genus Pseudochirops; species Pseudochirops corinnae. The sequence continues at coordinate 92,609,460 of CM053588.1, read as the reverse complement.
TTTCTCTTACCAAAGGCAAGCTCTGAGATAATAAGGTTACCTTGAAGCTCAACCCACAGTCTCATTTAAGTGCAAATTCACAAATAAATGTGGTCAAACTCAAAGGTGTGAAATTGCCCAAATGAAAAAAAGAAGGAATATTTCCCAGAAATATTTGAATGTTTTATCAAGAGACAGCAGCATCCTCAAGAGAGACGTTTTTCTTTGATCATTGACTAAACTAAGTACTAGAGCTATTGCTTTTCAGGACCTTAACTCTAGTCATGCTTTTGAATTACTGTAATATAGACTTAAAGTGTTGGATTTTTTTAACTTTCTACTACTTCCCAACGTTACAATACTTCTATATTTTATAGGCTTTTGATGTAGTTAAAGCAGAGACTGCTCTACAAAATTAATATTTTGATGATGCATATGGTTTTCTCTCTCATACCTCAAGAAGCTCGTCCAGATATTTCAAACAACTCAAAGACCTTAACGTTCAACATCCTTCTGGACCATTTCAATGAGTTTCAAAATACTTTGTTAATATCTAAATTTGAAAAACTCTGTTGAGACAGTGACCCTTATTGAACATTCTTTCTTTGCAAATGAGGAAACTAAGAGCTGAATAGACTTTCCTTCAGAAATTGAGTATCTCTGGATCTCAGTCAAGACAACATAATTCAGCCCTAATCCACTCAATTCCACATTGCCAAACATTAATATAACACACTGGACTTTCTATGTGGAGGTGACCTTGATGGCATCCCAGACTTGGAGAGGCAAGTATTTAATGCTGTCCTGCAGGGTTATGAAAATGTTCTAGTTGGGGGCAGAGCCAAGATGGCGGTGTAGCAGCAGCAACATATTGCAGCTCTCACATAGCCATCCCAAAATACCCATGGAATAGGACTCTAAACCAATCCTAGAACTCCAAAACGCACACAAAGATACTTCCCACTAAAGTCAGCTTGGCTAGGAGGAACCATATCAGCACTGCGAAACCAGCCTGGCCTGAAGCCGCTGCTGAGCCCCGGGGGTGGCTGGACCAGAGGAGCAGTGAGCGGATTAGCGGCAGCTGCGAGCAGCATTCAGAACTAGGTCAGTGGGTCTTGCGAGGTCTTGGTAGAAAAGCGGTCTGGCCGAAAGGCCTCCAGAGCGGAAAAGCAAAAGGCAGAGGTTTTGCACCCACCTCCACATTGCAGCTTTCCACCTGCAGCCTGCAGACAACAGGAGGACTAAGCGATTATTCTGAGGCCAGTGCTCTCGCATTGAGTGGCCTGGATCCGGATCGCCGTCTTGGGCCTCGGTCTTGGAGTCTTCACTATCCAGCGAGCCGGAAGTAAGTAGGAAGGGTCCCAGCACCTTCCTAAGAGCTACGGCAGCTGGGAGGACCCCAGCGACTTGGGACAGAGCTTTCCCTTCTGCAAGCAGAGCCCCACAGAGATTTTTAAAAAAAAATCACAGACTGACCAACCATGAGTAAGAATAAGCATAAGAAGCAAAGTAAGAACAGCACCCAAACCCTAGATTCCTTCTTTGGGGAAAAGAAAGATCATGGGAGAGAGAGGGAGGAGGAGGGCATAGCCAGAGCGCCCTGACCAGGGGCCTCCAATAAACATGAAGAATGTCTTAAAGCTAGAGATGAGCTGAAGAAGGATTTTGAAAATCAAATAAGGGAAGTGGAAGAAAA
>CM053588.1:92559215-92607285 GCA_028646515.1 Pseudochirops corinnae | reverse complement strand
TTGTTATTATTATTATTATTGACTACATCCAACTGGAACCTGAGATACACAGGCACTGTGGTTGGGAGATCCATCCTGCCCTACCGAAAAGTGACATAGGAGAGATAGACTGGGGGAGGGGGAACACACTGGGATGGCTGTTTTGGGGTGGTGGGTAGGGGAAAGAAGGGAAGAAAATATGTAACTCAAAATCTTGTGGAAATGAATGATGCAAACTAAAATAAAATTTAAAAAAATAAAATTAAAATAAATAAATAAATAAATAAATTTTAAAAAAGAAAATGTTCTAGTGGCTTTGAAAATGACATAAATGTCAAGTTTATTAAATTTGTGGATAACAGAGCAGGAAGGAGCAACAAACTTAGAAAATGACAAAATAAAGACCATTGTCAACAGATTAGAATGAAGGGCCACATCTAACAAGAGTAAATTAATGAATAGGAATAGTCAGTCACCCTGTACTAAAATCTTTCTGTGATACCTCTTCATAAACAACCAGGTGGCCCTGAATTTTCCAAAGCTATGACAGTAGAATGTAAGATCTAGTCAGTCTTAGCAAATTAGAAGGACTTTGCAGAAGCCATAATTATGGATTGTATGTCAGTTTCTTGAGGATCAACCAGGGGGGAAGGGAAGAATAGGCATTTATATATCACCTACCAAGAAACAAGCACTGTGCTAAGAGGCTAAGTTTAAGGTTTAGAGGATAGAGAAAAAGTCAGAGTCAGGTAACTCTGAGCAAGTGGTTTCAACTCTTGGTGACACAAGTAATACTCTAACACTTTAAGTTACAGAACAGTTGCCTCTCTGCATTGATAAAGGGAGTTTTTCCACTAGGAACTGCCTAAATTCATGAAACAATTGGTATAACCATATCCCTGACTAAAAGAAAAATCACCCCCAAATGGCCAAGCTTATTACTGCACTGATGGCAGAAGGAGGTTGAGTGGATTTGGATTAAGTATAAAATGGGAGTGATAATGCCTAATAGACACCTGTTTTTATAAAATGCTACACATTTTACAAAAAATTTTCCCATTTAGCATCTCATCTGTAATCCTGCATGTACATTCTATAACTCAACAGCATAGGTATTACATGTAGGAGAAATAATAGTATTTTAGGTGGAATAAACAGAAGGTTTTTAGAGGACTTCAAACTTCATATAAGTCCTGGGTAAGAAGTTGCTGCTAAAATAACTAAATTATTAAATTAAATATTGAATATTAAATAAAACTAAATTAAAGATAGTAGAAATTACTTTATTGATTTGTCATAGGTTAAATGTCTAATATGTACCAAGTATGATAAAGTACACTAGGAGAGGAAAGGCAGATGAGCTGTTGTTGAAGGGCTAACAATCCAATAGGGAGAGAATGAAAGAAAGGAGAAAAAAAAATAGCGTTTTGTACATTGCATGGCATAATATCACTAGAAGAATACAATTACCACATCTGAATAGAATGTGATAAGAGGGTAAGAGAGATACAAAGCATCAGGCCTGAAGAAAGAAGTTATAAGGAATCTACAAATGATATGCATCTCATAGGGAAAAGCCTCCAAGAGTTCCCTCTTCCTTTCTGATTACAAGTAAGTATCGGTTATTCAAACATATTGACTACAAAATGTGATGTTCTTTCTCTTTCTAGCCCCTATTGAAGAGTCTATAACCTTTGATCCAGCAATGCATTACTGGGTATATTCCCCAAGGAAGTCAAAGACAGAAATAAAGTTTCATGTAATTTATACAAAAATATAAATTGCAGAACTCTCTGGTGTCAAAGAAAACAAAAAAAGTACTCATCGACTGAGAAATGGCTAACCTATCTATGGCATATCACAGTGTTCCTTGGTATTGTATTGAATCATAAAATAGGTGAATCACTGGAAGGGAAGATATAGCGGAAATCCTGCTTTGGAAAGGAATTTCAACTTGATAATCTCTAAGATTTTTTTTAGCTAATAATGGGATATATGGTGTGATAAATACTAGAAATTTAGAGAAACCTGGAAAGAGTTGTATGAACTAATGCAAAACTGAATAAGTAGGACCAAAAGAAGAGTGCATTGACATTATGTAAACAAAAAGAGCACAAAACGAAAGCAAAATTCTTAATAAGTAGAAATCCAGTAATGATACTATACACCAGAGTTTCTTAAACTTTTTGCACTCCTGACTCCTTTTCATGTTCTGGCAGGGTTCCTTCATGTCGCATGACCTGAAGGCATGCACAACGCAAAGTGCACATGCTTTGTGTTCAAAACCAAGGCTACAGTGAAGTTGTACTATGCGACAGGGACAAGGCCTTCCAGAAACACCTCAGGTTAATTACACATTTGATTTTTAATTAATTTTTGATTGTTGCACATTCAGAAACCTTTTACTGTTACCAAATTCTCTGTAATCCCATATGGGATCGCAACACACAATTTAAGAAGTGCTGCTATAGATAATGAAACTCACCTCTTTTTGGCAGAGAGATAGAGGACTATGAGGTCAGAATTCTGTACATGCTGACACATAGTGATAACCAATGTGGTTGGTTTTCTGTTTATGTTTTTTTTTTCTTCATTACAAGGGAAGATTCAATCTGGAGGAGGAAAGATTTCACCTACACTCTAAGAAATAATTATAAGGTAAAGACAAAAGTAGTGCAGTTAGGTGGTGCAGTAGATAAAGTGTTGAGCCTGGGATCAAGAAGACCTGAATTCAAATCCAGCCTCAGACACTTACTAACTATGTGATCCTGAATAAATCACTTATTTGCTCCAGTTTCTTTATCCATAAAATGAGTTGGAGGAGGAAATGATGAACCAATCCAGGATCTTTGCCATGAAATTCCCTTCCCAAAAAGGGGTTACAAAGCATTGTATACAACTGAAAATGACTAAACAATAATAAAAGACATAAGTAATCAATAAAACATATTTTCAAAAGGAAGAATTTGAAGAGATAGAGAATGTAAGAGATGAGAATAGAGTGGAGAAAGTGAATATAGGTGAACACATCAAATACTAGCTATCTCTTTTACAGAACTAGCCAACAACAAAGCAAACAAAACAAAAGAAAACGACAACAACAACAACAACAAAAACTGTGGCTTCTATCCGTAAAAGAGAAATGGCCAATTTGCTTCTTGTTCATGAGATTAATTATTTGTCCTCAATGAGGTGCCCATGGGATAAATACTGGAGCCCAGGAGTATGGGTATGTAACACTTTCTAAAGGGAGATGTAATTAAAATTCCCAAAGTCACCTCCTTATAACTGTATCAAATTTATCAGTTTTTTAAAATCAATCCCTCCCCCCAACATATCAAAAATATGACAGATCCAAGAAAGAAGAGATTTAAGGAGAGTCTGGTTAATTGGTACTGTAAAATGCTGTAAAAGGAGTCAGAGAAAATAGGGTTTAACAAAACACCATTGGATTTGGTGAATAGGAAGTCATTGCTTTTCTTAGAGGAGTTTGCATAGTCATGTGAATGAAACTCAGATTGTTAGTGGGTGAGAAATGAACAGAAGGTGAGAAAGTTCATACAGTGAATTTAAATTACTCTTTTGAGAAAGTTTAACAGATGAAAGTATGAGAATTGGAGAGAGGGTCAAAGAAAGAGCAGCATCAACAGAAGGATGCTTTGTTTGTTTTAATGTTAAAGGAACATACTTGACATTTCACTGAAAGAGAAAACTCAAATAAGTAGAATAAGAGTATACATCATAATCCTCAAAGCAAAAATCCTCAAATCCTCAAAATATTTCTAGTAAGTATTTGTCACTAAGTAACATTATTTTAAAAATACAGTGAAAATACTTAGCTCACCAGGCTTTTCCACTGATCTTAGCAAATATTTTTTTTTTTAAAATAACCTTATTCTTAAAGTGAATGGCCACATGTGTGAGTCAATATTGAGGACAGAAGTATTCCAATGTGCTCCAATTTTCTTCTAAGCCTAATGCTACACTATTCTTGGCAATAGTAGAAGATTTCTGCAAGTACTAATTTTCATTTAACAGACTAATTTGCAAAAATGGCAATTATAATCTAAGCCTCTGGTGATACAGTCTGAATCAAGGTCTGTTTATTCAAAGAAATGGTTGAGTTACTTACTATGGACAGCCACAGTGGAAGATGTCTTATTATCTCTAGGAAACAATGTGACTGCAGTCCTCCAAAAGCCAGAAAAAATAATCTTATCAAAATAAGTCATTTGTGAAGAATTCAGTTATATCCTCTATTTATGGTCAGTAATGGAATTAACTTACAACAAATGTAATGTTTTTCATTCAGACACATTTTCAAATATGTGAAGAGTTGTCATGTGGAAAAGATTAGACTTGTTCTGTGTATCTACACAGGGAGAATTAGCATAAATTATGAGGAAATAGATTGCAGCTTAATATGAGGAACTTTCCAACATTCTACCTCTCAGGAAAAATAGAACACCAAGACACATCCTGATGAGGTAGTGAGTTCCTAATTACTGTGTCTAAGGAAAGAGTGGACTATTGTCTGACAAGGAATAGGGAAAGACCTGGGAAATTCCTGCTTTAGAAACAATTTTAACTGGATAACCTCTAAAAATGTTTTTCTATAATATAGATTTTTTAAAAATAGTCCATATCACATTATGTTTGATTTTAATTTAGTATTTTATTTTTTCTCCAATGACATGAAACAATTTGAACATCTGCTTTTTTAAATTGAGTTCCAAATTCTCTTCCCCTCTCCCCATTTCACATTATATTTAAAATAATTTCCCAGGATTGCCCATATTATTTTTGGATAACTCTAATAATGATCCTATGACACAGATTGATAAATAGATAATATACACACATATACACATCCAACCATTCACATGTATACCCATATATATCAATATAACTATAGACATAGAGAGAGGGAAGGGGTAGGGAAGGAGGGAGTGAGACAGAGTACTATAGATATCCTGATACATTTCAACATAAATCTATACCTATAAAGTTGTATCACAAAATCATGGAACTTCTAGAGTTAGAAAGGACATTAGTGGTCATTTAATCTGATCTCAGCTCGCACAATAATCTCTCCAGGACAAGTGGTGATCTAGAATCTGCTTGGAAACTTCCAGTATGGTGATTAGTGAGGTGTTTGGGTTGGCAGACACTGCCTTCTATAGTAGTAACTCCACTTCTGAATAATTCTGTATTTTTATACATACATATAGGAGTGTGTGCATGTCTATGTATATATGTGCATGTATGCATGTATTTGTATATGTATATATATGTGCATGTATGCATGTGTATGTATAGATAGATATTTGTATCACAAGATTTTTTTATCTCAAACAAGTGCTACAGATGGACAATGAGCTGGGTCCAAAATGTGAATGAAAAATGGAATAGATATTTGGAAAGTAATGTGGCACTTTTAACGACAAGCTGTGCATGATGTTAAGAGCCAATAATCTATTTTAATAGCAATATTCTTTTTATCATTTTCTGTGACTTTCAGTCATGTATCATCATGATCTGAGAAAAATCAAAATTGCAGGTGACATAAAGAGCTACCAAAAGATTCATGCTGGCTCTAAGCAGGCTGCCATATATTACCAGGAATGACCTGTGCATGAGAAGTGATATAAAAGACATCATTAGGTACATGTGATTGGAAATGGAGAGTGGACCCTCAAGCAGTGAGTGTTAGGGATAAAGAATGGAGAGTCTACGTGTTATACTGAGGTCTCAATAGCAGCAACAAAAACAAAACAAGGCTGGACAAAAACAGTTAAGAAGACATATAATGTATTGTTTTGAAGATTTAGAGCCAAACTTGTATGAAATTTCACATTAATTTGGAGGGGGGAAGGTAGAGCAATTGGGGTTAAGTGACTTGCCCAAAGTCACATGGCTAGTTTTGTGTTAAGTGTCTGAGGCCGAATTTGAACTTAGATCCTCCTTACTCCAGGGCCGGTGCTCTATTCACTGTGCCACCTAGCCTCTCCCATTTTCACATTAATTTGTCAGACATGGATAGGCTATCATCCACATGTCATACTCTCATTGATGAGATCATAGTTCTAAGTATCATCTATTCACAAAGTAAATATTTTCATTAGAAAATTTTAAGGCTGCTGAAGCACACAAATTCATTCTCTCTCTCTCTCTCTCTCACTTTCTCTCACTCTCTCTCTGGAATATGCTATATCTAAAGGTTTAGAATATGCTATATCTAAAGGTAGAAGAGGGATTGGCCTTGCTCTCTTTAGTCTGAAGGACAACACTGATTCCGTTGAATCGAACTTTTATATATAGTTCAGTTCAACAGAAGAAAAAAACTTCCCCCAAATCAGAGCTGTCCAAAAATGGAATAAGCAGGAGGGGTGGGGGGAGGGAGAGAAGGGGATCACAGAAGGAGAGTGAGTTTCTCATCATGAGAAACTAGAAAATATAGGCTTTAGTTCCTTCTCAGGAGTGTTGTACAAGTTGACCTCGGAGTTCCCCTCCAATTCTGATATTTCTGATCCTTGAATTCTAAGGTTTGGTATGAGATGATTTATAAGGGCCATTTTAGTTCCAACATTGTTCAAGTCTTCATTTCAGAAGATAAATCACTAGATGATTTTTTAATTATGTAAACAAAGCCCTGCAGATTCCAGATTCAATTTATCTTCAGTCAAGGCATCAGTATGTTAAAAGCATAAATGCCTAGATTATAACCTTATTATAGCTATCTATATTGTTCTTGTTCTTTCACTTGACTATAAACCCCTAAGGGCAGGAGCTCTTTATTAATGAAATGTTTTGTGTCCTCAGTGTAATATTCTGAACATAGTAGATATTTTTTAATTTAATTTTTTTTAAATTTTTTTCATTAAAATTAAGGTTGGAAGTGCAATACCAGTACCTTTTAGAAAAATACTGGTAGAATGACTCAATTGAAAAAAATGCTAGATTTAGAAATCAAAGAACATAAATTGAACCCTGATTTAGACTCATAAATTTGTGACCACAGGCAAATCACTTTAACACTTAAAACAGTGAGGAGGCACAGTAGATGGATACAATCCAAGCCTCTATCATGATGTAGAATACAACTCAAGACTCTATCATGATTTAAACGTCTATTTTTTATATTTTAAAATTTGTGACAATCTCAACATATGAAAACTTCACTGTGGTTAAGTTTGCATGAATTCAACTTTGCACAGAATCTGAATCTCCTTGCCCTGCTCCCAGGGAGTGGGTGTAGTCATTCATTTAGAAAACTGAGGCTTCAGAGTACAAAACATGAGGAGAATTCCTGCTAATGTCTAGGCCTGGATGACAGATGGGGATCACACTACAGAAAGTGCTGTTTCAAGGAGGGGGAAGAGAGGAAACAAGCAATGAGTTGATGAGAGACTGAGGGCCCCAACAGTATTACATATGTTTTTATGCAATTAAAAAACCACCAGCTTTGATGACAAATCAAAGACATCATCAAAATGGGTACAGGGTGGCCCAAGGACCCCTGGCTTTCACTGCAGCATGGCTGTGTTAGTGGTGAGGGGGAATAAGTTATTTGTGGGTGACACCGTGAAGAGCAGAAATCTTCATGGCAAGCGTCCACACCAAAGGTTCCTCTGGGTGGTTATCGGCTTTCAAAATAGCCTAGTCTGCCCCACTAAGGGATAGAGCCATGCCTGGAAGCTTCCCCAGGTGGGTAGAGATCAGTTTGATAAGGAAAGCTGGATTTGGGATTCTACAAATTTACGAATCCAATGTTTTTAAAAAATCAAACAGAACAAAACACACAGGTTCCCATAACGAAGCTCCTAGTTCTTTTGGGCATCCTGTGCTCTTGGTCCTCCCCAGCTGCATGTTTTCCCATGACTACTTTGAAAGCAGGGGAGAGGTAAGCCTTCAACCCCTCCATATCCTTGTATCCACACATGCTCCACAGCCATAGCTGAGCTGCCGTTCAGCAAGGGTTTGCTTTGCTCTGTAACCTGGCATGGAGTTCAAAATTTGAGGCTGAAGACCAGATCTTCTGCAGACACTCTTTGATTGGTGATGGTGAGATGGAAATCTATGTATTTGAAGATATCCCCTAGTTGGTCGTAACCAAGTCCTTCTTCTGGAGGGAGGGGGCTGGTGCCATACTCAACCTTTTGCTGCTCACTCATGGTTAGCCACATGGGAAACATGGAAGGGTCAATTGGAAGGGGAATTTCTTGGAAGCAACCATGCTTCAGACAGTCTACCGAACTGATTTTCCCATGGGGGTAGTAAGTCAGGAACTTGTTCAACAGGTCAAAGTCCCAGTCAGACAGAAAGGCACCAAATCTTTTCTTCATTTTCTTCAGTGATGGAAGGCCAAGTCCTTAAAAACTATATTGTTCTGGTCAATCTCTGATTTCCTGGAAGCAGGGGATTCTAAGTAAATAGCTCTCCAAATATACAGCCTATTGACCACATATCTATTATAGTGGAAGATTCTTTTCTTCCTAATAACAGCTCTTGGGCCTTGTACCAGAAGGTCACCACCACTAGTACAGTCCCAAATCACCAACTTTTAAAATACTTGTGTGACTGAGGAGCAGGTTGGAAGTGTTCAGATCCTGGTGAAGAATCCAATTGTCATGAAGTTGTTTTTACCCCTTACTGAAACCAGATCATAAGCATCTCCCCTTCCTCTGACAAAAAGGGCTGCTTCATGGTCTCCATCAGGCTCTTGAGTTCATGCTCCATGAAATTCATCATGATGTAGGTCTTGTCCTTGTTGCTGGTCACCACAGTCTCTAGACAGTGACCATGTTAAAGGTTCTAAGCTTTCAGGATAGTATCAATTTCCCTGAGGGAGATAACTGGGAAATCTTTCTTTTCCCACCTTTAACTGTTTCAGAGCCACAATGCCATTAGTCTTTTTGTCCTTTGCTCTGTATACCAGGAACACCATATGTACCTTCTTTGATCCTGATTAAATGCTGGAATTCTCCTACACTTGGACAACCCCGGAGAGTAGGGAAACATTTGGGGAGTTTCTACTTCATCTCCACAGGAGATAAGGCTGTAAGGCTTGGAAGAGTAAACTCCTTCTCCTGTGGAATTGGATTGTGGTACCTCCTTTCCCACTTCTTTATTTTCTTCACTCCCTCCCCAATCTGTGTCAAACTTTAATTCTGCAACAACTAAGATATGTTTTCCATTTTATTGGTCTTCCTCTTTACTTATTTCTTTAGCAGATTGCTCATACACTTTCAGAGAAATGCTACCTGACTCCTCCTCCTTTTTTAATTCCTTACTACTGTCCTCATAGCCAAATCTTGACTCTGCAGATGAGGTTCGAGTTGAGCTTCTTTTTCTATTGTCGATGATATCTTGTAAATCAGAAAGGGGATCCCACTCTTCCAGCTTGCCTCCTTTGACTGGTTTCCTTCCATTTCTTTGCTCAAATCTCTCTTGATGCAGGTGAAAATGGCTTCAACCCCAGTGATTTCTTTTTACTTTGTCTCCATAGTCTTCTTATACTCTTCTGTGCAGAAACTTCTCTTCTGGCCTCAAGCTCTTTGCACCTCCCCTCTACCCATCTCTTCAGCTCCTTCTGTTCCGTTGGCTCCTTTTGCTGTTCCATCATCTTCCATGATATTTCACTCTTTTGCTCCAGCTTTTCAAAATGATCTTTCTCAATCCTGGAATGTTCTCAAATCATCTGTCCTTTTCCTCATCTCCCATTCCCTCCAAGCTTTATGCTGCTCCTCCCAATTCCTTTTCTGACTCTTATATTCCCTCTCCTCTTTCACTCTGGCATGCTTCCTCCCACCCCACCCCACCTCCACAACCATGATACTGACATTTCCTTTTCTTTTCTCATCTTTCCTGTGATGAGCTTTTTCCTTATGTGACATTTGTTGGGTTGGTGTGATGACCAAGAAATCATGTTCTTCACCTCTATCTTCCACAGAATCTTCTTTCCCATAAGGTGAATTCCTGATTTTTATTCCAAGATTGTGATCTCTCAGCTCCCACTCTGCAAGGGAATCCCAACTGGAATCCCAATCATCAGAATTTTTAATACCTTTCACCTCTGCCTTCTTCACTTGTTTCTTCTTTCACATCTTTTCCTGAAGAATTTCATCTAAAATTTTCACTTTCCAACAATCCTATTCATTACCATTTTGAACTAAAAAGCACACCACACCTACAGCCTCTACCACCATCACTGTCATCACCACCAGACTGAAAACTGAAGAGAGCAAGCATCCCTGAAAGAAAAGCGTGTCACAGGAGAAACATGTCACTCCCGACTGGGCGAGGTCTGGTGACATCAATTCAATCTTTTTCTTGTTTTTTTTTTTTAAACTCCAGAATGAAGTTTGAAACATCAAAACTCATTTTGTTTAAATAAGTATTTCAGTCTTTAGAAAAAAAGTGAATGTTGACTTGAAGCACAAAAGTATTGAATTTAAATCTTCCCTTAGGAAAGTCACTTAACCTCCTTCTACCTTATTTTCTTTATCTGAGAATTGGGGATAATAACAGAAACTACCTTACAGGGTTGTTGTGACAATAAAATTAGATTATATTTGTAAAAAATTTTGCAAACCTTAAAGTGCTATAAAAATTCTAGTTATTATGTGTCTTGTGTTTCTTCTATAACATTAAAGAAACCCTTACTTTGCTAGGTTTAATTAAATGGTTTATAATTAAAATTTTATACAAAAGTAAGTTATATTTATAAAGTTTCCAAGTTAGCATGGAACATTGAATTAAGAGTTGTCCCTGAATATCTGGGTTCATATGCTGACTCTGACACATACTGGCTGTGTGACTTTTGGTAAATTATCTAACCTCTCATAGTTGGTATAGTGGATAGAGAGCTGTGTGTGGAGTAAAGAAGATTCTTCCTGAGTTTAAATTTAGTGGCAGACATTAACTAGCTGTGTGACCTTGAGCAAGTCACTTAACCCCGTTTGTTTTGGTTTTCTCATTGTAAAATAAGCTGGAGAAGGAAATGGCTAACCACTCCAGTATCTTTGCCAAGAAAAATCTCAAATGGGGTTGCAAAGAGGCAGACATGACTGAACAATGACTGTACAAGAGTAAACTCTTCTAAGCTTCTTAGAACCTAAAGTTGCATGAAACATGTCAAATTTCATTGGTAAAAGTAATTTCCATCTTTCATGTATTTGTGGAGTCATTATATCAGTAAAATCATGGGACCAGTCTCTTTCCCAATAAAGAAACAATGATAGATATTCAATTGAGGATATTTTCCAATTCCTAGAATTTATGTATTCAGGAGACAGTGTTGAAACTTTTCCTAAGAAATTATGGTAGTAATAAGGACAGCAGATTTGCAGGAAGATTTCTTTGCAACATCTCTCTCCTCATTCTGGAATTAATCTTATCTCTTCTAGGTATTACAAATGTCTTTACATGTCATCCATGAAAACTTCTCACCAATTTCAGCAAGAGCTTATGGAACGTAGCTCTCCTAACCAACTAGCTTCATTTCAAACCAGAGTCAGTCTAGAATAATCTGGAAGGGATGCATTGAAAAGCTGAGGGTTCTTATTCCATCATCTTGTTGAGGATTTCAGTAGCCTTTAAAGGATAGTCATCAGGGTCCCAGAACAAGGTATAAAGTCTACCATTATAACGTACATGACATTATCTCTGATATATATAGTTAAGGTCATCTACAATGAAGAATTCTCGATCCACAGCCATTATATATTGGGTTGCCAAATAAATGTACTTGGTTTCAGATAAACTAGAAAGGCAAGTTTTAGTAACTTAAAAAAAAACCCTCCAATTTGTTTTCTAGGATGATTGCATCATGCACAGTTCTACCAATTGTATTAGTATATCTGTCTTGCCACAGCCCTTCAAACAATGAATATGTCCATCTTTTTTTTCTATTCTTATGAATTTTCTGGGTGTGGTGTGAAATTATATGCTTTTTATCCTACATTTATTTTATTATTACTGATTTGGAAAAATATTGTACACTATTAATTGCTTTTCTTTTGAAAATCGCTCATATCTTTTGATGACCTCTATGGGAAAATGCATCTTATTGCCATATATTTTCCCTATCCCCTCCTTCTTTCCCCTTTCCCTCTTACTTCCCTACAGGGTAAGATAAAATTTCTATGCCCAACTAAATGTGTATATTATTCTCTTTTTGAGCCAAAATCAATGAGAATAAAATTTGGATAATGTTTACTCCCTACCTTCTTTCATTCCATTGTGATAGGTTTTTTTGAACCTCTTTAAGTGACATAATTTATCCTATTTACCCGCTTCCCTCTTTTCACAATAGAACCCTTTTTTTCATTCCTTAATTTTTTTCATATCATCGCATCAAAGTCAATGTACAACCACCTTCTCTTTCTACATATACTTCTTTTAACTGCCTTAATAGAGATACAATTCTCAAGAGTTACAATTATCGTTTTGATTAGAGTTGTAAATAGTTTAACCTTATTGAAGAACCTGTTGGGTTTTTTTTTCTTTCCTGTTTACCTTTTAATGCTTCTCTTGAGTCTTGTATTTAAAAGCCAGATTTTCTGTTCAGCTCTGGTCTTTTCATGAGGAAAGTTTGAAAATTCCCCAGTTCAGTAAATGTACATATTTTCCCCTTAAAGATTATGTTCAGTTTTGCTGGGTAGTTGATTCTTGATTGTAATACAAGTATATTTGCCTTCTGGACTATCATATTCCAAACCTTCTGATACTTTAATGTAGAAGCTGCTAAATTCTGTGTAATCCTGACAGTGGCTCCTTGGTATTTGAATTTTTTCTGGCTTCTTGCAGTATTTTCTGCTTGACCAGATAATTCTGGAAATTGGCTACAATATTCCTTGGGGTTTTCATTTTGGAACCTCTTTCAGGAGATTATCAGTGAATTCTTTCAAAGACTATTTTACCTTCTGCTTATAGGCTACCAGGGAAGTTTGCCTTAGTAATTTCTTGAAAGACACTGTTCAGGCTCTTTTTTTAAAATCATGGCCTTCAGGTAGTCCCAGTAATTCCTAAATTATCTCTCCTCGATCTGTTTTGCAAGTCAGCTGTTTTTCCAATGAGGTATTTTTTATTTTCTTCTATTGTTTTTCATTCTTTTGCTTTTGTTTCATTGATTCTTGATGGCTCATAGAGTTGTTTTCTTCCACTTGCCCAATTCTAATTTTTAAGGCATTATTTTCTTTAGTGAGCTTTTGTACCTCCTTTTTCACTTGACCAATTCTACTTTTAAAGCTATTTTCTTAAATTAATTTTTGTGCTTCCTTTTCCAAGCTGTTGGCTCTTATTTTTTTAAAAAAAAATTTCTCCTGCATAATTCTAATTTATATTCCCAATTTTTCTTCTACATCTCTTACTTGGTTTTTAAAATCCTTTTAAAGCTCTCTCAAGAGGACTTTTTGAGGCTGAGAACAATTTATATTACGCTTTGAGGCTTCACATAGAGACATTTTGACAATGTTGTCCTCTATTGAGTTAGTGTTTTTTTGATCTTCTCTGTTGTCACAGTACCTTTGTATGGTTAAAGCTGTTTTATGTTTCTTACTCATTTTCCAGCCTATTTCATGACTTTTAAAGTTGAACTCCACTCCTGTGGAACAGGGGGCACCATCATAAGCTTCTTATACTGGGAGTCAGGTGCCTCATCACTGGCTTTCCATTCTGGGGCCTCAGGTGCTTGTGGCTTGCCCACTGCACTGGTGGTGACCCAGTCTAGTGGCACCTATTGTGCCTGGGTTCCAGGGCTCATTATTTGACTTCTGGAATGGGGCTTGAGGCCTCATAGCTGGCCTGCTGCGCTAGGACCAAGGGGTCTCAGTTGCTGATTTGTGCTATGTCTAAAAGTGTCCCACTGGCTTGCCTGGACACTATGTGCACTGGACTGTGCTCCCTTTTACCCAAGTGAAACAGATCTTTCCTGAAGTCCTTTTTGAGTTATGTTAAGCTGAAAGATTGTATCACTCTGTCTTGTTGTCAGTTCTGTTATACCAGAATTCATTTAAAGGTTTGATTTAATTTTGTTTGGAGGGAAACTGAGGAGAGCTCAGGCAACTTTCTGGCTTCTCTCCACAATCTGTATGTTACCCTTCACTGTTACATATATAATTAATTTCCTATATATTAATTTCCTATATATCTTAGACATCAAAACCTTAACAGAAATAACTGATTCAAAGATTTTTTCCCTCCAAACAACTATTGCCTTCTTTTTGAATTTGTATTAATTTTGTTTGCACAAAAAGATTTCAATTTCATTTAATTAAAATTATTTGTTTTATTTTTATTCTGGTGTCCATATCTTGTTGGGTTTATAAATTCTTCTCCTAATCACAACGTAGAAAGTAACCTGATTTGGTTCTATTTTTATGGTACGATTTATAATATTTAAGTTGTTTATGCTTTGACAGCTTAGTATAACATACAGTACAATATTAGAAAAGATTTAATATTTCTATAGTATTTTAAGTTTTGCAAAGTGTTTTACATATATATAATTTCATTTGTTCTCATAGAAATCTTTTGATGTAGGTGTTATTATTATTATCCCTTTTTATAGGCAAGGAAACTGAAGCACAGAGAGGATATTTAACTTTTATGTGGTCCCATAGCTCTTAAATTTCTGGCACATGATTCAGATCTCATTCTTTCTCTCTCCTAATCCATCACTCTATCCATTATATCACTGTTGCCTCTCATTTTAGAGGATGATCTAATCTTAATTTCTGCCAAATTGCTTTCCAGTGAGATTATATTGAAAGACATAAGAGAGTTTGAGAAGAATGAGAAATAGCAGAGAGGTAGCAAGAGGAAAGTTATTAAATCTCTGTAGATACATAGAGTCAGGGTGAAATAGATCAAGAGGAGAGAGGATGCCAAATATAAATGGGGGAAGAAACAGTGAATCAGTAGTTTCACTCCCCAAGATCCTCTGATGAAAGCAGTATCAGTGTAAGGGAAATTATTTCAGTTTCTGTAGCTTATTACTCCAAATCCTAGGGAACTTGGACTGCGGGTATCCAAGTGGCAGGGAAGGGTATGCTAGTCAGGTATCTGCTTCAATAAATAACTAGGGAAAGTAAAGAGGGAGGAATGAGATTCTGAACTGAACCTTACTAAACAGGAAAAAGTTCTGGATCTGTAATAGGAGAGCATGGCTTCAAATTTTGATTCTGCCACCTGTTTAAGCCTCAATTTCTTCACCTACTAAGTGAGATGGTTGGACTAGATGTCTTTCAATATCTCCACCAATTCTCCATCTTTGATCATCTCAAGATGATGGAGAGGGGAGTGACACTCAGAAGGTGTACTGTACATAAAAACTCTGACTTTCTACAACCTGTGGGCCTGAGGCTTGGATTTATGGTACAAAGGAATGATGACTGAATTGATTTCACCTACTGTATAATTCAGCTACATTCAGTTGTCATGCTCCTTGAAATTGATTCTTCTTCTCCTATCTCTATGCCTTGGTTCTGGCTGTCCTCCATGTCTTCAATGCTCTCTTAAAATCAGCCTCTTGGTCTCCCTGGCTTCCTTTAACATTCATTTCAAAGTGTACCTTCTACAAGAGGCATATACTGCCTAACAAACCTCCTCCCCTTTCCTATTCAGATCAATTTCAATCTACTCTTTATATCTCCAATATGTACCTAGATATTTAAATGTTCTTTACATGTGTTGACCTTTAGAACAGAGCAAGAACTGGGTGTTTCTGTTTTTGTTTTAGAATTTTTTTTTCCCTTTTTTAATGTCTAACATTTAGCACAGAAAAATAAGAAGTGAGTAAATATTTGTTGACTAACTAATTGCTACATTGAGGTCCTAAGTTCAAATCTGACTTCTCTCTATCTTTGTGACCTCCAGCAAATCCTCTAACTTCTCTAGGTTTCAGTTTATCTCTATATAATAATGAAATTATCCTGGATAAGGTCAGCTTCTACTCTGCTTCTATGATCCTGTAATTGCAGAAATACCAACTAAAATTCAGTCCTATGATTGATAGATTTTTGTCTACCTCAGAATGAAAATCCATGTGGAAATGTGGTTGGAGGTTGAGGTTAGATGTAGATCAAAGTCCTAGAACAGTCTTTCAGGGTTCTAGAGTACTTAAGAATAAATCTGGGTTGATTATTCTACATTCTGTTCTGTGTGGTGCTACTTTAAGCCATTGGACATAGTTTCCCCAAATCCATGTTATTTTCCTATGTACAAGGAGCATTTGAATGTAAATTTCCCCCCTTGCCCTAGTAATGTAGTTCAAATTCTTGTGTTTTTCTTTTGCAAGGCATACAAATTTATATTTCAGAAATATATGCCATAATACTACCAGTCTTTCCAATTGGGACATAATATCTTCTAGATGAATTCATTAAGTACTTCTTTATTCCCCTCACAGCAAATCTCCTGCTGCTTCAAATTCACACACATATAGAATTCTATTTTCCCTTTGATTCTTTTCCCAATTTATCTTAATTAGCATCGAAAGCTTCCGCATGCACTGAAACTACATGTATATTATACAGCTTCTTAGCATTATTGTAACTCTTTATAATTGTGCAACAGAAACTTTCTTACATTACAGAATAAAGCTCAGTTCAATCAAAACTTGTTTTTAATGGCTTTGGAAGATGCCACAAAATTCATAACAGTGAAAAATTCAAAAGATTCATACAAGACTTTCTAAAGTTTCTTGATGGCAATGGACAGCAGTACCAGAAGGACACAACTGGTAGGAAAAACCAAAGGAAATTCTAGCTTTTATATTTTCCTTAACTTACTACCCCAATGTAGCAGTTCAAATCCATCCAGGCTCTGCAAAATATTCTTAGCAATATCAAGTGTAAATGACTTTTTTTTTAAGTCACCAGTTTTCTACTTGGGAAAGAATATACTTAGCACATTTTTATGACTTTCAAGTCCAGTACTAGTCAGAACTCACCCATCTAGTACTGACTGCATACTTCAATATGTCAATATTTCAAAGGTCCATGATTTCATTGGTATGGATACTTCCTACACTGGTGCAAGTCTTAGATTGTGTATGACTTAATACATTATCTTTGGAAAGTTGTTGTGGCTTTAAAATTCGTTAGCCCTCTACTAATATGGTGATGATTGTTTGCAATCTGAACTAGATTGGTCTCAGTGATACAGATATATAGTCTATGATGCTAAGCCTGTATTCATGAGTGTGATTTGGGAGATAGCATGTCACAGTGGAAAGAGTCCTGGATATGAAGTCAGAGGATTTGATTTAGATTTCTTAGCACTGCTATTTAATTACTGTATAACCTAAGGCAAATTATTGACTCTTTAGACCTCAGTTCCCTCATTTGCAAAATGAGGTTAGACTATACACATCTAAGATTGCTGTTCACTCTAAATCTATGGTATTTAACTAATCATTAAATTTTACTTTGCCCATTGGCATAACCTTTGGGAAACAATGGCCACTACCACACTGCAATAATGTGTCTGAGTTGAAAAACCTTGGTGGAAGATTAAATTATAGTCTGCTTAAAATAGAAAAAGCAAAAGTGATCTCACTTCCTTTTAGCATATGAAGCACACATGTTCAATCAACCAACAAACATTTATTAAGTGCCTACTATGTCTGAAGCATCATGTTAAGCACTTGAGATAATGTTTTTTTAAATTGAAATAATACCTGTTCACAAGAACTTATATTCTAATGGAGGAAACAAGTGCATATATAATTAAATACAGAATAAATGTAGAGGAAATAAATATAAAAATATTTTTATTTAGGTATTAAGGAAGGGAGGGCAGAGATAGGAAGGGGGCAGAGAAGATTCCATGGAGAAACTCTCATGAAAAAAAATAATTTCATGATACTTAATCTGAGTCTTAAAGGAAATGAAGGATTCCAAGAGATAGAGGTAAGAAAAGGGTCCATTATAGATGTGTTTTGGGGAAGGAATGGAGGGCAAGCAGGAAAAGGCATGAAGATATGAGACTGATTACCACTTATAAAGAATAAAGGTATTAGTGTTATACATATCTAGTAATAAACATTTAGTCAACCACCTAACAATGATATAAGAACAAACATGTGCTAAAACCTATTTTACATGAAGCTTTATGTAATGGGAGATCATCACAGCCCTCTTGACCCATTATGAGGCCAAAAGATAGGTTGGGAACAATATGTGAAGGGCTTTAAAAGATAAAGGAATTCACGTTTTATCCTAGAAACAATAGAGAAATAGTGGAACATACAAAGTAGGGAAATGATGTATTAAGAACTCCCCGTATGGAAAAAATACCCTGACAAAATGTCCTGGAATGCAGAGGGATATCATGTAGGGAGAATATTAGGTATTAGGGAGGATATCAGGTAGAGAGAATAAGGAGAATATTACAATAACCTATACCAGAGAAGTCATTAAAGTGGTGACTGTGCAGAGAAGGGATCAGATGCAAGAGATATTGTAGGGGTACAAAAGACGAGATTTTATGGCTGAATGGAAGTGTAGAGTGAAAGGAAAATGGATAACACATAGGTTACAAAATTGGGAGCATGGTCGCCATAACAGCTATTTCAACTGAAATAAGGAAATTTGTGAAAGGGGTAAATTTTGGAGGAAAGATAATGGATTCTCTTTTGGCTGCATTGAGGTTAATATGTGCCTGGAAGATCCAGTTTGAAATGTTCAGTTGACA
The DNA here is from genome assembly GCA_028646515.1 of Pseudochirops corinnae. Lineage (NCBI taxonomy): Eukaryota > Metazoa > Chordata > Mammalia > Diprotodontia > Pseudocheiridae > Pseudochirops > Pseudochirops corinnae. Next base: position 92,588,607 of record CM053588.1, on the reverse strand, counting down.
AGTGGTAATGAGCCTCAGAGGAGAGACTGTGGTTAGAAATATAAATCTGGGATTTATCTGCATAGAGATATCAAGCCGGATTTACAATGTTGGCACATATATCTTGTCATTCCTGGCGACATAGAAATGAATTTGAACTTATTTCTTTTCAGGACTTTAGGATAATTAAAACAGTTAACTACAACATAGATTAAGCACTATAGATTTCAAGGACTAGGAGGAGGGCTAAGACACAGTATAGGTTCCTCCCCCAATTTCCCATCAACTAACCTGCTTCTGGGCAGCTAAGTGGTGCAGTGGTTAGGGCACTGGGCTTAGAATCAGAAAGACTCATCTTCTTGAATTCAAATCAAGACTCATATTTACTAGCTATGTGACCCTAGGCAAATCACTTAATCAGTTCCTCATCTGTAAAAGTGGGTTGGAGATGGAAACGGCAAGCCACTCCAATATCTTTGCCAAGGAAACCCTAAATGAAGTCATGAAGAGTCAGACACGACTAAAACAATTCAACAGCAATAAACAATTCTTTTGTACTTCTTTGGAATTATTGATTCTACCTTCCTAATGTAGGAAACTCATCATTGGGAAATCTCATTATGCTAGATGGCTGAATCTGCCTGGTACTCACATCTCATCAATATTCTCTGCCCTTCTGATTGGAGCTTTTGAATGGAGAGTAGGTTCCAGGGCTTCTATTTAAAGAAGTGGCTTAGCACAGTTTTTCCACCCGTTTCCCACTAGTTTTTAACATGTTTGGAAACCCTCCATCATACCCCCATGCAGAGGACTTCCCACCCCACGGTTATGGGAACCTGAAGTTCTTCCCTGCCCCAGGTCCTTTGCTTAAGTGGCTTAAGTGGCTCTGAGAACATTCCCAGATTTGAAAGTATACTCTGCCCCCTAATAGGCTGAATGTGGTCACATGGAGCCTGTTGCGGGAGCCTTGTTCTTCAAGAATGCCCACGCCTTATTACTTTGTGATTGGGCAGTGGATCAAGAGGGCTGTGATGATTTCCCATCCAGGAGAAGGCTCTATATACTGCTGATGTGAGGTTTTGCTTTGGGGCTCACTTTGAGAAGAGTTGTGTGATTTGGCCAGAAGAGACTCTGGGAAGCCGTTGAGCCTCCCCACTCCCCTTTGAAAAACCCAGATGTTGGTGCTTCCCTCACTGATAACTGAATAGGTATAGATGTAATGGTCAGACAGATGGAAGCTGATCTATTTCTTTGTCTGCTTGTAACTTCTGCTTGTAACTTGTGTTTTTATTCTGTTTGTATTCTCTGAAGTTCAGGGTGCTGACTTTTTCTCCTGAACTAGGTAAATGATATGTGTTTGATTGATTAAAGTGAGACTGTTAACCAATTTTCAGTTGCTTTCCTTTAGAAATGCAGATCTAAGAACCTGTGCTACCAGCCACCCTGGGTATGCTAGGGTGCTTGCTGATATACCCCCAACCTTTACCTTTCAGCTTCCTTTCTTATGTTGGCTTTTCTTACAAAACTGTAAACTCCTTGAAGGTAGAAATTGTCATTGTTTCTATTTGTGTATGCATCTCACATGCTTAGTACAGAACCTGGCATGTAGCAGTCATTTAATAAATGTTTATTGACTTAATGGCTGACAGTAAAGCTTTATAGACAGACAACAAACTTCCCACCTGATTTCTGTGTTGAACATTTTAGGAGCAGTTCATTAGCAAATTGAATCTTACTATTTTGTTACCTAATCAGGTAACAAATAATACAAATAAATTGGTGTCATTCATATCCCTCATCTGAATATACTAAAAACCCAGGCCTGAGACTATAAGACAAAGTAATCTCATGAATTCCCATAGAGTAGTCTTGGACACAGATACAATGTTCTGGAAGCCTGGTTGTTGTCCTTCATTCTTAAAGAGGACCAAACTGACATCATTATGCTACAGTCAAATTACAGTGCATCCAACTGTGGCTAATCAGACCAATATGAGTTTGGAATGTTCTATCACAAGTCTGATGCGAGTAGTCTACATGAACATTTGGGGTGAATTTTCCATATTTGCACATCTTATGTTTCTTTTGAGCTACTTCAATTCTGCTTTACTCAGTACAGGACCTTCTCTGATGTGGGCACATCATGCTGAGGTCCTGTTCCAATGTCTGCCATGTCACAAATCAATTCCAAAGTTCTTAAGAGAGATCTTGAGAGCGTCCTTGTATCACTTCTGACCATCACATGAAAGATTGTCCTGTGTGGGTTCTCCATAAAATAGTCTTTTTGGCAAGCATACCTTTTGCATCAGAACAATGTGACCAGTCCATCAAAGCTGTAGTCTGTGAAGCAGAGTTAAAATGCTTGGCAGTTTAGTTAAAGGAAGGACTTCAGTGTCTGGTACCTTATCCTGCCAGGTGATATTCAGAATCTTCCTAAGACAATTGAAATGGAAGTGATTCAGTTTCCTGGCATGGTGCTGATAGACTGTTGAGGTTTCATAGGCATATAACAACAAAGGAAAGCACAATGGCTCTATAGACCTTCCGTTTGGTGGTCAGTCTAAGACCTCTTCTCTTCCATACCTTCCTTTGGAGCCTCGCAAACACTGAGCTACCTGTGGAAGTTCATGGGTCAACCTCATTACCAATGTGTACATCCCTGAAAAGTATATTACCAAGGTAAGTGAACTTATCCCCAAAGGTACAAAATATAACTCCTGGAGGAGCAGGGTTATCCTTTTCATTTGTTCTTTTTTGCCTTACATTCTTATTTTCAATATTTTTTTTCCTTTTATTTAAATGAAAGCGCTACTCCACCAACATGTTGTGAAGGTGACTCTAAGTTCTCTGAATCACAGAATCTCAGAGTTGGAAGCTATCTCAGTGACCATTTAATTCTACCTGTTCCTGAACTACAAAAACAATTGCTGTATGACATATCTGACAAATGGTCCTCCAGACTTTATCTTAGGACCTCTGGGAGCAGATTCTTCCATTTTGATAGCTCTCATTATCGGGATGAAAATTTTGGCTCTTTGCAAGAAGGCAAAGCTTACTTTTTTTGCAAATTCTATTTATAACTTAGACTCTCGTCTTATGAAACCAAGAAAAATGTCTTTTTTTCTTTGTAGACTAAGTATCCTTAGAGTCATCAACAATCATAAGTAATAAGATCATGATATCTTTACCACCCTAGTCAACCTTAATCATACAATTTTCTTTTTCTTTTCTTTTTGGAGGGGCAATTGGGGTTAAGTGATTTGCCCAAAATCATACACTTTTCAACTTGCAGATATTCTTAAAATTTAGCACCAACAACTGAATTCAGTACCCTGGATATGGTCTAACCAAGACAGAGTGCTATGGTAATATCACCACCTTTGTTTTAAGCGATTGTCATAGCCTATGCCCTACCGAGCTATGAAAGCTTTGAGTATAGTCCTAGCAATAAATGAAGTCTTCATTTTATTTACTTCAAGACTGATAAACTACAGAGATTCATTATTATATTTTGAATGGAATACAAACTCCTCCATTTGGCATTTAAAGCCCTTTGTAGCCCCCTGCCACAAACTGACCTTTCTGAACTAGTTACTCATTGCTGCTCATCTGTAGTTCAACCAAATTTCCAACCTATTCCCTACACATGGCATTACATCTCCTCTCTGTTACCATGCCTTATCATAGGACTTGGGCTGAACTCCCTCATTCCATCTATTTTTTAGTATTTGTAGTTCCTTCAAGGCTTAACTCAAATGCCACTTACTACATGATGCCATTTCTGAGGAGCTCCATTCTTCTTGAATAGCAGCCCCACTTGAGTGTCTTTTATTCATTTTGTACACATTTTTCATTTACTCTTATGTATAGATATCATCTCCCCAATATAATGAGGGCAAGGAGTATATCATTTTTTGTCTTTTTACTCCTATTGTCTATCCCATAGCAGTTAATTTTTATTATTGTTGACTGATAGACCACCATCAGTAGGTTTAGAAATGTTTGTCACCAATGAATGAGCCACCGAGTTAGGATTTTTTAAAGCTATAACAACCCATGAACGCTGATGAATAAGATTGTCACTTGCCTTGGCAGGAGTGCCTACATCAATGAAATCCCAGTTGTTTGATGTATTGATTGAAAGGAACATCTGTGAAAGGATTTCTTGACTGATTAAGATATTTAAGGATGCCCAGAAGGGTTAGAAATCCTGAAGTTGCAAGATAATAAATCTGGAAACTGACAGAAATTGTAACCATAAACAGGGAACTTTAGTTATTTAGATATTCTTCCTTTATATAAAATCAAGGGGCTAGATTAGATGATTTAAATTATTCCATAGATATTACTCCATGGACTGTCTCCCTCCATAATTAAGGCCCTAGACTGGAGCTCTGGAGTCAGAATGAAAAGGTACCATAATGCTGTTCCCCTCTCTGTCCCTTACTCAGTTACTTTCAAAGAATTCACATCTGCCTTTGGGATCAGGTTTGTCAAAACTAAAGACAAACAAAAACAACCCTGCAACCAGAAGAGTGAGTGGCACTTTGGGATTAGTTACAGTAAACATGTACCATGTGACAGAAAGCAGCCACAATTTTTGCAGAAGGATTTTAATTATCACTCAATTTATTAGCTTCACAGTTCACCTCAGTTAGCACTTAAACCCTGTGGGGGAGTTTTACTACGAAGCAACCTATTTTCTGTGCAGCAAAATTTGATTACAGTTATGACTTTGTCTCTGTGGACCATGACAAATATCATCTTCCCTCACAATTAAAATATGTCCCATATTCCGGTCTCCCTTCTCAAATACATCTACACAATTACAAAATGTATAACACAGATCTGACCATGCCACTCCCCTGCTCAATACCCTCCATTGGCTCCCTATTTCTTCTAAGGTTAAAAAAAAAAAGAAAGAAAGAAAGAAAGAAAGAAAGAAAGAAAGAAAGAAAGAAAGAAAGAAAGAAAGAAAGAAAAAAAACAAGAACAATGAAGAATCTTTCATGATCTGAGGTCCCACACAATATGGTCCCTAAATTGGATGGTAAGCTACTTGTGACACGCATACCATTCTACTTCCTGACTCTGTACCTTGGCACAAATAATTATGCCATTCCTGGAATGCACTCCTTCCTAACTTCTGCCTCTTAAAATCCCTACCTTCCTTCATAGCTCACTTCAGGTGCAAGATGCCTACCACTCTCTTTACCATCGGTGAGTTGTTAATATTCACTTCTTGAAATCATTTAGCATACATTTATGTATACTTTGTATTAACTTAAATATTAACTTATATGTTTACTTACATGTATACAAGGTGTTAACTTACATGTTTACTTATATCTATACAAATTTTTATTTTGTATTCTCAATGCCAAGCACAGTGTTTTATCAATAGGGGAATGAGAATTGGAATGGAGAGTAGACCAGTATTTCCTTTGGCCAATCAATGCCTTCTCTGCAATTTATTGTCTTCAAGCATAGATGGAGCACTGAGAATTTAAGAAATTTGCCTGAACTTCACATTTCTCAGAGGCAGTACTTGAGCACAGGTCTTTCTAGTTTCACGGACATTTTTTTCTATTCACTATACTATGCTGCCATGCTTTCCATATGGCGGAGTTTAGTAAATGTTTCTTGAATTTGAATTGTGTTTTCTGCTAATGCTGATCATTCAGGAGAAAGAGGTTTGGAAAGTTGCCTACTACTCAGTGTAGAGGGATTGCTAAGCCAAATAATTAATGTTCAAACCAAAAAACATTCAGATCACCCAGTTTAGGTATCAGTGGAGTGCAGATATACTAATTGTGTCACCTTAAGTGAATCACAAGGTTCTTAGAGGCTTTGCTGGCCCATCTAGAAAAGAAAGTCAATGATACTTGTACTACTTTCTTAACAAGGTTGTTCCCAGGGTGATAGAATTTAAGAGTTAAATGTAGAAGGAACCATCTGATCCAACTTTCAGAGGTGAAGAGACTGAGTTCCAGAGAAGATAAATGTGATCCTAGGTTATAAAGATAATGATGAGGAGAGTTGGAATTTGTCAGTCATCTCACTCCAAATCCAGTACTTCTTGACTGAATCACGTTCTTCTCTCCCGAGATAAAAACCGTAGCTGTGGTTTCACTGGCATAGTTTACTTCCCTGTGAGAAAATCTTCTCTACTAAGGCAGGCCAGCCCCTTGCAACTAAGAGAACACTAACCCAGAGCACTAAAAAATATTGACTTGTCCCAAGTGAGGTGTGAAGTGATTCTAGAACTTCTTAGTTTTGAGGCCAGGTCCCTTATCTATAATACCATGGTCCTTCTCTCCAGAAAAGCTTTATAAAATAATGCAAACATAAAAAATTTAAATGTGAGCTTCTAGCATAACCTTGTTGTCATCATCATTATCATTGTTACTAATATAACTAATTATCTTAGACATAAAGATGAGATACAGCATGATCACCATTCTTAGCCTCAATTCCTCATTCTTTCTCACCCCTTTTATCTACAAAGTTCCAGATTCCAGCTGTTTCTACTTTTGTAACATCTCTTATATACACTGTAATCTCTCTTCTGACATTGTCACTACTCTGGTGCATGGCCTTATCCTCTCATGTCTAGACTATTGCAATAGCCTTCCAATTAGACTCCTTGCTTCAAGGCTTTCCCCATTCCAGTCCATTGTCTAGTCTAGAAGCTGTATAATTGAGTGTAGGTCTGACTACCCCATCAATTTAATGCAATTCAGTGACTCCTTGTTACCTCCAGCAACAAATGTACAATTTTGTTTGGCTTTTGAAGACCTTAATAACCTGTCCCCTCCTACCTTTCCAAACTCTTCATATTTTACTCCCCTCCGTGTACTCTGCAATCCTTTCTGTTCTTCACAGAAACCACTTCATCTTCTGACTCTGTGTTTTCACCAGCTATCTTTTGTGCTTGGAATTTTCCCCTTCTTCATCCTTGCCTCTAAGCTTCCCTGCTTTACTTCATATCTCAGCTACAGTCCCATAATCTGCAGGAAGCCTTTTCCAATCTATCTTAATCTAAAAGCCTTCCCTCTGACATTATTACCATTTCATACTATATTCATCTTGAATATAGCCTCTCCCATTAATAAATATATGTTTCTTGAATTTGAATTATATTTTCTGCTAATGCTGGTCATTCAGGAGAAAGTGGTTTGGAAAGTTGACTACTACTCAGTCCAGAGTGATTGCTAAGCCAAGTAATCAATGTTCAAACAAAAAAAACCTCTTCGATGGCCCAGTTTAGATGTCAGTGGAATGCAAATATACTAATTTTGATGCGTTAGGTGAATTACAAGGTTCTTAGAGGTTCTTTTATTATTAATTATTTATTAATATAGTCTTCATTCCATTAAACTATGAACTCTGAAAGAAGGGAGTATTTTTGGTGTTTCTTTGTCTATACTCACTGCTTACTACAGTGTTGGTGCTTAACAAATGATCAAAGTTTCTTCATTTGACTTGACTCAGTTTTTACCAACTCCAGGAAAGATTTGCATGTTATTATTTATGAAGGGAGACCTGGCTCTTCTATGGTTGAGGGAAGGTGGAATAAAAACTTCAAATCTGCATAATGAGCATTTCTGGTGAGTCTTTGGAGAGAGAAGTTGAGAAAGAATTTCTTGAGACATGATAAAGACTCTAACTAGTGGATTGCAGGTCCTAAGGGAGACAAGAACATAATATAGCTGGTATGTATGTATGCATTTGCATATATATTCCTGCATATGTGCATATGGTCATGGGTATGTAGATATGTGCCTGTATAATGCATGCCTATATAATATGCCTACATAAATACATGCCTAGGATTACACAATATGCCATTCAATGTTTTTCTCTCTCTACCACTTTTTAAGATACCCTTTTCCCACATGTATCTCAGAATAGTATGTGGAACCACCTCAAGTTAATTCAATTTTTAGGTATACAGTGTCATGTTCAGCTAGGTGGCAGAGTGGATAGAAAGCCAAGGCCTGATTTCAGGAAGACCTGAATTCAAGTCCAGCTTCAAACACTTACTAGCTGTGTAACTCTAGGCAAGTCACTTTAAATCTGTTTGCTTTAATCTCTTCATCTGGAGAAGGAAATGGCAAACCATTCCAGTATTTTTGCCATGAAAACCCCAAAACAGAGTCACAAAGAATCGGATATAACTGTAATGACCAAACAAAACAAACACTTCCTGGTAATAGAATGTGCCAATATATCCCCTCTCCTTCATCCAAACTCATCTATTCTGTTTTGTACGTCACTCATCCTTTGCTCTCAATGGTAAAATTATTCTAATAACTTGCTAATGTGTTAGTGAATACTTTTTGTTAGCATATTTTTAAAACTAGATTATTCTAGAGACAAGATGCATTAACCCAAAAGTGTGGCTATGCCCATTGCTACTAAGAAATAACTGCCATGTGTAGAAAATGCTGGTGGCCAGGAGCAGATAACAACTAAAGTTTGCTTAGAGAATTGAGGAGAGCAATAATTGACTCACATGACTGACCTTAAAAGTGTTCTACTGTGTTCACCTGTTGAATACTGAGTCTGAACTCTTTGCCAAATGTAAATCTGCTTGGCCATCCATTTTCTGCGAACCTTATATATAATCTGACCAAGTTTCTGCAGTATACTCTGAATTTTATCACCTATTATTGTCAGGTTATTTTTTTGGATGTCAGGCATGACTCTTGACTTGAATATACTTTCACATGTCTTTTCATGTTCAATATACCAGTTACTCTTCTTCACCTGATTTACTTCTTAATTCTGGCCCTTTTAGCAAAGAAATTTATGCTGTTTCAGACTTTCCTGTCCAGAATAGTCCAAACCCAAAGGATTAGGAGCCTATAGCCCATGTCATAGAGGATTATTGATTACAAAAGCCCTTATCTAGTCCCATTCCTCATCAAAAGCATAAAGAACAGCTTACACCATCTCTGTAATTATAGGAATTTCAGTTACTCCAGTGGTCAATAAAGAAAACCTAAGGGAAAGAAGAATAAGAGAACTGTTAGCTGATCTGCAGATCACACTTCAGTTATGCCCATGATCTGTCCTGCTGGATAGTAACACTTTTGTCTACATGGTTATGTTCAAAACCAAAAGATATGATTGTCATAAAGAGAATAATAGCTCAACCCCATTCCTAAAGGCCAGACAGCCTGCAGGCAAGATTCTGTGGCTATGCAATTTGTCTCTCTTGTCCTCTTATCCCAAAGGAACCATATGGGAATGGATCAGAGAGTGACTTCCCTCCTGTATGTCTTTTTATTGTGTGATAGTATTTTTCTGCTTAACTGAAAGGGAAGATGCAAGGTCAGAGAAGCCAATAAATATCAAATCAAAGTGAAATGACAAAATTCTAATACTCATTATTAAAGGTCTAATAACAGCAGCTTACATTTAGAAAATGCTTTGTGATAAAAAGTGTTATATAAATAGGAAGTATTGTTTCAACACCAGCCAACAAGTGAAAGGGTGGTTCCTAAACACCCATTCTGTTTCACATTCAATCATTCACAATAACCCTGTCAGGTCAATAGGGAAATATTATTATCCCTATTTCACCTATGAGGAAACTGGGGCAGAAGAAGAAAAATGACTTCTTCAAGGTCATACCAATACTCATTTCTAGCTTAAAGTTTACACATCAGAAAGCACATATCGTACTTAAAGCCTAAGAAAATAAACCATATGTATGTACTAAACACATTTCTACCTCAGATGGGTTTTGAAATGCCATTTTCCCCAAACTCATTCAAAATTTAACTAACTTTGATATGTTCTCTGGTGTCTAGGGGGAAAACATGTTGAGCATCAGATTTAGGAGACAATTATAGCTTTAAATTGATTGCATTTTCAGTGTAAGATTTTAATGAGCATGCAAGCTCTTTGCATCTGGGAAAGAACTGGCAGTTATATTTAACAGACCGGATGTGCATCCATCTTGCTGTTCCGGAACATTAGGTAATGTATGATAGCAGAGTCTGTCTGGGAGCCCTTGTTCCCTAAAAATATACTAGAATGAAAGGCTGCTGGTGCTAATTACTGAGTTTGTTCCCATTGGTTGAACATGAGAAGATGCTGGTATTGTAATAGAATTTGAGAGGCTGCCCTCTTGACAGCAACTCATCCTTAAGCATTCAGTCCTTTAATCGGATCACATTCTCACATTGATATCTAATCATGCCTTACTCACCTATGATGGGAAAAATTTTCATTGGGGAGAGAGAGGAAGACAATTTTCATTTTATATACATCCTATAATGAATAATAGCAATGCATCAGCACAAGTAATTACTGAACAAAATGTATACTGCTTGGTGGGGGTGTGGGGGAGAGTGGGATTGACAGCTGCTCAATCTTATCTCATAGTCTTTGCACTGTCTTTTTCACTTCCTGCATTCTAATTTCCATTTGACATCACTGAATTTGTCTTTTCTCCTTAATCAGTTACAATCACATTGAAGTCTGGAACTATGACCTTTAAAAAAAAATTTTGTATAGCACCAGTATTTAGCAGTTCATTTGTTTAATGACTCAATAAATGTGATGAGATGAGGTGATTACTTTGAGAAGGTTGAAACACTCAGATCTTAATTTCTCCTGATCTCTCTTTCAAGCAAAACTATTTTGAATAGGGAAACAATACCTGTTTAATACCATGGGTAATTTTTAACTTCCCTGAGCCTTGGTTTCTTCCATTTCTAAAATGAGTGGACAGTATTAGCTTCCAAGTTCCACCTCCAGAGCTAGATCTAAGTTCTCATGTTCAATTCTATGGTGATTTTAGTTGAGAATAAAAATAAAAAACAATTATTACTAGTGAGTAAAAATATGAGATAATATCAGTGTGCATTTAGAACTGCATGCAATCAATTCAAGTTTAAGTGTTCCTCTATCTTAGAGAACTGATAACTGACTTTGGGATTGTTGATCTTCTATTTTTGTTGTTATTCATGTCCAATTCTTTGTGACCCCATTTGGACTTTTCTTGGAAAAGATACTGGAGTTGTTTGCCAGTTCCTTCTCCAGCTCATTCTATAGAAGAGGAACTGAGAAAACAAGGTTAAGTGACTTACCTAGAGTCACCTAGCTAGAAATTATCGGACATCAGATTTGAATTATTAAAAAAAAAAATAGTCTTCCTGCCTTTGGATCCAGAACTTGATTTATTCCCTGTGCCTCCTATCTGCTGTTAAGGATCTTTAAAATACCTTAGAGAATGGAAGAGATGAGAAAGGTCTGGAGAAGGGTAAATTCTGTATTGATTTTCAAAATAGTTCAGAAAATTAACTCTGCAAACTCTTAAGCTTGATATCAATTCCTAGCAAATTCTCAAACCTAGTGTTAGTGAATAGCTTATGAATAGCTAGAAAAAAAGCGGTGACCACTCAAAGTCAGCATGACATCAACATAATGTGTCATCCCAGAAAACTGTATTTCCTTTCTTTTTTTCTTTGCTACTTTCACAGTTCATTAGTAGGCTCCCCAAACCTCCCTTTATAAGGGGCTCAGAATTTACCAGCCACCTCTATTTCTCACAAACAGTTGTACTTAGTTTCAACTCCCAAAGCATCACATTGGTTATATTCTGATTCCCTTTATCCTATTCAGCTTCTTTTTTGTCCATTGTGTTCCCCCATTTGATTATAAGCTCCTTGAGGGCAGAATTTTTTTTTTCTTTTTCTTTTGCATTCCCAGTTCTTGGCACATAATAGGTGCTTAATAAATGTTTTTGACTATTGACTAAATATTGTAGACACAGTATATTTAGATATCAAGAAAAATTAGCAAAATCTTTTAATTTTATTTTTATGAATACAATGAAAACGTAAGCCCCAGGTGATAGTAGTGTTAGATTTGAATATGTTTGACTAATTGGAACCCAACAGTAGTCATTGATAAGCCAATATCAACAAACAAAAAGGTTTCAGTGCAGTACCCTGGGTATTTGTCCTTGGTTCTGCGCTATTTAATAATTTTACCAATAATTTGGATAAAAGCATTTATGCATATTTTTCAGACTGGCAGATTATATAAAGTTTTGAGGGCATAGCCAAAATGATGGGTAACAAAGTTCAGATCCAGAAAGATCTCACCCTCCTAGGAAAAATAATTTAGATAAGATAAAGTGAACTTTAATAAGGATAAATATGAAGTTCTACATGAGTTTTAAAATTCCAGTTTGTAGATAGCATTGAATGAGAGAAGTAAGAATATTACTATTTTCTAGTCTGATATTGCCCATATCTTGAGTATTGTTTTCAGTTCTGGGCACCTTACTTTAGGAAGAATGTAGTCAAGCTGGGGGATATCCAGGCAGTGATGAAGGGAAGGTTAAAATAACTGGAGAACATGTCCATTTGAGGATTAAAGGAACTAGAAATGTTTATACTCAAGAAAAGAAGATTTAGGGTGGATCTGCTGTTTGTTTTCAAGTATTTCAAAGGTTCTTTGTGAGGAAGAGGCATTAGGCTATTATTAGGTTATTATATATGTCATATAGAATATGTAGTTACATATGCTATGTATCAGGTTATTCCATTTGGTTTGATGGAGCAAAATGAGAAGCAGGGAGCCATAAGCTACAGAAAGGCAAATTTATTTCAATGTGAAGAAAAGCTTTCTAACAATTAGGGCTACTCAAAAGTGGAATCAGCTGAGGTGGTAGGTGTCCTCTCACTGGAGGACTTCAAGCAGAGACTAGATAACCCAACTGTCATGGATATTGTAGAGAGGATTCTTGGGTAGAAATGAGCTGAACTAGATTGGCTCTGAGGTCATTTTCAGGTCTTTAGTTCTGCAATTCTGGGCATCTTTGAAAACTAAATATTTGTGTTTCCAAGGATTTTCATTTATATTGGTCCTGTTTCCCCATTTTATTGCAGTATCTTCAAGAATGGGGATTATTTCTTCTAAAGTCCCTTGTAATTTCTCACAGCAACTAATATTACATACAATAGGTATCCAGTGACTATTAACTGAATATATATTTTATATGTGTATCAACCTAGGCAAAAAGGGATCCAAGCACTTTGTCCATACCTAACCTATGAAATCTCAATTATCTTTAAAGCCCAAATCAAATGTGATATTCTTCATGGGAGCTATTCCCCTGTTCAGAAATGCTTTTTGGCCTCATCAGAGTATTTCATTTGGAAGGTCATTAATGTCTCTATCATGTCATATTGTATACTGTAAATATCTCTATTGGTGTCATCCCAGTCCTAGACTGCATGGCTAGAAGGCAGGAACCAAGTCCTAGCTAAATTTAATATCTTTGTAAGTGCTTAACATAGTTCTTTGTACCCAATACATGCTTCATAAATGTCTATAGCAGGACAAAATACACAGAGAATATTTATAAATTATTTTTAATTTATTATAAATATTTCTGTATTTACCCAATCATCTGGTGAGAAGACTATTTGAGGCCAGGGATACATTCTTACTTATTTCTGTTTCCTCAGATTGTCTGACATTGGCTTTCACTTAGTAGATATTTAATAAACGTAAACTGCACTCTTTCCTCTATTTCAGTCTTTAGCTGTCAATTCAGTATTCATTTATTAACCACTACATTGTGTAGAGCACCATATTATAATTTGAAGGATTAAAAAGATTGAATAGGATAATGTTCTAGCCTTCATGAAACTTATAAAACTAAGTTCCCTCTTTTCTATTGTTCGGGGAACTCTTAAAATAACATTTTTTTTACTATGTTTTTAAAGAACCAGAAATGGGGTCATAATCTTTCCTCACATAGTCTTTACTGAACATGTAACTCAGACACTTGGTACTTTGCTACATGACACATGGATCTATGCCTATATATGTATCTGCACACTCCCTCCATGTCTATATGTGTGTGTATATGTATGCATGTGTGCATACAAACATATAATATATCTATAATGAATATATTTAATGTATACATTGCCTTTGTACATGTGCTCCCCTTAATATTTCTCTCTGTTCTTTTAGCTGACGTGGTCTGCTTTGGGTTGTAAGCTCATAAAAGCCAAGAGTTGTATCTGTTTGACTATTGAAATATGCTTTGGTTTAACCATGCTGGACTTGACTGTGGCTCAGACCTCAGAGATTTATCTTTCTGACTCTGGGCAATTCATTTAAACTATCAAAATTCAAATTCATCATCTGAGAAATGAAGGTCATATTTATACTTCCTACTTCCCAAGTTTGGTGTAGAAAAAAACACTTTGTGAAACTTAAAACTCTATACAAACTTGTGACATTAGTTATTTGATAAAGTTCCCATCATGTCATTTTGGATTTGTCATGTTTGATAAATATTGTCTGATGATAACAATAAACATCCTATTTTTTAAAATTATCTTCTCTTACAAATTATTTTTCTCTCATGGATTTTGTTTGGTCAAGGACTTTGCAGGTGGAAATTTTGAAGAATGAGGAGAAGAATCTTCTTGGAAGAGACCCATGATATCTTTAGAAGTCTTTCTGCTATTTCCAACTGAGCCAGAATTTTAGTATCTAACACGTGAAAGGTCAGGTCTGCTATTATAATGAATAATTGTAAAATTGTAATCCACAGAGTATAAATGCAATTTTTTTATCTTAATCATGTGCCAAAATATAATATTTAAATAAATATCCAAATGCAATTGAAATATTCAAATTATATTAAAATGAAAGTATTCCAAACCAAATTTTCAAGATATTTGAGTTTTGACAAAGAAAATATATTTTCAAAAGGTAGCTCAAAAGAATGGAGCGTGTACATGTTGTATAGTTAGGAAACCAAAATATGAGTGGAAATTTTGATACTAGCTATTTCTGTGATTTAGGAATCTGTGATTTTGGACAAGTCACTTTACCTTTGTTTCTCTGCTTCTTCATCTGTTAAATGTAAATGATGATGATGATGGTGATGATGATGATGATGGTGATATCTTACAAAGTTATTTTCAGGATGATATTCTATAAATATCAATATATTTCTCTGTCTAGAGAGATAAATTAAATAGAATTAGGAGATAGAAAAAAGTTATATTTTTGAATTAAATATTTTTCTTCATTTCTCAGGTAATTAAACTTTGAAGAAAGTTGACTGGATATGGTAGAATCAATCTCTGAAGATTGACACAAGCAACAATCTTTCTGGATTGAGGCATTCACCTGCCTGAAGGCAGGAGTCTAGATAAAATGCTTGTGGGGAAGGGGAGAGGTATTTACAAATCTGAGAAATTATAGTAGGCTTTGTGATGGGTTTCTGATGAGTTTCCTCACCCCACTGAGGAGTTCTACCATCTATAATGTCTTTGCTATTTTGTGAACTACATCACAGGGAAATCATAAAATACTAAAATATAATTAACAAAAGTATCTAATGTTAATATTCATAGCACTCAGTTGAAAACAAATTTCACTGTTGAGACCTTCACACTATGGAGTTATACATTGCTGTCCCATATCTAAGATACCTCACATTTGTGACCATGTCTTCACTTTGGTAACAAGGGTTAGGCAGCTTTCTTGTAAAGGCATCATTATGACAGATCAATGTTTCATTGAGTAGGGTAGACGTACTTCAGAATTATAGTCTTTCCCCTTCTGGAGATGGAAATTTTGATCAAAAAGAAGTCTTTTTTGTTTCTTCCATTCAATGAGGCTGTCCAAGTAACAGAGACTGAATATGAGCATCTGTGAAGTTGACAATAGAGCAATCATTATTGCTGTAGTCACGAGAAGGGAGTCAAGAGATTGCCCTTTAAACTCCATCCTCTCCATTTGGCATATGAAGAAACTCAGGCTGAGGAAGATGGTTTTATTTATTCCAAGCCATATAGGCAGTGTTTCTGAGAAGAGAATTCAAACCTTCATCCCACAATCCCAGTCCACTCTGTGTGTGTGTGTGTGTGTGTGTGTGTGTTTTGCTATTCTATATTGAATAGAATGATACTTCAGGTAAGACTGCTCCTTGGTCATGGATTAATGGATATAAATGAACTTAGAGCTCACCTGATCAAACCCCCTCCTTAAATATGAGGCACCAAAGGATCTTAAGAGGATACAGAGGTATTTAATGGTGGAGTTCCCCAAAAAACAAATCAGCATTCTTGCCATGGCACACATTGCCATTACTGTCCCTTACAGAGTCAGCTACAGACTACAATATTCTGGGATACAGGCCAGCCTTCAAAAACATTGTAAAGCCAGTGACATTTATCCTTGTTGTGAAGAAGTTGAGGCTCTATATTGGTTTAAAAGGGGTTTTACTATGTTCTCTGTGTTTAAAATTGTGTTTAAATTAAACAGCTTGAAATAGTGTTATCAGCAAGTGCCAGGTGACTGACTGACAATTAGTCTTCCAGCAAAAACTGAAGAAATTGATATAGTTTCCATTTGATGGTAAAGAATCATTAAACCATCTTGGAGTTTCAATGATAAGAGGGAAGACTGGTAGCACTGTCAAAAAGAGAGAAACAAGTGGGATTGCATGATTATTGCTTCAACTTAACTGAGCAATCATTCATTAAGTATTTACTATGTGCCAAGAACTGTGCTCAGTGCTGGAAATGTAAAGACAAATGGGAAAAAAATCCCTCTTATTCTTCCCAAGGAACTTACATTCTATTGGAAAAACAATATGTACATGGATAAACACTAATTCATTCATGATTCGGAAGAAAAGATGAGTCGTTATAGCTACTACCACCACCACCACCATCATTCACCTTTCACACATTTTACTGATCATAACCTTGTAGGGTAATTGTTGAAACTATTATTATTCCAAAGTCATAGGAGGAGCAAGAAAACTCTTCTGCTTTATTACCGTCGCATTTAGTAAAGGCTGACTTATAAAGTCCTTATAAAACGGCTCCTATCCTATCAATAGATAGTTAAAACTAACATATCTTTCAGGGGGGAGGAAAAAAGTAAATAGTCTTCTGATTTCAATATTTAGAGAATTTCTATGAAGGAGTCTCCATCTATCATTGTTGACCTGGATTACTCTATAATTATCAATTTTGAAGAGCTGTCATGGGCACTGAGAAATTAAGTGATTTGTTCAAGTCAAAAAGCATCTATTAAGTGCATACTATGTGCCTGGGACTAAGCTAAACACTAAAATACAAATATGAACCCCCCAAAAAAGATAATTCTGCCCTCACACTTTTTACAATCTATTGGGGGAAGACAGCATATTAAAAGAGAGGGCAAGAGAAGGAAAGAGAAGCCACCTAGCCTATTGGGGCAAGTAGAAAAAATCCAGAAAATCAAGATAGCTTGGGAACGGAGTGAAGATGCTCCCTCAAAATGGAGGCTCCAAAAAGAATTTGTCAATGGGAAAAAGGGTCTACAAGTGCAGAAGGATCTTTTAGGATGAGAAGGTAGCTGTGGTATGGTAGTAAAGTCAGGACAGTATTGAGAAAGAAGGATCATTTGGTCAGTATATGTGAGAGGAATGGCTTGATTCCTGAATCCAGTGGAAAATTTATCCACTGTGCCACATTGCAAACTTTAATCTACCCAAAATTAATTTTCCCAATGTTACATCAGATGCTCAATCACCTATATTTTACAAGGGTAAAATGAGTAGGTGCAGCAGCATTAGGAACCTGCTTCAATATGACATCTGAGAAAATTGCTGATTCAAACAGGGAATAAGTTAGTACTTGAATCAGAATAACAATTGGGTGAGATTGTGTTCAGGACATAGAAAGGACATTGAAATTTCATGGGTTATTGTTTTTTATATGTTCCTAATGTCATTTCTGTTTCACTACTATTCTATGCTTTCAAAAAAATCTTCCTTGGATGTCTCACTGTTATACCTCTGAATTCTGAAAGAATAGGCTACTTGTACACAAGTGGGAATGTTCAACAAATTATATATCTGTTATATGAAGACTCATCAATGGAAGTCAGTTTCCTAATTGAAATACCAGTGCACCCAGGAATAATCAGATATTGGGGTTGAATCAAGACTAAACATTTTGTAGGTAATAACAGAAGACAACCAAGTCCTAGCTAAGTTGAGAAACAAAGGAGCTGGCTAGTAACATCAGTTGGAATGCAGAGACTAGAGAGTAAGTGGGAGTGTGCCAATCTAGAAGTAAAAAGGCTGGGAAAATGAGATCAAGTATCAAGAATTTTGACAATTAAATGTTAGTAAACTCAATTATTCACTGCTAAGTTTTTTGGTGCACATACAGAACTTTGAAAAACTAGGATGATCTGACTGATGTGCCCATTCATGACCTTAATGAGTAATATCTTGGCCTTTGAAACTTCAAACAAGTCCTCTTTCCTTGGGTTAAATACTGCCTCCTAAGCTTCAGATTGTAGCCTATCTATGTTTTCTCAAAGAATTTTATTGTGCAAGTTTTTTTTTCCTATAAATCATTCATGGGGGGTGGCTAGGTGGCACAGTGAATAGAGTACTGGCCCTGAAGTCAGGAAGACCTGAGTTCAAATTTGGCCTCAAACATTTAACACTTACTAGCTGTGTAACCTTGGGCAAGTCCAACAAAAAAAATAATTCATGAAAAATATAACCAATATACAAATATAATATTTTCTGGTCAGCAACGTAGCAGTCAGACTGTGCATTCCTCACTCTTATACGATGATACATCAATATAATTATCTATAGATATAGATATGACTTATATATGTGTGTATATACATACACAAATACATGGTCTTTTTACATGACTCCCACAACAACATTGTGAGGTTGGTAGCATTGTTATAGATATATTGTTAGAGATATGAAAACTGAGGCTAGGAGAGGTAATGAAATAATTTGCTTAGAGATGCATAGACAGTAAGTGTCTCTGGAAAGATTTAAACTCATGTCTTTTCAAATGCAGTCTTCTATCTGCCATGCCAAGACTACTTTACAGTAAAACTTTAACAAGCCAACTAGAGTCGATCTAAAAATGTCACTACTGTGAGGCTTGTTAAAACCATGTGTACTCTATGGCTCAACCAAAGAGACCAGCTCCTCCCTGAAGGTGACAATAAATAGCTAGAGAATAATTGACCATGCCTTTGAGGATCTTTAATTCAATTGTTGGATTTTAGAGTCACTCTTTTCTTTTTTCCCTTCAGGATATAAATTTTTAAAATGCTTGATTTTACATGATTCAGTTTGTGGAGAGAAAATATACTACCTTACAAATTATGGTGTCAGGCTAACTTGAAATACTCTGAAGGAGTATTTAATGATTTAGAACCTGATAAACCTGTTAAACAAAACCATGTGAGCTTTAATTAATATTCAGAATGAAATTATTTTGTGCATGTGCTAATGCATTAGCCACTTTCCCACTTAATACTGTTGTCTCCTTTATTATTATGACCTTCAGTAATTTGTACTCATGGTTTCTTTATCCCATTTTAAAAGAGCAGTGCACCATTTTGTGGCATTTTTTTTTCCAACAAAATTCATTTACAGTGATTGCCATTGCAGTATGGGAATATGGGGTGTGTGTGTGGGGGGGTGGGAAACAGACAGGGAAAAGCCAGCGTCATTTTAACATACATTAATAAATTGAACGACACATTTTCCAAGGCTTTCCAATGAGATATTTACTCAAAAATAGCGTATATTGAAGACATATACTAAGTGCAAAAAGTTGAGAAAATAGGAAGATGAATTTTTAAAAACCCTGCTGTTAAGGAGCCTAAAATCTGAAATGGAAGGGAAGAGAAATGGACAAGTAATGGACCATGGCAAGATAATGTCTTGGTCACTTTTGTACAGGCATAATGGGTTAGGTATTGGACACTGGGAGGGGAAACATTCCAATGTCAGATATAAATTTGTCATTAAAGGATGGGGAGAATCTGAGTAGGTAGAAATAGGGAGGAAATTTCCCCAGAGGAAAGAACAACATATACTAATGTGTGATGGCAAGAAAGTGTTTGTTGTGTTCACAGAATAATCATAGAATCTCACAATTGGGGGATAACATTATGGTTCATCTAGTCTAATCTGAAACTGAACAACATCCCCTCTAGATCACACCTCACCAACAGTCATTTAGCATTTCTGGAAGACTGAAAGAAATGGGAAATCCATTAACTCCTGAAATGGCAATTCTAATTTGGGAAGTTTCTATTTTTTTAGGAAGTTCTTCCCAGTCTCTAGTCTAAATTTACTTCTGTACAACGCGCACCCATTGCTGCTAATTATGCCCTCAGTGACCAAGCAGAACAAATTTAATCTTTATTACATTTTATGGCGATATTGAATCGTATTGTGCCCTTTCCAATGTTTCAAGATAACTATAATACCTCTAACACTAGACCTCTTCTTCACTATAAATGCCCTTAATTCCTTTGATAGACCTTCATATGGCAGGTATTCAAGACCTTTTACAGGAAGATCTGAGTTCAAATCTGTCATCAGCCACCTATAAGTTTTCTGACTCTCAGCAAGTCATTTAACTTCTTCAGTGATTTTTTTTCACTTCACCAATTCTATGTTTTAAGGAGTTGTTTTCTTCAGTTAACATTTGTGTTTCCTTTTTTCCAAGCTGTTGACACTTCTTTTCATAATTCTCCTGCTGCATAACTCTCATTTCTTTTCTCAGTTTTACTTCTACCTCTAACTTGATTTTAAAAAATCCTTTTTAAGTCCTTCTAAGATGAATTTTTGGGCTTCATATTTTGTCTTGAGGCTTAGACTTTTTGACATAGTCATCCACTCTCAAGATTCTGTTTTGAACTTCCCTGTTACCACAGTAGCTTTCTATGGTCAGGGCTCTTTTTGTTTTTTGCTTGTTGTTAAAAGTTGAGCTCTGCTCCTCGGGCCACTGTCCCAAGCTTCTTTTGCTGGGGTCCAAGGACTGGGTCACTGACTTTCTACACCAGGCACTCTGGTGCTTGTGGCTTGCCCACTGTGCTACAGTTGCCTGGCCTGTTCATGCCTGTGTTCCAGGACTCTGGGGCTTTCAATCTGCATTCTGTGCTGGTTCTGGAGGCCACACAGCTGGTCTGATGTGCCACTGGCTTGCTGACCCAGGAATGATGGGCCTTGGTTGCTGATCTGTGCTGTGGCTTACAGCCTTCTGCTGGCTTGCCCAGAAACCATCTTCAAATACATGACTTGAGAAAAACATAAAAGGGTAAACAGGAAAGAAAAAAAATTCTTTGATAATGTTGAGTTGTTTGTATCCCTACATGGGAAGATAATACTTGTAACTCTTAAGGACTGTATCTCTATTAGGGCATTTAAAAGAAATATTCATGGACACAGGGTATTTCCTAGATTGTTAATTCCTTTATGATAAGGATTCTGTATAGTTGTGTAAATCTCTCACAAAGTATGCCACAATTCCTTGCACATTCTAGTTCCTCAAAGAATGTTTTCAATGGATGGATGGATTTAACACACCCAGGCAATCACTTTTTGTAAACAGCAATCAGGAAAGAAAGTATCTCCATCCTATTTCTCATGCTATTACTCTGTATTTGTAAAGTTCATTCTAGCAAAATCTTTTCCATATAACAAAGATGAGGTTTGATCAGCCATTACCTCACTTCTCCATTTATTTTTGAGATCCTGAACATCTTCGTAGCAATGGATTAGTCTGTTATGCAGAATTATAAGGGTTAGATCCACATGGAAAATCATATAATTTAGTTTTATCTTACAGAGGAGGAAACTAATGCCATAAACTGTGGAATAATGTCACCAATATAACAGCCAAACTAGGATTTGTGTGTGTTCTGTAAAATATTATACAAATTGGAATTATCAAATTTTAAGACAGTAAGAGTGATATAGACAAAGTGTTATTGGAATCAAAAGGAAAGAAAAATCACTTTTGACAAGTATAAACTAAGAAACTTTCATGGAAAGGATTCTATTTTAGAAGGGCACTGGAGGATCAATAAAATTTTAATAGGTGAAGATGAAGGGAAAAGATCTGCCAAGCAGAAGGAAGGGGCTACACATTAGTCCCAACCATAAATCCACAATAATAATAATAATCAAATGGAAAAATGCCAAAGTGATAAACTGTCCAAAGGAAATTTGGGCTATTGGTCATCTTTCCTTATAAAATAGATCTCAAAAGCTCTCTGGGTGATACCAGTATTTGTTTTGCCTGATTTTTTCCAGGTTCTCTTTTGCTACTCAGAAACCAATAAAATACTTCAAATTAAAGATGAAAACATACTTTGAATCCAGAAGTAGCAAAACACCTGGACTCAAAAGCAAAATCCTTTTATAATCTGAAAATATGTATTGTGTAGTGGGAATGATTGCATAATTTCACACTCACACACAAAATGAAAATTTAGTTCCACTTGCAAAATACAACACAGAATATTCTAATCTCCCCTTCCATAACCACTATGACAGCAAGATGCTTGTAGCCATGAAGTTAAGTTTACCTACGAAGATAAGACATTGATATATGAAAATCAATACAATACAATGAACAGTACTAAAGGTATATAATTCTACAAAACAGTAATCCAAGAGATATCACAAAGCAATATATATTAAGTGGCAGGAGTGAGTTCAGATAATAAATCTTACAAAGTGAACCTTTGAACACTTCCTATTTCATTAAAGCTACATGCAAATCACTAGTCATTTAAAATGTCTTCCTTGACCCCACAACTTTGTGATGGATTTCATTTCCTTATGACTTAAATTAAATGCCAAACTTATTGTGCACCAGATGCAGTGACAGATCTAGCTAAATTTCAGAACTACTTACTGAATAATTCACTGCTTGGCCAGTTGCAAATTTGTTTCTTATGCATTTCCAATGGCAACCCCTACATAATACTCTGAAAGGTGTTTATCTGCATTATCAGTTTTGAGATAAAGTATTTGTCTCTCACAAAATAGAAGAATAATAAACATGTTATGTGAAGAATTTAGAAAATATAATAACATTATTCCCCTCTCTCCACATCCAGTCTATTGCCCATCTGTTGTCAATTTAACCTTTGCAACATCTTTTAATTACAATGCCTTCTCTCCTCTGACACTGCCATAACTCTGGTTATCAGCACACATCATCTTATGCCTATTCTATTGCAAAAGCCTCCTGGTGGGTCTGCATCATCTTTCCCCACTTCAAACCATCCTTAATTCAGATGGAAATGGGATTTTCATAGAGCACAGGTCTGATTATCCTTGGCGCGCACACACACACACACACACACACACACACACACACACACCACATACTCAATGAACTCCAGTGGTTCCCTATCATCTCGAACATCAAACACACAATTTTCTATTAGACATTCAAAATCCTTCACAATCTCATTCTTTCCTAAATTTCTAGTCATCCTACACCTCATTCCTCACCATGTACTCTTCATTCTAGCGACTTTGGGTTCCTTGCTGTTCTATGAACAAGACACTCCATTTTTCAACTCTGATCATTTTCTCTGGTTCTCCCCCATGCCTAAGAATGCTATTCTTTTTCATTTCTGCCTCCTGTCCCTCTGGCTTCCTTGGAAGTTATTTAAAAAGCTGAGATCCTTAGTTTTGAGCCAATTCAGACTGGAGCCAGACACCAAGAGGGAGAGAGAAAGAGGGAGGGAGAAATTGGGACAGAGAAAGAGAGACAGAGAGAGAGAGAGAGAGAAAGAGAGAGAGAGAGAGAATTTATTTTTCTCTTCTCCTCCCTCTACATTGTCTATGGCCTCTAGTAGTAGAGCTGCTTATCTAATAGGAAATGCCTCATTTAGTTGTTTGAGAGTTCATCAATTTGAGAGAGTTCAAGAACAATTGAAGGAGCAAAGGTAGATGCTTTCCAATGAAACAATGACAGAGTGGCAGTCACTCAAGAAATGGAATTTTCAAAAGACTAAATATGGAAGACAAGGTGAACAAAGGGTATGTATCTTTTTTTTTCATTTCTGAACCCTGTCCAAAAAATGACACACAACTCCTGCTCTATTAGGAAAACTTCCTGATGTGTAATCTGAGTGAGAACTGAGTGTCTTTGTGAGGCACAAATAACATTTGTGAAGGTCACAAATGCCTAATTGGTTCATCAAAGCCTTCACCTGGATCAAACCAGTAATTCTGGAAATTTCCCATATCTGCCTTTTGGGACCTTTGCTGGAGCTTCCCCCTGCTGATGTTGTCCTATATCACCTCTGACAATTTTTTTTTCTGTCACATTGTGGTTCTCATTGTCTCATAGCTTCCATAATTCAAACCCCTGCTCTCCATGGATTTGATGGGAGGATTAAGTTGAAAGAAGCATGACCCTTGGCAGCACAGAAGAGAGCTGATCTATGGATTCAATGAAGAATTATTCCTACAAAATGGGAGCTGACCCACCCGAAAAGGACAGACTGATGGTGCCCAGCAAATGGTTTGCAGGGGGACCAACATGAGAACCTTATTAGGAAAGAAAGGACATTGGAGTTTTGCATAGCAGAAATTTTTGATTTGGTTATATATATTATTTTCATATATGCCTTACAATCATTTCATTTCAAGTTGTTACACACTTTTCCAAAGAAATTTGTAACTTTGTTGGAGAGAGCACCCAGGAGAAATATTTTATATTGACTGTTCTTACTATGCAATGTTAGTATAAACTTTAGTTTTCAGATGGCAGTTAGGGAGAAGCACAATAGGGAATCACAAATAAGAAGAGCCCAAATCTGCAGTGCATCCTAGAACACTGCAGTAGTATCAACTCCTTTGGGAATCCAATGAGTCAGTGTTAGTGTGTTTGGGGAATAGTTTAGAAGTATTAAATACTTATCCACTCAAAACACCCTTGATGTGTGCAGTGCCCTATAGTGGGCCTCATTGCTTTTAAAAAAAATTGTTTTCCTGTATTCCATGTATCGATAAATCACTAAATAAAAATTATTCAAGCAAAGCACCTACTATAGTTCTGGCAAGCACCCTCTGTGTGACTGTGCAATAGACTTATTGCCAACTTGTGGCTGCACTGTTGCTCTCATATCTGCTCCTTTTTAAATTAGGCTTTGAAGAAGAAACTTTTCCTTTCTCTTGTCTAGGAGAGTATGTCGTGAAGGGTGGAATGGGGGTGTGGAGCATACAAAGAATCTGTCTTTTATTTGTCTTGTACAATTATTTTGGATCAAGTCATGCTAATAATGCTATGGGAATTATTGAAAGTATTGGGGAAAAAGGTTAGATTCTCAGGTTTTTAAACTTTTGTGCATTCTTATGCTGTGATACATTTGAATCTTTTACTTTTGATCCCACTTCCCAGTTTGGACAAAACAACATGTACATAAAACCTCATAGGAACATTTGTGAAAAAACAGGTATGTCTATATCTATATCTATCTATATATGTATATGTATACATATTGTATATATATGCTATATATACATACATATACTATATAGAGTATATGTATGTATACACACATGTATATATGTGCGTGCACATGTGTATATGTAATGTGTGTACATATATGTGTATAATATATAATATATTACATATATACATATATGTATAATATATATTATGTATATATGTACATATATATATATACGTAATATATATACATATATAAAATTTCCCTCCAACTTTTTGTTTTCCTTTTGATCTTGGCTACATTTATTTTATTTGTACAAAAACTGTTTTTGGCAATTTAATGTTATTGAAAGCACCCATCATATACCTCACTCTACTCTCTATGTCTTGTTTATTCTGAATGCTTTTTTTTTTTACAAGACTTTCTTGTACCTGAATTTACATTTTCTAAATGCTAGGATTACCATTCTCTGTTGAATCAAACCTTAAGCAGTTGCAAACTTTCATCAGGATTGCTCTGCCACAAGAGAGAGTCACCTTAACTTGAAGTCTCTTTGATCCAATAGACCAAAGCTATTAACATTCAATACTACTGCACAACTGACTAGTGGAATTGGAAAAATGAGTTTTTTCAACTCTGTATTTTTAACAGCACTTCAATTATTTTTAAAGGATTTGGGAAGAATAAATCTCATAGCCCAGTTTACACACCAGAAAATTATGGATGGAGCCTTGTTTCTTAATCTTGGGTCCTAACATGGCACTAATGAATGAGTTAATCTTCCCCAGTCCTTCATTATAGCAGGCTACCTAAATAATCAGGGCTGGCTCTTCTCCCAAGTAATCAAATCAGCCTTACACCACTAATAGGCAAGTAGGCTTCAACCAAGGAAGATTAATTTCTTCTTCAAGATGTATTTCTTGGACTCCAAATCTATGGGCTACTGGCAGGATAAATGTAAAGTTGAAAACCAAACTTAGTGAGAAGAATATATGGGATCTCTTATTCAATTGACACAGAACTCCATGCTCCCCTCTGAATCTGAGAACATAAGTAGCAAAATTCACTCAAACCTTGATGTTTTCCTCCATTTCTTCATCACTACCTGTGTAGGAAACTAAGCCAGTAAACAGAGTAACTAAATTCTTGGCTACATAGCAGATGGGGTAAGACTGGCTATTCATAAAGTTAAGTACAGAAAATAAAATATTTCTCAGTTAGCATAGGGTAACATAGAATTCCATATTAGAATAAGAAGGGATCCTACGATTTAAATCCTATCTGTCCTTCAAAGACTATCTCTCCCTCCTCCATTGTGTTTTCCTTGATATCAAGTGATATTCACATGGTTCTATACAATTTGTAAAGTACTTTATAAGTGTTTAACTTCATCTGATTTTCTCAACCCTATGTCACATGTGCCATTATTCTCTCTCTCTCTCTCTCTCTCTCTCTCTTTCTCTCTCTCTCTCACACACACACTAACTCACATACACACACACACACACTTCATTTTATGAATAAAGAAAATGAGACTCAAAGTGACATGTCTAGGGTCACACAGTTAGGAAGTATCAGAGGTAGTATTCAAACATATTTTGACTTGGTTCCAAGATTAGTATTCTATTCACTTCATTGGTTCTACTTATACCATTCTACCTGATATTGATCACCATCCTTTATGACCACTTAAATCAACTACAAATCTTAAATTATCCTGATTTTACAGTAGAAAAACTAAAGTTTAAAAAGGTTCATTGACTTATTCAAAATCATATAACAAATTAGATTCAAAGTCAAGATGAAAGCCTAGGATCTCTGGATCTCTGCCTCTTAGTCAACTGTTCTATCTAAAATAGACCTTTTTTTTATGAGTGTCATGGACCCCTTGGGTAGTCTGAAGAAACCTACTGATCTCTCCTCATAATTTTTAAAATTTATATATTTTATTAAAATGCAGTTATCGCATGTTTTGTTTTGTTCCATTTTGTTTTGTTTTAGTTCATGGGCAAAAGGCAAAAAAACACTTCTCTAAAGAAAAGATGGTGTCAGGGTGGAGGCAAGATGGCAGAGAAAAAGCAGGAACCTGCTTGACTTCCTGCACCAACCACCTCCAATACCTGTAAAATATGACTCTAAACAAGTTTTAGAACTACAGAACCCACAAAGTGACAGAGAGAAACAAATTTCCTGCTGAAGGGAGCCTGACAGCCTGACAGGAAGGGTCTATCACACTGAGTTGGAACCTGAGCACAGTCCCACATGAGCTGCACCCAGAAACCAGGGTGGTCCAACCAGTGGCCCAGATCAGCTGCAGCAGATGTCAGAACCGTGAATCACCAGTAGCTGCGGTGGTATCTAGACTTCTCAACTCATAAATGCCAAAGAAAAAGTAAAAGGTCATTTGGAAATTCTGTTTGAGCTGGATGATAGAAGAGCTAGGTCCAGCCCCTCCCCTCCGGGTAAGAGGTGGCAGCGGCACAGTAGCTACAGCTGCTGCCTCACAGCTGCCTCTGGAGATCCTGGCCTGCAGGTGATAGGGGGCCAAGCAACCATTCAGAGGGTAATTGCTCTTGCTTTGACCTGCTTGGATTTGGGTCATAGTCTTGGGTGGTGGTCCTGGGGTAAGGAACCATAGCATGCCAGAGCTTTTGGTGGCTGTAGAGAGGGTGTCCTCCTCACAGCTCTGACAACAGTGCTGACAACATTTGCAAAAAACCCCAGTAATTTGGGACAAAGCTCTTTCCACGCTGGAAGCAGAGTTCTACCGTGTCAAAGAGCTCAAAAGTCAAGTAATTGGCTGGCAAGATGAGCAAACAGAGGAAGTGCAATCAGATCATAGAACATTTTTTGGGGGGACAAAAAGGATCAAAACATGGAACCAGAAGAAGAAAACAAAGTCAAAACTCCTGCATCAAAAACGTCCTAGAAAAATATGAACTGGTTGCAGGCTATGGAAGAGCTCAAGAAGAATTTTGAAAATCAACTGAGAGAAGTGGAGGAAAAATTGGGAAGAGAAATGAGAATGATGCAAGAAAATCATGAAAAGTGAGTCAACAGCCTGACTGAAGAAAATAACACCTTAGAAAAATAAATCAACTCAAATGGCAAAAGAATCCCAAAAAAGTCAATGAGGAGAAGAATGCTTTAAAAAGTTGAATTGCCTGGATGGAAAAGAAATTTCTAAAACTCACTAAAGAGAGTAATTCCTTCAAAGTTAGATTGGAGCAAACAGAAGCTAATGATGTTGTGAGAAATTTAGATACTATAAAACAGATCAAAACAAATGAAAAAATAGAAGGCAATGTGAAATATCTCATTGAAAAAACCACTGACCTGAAAAATAGACCCAGGAGAGATAACTTAATAATTATTGGACTACCTGAAAGCCATGATCAAAAAAAGAACTTAGAAAGCATCCTTCAAGAAATTCTCAAGGAAAATTTCCCTGATATTCTAGAACCAGAGGGCAAAATAGAAATTAAACGAATCTACCAATCAACGCTTGAAGAAGATCCAAAAAAAAAAAAAAAAACTCCTAGGAAAAGTACAGCCAAATTCCAGAGTTTCAAGGACAAAGAGAAAAAATTACAAGTAGCCATGAAGATACAGTTTGAGTATTATGTAAACACAATCAGGATAAGACAAGATCTATCAGCTTCTGCAACGAGGAATCAAAGAGCTTGGAATATGAATATGGATGTTCAATGAAATAGAGAACTTTCAAGCATTCTTGTCGAAAAGACCAGAGCTGAAGAGTAAATTTGACTTTCAAGTATAAGAATCACAAGAAGCATGAAAAGGTAAACAGGAAAGAGAAAGCATAAGGAACTTATCAGAGTTGAACTGTTTACATTCCTACATGGAAAGGTGATATTTGCAACTCGTGAGGCTTTTCTCAGTGTTAAGATAGTTGAAGGAAGGGTACATGCATACACACACACACACACACACACACACGGCATATGGTGATGGCACAGGGTGAGTTGAATATGAAGAGATGATATCTAAAACATAAAATTAAGAGGTGAGAGAGGAATGTAATGGGAGAATGAGAAAGGGAGAAATAGAATAGGATAAATTAACCCACATAAAAGAGGCA
>CM053588.1:92522308-92559115 GCA_028646515.1 Pseudochirops corinnae | reverse complement strand
GGAGGTGGTGTCAGAAGCAAACACTTTTGAACAGGAATACATTCAAAGGAGAAAAGAGAATAAATGCAGGGGCAGGATAAGATGAAGGGAAATATAGTTAATCTTTCACAATATAACTACTATGGAAATGTTTTGCATAACTACACATGTATAACCTATATTGAATTGCTTGTCTTCCCAGTGGGGGTGGGTGAAGAGGGAAGAAAGGAAAGAATGTAGAAATCAAAGTTTTAAAAACAAATGTTGAACCTAGAACCTACACGAACACAACAACAAAACGCTTTTCACAAAAATGAAGTCAGATCTAACTAATTGGAAAAACATCAATTGCTCATCTCTGGATCAAGCTAATATAATAAAATGACAATTTTACCTAAATTAAATTACATATTTAGTGCCATACCAATCAATCTACCAAAAAATTACTTTATAGAGATAGAAAAAATAGTAACAAAATTCATTAGGAAGAACAAAAGGTCCAGCATACCAAAGCAATTAATAAAAAGAAATGCTAGGGAAGATGGCCTAGCCATACCAGATTTTAATCTGCATTGTAAAGCAGCAGTCATCAAAACTACTTGTTAGTGTCTGAGGAATAGAGTAGTGGATCAATGGAATAGATTGGCTACATGAGACTCAGCAGTCAATGACTATAGTAATCTATTGTTTGATAAACCCCAGGACCCCAGTTTTTGGGATAAGAACTCACTATTTGACAAAAACTGCTGGGAAAACTGGAATATAGGATGGCAGAAACTGGGCATAGAACAATATCTAACACTGAATGCCAAAATCAAGTCTAGATGAATGCATGATCTAGGTATAAAGGCTGATACTGCAAGTAATCTGGGAAAGCAAGGAACAGTTTATTGTCATATTTATGGAGAAAGGAAGACTTTATGACCAAAAAAAGCATTAGAAAACATTATAAAATGCAAAATGGATTATTTTGACTACATTAAATAGAAAAGTTTCTGTACAAAGAAAGCCAATGTAACCAAGATTAAGAGGGAAATGGGAAACTGGGAAAGAATTTTAACAACCAGTGTCTCTGATAAAGGCCTCATTTCTAAAATATACAGAGAATCGAGTCAAATCTATAAGAATACAAATCATTTCCCAATTGATAAATGGTCAAAGGATATGAACAGGCAGTTTTCAGAGGAAGAAATTAAAGATTTCTACAAGCATATGAAAAAATGCTCTAAATCACAATTGATTAGAGAAATGCAAAGAAAAAGAACTCGCTTGTCAGATTGGCTAAGATGACAAAACAGGAAAATGATAAATGCTGGAGGGGATGTGGTAAAATTGGAATAATAATGCATTGTTGATGGTGTTGTGAACTGATTCAACCATTCTGGACAGCAATCTGGAACTATGCCCAAAAGGGCTGTAAATAACTGCTTACCCTTTAATGCAACGATATCACTTCTAGGGTTGTATCCCAAAGAGATCATAGAAGTGAGAGGAAGACCTGTATGTACAAAAATATTTATAGCAGCTCTTTGTGTAGTGGCAAAGAATTGGAAATCAAGGAGGTGCCCATCAATTGGGGAATGGTTAAACAAATTGTGATATATGAATGTAATAGAATACTATTATGCTATAAGAAATGAGGAGCAGACAGACTTCATATTTACCTAGAGAGACTTATACAAACTGATGCTGAGTGAGAAGAGCAGAAGGAGGAGAAATTTGTACGCAATTAGAGACACAACATATGTGCGATGACCAGCTTTGATAGATTGGACTCTTCTCAGCAATGTAAGGTTATATTAGAACTCCAAAAGACTCGTGATGGAAGAGATGTCTACATTCAGAGAAACAACTAGAAAGAACAGAGTATGAATGCAGATTGAAGCAAACTACCTGCTCTCTTTCTCTCTCTTGTTTGATTTTGTTTCCTCTTTCCCATTGTTCATTCCATCGGTTACAATCCTTTACAACCTGACTAATTTCTAATGTGAAAATATTTGCAGATCCTACATTCAATTGCATGTTGCCATGGTGGGAGGGGGGGGAGCATAGAGAGGGGAAAAAATTTGTAACTCAAGGGATTGTGGAACTGAATCTTGTAAACTAAAAGTAAACAAACAAATTAATAAAGACTTTTACCAATTTTTTTTTAAAAAATAAAAACAAATGTTAAAAAAAGTATTTTTACTTGCAACTGGGAAATAAGATATACAGGCACTGGGGTATAGAAATCTTTTTGCCCTACTAGAAAATAAGTGGGGGGGGGGCAATGGGGGATGGTAATAAGAGAGAATAGATTGGGGGAAGTGTTATTCAGTAGGCTTGCTCACTTGGGGTGGGGACAGTGGAAAGATGGAGAGAAAATTTTCAACTCAAAATCTTCTGGAAATGAATGTTGAAAACTAAAAATAAATAAATAAAAAGAAATAATGCTTATGCATGCTCAGTTTGCTGTTAAGTCATTTCAGTCATGCCCGACTTTTCATGGCCCTATTAGAGATTTTCTTGGCAAAGATACTGAAGTTTTTTGCATTTCCTTCTCCAGCTCATGAGGACACTGAGGCAAACAGGGTTAAGTGACTTGCCCAGGGTCATACAACTAGTAATTGTGTAAGGACATATTTGAACTCAGGAAGATGGGTCTTCCTGATTCCAGGCCCTGCACTCTATACACTGTGTCACCTAGCTGCCTGTATAGTATGCTCCACAGTAGCATGCTATTGTTTCTTTATTCATGTATAACCTACATAACCCATCGAGAATACAAATTCCAGGTCAAAGTGGGAATTTACTTATGTTTCCCTTCACTAACTCTCAGTCTCAGCTGAACATTGTATTCTACATCTTTCAATGTCTTGACTTCCCTAGGCTCTAACTTATACATAGCACTAACACTAGCTTCAGATGGACAGGGTTCAAACATTATTTCTTACACTCCCAGTGTAACTCTGGATTCATCTCTGTCTCTGGGGTTCAGTTTTATTACTATGTAACCTTAGGTAAGTCATTGAACTTCCTTGGACTTCTGGAAAACTTGTGGGTATGTTAAGAGCCTATGAGATCTCTCCCAATTTGAGAAATATTAGCTTATGTTCTAAAGATTTCCTCAAATATTTAAGTGCTTACTAAATTGCAAACCTTTTGTTAATCATTTAGAGATAGAAATATAAATCCAAAATCAAGAGAACCCCTGCCTTCAAGGAAATTATATTCAACCTAAGGCAAGGGTTGTTAAATATATACATATGTAAATATGTACATATTTTAAATATGTGTGTGCAATGTATAAATATACAATTACATATATATGTATTTATGCATGTTTATGTACAAACATGTATGATTGTGTATGTATAAGTATATTATATTGTGCATGGAGAGAGAGAGAGAGAGAGAGAGAGAGAGAGAAAGAGAGAGAAATTATACAAATTCATTTTGGAAGAGTCATTACCAAGTAGGGGAATAAGGAAAGGATTTTTGAAGAAAGTAATGCTTTTGTCTACTGAAGACATTCCTAAGATACCAACAAAATTACTTCATCTCCTTCTGAACTTGAGCATTTAGAATCTTGGTAAGCTCCTTACCATGCACGATAACTAGTCCTCTCCTTGAGACTGCTGAGTATATTCTGAAGGTATTAAGCACGATCTTCCCTTTTCAGCAGCTTTCATAATAACAGATAGTATGAATGGGGTTTTCATGCAAGTAGCACCACATGTGTGTCTCTCCCCTCTAACCCTTGTACCGTTCTCATCTCATGATGCAGTTATTCTGCCATCATGGACTCCAAAGCTATCCTCAGTCCACAAGCAATTCTTTGCAGTGTGGTAAGCAGATTGTCCTCCAAAATCAATGCCTCGCACATTCAAATTCAATTTTTAAAAATAAAACTTTTTTAAAGAATCAAAGCTGAAAGAGGGATATGGAAGATTGTTTACTTATGGGAATGTGAGAATGGGGAAGGGATCCTTGGTGGGGATTGGGGGGTAGGTGCATAGGCAAGGTAATAGGAGGGCAAGGTAGAGGGGAGAAATAAACTAGAAGAGCCAGGAGGAATAGGAATTAAATGATATGCACAAACAAAAACAAAGATAAAGTGTAAAATGTAATAAGGAAAGTATGTGTTTACACATGTACATATGTATGTATGTCTACATACATGTGAATATATGTATAGATACACATATCTCTCTATCTACACTTAATTGTAGCCTGGGAGGGGAGGGAAGAAGGGTAGAAAAAGAACAAAGGAAAAAGTGCACAGAAGAGAACAAAAGAAAACTTACAAAGAAGCAAAGATGGACAGCTCTCAACAGAATATGGTGTTATTTATCACACAAGTTTTCCTGAAATGAAAATTCATTGCTATACATTTTGAATCCTTTCATGTTTTGATGTGCAAATGACATGATTTTTTTCTTTTCTTACTTTGTATTTAAGTATCAACATTTGGTTTAAGATATTTCTTTTTCTTTTATCTATTCTGTCTTTGAGTTCTGGTATTTGAGTCTAAAATAAAATTTTAAAAAAGAATTAAAGCTGAATTCTACACTCCAAACCTCTATCGGATCCTTAATTTGACTCACTATATTTCATTGCATTGGTTGTTATCAGACACTAGAATATTAAGGAAGGAATAATGCATGGGTTTAAATGGAAGATGTGAGATGACACATTTCAACTCATTATTAGGAAAAAGATTCAAAGAAGCCAAAATAAAACAGAAAAAAAAATGACACTTTAAAATGCCACATTAAAATGGAATAGTTTGTGAAATTGAA
The DNA here is from genome assembly GCA_028646515.1 of Pseudochirops corinnae. Classification (NCBI taxonomy): domain Eukaryota; kingdom Metazoa; phylum Chordata; class Mammalia; order Diprotodontia; family Pseudocheiridae; genus Pseudochirops; species Pseudochirops corinnae. The sequence continues at coordinate 92,554,355 of CM053588.1, read as the reverse complement.
TGCCATCACATTTAAATGATTGAATATGAATTTTTTTTTCTGTTCCTTAAACTTAAAAAAAATAAGAAAGCATATATAATATCAAGTACATTTTAAAGGCTAATTAGACACTAAAAAAAAGTTGTTATGGTAGGAAAGTGCTCAAAAGCAATATGGTACTAAAAAGAAAAAAAAATGAGTAGGCATAGAAGCAGGAGAAACAGGCTCAAATACAAACTTCAGAACTTAAAAATTATGTGACCACTGGAAGTCAATTCATCATGAATCTCAAGTATCGTTTACTGTAAAAATCATATGATACTGAAGACATAGTGGGAAAAATTCACACAAATCAAAAACTTGATAAATTGTAATTTTGTATTAAAAACAAACAAAATCCCCTACATTTATATAACAACTACAACCTTTGAAAAAATATAATAGTAAAAGACATGTGATATCAGATAAAATGCAATAATTAATGTTGTTTCCAGAGGGCTGATGTTGGGAAACGAGTCATCTTGTTAAAAGATCACAGAATATATATGTTGAATAGAGTGTACTCTAAAAGTCTCAATTGCTGTATAAGACAATTTCACTCAATTCACTATTTCTTCAGTGCAGGAGAACATTAGTGGGGAGTGGCTATTTGGAAATAATTGCTATTTTAAAAAAAATTATTTTGTTTTGTTTTGCTTTTTAAACAGAAATCAGTTTTCTCTGCCTCTTGCAGTTCTACCTCATAGAAAATAAAACAAAATTCCTTGTTGCAAGTATACATACCCAAACAAACCAAATTCCCTCATTAGATGTGTTCAAAAATGTATGTCTAATTTTCCATCCTGAATTTATCTCTTTGGAATCATGCATGTCATTGCATGGATCAATTCACAAAGTTCTTTGCCTTTACATTATTGTTGTTACTGCACAAAATGTTCTCCTGGTTATACTCATTTCATTCTCTGTCAATTTATAAAAGCTTGCTCCATTATTTTAATATTGATGTTATAGTATATTTTTTTCTGCTGGTTCTGCTTACTAATTTCTACATCAGTTCATACATGTTTTTCTATGTCTTTGAAATTATTTGTTCCCTCATTTATTGCATCATGTTCTTAGATGCCAATCTATTTAGCCAGTCCTCATTTGAAAAATAAAAGCTAAATAAGTGTATGTGTGTGTGTGTGTGTGTGTGTGTGTATGAGTGTGTGTGTGTGAGAGAGAGACAGAGAGAGACTTTACCTCTTTCTTTGACTTTTTGGGGGGTGGGTCATTGGACAAGCATTATTATATGAAGGGACATGCATTGTTTATTATACTACTGTTTATAATTCAAACTGCCTTTCAAAATAGTTGGACTCATCCACAGGTCCACCAACAGGGCATTAATGTGATTGTTTTCTGACAGTGTCTCTAGCCTTTCTTATATTCCTTTTTGTCATCTTTATGAATCAGATGGCTATGCAGTAACACCTTAGAATTGCTTTAATTTGCATTTCTCCAATTAGTAATAATTTGCATCATGTTTTCACATAGCTGCTGATAGCCTATTTTCTTTTTCTCTTTAGAACTGCTTATTCATATCATTAGAACATTTATGAGGAAAGGCTCTTATTTTTATAAATTTACATGAATTTCTCATGTCTCTTAAATGAGAATTTTATCAGGAAAACTTGCTTTAATCTTCCCCTCCTTTTTAATTGTTTTCTTTTTTAATTTGAGTTTCAGTAGGTTTATTTGTTCAAATCTTTCTTAATCATATGTAATCAAAATTATTCATTCTTCTGTGATCCTCTCTGTGCTTTGGTCACGAACTTTTCTTCTATTCAGAGATGTGATGTATAATTTTTTCCCTGTTTCTCTAATTTATTTAGGATGTAACATTTCATACCTAGTTCATATCTCCCTTTGGAGTTTATTTTCACATAAGGCACAAAGCGTTGGCCTACATATGATTTCTCCCACATTGTTGATAACTTTTCTTAGCAATTTTTATCAGGTAGTGAGTATTCATCCTGATACTAGGGTTCTTTGTCTTTATCCATCACTAAGCCACTAAATTTATTTGCTTCTGCATTTTGGGTGAGTCAGTGTTCAGAATTTGTTTCTGACATAGAAACAGAGGCTAATAAACCATAAATAAAGATGCCTGTGGGTGACATATTGACTTAGAATGTTAGTATAATCTATGTTTTATTGTATTTTTTAAAATTTGATAAATATTTCTCCAATACATTTTAATTTGGATTGGGCTACATTTTGGAGTATTGTAGGTCAGAAAGTTTGATACCTCTGGTACAAATAATATTACACTGATCATCCTCTCTCTTTTTAACTAATCTAAAAAAGTTTTGATAATTACTGCTTTGTACTAGAGAATGAGATCTGGCACTGCAAGGTCCCCTTTCTCTACTGCCCCCTTTTATTATTATCCTTGAGATTATTTACCTTCTGTAACTTCAGATAAATTTTATTATTTTTTCTATCTGTATACAGTAATATTTGGAAGTTATGGTTTTGAATAAGAAAATTGACTTAGTGTGATTATTTTTATTATATTGGCTTGATTATAGAAAATTCATGTTTCTCCAATTGTTATAGAAAAATTGTTATATAAAAACAAAAGGCAATATTAAGTCTAAATGGGAATAACACCTTCCTCAGGAAATTGTAATAAAATTGTTGTTACTGATATATAGATAGATCTTTCTCTCTCTTTCTCTCTTTCTCTCTCTCTCTCTCTCTCTCTCTCTCTCTGTCACGATACAATTACATCACATTAAATTTCTTCAACCATTTCTCCATTAATAGGCATCTCCTTAGTTTTCAGGGGTTTTTTGTCACCACAAAAATCTTCTATGTGTGTATACACACACATACACACATCATATATTCACATATATAGATATATAGATGTAGTTGTGTATATTTCTATATGTGTGCATATATGCATATATGCATATTCATATGTATATATGAATACATACACCCCTTGTCATTATGAACACCTATCCCATGTAACTAATTGTCTGCTAGACATCTCTCTATGAATGTCTTGAGATACCAAAAGATCAACTACCCATTATTCCTTTCCCCCTTTAAACCTTCCCTTTCTCCAAATCCCCGCAATTCTCTTGAGGACAAAAATATTAGATTCCATAGTCTTACCTTCTCTGCCTCTCCCTTTCCCTCTCTAAGTCTCTACTGTTTTTTTTTTCTTTGTGAATTCTATCTACACATCTCTCTCAAATACATTCCATTCACTCTACTCATTTAACTATTAGGTGAAATTACCCTAGATCAGTGAGCTGGTCCATTATAATATGATTCTAATTCATCTCTCTGTCTTTAGTCTCCCCCCTCTCCATTTCAGTCCCAACAAAAATTCTAAATTAATCTTCCTGACACAGTTCTGAATATATCACGTCCCTACACACAAACCTTCAGTAGGTCCCAATTTCCTCTGAGATCAAATACAAACTCTTCAGTCTGGCAGGTAAGACACTCAACAGTCTGGTTCTTAACTTCCCTTCTAATCTCCTTCCTGTTATTTTCCTTCATATAATTTATGTCTCAAACATAATGAACTACTACTAGTTGATCCTCACACTGAATGCTCTTCTCCCATTTCCACACATTAACATGCAATCCTCCATGCGCAAAAAAATATTCCCTCCTCATATCCATCTTTCAGATTCCTTTTCTTCCTTCAAGACTCTGCTCAGCTACCACCTCCTTTTGGGAAGCCTTCTATTACCCTATCAATCATCTACTTCCTTAAATGAACTTATATTGAGTTATCATTTTATTTTTGAATTCTTTGATTGAATGAAAACCTTTTAAGAGAAGAAACTCAATGTTTTGTTTTGTTCATTTTGCATAAGATATTATACATGATGATATCTTAATTAAACAAATTGCTCTCTGTAAAGCTATCTTCTTTTAACTGCCAAATCTAATGACGTTTTCTCAGTCTGCAGCCTTCCTGATCTCTCTATAGCTTTTGAAACTGTTATTCGCTTTCTTCTCAATACTCTCTTCTTCCCAATTTTTCATGACATTACTCCTTCCTGGTTTTCCTTCTACCAATTTAACAGCTCCTTTTCAGTCTCCTTTGTTGGATCTTTTACTCATATTATGCCCACTACCTGCAGTTGTCCCGCAAAACTGTGCTGGACACCTTTCTCTTCTTCCTCTATAATAAATTACTTTGTGATCTCATCAGCCTCCATAGATTTAATTATTATCTCTATGCATAATCTCTCTGATGACCTCCAGTCTCACATGTATAAATGCCTGTTTGACATCTCAAACTGGGTATCTCATAGACATCTAAACTCAACATATCCAAAACTAAACTTATTATCTTTTCCTCAAACCCTCTGCTCTTCCAAACCTCCCTACTACTGTTATGAGATCCAATATCCCTTCATTCACCCAGACTTGCAACCTAGGTGCTAGTCCCTGACTTTCACTCTCTCATCCTATCCTCCTTCAAATCTGTTGCCAAGGACTTTTGATTCCACCTTTGTAAAATATTTTTCATGTATCCACTTGTCTTCTTTGACAGTGTCACCCCCTCTTTCAGGCCTTCATCACCTTAAACCTTTAATATTGGAATATCCTGCTATTTTATTTTTTCCAAGGTTCTTCCAACTTCAGCCCTTCCTTCACTCACCTGTCAAAGGGATTTTCCTAAAGTGCAGGTTTAACCATATCATCCTTCTCTATTCAACTCTGAACTGCTTTAGAGAAAGGACTAACTTTCATCTTTCTTTGAATCTCCAGTGCTTAGCACAATTACTGACACATCATCATCCCTTATTGATGATAACTGGCTGACATATTTGTTGAATTAAATAGAACAAACGTGTGTTGAATGGTGAGTAAGTTTCTTTATTTGTTTATGTGAGGACTGGATTCGATGACCACAATGATTATTTCCAGTGCTATTAATTTTTTTTCTGATGCATTCATTTTTCAGTTCACAAAACTGAAACCCAGAAAGGGAAAAAAAAGAGTTTTCCAAAGTTACACACTGAGCTACTGTCAGATCCAGGACCAAAATCTGTCTCAACTGCAAATCATAGGGTACTCTTTCTAAATAAATAGTCAATCTTGAAACAAGATAATACAAAAAAGGAAACATGGGCCCTGTCACTGAAGTTAAGTAGAAGTTAAAGCTCAAATGCAAGGGAACTGAATTCATATTTTATGACTCCAAGCTTCAAATATAAGAACATCTGCTTTTTTTCTCAGCAGCAAAAATTGCTCAGCTCTCAAGCTTCTGATTACAGATGGTATGTAGCTGTTTGAATTCCATTTCTGGACATTTCAAGAATGTCTCTCAAAGAATGAGCATCCCAAAGAAAATATTCCTTATCCTAATGTATCTGCATGGTATCTCCTCCTGAAGGCATCTTTTCCCCACCATGCTCTAGCTTCACAATTATAAAATTTCAATTCTTGGAGACTACAATTAGAAATGTATACTGTAGCCAAGGGTTCGCAAATCCGAAAATTTTGTCCCTAAATCATGTTATGCATTTTATGAGGAACAAAGATTTAGCCAGTATTCATTTGAAGTGATTAGTGATAAAAACATACAAAAAAAATTGCCTTTTTAGTTTGAGATCATTTCACTAGTCTTTAGAGTATGTGCAGATTGCTAGAGTTGCGAAGGATCTAAGAGAATTTTGAGTCAATTGGTTCTCGATTTCATGGGCTTAAAAAGATGGATAAAATATGTATTTTTACTAACATCTATTTAAAATGTAGCATTTAATTCAATTACCAATTTAACAGAAGAAATTGTTCAGTGAAAGTATCTATAGACTTCACCAGAGTACCAAAGGTGTTCAAAATAAAAATATACGTACTATATATACACACACACACACACACACACACACACACACACACACACACACACACATACCTACATACATAATCTTCACTTAATATATTATTATGTTTAGCAAAGTGAAGGGACTTTTCCATAGTCATATGTATATGTGTGTGTGTAGATATAGATATCGATATATGGTGGAGTTAGGACTTGAATACACATTTCCTAAATCTTAGTCTTCTGGGATTTGTTGGTTTTTTTTTCCCCCCTGAGGCAATCAGGGTTAAGTGACTTGCCCAGGGTCATGCAGTTAATACATATCCGAGGTTGGATTTGAACTCAGGTTTTCCTGACTCCAAGGCTAGTGCTCCATTGTGCCACCTACCTGCCCCCATTGTTCTTTCCTTTTTTTTTCATGGATGTCACAAGAAAGAACACTCTCCTTCAGAGATAAAAATCACACTACATATTGTTCAGAAAAGGAGAAAACAGTGAAATTGTTTTGGGACGATCATTAATCCCTCGGCTTGTTTAAGAAAATTCAAATATAAAGTAGTGGATATCTCAAAGAAGGCAAAAGATATATAGAAGAGGAAAGATGTGGGGAGATTATTAATGCCAAGACTTAAAGGCACTACAAAAATATACCAAGCCCAAATTTCAGATACATTTTATATAGGGTTATAGTCAGCCCTGGGATCTCCATTGATTTGCCTCATTTAGTGATACTTAGAAAATAAATGGAAATGACAGTACATGCCAATTAGTTTATTTTCTTATTCCTAGGATTCCATTAAGCACAAAATCACTGTAAATGAACCTGATTTTAAACTATGAATAACTAAAATGCAAGAAGTTAATGTCCTTGAGTTCAGGAATTATTTCATTTTACAAGTATCTCCATCCACTAACATTATGCCATACACAGTAATGGGTTAATAAGTTCACAATGCCTTGTACAGAGCAATTGATTAATAAATGCATATTGAGTTGATTGGATTTAAAGATGATCTCAAATAATTCAATTGGTAACTATGTAACATTGAACAAGTTACTTCATCATGCTATTATTCATTTCTTCATGCTTAAAATGAGGATTGTGATACCTGCACTATCAATTTGACAGATTACTTTGAGAATCAAAGGACGTACTGTATTGTAAAGGGCTTTGTGACTTAGAGGGTTGAATGACTGCCAACTTGTAATCAGAATTGCCTACTTTTGCTTCTATATCACCTTCTTCCTTTTTAACAATTGATTCATTTTAATTTTTCATGTGCTCACTCAGTAAAAGTATTTATTTATTCAATAAGTATTTATTTATCAGTTACTACATGCCAGGCCATGTACTAAGTGCTAAGGAAGAAAAGACATAAACCAAATAATCCCAGTTCTCAAAGAGAGCACACACACACACACACACACACACACATACACACACACACAACACGTAAGCAGGGAGGGAGGGAGGTATTTTTCCACAAAAAGTAAATAGATACTCTTTATCAATAAAGAGTCTTGGGACAGTCATTACCTATACAAAGGCTTGATAAATATAAGTGGGTCTTAGGATAGCGGTTACCTGGATAAAGACTTTCCTTTAACAACATATCTCTCATACCTGTGTCAAAATCATAAATGATCTATCCAGAGGGGGGAAAATATTTGACAAATTTCTAATTGTCAGAAATATTATTATGAATTATATTATAATAAATGGATGGATTCAAATAAATTAATATTAATTAATCAATAAATTATATTAATATTAAATGAATAGGTGTTGGATCTGCAGTTAGGAAGACCTGAATTCAAATTCATCTTCAGATAGTTAATAACTATGTGACCCTGGGCAAATCACTTGATGTCTATGTGGCTCAGTTTGCTCATCTGTAAAACAGTGATAATAATAGCACTTATGTCTCAGGGTTAGTAATAATAGTTTTAAAGTTCAGTACTGTGCCTGACAAATAATAAGTACTTAATAAATGCTTATTCCCTTCTAATTATTAATATTAAGCAAGGCATGAAAGAAGAAAATGTTCTCTCAGCAAAAGTCTTTACATCTGTTACAAAAGATTTCCTACCCCAAATCCAAATGAAAACGTTGCTCCCTATAGATAGTGAAGTCTTCCTCATTCTATTATTTGAAGATAACATTGTTCTAACATCAAGGACCCAGAACACTGTAAAAAATTTCTAAATGGGATATATAATTATTCAAAAGATTTCAGCCTAATGCTTCTCATGTAGGGGGAAAAAAGGAACAAATGTTGACCATATGCTCTGTAGTTGAATGGTCAACCCATAGAATCATTGATACATATCTCATGAATAAATAGAAAGAGGCTAGGGGCAGCTAGGTGGCACAAGTGCATAGAGCAGCTACCCTGGAGTCAGGAGGACCTGAGTTCAAATCCAGCCTCAGACACTTGACACACTTACTAGCCATGTGACCTTGGGCAAGTCAGTTAACCCCAATTGCCCTACCCCCCCCCAAAAAAAAGCAAGAAAAAAATAGAAAGAGGCTAATGGATTGGAACTAGAATTGATTAGGAAGAATTCATATCACATTTCAAAGATTTCCCAGTACTCGGGGTATTCCAAGACTTCTCCAAGAAACCAAAGACCCACCTTTGAAAAATTATTATTCTTTCTCTGGTGCTGTATGGCTGCATAGTAAATTAAAGTTGTAGGAGAGAGTGGGGAAACTTCGATAAAATTTTAAAAAATGTGCGGAAGTAAAAAGGAATGAAAAACAATTTCAAAAGGTAAATATTGTTAATTATAATATGCATATTTTTTAAAAGCAATGTAAGAGTTCACAGTTTCATAGACATTTTTGGTCTTCCTTGAATATGGTTTGCTTGTATTTATTGATAAGCCAATATAAAAAGACAATACATTAAAAATAAAAATAATACAAATTAAGTTGGCAAGTTATCCGTAGGGCAAAGCAATGTTTCATGGCAGACAAGAATAGACAGCTAGGTGGTTCAATGCAAAGAATGTTAGACAGGAAGACCCCAATTCAAATCAAGGTCAGTAAGAACTCAGAAACCATTTAGTACTTGTGTGACTCTGGACGAGTCACTTAACACTGTTTGGCTCAGTTTCCTTATCTGTAAAATGAATTGGATAAGGAAATGGCAAACTACTCCAGTAGCTTTGTCAAGAAATCCCCAAATGGTATTATGAAGTTGTACACCACTGAAAAAAACTGAACAACAAAATTATTATTGTTGTTGTTGCTAACAGAATTGTATAAGATAAACTATTAAAAGAATATCAGTAGAGAAAGGCATGCATAACTAGAATAGAGGCCATGCTAAGTCATGTAACAAGAGCATGTAGAAAAACCATAGACTCCGTTGTGTGATGTCAGGAGATTGATAAAGAACTCCCATGTTGGGAGTTTTGTGAATACCTGGAAGAGTACCACAGAATGAGAAGGTTTGGATGGATTTCAACTGGCACAAGTGGAGAGAGCAGTCAATATTGATGGAATTATAGATTAAGTATGGAAGTATAAGCAATTTTCCTCCAATTACTCTGGGGATTCTATGGCAGTGCAATGAAAAAATTATTTTTGATGATTTCCCAATAAACTCATATATAATTTTAAATAATACATGCCAAAAATCAGGATACAGACTAAGTTATGTGTTTGGCATCAATACTCTTAGAATATGTACTATTAGTTAGCCCATAAATCATCTAGTGAACCTCAGTGAATATTAGTAATCTACAAATATGTAAAACAGGTGTAGTTTCAAAGAACTGAATAACTGGATAAAGAAGGCTGTAAGCCAATAGAGTGACTTAGAAGCCAGGACAATCTGCCTCTAGAAGAATTTGCCAGCATATGAAAAGTTCTAAGATAAGACTTTATGGCAGAAAAAGCACTGGATGAAGAGTAAAAAAAAACCAGGGCTTTACTCCTGACTCACTCTCTCATTTTGCACAATACTCTGGGGCATAATTTCCTCTTCTGAAAAATGGGAACAGTAGTTTCTCTACACTACCTACCTTGCAGAGAGGTGATGAGGACTGAAGGAGCTAATACATAACAATGTATTGGAAATGTTTTAAGAACTATGGAAATTTAAAATGCTTTACTTATTTAAGGAGGCACTTTCTTTACTTCAGTCAAGAATAGTCTTCACTGTCTGTCAATTTCAAGATCTCATAGATTCTGTTGAATTGAGACTTCCATTGTTTCTAGGATTCTTTCCCATATAGGAATATTTCTATACTCTATGAATTTCCAACACAATAAAGATTTCAGACATGCTAATGCCTTCAAAATTCTAGAATTAATAGTGTGAACTTTTAAATTTTGAAAAAAGAATTCTTAGTTATGTAAATAAGATACAAAAATAACATATTCAGTGTTATATTTTCAGCAAGTGACATTAAATTCATAAGCTTCTGTCTTCTCTTAATCTTTCCCAGTGAAGTCACACAAATTTCTAGCTTCATTAGTAATTAAATTCCCCCAGTCCCCAAGGGACTGGAAATTAAGCCAACATGACACATGGCTCTGTCTTACTTAGCTTTTCTGTTCCTCAGGCTTAGCAATGACAGTATCTTGGGAGATCATTGTTTCTTCTTGAAAATAGTTCCCCAAACTTCACAAATTATCTCACCTGAAAGTCTTCGTATCATTTCCTTAATAATGTCTAAAAGGCCTTATCAATGAACTGGCAAAGACGATCATGGTCACATGTATGCAGGGATTATATAAACGAAAAGAAGTCATAAAATTTTGCCAAGAAAGATATTCACAAATATCATTATGGTACAATCCACTGACATTCAATACTGAGAAGCCATCAGATGTACAAAGCTGCCAAACTCCTCCTCTTACCCACCTGCTAGAGATGATAGAAATTGTCCTAAGGAGACAGTTAAATAATGATGTATAGATGTTTGAATTCTAGTCTCGTCTACATCTAAGGTTTCTCATATGGGTTCAATGTTTCACTTAATAACTTTGTGATATTGGACATGGCATATCTCTCAGAGCCTTGATTTTCTTCATCTATAGAAAAGATATAATAAAACTGGGCCTACTTACCTAATAGGATTATCGTGAAATTTAAATAATATAATGTATATGAGGTATTTTGTAGTTGTGAAATACTACATTAAATTATGCAGTATATAAGTATGCAATATTATAGAGCATCAGTCTAGCTTAGGGTAACTACAATATGCCACTGACATTCACATTCAATTCAATTTGACAAACATTTATTAAGCACTACGGTGGTTTTAGGTATAAAAAGATAAAAGTGTCCTTTTGTTCAAGAATATTATGTTATATTGGATGTAAACCACATATACACATATAAATTCATGTAAACTATGTATAATTTCTAAGGGGAAGACACAAGTATAATACTAAGAGAGTTTTTTTTAATATTAAAATAGAGGTTATATGGACGTATAATATATGGGTAGAAAAGGATGGACTAGAGTTACTGGAAGGATTGGGCTAATATGAATGGTATTAAACCAATCAAAAAGCTCTGAATTAAGATTCCAAATGCTCTGACCTTTAAATACACCTCTCTTTTTCTTTCTTGTTCCTGTTATGCTTCATCCTTATCTTCCCCAAGAGGAATCAGAAAGTCATTGAAACTGCTTGGCTACTGGAGTAATTGAGATAAGAGGATGAACTAGAAACAAAGGGTAAAAATTAAGAGTGGCTGCAGAAGTAGATTCATGAATATCTGGCAAAAGATTGCATACTGAAGTGTGGTGAAGGAGAGTGAAGAGTTGAGATAACTCTGAGATTGAGAATGTGTTTAACTGGAAGGAGGTAGGTTCCCATGGCCCATATGAAAAAGGCAGAAAGAGTAGTGGATGTTAGAGGGAAGATAATGAGTTATGTTTTGTGTACCTTGAGTTTGACATGCCTATGGGACATCAAGATAGAGATGTCTTAGAGGCATATGATAATACTTACATACAGGAAAGAGATAAAGGCTTATACAAGACAATTTCAGTTATGCATAAAGATGACAGTGGTCAAGATCACGATCACGTAAGTAGTAAAGCAAATGGAAGACAAAACATTTAAACCTGGGCCTCTGATTCTGAATTCTTTGAATCTTCTATGACATCTCTCCGCCTCCCCTTGTCTAAAGATTGTCTAAAGATTTATCTATCTTGACCCTTTTTTGTCGTATAAACAGACCCTCTGAAGCTTAAGTATGGCTTAATAAAGCAATCACACCTATATTCAGAAGAAACCAGATAATCTAGTGACTTGAAATTTTGAGCATTAGGTTGTATCTACAAAGCAAATATTTGAATGAAAAATGTTAAATTATTTGCAACATATTTCCATATATTCAGATGCTTGGCATTTTGAAGACACCTGGAGGGCCCTGTAAGGTGACTGTATCACAACTTGAAGAGCACAGATCTCCTATCAACTATTTTAGTCATCCAACGTGGTGTCCAGAAAAATTAAATTTAAATGTCAGTCATTCATATGCTGTGCTCCAGATTGCTCTCTTATCTTGTTCCTGATCCCTTGGATTATACTGATATTCCACTCTGAAACAACAATGCAATATTCACAACACATGGCGGTTATGAATATGCTGGTATAGCTGTGAATTACAAAATGTAACAGGCTCTCCACATGGAAGATAGAACCAAAGCCTTTATTCAAATACCAGAAAACCAAGTGCCAGAAGCAGAAAGCCAAACTTATTACAGTAACCACAAAGTTGGTACAAATGGTTAAAGCAGTGAACACTCACATTCCCAAGCCTTCACAACCGAACAGGTTCCCTCAAGCAGGGATCTTCCTCTCTCCCTCATGGTAGATCCTCATCTTGGCTCTCAGAAGCTCTTAGCCAAAGTTCCCTGAAAAAAAGTCTCAGCAGAATTTCCCAGAAGAAATGTCTCAGCAGAAGCTGTTCTCAAAATCAAAATCACTCAAAACCACTTTCTCCAGCCTCAACGTGGCTTGCTCCAAGAAGTTGCGCAAGAAGTTCTGACTATCCAGTTTGTGCTCTTCCTTATATATGGTATTAGCTTCTCCCTGTTCTACCCCTTCTCGTTACATCAGCAACTTCCTCCCAACGTGTTAACTACTTCTGTGTTAATTAAATAGCTTAAACAAGGTGTTAACTTGAAACAAGGTGCTAAGTTCCTGCTTACTTGACAATACAAAGGGCATGGAAGATCTTCAGATTTCATTAACATTACACACTCAACTCTATTTCCTTATCTGCAATGATCCCTTGTGCATGATGCTAACTTCCCTTTACCCATGCTAATTGCTTGTTGACTTCTTTGTACAGAGAAACTTCTTTCTGAACTCTATTGAAACTCTAGGTTTCTTGACTGATATCTATGAGCTAAAGCATTTGAATTTAATTAGCATGGCTTAAATGATAATAGCTACCATTTCTATAACATATTCTACAAAACACTTTACATATTATCTCATTTGATCCTTACACCAACTGTATAAAGTCAGATCTATTATCATCCTTATTTTACGGATGACAGATGAGGAAATTGAGACTCAGAAAGCTTTAGCAGTCTATCCCAAGTCACAGAGCTCATAAGTATCTGTCAGAATTTGAACTGATGACTTCCTGACTCCTAGTCCAAAAACACAACCACTGTTCCACCCAGTTGTTGTTAAAAATTCTTGTTTCCTTGGTCCTCTCTAAGTAAGTATAGAAACATTGATGTTAAAAATGAAAGGATCTACAAGTTCCCTTTTTAGGCTGATGATATTTGCTATCTTTGACATAAATTGCTAAACAAATGTTTCCTGGCAAAGCTGCAACATATATAGACAGAGAAGTATTAGATTACAATGTGCTACACATTCTGAGAAGTGTGAACTTTGGGTTTAATTTTGGGAAAAAATAGTCACTCTAATCAAATCACTGTATTTGGTTACCACATGGTTTATTTTCTAAGCACTTCTTTAGGTTTGATTTAGGGTTGACTTCCCAAGTTACAGAAAAATGAATCATCAAAGATTGGGGACAATTTATGCATCTAATGAAATGCTTAAAATCTTCCTACTGTTTCTAATTCAAAAGTAAGTCCTTCAATTTCAGCATCATCTCAGTTAATCAATGAAGAAATTGTTCCAGAGATGATATAATCATGCCATTATAGTTGGAATGGTGATTAGAGATAAAGATACACTGGGAAGAGGGCTAGATTTGGAGTCTGATGACTTAAGTTCAAATTCCTTCTCTACTATCTCTGACTTTGATCAAGTCATTTAATTGTTTTAGGTTTCAGTTTTCCTGTTTGTAAAATAATTTGGTTGGGTTAACTGACCTATGATATCCCCTTTATTTCAAAATCTGTAATCTATGACCCAACCAACTCATTTGAGGCAACAGTTCAAGAGAGGTTGTTATTTACTTCGTATAGCTAAATAGTGGAATGCTTAGACCAAGTTCCAGATCTTCAAACTTTCAATGCACTGTTCTTTCCACCACATTTCACAGCATTTTTTAAATTTCCTTTAAAAACAATGACCAAGGGGCAGAGTCAAGATGGAAGAGTAAAAACACAAACTTGACATGAGCTCCCACTCCAATCACTTCCAATACATGTAAAAAAAATGAACCTAAACAAACTTTAGAGCTACAGAACCCACAAAGTGACAGAGAGAAAGTAATCTCCCACTGAAGTAAGCCCTGCAAAGCAGACAGGAAGGATCTATTGCACTGAATAGGGAGCCAAGCAGGAGCTCCTGGCCTGCAGATCACAGGGTAACCAAGCAACCATTCAGAGGGTAATTGCTCTTGCTTTAATCTGCTTGGATCTGGATTGCAGTCTGGGGTGGTGGTCCTTGGATATGTGGCCAGTAAGTCAGAGCTTGTGAAAACTGTAGAGAGAGCACTCTCCCAATAGCTCCAGCAGCTGTGAAAATGCCAGCAATTTGGGACAAAGATCTCTCCATTCTGGAAGCAGAGTTCTACCATGGCAAAGTCAAGTAATTGACTGGCAAGATGACCAAGCAGAGGAAGCACAAACAGAACATAGAATCCTTTTTTGAGGACAAAAATGATCAAGGCATGGAGCAGGAGGAAGACAGCAAAGTCAGAACTCCTGCATCAAAAGCCTCCAAGAAAAATGTGAATTGATTACAGGCCATGGAGGAGTTCAAGAAGGATTGAAAATCAAGTAAGAGAAGTGGAGGAAAAAATGGGAAGAGAAATGAGAATGATGCAAGAAAATCATGAAAAGTAAGTCAACAGCCTGCAAAAGGAGACCCAAAATACACTGAAGAAAATAACACCTTAAAAAATAGACTTCTGCAAAAAAAAAAAAAGAGAGAGAGAGAGAGACTAATTCAAATGGCAAAAGAAGCCCAAAAAGGCAGTGACAAGAAGAATACCTTTAAAAGCTGAATTTTCCAGATGGCAATGGAATTTCAAACACTCACTAAAGAGAATGACTCCCTCAAAATTAGAATGGAACAAATGGAAGTTAATGCCTTTATGAGAAAACAAGATACTATAGTACATTTCTAAACAAATGAAAACACAGAAGGCAATGTGAAATATCTCACTGGAAAAACCACTGACCTGGAAAATAGATCCAGGAGAGATAATTTAAAAATTATTGTACTTCCTGAAAGCCATGATAAAAAAAAAAAAGAGCCTAGACACCATCTTTCAAGAAATTATCAAGCAAAATTGACATGATATTCTAGAAACAGAACCAGAAGGCAAAATAGAAATGGAAAGAATTCTCTTATCACCTCTTGAAAAAGATCCCCAAAAGAAAACTCCTAAGAATATTATAGACAAATTCTAGGGTTCCAAGATCAAGGAGAAAATACTGCAAGCAGTCAGGAAGAAACAATTTGAGTATTGTAGAAACACAATCAGGATAACACAAGACCTAGCAGCTTCTACATTAAGGGACTGAAGGGTTTGGAACATGATATTCAGGAGGTTAAAGGAGCTAGGACTAAAACAAAAAATCACCTACCCAGCAAAACTGAGTGTAATGCTCCAAAAAAAAAAAATGGTCATTCAATGAAGTAGAGGATTTTCAAGCATTCTTGATGAAAAAAACAGAGCTGAACAGAAAATTTGACTTTCAAATCAAGAAGCAAGAGAAGCATGAAAAGGTAAACAGGAAAGAGAAATCATAAGGAACTTATTAAAGCTGAACTATTTATATTCCTACGTGGAAAAATAAAAATTGTAACTCATAAGACTTTCCTCAGTATGAAGATAGTTGAAGGGAACATATATGTGTGCGTATGTGTGTATACATATATATATATGTATATATATGACATATATGTATATACATGTATATATATACATATATATGTGTATACAGAAGGATGTATGTGTATATAAATATATATGTGAGTGTGGGCATGTGTATGTTTGTGTATACATAGACAGAGAGCACAGAATGAGTTGAATATGAAGAGATGATATCTAACAAATTAAATTAAGAGGTGAGAGCGGAATTTATTGGGAGAAGGAGAAAGGGAGAGATAGATTAGGGTAAATTCTCTCACATAGGCAAAATATGTCTATATCTCAAGAGAAAAGAAAAAACTGTTACAATGGAGGGGAAGAGCAGGAAGGTGAAAGGGAAGGGGACAACCTTATTCTCATTGAATTTGGCTCAAGGAGGGAATAACATACACACTCAATTGGGTATCTTACCCTACAGGAAAACAGGGGGGAAGGGGATAAGAGGGGAGATGATAGAAGGGAGGGCAGATTGGGGAGAGGGTAATTATAAGTAAACATTTTTGAAAAGGGATAGGGTCAAACAAGAAAAGAGAATAAGTGGGGGTGGGATAGGATGGAAGGAAATATAGTTAGTCTTTCACAATATAACTACTATGGAAATTATTTGGGCAACTACACATGTACAACCTATATTGAATTGCTTAATGCAGGTGAGTGAGGAGTGGAGAAGAGAAAAAAAAATCTGGAACTGAAATTTCTAAAACTAAATGTTTAAAAAAAATGTTTTTTACATGCAACTAGGAAATAAGTTATATAGGCACTGCGATATAGAAATTCATCTTGCCCTATTAGAAAGTTGGGGGGTGATGAGGGAGGATATAAGAGAGAACAGATTGTGGGAAGGGGTATTCAGTAGGCTTGCTGCTTTGGGGTTGGGGTAGGGGAAAGATGGGGAGAAAAAAACATAACTTAAAATCTTGTGGAAATGAATGCAGAAAACTGAAAATAAATTGATTTTTAAAAAACAATGACAAAAAAACAAAAAAAATTACTCCAAGACAAAGATTTTTTGTTGTCGTCATTTTCTTTGTTTTTGCAAAAAGCAAAATTTGATTTTGTAAACTCTCTTTTATTTGTTAGTTTTGATCCCTGGGTTTAAAGGGGGTATATCATCTCCCCAAACTCTACCTTTCATAATACTATAGTGTATTGTTGTTGTTGTTTGTTTGTCATTTGGCCTTCATTCTCTTTTTTTTTTTTTCTGTTCTGATGCCTTCATTTCATTTTATTTTATTTTTTTTAAATTTTATTATAGTTTGCATCATTCATTTCCACAAGATTTTGAGTTACATATTTTCTGCCCCTCTTTCCCCCCCCACCACCACCCCAAAACAGCCATCCCAGTGTGTCCCCCCTCCCCCAGTCTATTCTCTCCTATGTCACTTTTCGGTAGGGCAAGATGGATCTCCCAACCACAGTGATTTGGCCTTCATTCTCAAAGAAGATCACTGACATCTAGAAGGTGATATATTGTTTTAGGTAAGGCAGAGCTCTCAAAAGTCGTCATACTAAATCTCTCCTCCAAAGTCATCAGAGTTTAGTAGCAAGAGAAAAGTCATGACAACTAGAAATGACCCAGGATGCAGTGAGTGACTTTGGCCCTAAATTAATGTCTTTCTCAGGTTATACGAAGATGAAACACAGAATCCAAGGGTTGACATGAACCTCAAAAGTAATCTAGTCTGAGCTATTCCTAACAGGAATCCCCTACTCTGATAAATCACCTTTAAACTTATACTTGAATCAATCAATCAATATTCTTAGGTATCTTTCATGTGCTTATCACTGCACAATGCGCTCAGGAAACAAAAAAAGAACCAAAAAAAAAAAAACCAACAAAAAACAACAACCAAAAAAAAACCATTCCTGGCCCTTAATCTTGGAAAACTCAGTGTCTCCTGAGGCAGCCCACTCCCTTTTTGAATAATTTTAATAGGGAATTCTATTTTCTGTTGAGAAAGAACGTTTCCTTACAGCTTCTAATCTTTTGGTTTTACTCAACCCTTTAATCATGTCTGACAATTCTTTAGGCATTCAGATAGTCACCATAGTTCGCTAAATATTCCCTTATCTAAACTAAGCATATCTAATTTCATCAACTTATTTTGGGATGATGTGGTTGCAAGTCTTCTCATCATCCTAGTGCCTTCCCCTGGAATCTTCCATCTTGTCAATATCCTTTCTCTAATAATATAGAAATAATATAAAATAATAATGTGTGGTCAAACTGAACATAACACTGAAGATTTATTCTTTTTAGGGATGATTGCTGTTGGTTTATTGACTTCCTTGTGCATGTTCTAGGCATTATGTATCTGCTAAGACTCCCTGAGCTTGTTACATTTTTGGCTGCCATGTTATTGTTAAATAATATGAACCCTACAGTCCACTAAAACAACAAAGTCATTCCCATGTGTACTGATGTTGAATTGTTTTTCCCTTTCCCTACTCTTACTCAGATGATTAAAAAAGTACAAGTGCAGCATTTTGCTTTTATCCATATTGTGTTTTATCTCTTAGATTGGACCCATCATTTCCCACTCATTAAATTCATTTTACATTCTGATATAGTCATACAAAATATTGGCTATTATTTTCAGATTTGCATCATCTTGAACTTTGTTCAAGTTGTTCTTGATAAGAATGTTCTCTCTGCATTCATCCAACTCATAGAATTTAAAAAGATAAATATAAACATTGGTAGGAAAAGTCAATGAAAATATTAAGCAGAACAGGGTAAGTACAGAGCCTCCACCAAACACAACAATCAATCAGCAAACACTTATTAAACACTTACAATGAGCCTCTGCATTGTCATTGATCCATCAATCAATATTTCAGTCCAGTCAATTAACCAGTACTCTATCTACCTAGCTCTGCTATTATCTATTCCACATTTTTCCACCTTGCCCAAAGAGACAATAATGAAAGACTTTATCAGACAGTTTGCTGAAATCCAGTTGTAATATGTCTAAATTATCGTGAAGTTCTAAATTTTATGAAGCAGTATGTCTATACACCATTTCTCCTGAACTACACACCTAGGAAAGCTTTTTTTGTTCCTATCTCCCAGAAGAAGTAAGAATAAATCTATCTGACCTGTGGTAGACAGGATGACAGTACCATCTTGTGCTTGGATGTAATTCTGGTGCTTGGGGACGTAAAGTCTCCAAATTCCATATTGTTTCAGTCTCTCAATGAGTAGTAGAGCTGCTGTTGATTACACTACAATCCAGCAAGATTGAGGGTTCCTAATGCATGTATTATTTGGTAGATTCTCAAAAGAATGTAGTAATTTATAGGTCGCTGTTTAGAAATTAATGCAGTCTGTGATATTGGTTCATTGATTTCTATAAGTTCATACACAAGTTATTTATGAATATAAATAAAATTTTACTCTCAGTTTGCTTTGTTTCAGAGAATACTCTTTTCACCTTCAGGAACCTCAGAAATAAACTTCCATCCATAGAAGCCTGGGGGACCAGGTTCTTAACAAAGGGACCAGATAGTCACTCCAAAAAATTACATCAACAATTTTGCCTCTAAATACTGTATGCTCTGGTATTGAGGAATGCTTGCCAAATGAATGATTATTTGGCAGTCAGTTATGATGCTCCCACCTGTATCCATGCTTCATGTTTAGGATTTTTCACTGAGTCACAGTGACATGAATAAAGATACAGGCAAATGAAACGCTATCATGCCTGGGTATTAGATATAAATGAAAGCATTTTGCTCCCTATTTACTCCAGACAGATGAACGCACTGAAGATGGTATGATCTACTAGAAAGATCAGAAAAGACCTAACTTAGGGAACCAACCTAAAAGATTACCTCAATATGCCCTTCCAAAATTTAGATTCTAGAATTCTCTTACTCTATTCCTGTTGCTGTTGCTAATTGTGTAACCTTAGGGGGAAAAATGTTGCTGTCTTTGGGACTCAGTTTATTCAGAGAACAGAGACCATGAGTTCTCTGTTAGAGTTGGTGACAAATTTAGAAACTGAAATAAAAATTTAGAAATGAATCTATTTCAACTTATAATTTTGCAGGAAAAGGAAACTGAGGTACGGATATGTGAAACAAAATTATATAATAGGGGTATCTACACAATTGAAAGTACTCCTTTTTTTGTACAAAGGGAACTGGATTTGGAAAGAGAATAAAGGTTCAAACGCAACATCTGTCACTACATGTGTGAATTTAAGCAAATCATGTAGTCTGTCTGGGCCAGAATGTCCTCATTGGTAAAATAAGGAGGGTTATATTGGAAATTTTCTCAAGTCTTTTTCAGCTCCACACTTGTGACCTTATGAACCAATGGCCATCAGATCCAGATGTTCTGCATCACAGAGAATTTTAAAAGAGCTGGCTAAGCTACTATCAATTATCTTTGAAATGTCACAGCATATAGTAAAAGGTGCTTCGAGAATGAAGAAACGCAAATGGTGTACCAGTTTTCAAAAAGAGGAAGAGGATCAAGTTTGTAAGTAATAGGCCAGTGAGATTGATTTGATTCCTTGGAGGAAAAAATTACAATGTATTACTGAAGGTATGATTACCAAAGAACTATAAAGGGAAGCAGAGATCACAAAGAACCAGAAGGAATTCCTTAACTTATAAATATTTATTTAGATTTACCTAGTTTTTAGGAAAGCATTTGACAGTCTTTTATGCTATTGTTATAAGCAAGATAACAAAGTAGGGCTAGACAATGATAACGTAAGGTAAATTCAGAATTTCTTGATGAGCCAGACCCAATAGTAGTCTCAATGCTAGCCAATAATGTGTTACAAGAGCAAAATGTGATTTTCACTTATATTAAGACAGGTATACACTACAGAACTGGGGAAGTGATATTCTGCTCTACACTGCACTATCCGATCAACTAGACTTTTGTTATTGTTCTGTCATTTTGTCCTTTTCAGTTATGTCCAACTCTTCATGACTCCATTTGGTATTTTCTTGGCAAAAAAATAAAAATAAAAAAAATGTTTTGCCCTTTCTTTCCCCAGTGCATCTTACAGATGAGGAAACTGAAGCAAATAGGGTAAAATGACTTGCCCAGGGTCACAAAGCTTTTAAGTATCTGAGACCATATTTGAACTCAGAAAGATGAGTCTTCCTGACTCCAGGCCTGGAATTCTATCCAATGCACCACATAGTTGCCCACATTTTAGAAGGGACATTAATAAGCTAGGGGATGATTGGAAGAAGATAATCAAAATTTCGGATTATTCCTAATGGGAATACACTGAAAAAATTAGTGATGCTTGGCTTGGTGGTGAGAAGACTTAGAGAGAATAAGATAACTGTTTTTAAATTTCTGAAAGATTGTCATTTGGAATAAAAATGAGACTTCTGCTTATTTCCTGAAGACAGGACTTGGGATCAATGGAATAAACAACTTCCAAAGGTTAAGAGCTATCCAAAAGTTGACCAGACTGCTTCAGACAGTCAGTAGTGGGTCACCCTTACTAAAAGGCATCCAGTCAAGTGACTGGACGATCACTTCTTAAGTCCACTCTAAAAGGATCTCTTAATCAGTTATCAGTCATATTTGATAACCTCTGAAATAACAATATTGAGATCCTATGAAATTATTTCCCTGGGATATAGCACTATATTATTATCCACTTTTGACATGTGAGAAAAATGAAAGTTCAGAAAGATCAAGGAAATAGTCTAAAATGAAAATTCAAGTGATACAAGGTAGATAATTGATCTTCTGATCTACTTTTTTTTTCTCTGTAGTATTATAAGATGAGAAAGCTAAACCCAGAAAGCAACTCGGATGCCCTCTAATCCAAATTCCTCATTTTGCATTTCAAGAAATGGAAGCCCAAAGAGGGAAGTGACTTACCTTAAGTCACTCAGGCAGTAAGTAGCAGAACTCATACTCAAACTCAAGTCTTTTGACTCCCACACCGATAAAAGTGATTGATTATCTACCCTTTTGTTCAAAGCCTATACTTGTTTTTATAATGAATACCTTGGAATTTTATTTTGTTTTAATGCTATTCAAATACAAAAGGAAAAAAAAATAATCCTTTCTCCATGAGTACCAAGACTAGGAACATGTGTGTGTGTGTATATATATATATATATATATATATATATATATATATATATATAACCTTTTATCATATCAAAATTCACTAACAGCAGCAGAGGGGAAAAAACTATCCAATTTCTCTTACAACCATTTACTCTTTGATATGTCAAGAATAAAATTCATCATCAGGCTGCAATCTCTACTTTCATGCAACCAGAATATGCCCATGGCTGACAAGAAATATCCGTGCCAAAAAAAAAAACAAAACAAAACACCACTCCTCAAAGAATCAATATTTGGTGAAATCCATAGGCTTTGCCAGGGTTCATTTGCCAAGGTGCTTGGATGAAGTCTTCATCACTACTTGTGCTGATGAATTACCAAGGCCACAGGTTGATACATAAAGCTTTATCACTTGAAAATATGTTCTTGGTCTCTTAAAAAGAAACATAATCTGTTGCTCCTTATAATTAGCATGGCTAGGACAGAGTTTAGGAGTCTGAAATGAAGATGTGAATAAGAACATTCAGGTACAGTCTGTCCTTATTACAAGACCCACAAAAAAGTGAGGTCTTCTGTGAGGTCAACTTGGTGCTGCATGTCTCCTCTTTAATTTATTTTCTTGTGACTGTAATTAATTTCTTCCCTGGGAACCAAGAAAGGCCCAGTTTTGAAGGCTAACTCAAAATGAATATGGCCATATTCAAAAGATCACCTCTGGGGGACTGGAGAGAGGCAGATATATCTTTCTATTTTGGTCTCTTTTCTTTTTTAGAAACTCTCACTGTCTAGACTACCTGTGTACCTCATCCCTTTCTCTAGTCACCAGTTTAAGAGTTCAATAGAGAGGTAGTAAGGCCTGAGTTAGGAACGGGGAATTTTGAATTCTAGTCCTACAACTGCCACTGGTAGCTTGTACAACCTGGACTAGAGGATCTCTAGATGGCCTTAAAATTCTACCATGCCAAGAAAACATTCAACTGCCACCTCCTACATAAGAGCTGACTCTCATCTTAGTTGCTAGAGGAAAAAATACTTTTCCTCAATTCTGCATTGACATTTTAGCAATTATATTTCTCCAACAGAATAAAATTTCCTTGAGAACCTGGACTTTGTCATTGCCTTTTCTGTATCCCTAGCACCTACAGTAACTCAGTTCCAGGCACAAAATAAGTCCTTAATAAATGCTTATTGAAGGAATTAAACTATTTTCCTTCTCCATCTTACCTAGAAAGTGGGACAAGAGCCCCATCCACTTCCTGCCTTCCACATTACTTTAAAGAGGAAGACTATCCCAATCCCTCAGGTTTACAATGTGGGAGTCATACTGGATTACTCATTATCTATCATCCCACATATCTAAGCCGTTCCCAACACCTATTTCACCTTAGCAACATCTCTCAAATATGTCCCTTTCTCTCTTCTGAGACTGAAACTCCTCTAGGGCAAGTCCTCATTACCAATATTTACTGCAATAATCACCTGGTGAATCTGCCTGTCTAAAGACTTTCCCCACTTCAATTAATTCTCCATTCAGTCAATAAAGTGATTTTGCTAAAATGCAGGTCTAATCATGTCACCTCACCCCCTTACTCAATGATATCCAGTGTTTTCAGGAGCAAATACAAAATGCTCTGTTGGAGATTCAAAGCCCTTCATCGCCTTACCCCCTCTACCTTTCCAGTCTTATGTAACCTTATTTCTTGATAAGCACCCTTTGATGCATTGACACTGGCTTCCTGCTTGTTCCAGGAGCAAGACACTTCACCACTTGGCTTTGATATTTTCTCTGGCTGTCCTCCATTTCTGGAATGCTCTCTCATCTCTGCTCTGATTACTGACTTTTCCTGGATTCTTTTAAGTCCCAACTACAATTATGCCTTTTACAGGAACCCTTCCCCAACTGCTTTTATTCCCATGCCTTTCCTCTTTTAATAATTTCCCATTTATCCTGTATGTAGCTTCTTTTGTGTATTCATTTGGAAGTTTTCTCTTCCATTAGACTGTAAGCCCTTTGAGGACAGGAACAGTCTTTTGCCTCTTTTTGTATCCTTGTTTGGCACTGTTTATTGAAAGCTTATTGAATTAATGAAAAGAATGACTCAATTGACAGTGCCTTGTACTAATAAAATTACAAGTCCAGTCCCTGTCCCTATTAGTCATTTTTTTCCAAAACTCTCTAGTGTACACCTCAGTTAAATATGAGACTTTTCATGGAATTGTGGAAAGCTGTATTCTATATTTCTTCCAAACCCTCAAATGTATTCAGCAAAGATTTATTTCAGCTCCTCACAAATGCAACTATGCCTAATTTTTTCAACTCCCCATTATCTAATTCTTCCCTAAAACACTCAAAACACTTACCACAGAACCACAGCATTTCAGACTTAAAATATCTGACTTGTGCTTCATTTGAATGTTAAAATACTACATTTCTAAAATGATTGGTATGCCTGTTCTTTGGTATGGAAGATGGTTTGAGATAGAGAAGGGAGGTTAAAACAGATCATAGGATGTGATAATTATTATTTAACAGACTTTATTAATAACCTACTCTAGCTCCCTCATTTTATAGATAGAAAAACTGAAGTCCAGAAGAGTGACATTGCTAGAAAGTGGCAGATCCAAGGCTAGAATTAAAGGTAATATTCCATGCCCTTTCCTCCATTCTATGGCACTTATTCTTTAATACTTAGTCTTTATCCTTTTAGTATGGGGAAAATGCCTAGGGTCAAATACACACACACACAATCACACACACACACACTAACAAGAAAATTATACATATACAATATATGTCACACACACATACACACACATATATAATTTTCTTAGTATTGTATGCTAAGGGATGGAGAGTGGGGAAAAAACTTTTCCCATATTTTATACCTTGACCCAGTTTGCACAGTCCTTATCATCCAACAAGGAAGAATAGAAAAAAAATTAACCATGAGTCATCACTGTATTCAACAAAACAAAAACTTGCTCCCAAATTCTAAGCACAATTGTTATAATAAATATAACTTATCTTGAAAGAGGATCTAAATTATAGTATCTCAATTTACATGAAAGAACTTTTAGCTATCTGACACAGTTGTGGATAACACATAATTATAAATGACCAGTGAGCTATTACCCATCAATGTCAAATAATGCTCCAAAGAATAGTTCTTAAAAATCTCTCTCTATCTCTCCTTTCACTATACTTGGAGTTGATGGTTGAGATGTCTTTATAGACTATTTCCTTACTCCTTTCTCATCTAATGTGACTTTTTGCCTCGGAGACTTGAATGCATTTGTAGTCAAATACAAAAGTGTACAAGTAACAGATTCTCAGAGTTTGTGGGCACCTATAAATCAGAGGTGATAGTAACCGCAGAAGAGATTAATCTTGAGGATGAAATGCAACTCTGCTCTTCACTATCCCTAGGAATTCTGAAACTACTGGTATCTCTGGATTAGTTAATACTGTCATATCCACCAATGGTACAATTAGTATGGCTGGCATAATGGCATCTCAGTACAGGAGGAATAAATGAGTCTTGAGCTTCAAAATTATTTTTAATAGCAAGATTGTTTGCAGGCTTTTCATTTCTCTACTGAAAACATAAACAAATACTGATTCGCCTTTAATATTGGAGATTCTCCATAAGGAGTAGGAGGATAAGTACAGCATTTCCTTAGGTGAAGATTTCACTGCATGTAGAAACTCAGTGAAGGAGTGACCTAATGGAGAAAGAAATTCATTTTAGGAATACTTCTCAGTAGAAATTTTATTAAGACACACCACCTGTGTCTTTGCCACAGGTTTCTAAACTTAGATGGTGCTCAGTTTAGAAGGTGCTAACAATATTTCAAGTCTTTCATTAATGTAGACACAACTGAACTTAGCACCTAGTCGTTTTCAATAGTTCTTTTTTTCAGTTCTCTCCAGCTCTTCATGACCCCATTTGAGGATTTCTTGGCAAAGATACTGGAGTGATTTGCTATTTCTTTCTCCAGCTCATTTTACACATGGGAAAACTGAGGCACACAGGATTAAGTGACTTGCCCAAGGTCACAGGGCTACTAAGTGTCTAAGAACAGATTTGAACTCAGGAAGGTAAGTCTTCCTTATTCTAGGCCTGGCATTCTATCTAATGTACTACTTAGCTGCCCATTGAAACCTAGCTCCAAGTTACAAAGCATTAATTAAAGAAGAACCTATCCATTGTTGTGTTTGAGATCACCAGATGTAATTTATGGTATTTTTCCTAGTTATGACTCTTCATCATAGCAACTTTTATTCTCCTTATTTTAGCCATGCTCTCTCCTTTGTTTCAGACCAAGCAATCTACTTTTGGTCTTTCAAAAACTTTGAAAAGCAAAAATCATTTCTCATTGCCACTGGAACATCAAGTCATTTTCAAATGATGTAAGAGTTCTCTTAAGTAGGCCAGGATATTAAGGGCTTAAAGTGTTCATCAAATAACTGGTTGAATCAGAAAATGAAAGGATACTTCTTCCCATAAAATGTATTTATATTAGAACTGTATTAGGAAATGTATTTATATTAGATAGTTTCTGAAAGTCTGATGAGAGCAGTACTGCCCACTAACGATTTGTGTTATATTCAGGGATTTAACAACGACCAAAAGGAAAACAGCAACAAAGCATCCTTTGTGCCACCTTTACTGGCTTGGCAATTTGAAAGGCCTACAAAGATCATAAGGATTAGAATTTAAATATCTGACAGAGTCAATGAATTGTACACTGGAGCAAGTAAGTGTGTGTGATCTTAGGTAGACATTCAAAGACCTCCAGGATCTGATCCTACCTACCTCTTTAGAGATAGTTTTATTATTTCAATTCAGCTTAGCAACAATTTATCACATTCCTACTGTGTGCAAAGCACTCCCTTACATACTATACTTCAGTCAAAGTAATTATTTGCTAACTCTGTCATTATAGATAGATACATAGATACACACATACACGTCTCACAAACATATATATTTATATACATATATATGTATATATGCATATACCTATACACATACATATACATATATATTCACATTTCTGCTTTTCCACGTTTAGATATGATGCTCTCTGCAACCGGAATACTGTATCCTCATTTTTCCTGTCACAATGATACCCAAACTTCAAACCCTTCTCAAATGCCATCACCTCCCTGAAGCTCTCTTTAATACATCCAGGTGGAAGTTGTTTCCCCTTCCAATGAAATCTCAGAGCATTATCTCTGCCCCCCCCCATTTATTAGCTCATAATATTCTACACTTTCTTGTCGCTATTGGAGTAGTAACCTTATATCCTAATAGACTACAAGCCTCTTCAGGGTAATGATATTCTCACTCATCTCCATATCCCTTCTAATGTCTGCTATTGTTATTTGAATGAAATAGTCACAGTAACAGTTTGCAAATTTAGTCAATGAATAAATAGGAATAAATGAATGAAGAACATCTTATTATATGATCTTTTAAATCTTTTGTGTTCTAGTCATGATCTTTTCTCTTCTATGGTATGATACATATAAGATACCAAATAAATTAAAACTTCAAATAACTGATGTTTTTCTCAACATGCATTTTGGGAAA
Organism: Pseudochirops corinnae; assembly: GCA_028646515.1. Taxonomy (NCBI): domain Eukaryota; kingdom Metazoa; phylum Chordata; class Mammalia; order Diprotodontia; family Pseudocheiridae; genus Pseudochirops; species Pseudochirops corinnae. The sequence continues at coordinate 92,526,587 of CM053588.1, read as the reverse complement.
AGAGGCGACTGATGAAAATAAAACTTCATAAACAAACAAATCTCAACTTGACATTTGACATTATATTTTTTTAAATCACATTTTCAGAGACCACCCTGTTCTTAATAAAACTCAATTCCAATCTCTTGCAGCTTTTAGATCTGGGGTTCTTAAACTGCCATCAATCATGTACTCCTTTATCAATCTGGGGAACTTACTGAGACTCCTTATAATCATGTTTTTAAATATATAAAACAAAAAAATGAGATTGTAAAAGAAATCAATTATACTGAAATAATTATTAAACAATTTAAAGTTTTAATTTTTCATGGATCTCAGGTTAAGAACCCCTTTTATTTAGTTGCATGCATGAATGGACAATGTATAAGCAAGTCCCCTAGCATACCCAGGATGGCTGCTAGCACAGGTTCTTAGATCTGTTTTTCTAAAGGAAAGCAACTCAAAATGGGTTAACAATCTCACTTTAATCAATCAAACATGTATCATTTACCTAGTTCAAGGGAAAAAGTCAGCACCCTGAACTTTAGAGAATACAAACACAATACAAAACACAAGTTACAAGCAGACAAAGAAACAGATTATCAGATGGGCTTCCATCCATCTGACCATTACATCCATACTTATTCAGTTACCAGAGAGGGAAGCACCAACATCTGGGTTTTTCAAAGCCGGGGCGGGACTCAATGGCTTCCCAGAGTCTCATCTGGCCAAATCACACAACTCTTCCCAAAGTGAAGATATTTTATTTTAGATCAGTGGTTCTTAAACTGCCATCAATCATGTACTCCTTTATCAATCTGGGGAACTTACTGAGACTCCTTATAATCATGTTTTTAAATATATAAAACAAAAAAATGAGATTGTAAAAGAAATCAATTATACTGAAATAATTATTAAACAATTAAAAGTTTCAATTCATGGATCTCAGGTTAAGAACCCCTTTTATTTAGTTGCATACATGACCATTTAGACACCCATATTACTGGTGAATATCCTGTTCAGTTAATTTCATTGTGGGAGGGACATCCTGGTCAGAATAAACTTACTTTGCTCTTTATTCTCTACATGCCATTGATTTTAAAATTCTTCCTATGATACAAAGTAATTCTACCTTTAAGCAGTTGTTTTAATCAACTTTAAACTGACCCTATGGAAAATTAAAATGAATACTATTTCTAATTTTTAAACTTCATTTTACCATCCATACATCCGAGTCCAAGACAGAAGTGTAAGAAGTATTTACATTTAATTTTGTAGGTACCAGTATTATAAATGAAGACTAGATGTTGTTAATGACTTAGAAAAGTATCATCTTTCAATCTTATAGAAATTTACCTTCTGTGTGCACAGCAGAAACATAGGTCCAGTTGTATCTTTTCACGATGTCCACCATGGCCCGAGCCTGTTGGGCATCTGATGGAACTACCCTCATGAAATACTTGAACAATGTTTTGTCACTTAAGTCCATGCTTGTGGCTGAGTATGCTATCTGAGGTATATTGAAAAGCTGGAGCAAATTCTGAACCTGTATAGCCACAGAACTGGAGCCAGGGCCAATTACCCCAACTATGGGCTTTTTCGAGCGGAATGGGGTGGAGGAGCCATCAACACAGCGCACCAAGCCCTCTTCCTCTTCTGAAGAAATGAGGGAATCCCTTATGAACTCTATGCTCTGCTCCAGGGCGACAGCAGAATGCCAGCAAGAATCCCTTATTTCACAGCCTAATGTAATATTAGGCAACAGTGTTGGGTCTGAATTAATCCTCTCCAGGGTGTGGAGCATGGCTTCCACTCTCTGAATGCCATATTGTTCCCTGACTTCTCCACATTTCCTCTCATGGACCTTGTCCACAGTAGGTTGATGGTGGACTGAAAATAAAGCCCCAATGATGATATCACCAGGCATATGAGCAACCACCCTCCTCTCATTGGACTGTGCAGAAACCAGGAAGCCAGCATTCCTACCAGCATCTTCCTTCAAAAGCAGGATTGTCAGGAACAACAAAAGGACCATTTTAAGAATAAGTTTCAAGCCAATAGAGGTGACATGTTGTAATAAAATGTTTTAAAGATATAGTCAACCAAAGTGCTGGATCAAATGTGTGGAAAATCAAGGACTTAACCATCCATTTCCATTTGTTCTCTAAAGAACCTCCATAGTCTCCCAGGGCACCAAGTGCATGGAATCAGATAGAGGATCATAATCTTCATAACCTGAAAAGAAAGAAAAGAATAGGTTTTTAGCTTTAGACATGAATACATTACTGAATGGGTCAGCTCTCAGTAACTCACGATCATAGAAATAAAGGTTCGGGGACAGCTCTGGCATGGAAAACCCAAAAGAACAAATAACTCCAAATCCATATTAATTTGTCATTAGGTGGTGTAGTAAATAATATATGATAATAAGGAAAACATGAATTCAAATCTGTCCTCAGACACTTATTAGTTGTGTGACCTTAGCCAAATTACTAAATCTTCATTTGCCTGAGTTTCCTCAACTTTAAAATGGGAATAATAATAACATCATTGTCACAGGGTTGTTGCAAGAATCAAATGAGATAATAATAGTAAAGTGATTAGCACAGAGCCTGATACATCATAAGTACTATATATATATACTAGGTATTATTCTGATTATTCACTGACATTTGGCAAGGGGAAGAAGTCTGAATTTAAGTTTAGTGATAGGGAAAGAGAGATCAGACTAGGAATAAAACTACGGCATAGATTATAATAATAATAGCCAGCATATGTAGAGCCTTTATAGTTTACAAAATACTTTCATAGATGTCATTTGATGGTTCCACCATCTCTGTAAGAGTCAGGGCAGCTGTTATTATTCACATTTTAAATATGAGGAAACTGAAATAATCAGTGTGAAATGGTCAATCCAGATGAACATAGCCAGGCAACCCAGGGCTACACCTGAAATCTAGACTTGTACAATTATTTATGTAAATTTTATGTTTTCAAGTAGATCACAGAGGACAAAATAGTTCACAAAAACAGTGACTCCTGAGAGACATGAAAACTATAAAATTCTCAGGGCATTTAATATTTGAGTTAGGACACATGTGAACTAAAAGAAATTTGTTCAGCCCTTAGCAATGTTTCTTAAAAAATGGCTTCTTAGGGGACAGAGCCAAGATAGTGGAGTAGAAGCAGGAAATAGTGTGAGCTCCCATTCCAACCACCACCAATACCTGTAAAATATGACTCTAAACAAATTTTAGAGCTACAGAACACAAGAAGTGAAAGAGAGAAATAAATCTCCTGCTGAAGTCAGGTAGGCCAACAGGTAGAGTCTATCACAACAAGCTGGGACCTGAGCACAGTCCCCCATGAGCCCCAAGGTCTGAGACCCAGGGTATCCCCAACCAGTAGCCCAGACCAACTGTAGCAGACATCAGGAGAGTGAATCACTAGCAGCTATGGTGGTTCCCAGGCTTCTCAACCCATAAACACCAAGGAGAAAGTAAAAGGCCAGTTGGGAACTCTCTTGGAAATGGGTAATGGAAGAGCATGGTCTGGCCCCTGCCCCAGGGGGATAGAGGTAGTGGAGGCCCGGTGGCTACAGCTGCTGGCATGTGGCTGCCTCTGGAGCTCTTGGCCTGAAGATTGTAGGGGGACCAAGCAAACCTTCAGAGGATAATTGCTCTTGGATCTGGATTGCTACCTCAGGTAGTGGTCCTGGGGTGAGAAATGCCGGTGTGCTACAGATTGTGGTGGCTGTAGAGAGGGCACCTTCCTTAGACCTCTGACAACATTTGCAAAAAAACCAGCAATTTGCAACAGACCTCTTTCCGCTCTGGAAGCAGAGTTCTACCATGGCAAAGAGCACAAAAGTCAAGTAATTGTCTGGCAAGAGGAACAAGCAGAGGAAGCACAATCAGACCATAGAATCCTTTTTTGGGGACAAAAAGGACCAAAACATGGAACCAGAAGAAGTCAACAAAGTCAAAACTCCTACATCAAAAGCTTCCAAGAAAAATATGAAATGGTTGCAGGCCATGGAGGAGCTCAAGAAGGATTTTGAAAATCAAGTAAGAGAAGTGGAGGAAAAATTGGGAAAAGAAATGAGAATGATGCAGGAAAGCAAGTCAACAGCCTGCTAAAGGAGACCTCTCCCCAAAAAAACTGAAGAAAATAGCACCTTAAAAAATAGATTAATTCAAAAGGCAAAAGAAGGCCAAAAAGCCAATGAGGAGAAGAATGTCTTAAAAAGTCAAATTGCCCAGATGGAAAACAAATTTCAAAAATTCAATGAAGAGAATAA
>CM053588.1:92489463-92513584 GCA_028646515.1 Pseudochirops corinnae | reverse complement strand
GATTGGGAATTTTACATAACTAAATAACCAAATATGCATACCATACACCTCAAAAAAATAAGTACTGAAATTATTTTCTTTGTCTGAGCATTGCCCTGATCACAATGAGACAAAGGGGTGTGTGTGTGTGTGTGTGTGTGTGTGTGTGCACATATGACCTTTGTGTGCCATTGATATGTTCCTCAAAACAAGTGCATACAACAGATAAGAGTTTATGGGGAAATGATGATGATAAAAGTTTTATAAACTGAAACAAAGCAAAATTATTGGACATATCTGAAGCACCCTTCTGTCACCTTGTTAGCAAGCCTAACAACTATGTCTGTGCACAGGAAGAAGGAGATAATTTTCATTGAAAATATACTATCAAAAATGTGGCAGGTAATAAAGCAATACCATATAGAAATAATATCTTCAATTTCTTGTATTAATAAAAAGTCATGGTGATTGAATTTAACCCATTAAATTGATGTAAATCATTAAAACAAGCAATTTAAGAGCCAATTAAGACTGGAAATAGATAACTTTAGCAAAGCAATAAAAAGGATGCAATTTAGGTTATCTATTCTAATTTAATTACTGAGTACTATTTCTCTCCACAATGCAGGATTAAACTCTTTCCCACTGTTCATTGTATGCCTATGAAAACAACTTAGCATCATATTCATGTTGGTTTACTTGTAGTGAAGTGCACAGTTCAGTTGAGTAAGCACTTATTAATCACTTGACACGTATACAAGACTGTCAGGTTTTGGGCAAGATTCCAAGATAATTGTACCATAGTCCCTATCATTGTACAAATTTTAATCTACTGGAGGACCTGACACTCAAATAATTATAATATAAAATGGAATACAATAACTATAGAAGAGGCATGCAATCAAAGGTGCATTTGATGTCACAGGAAGAAAAGCTCATTTTCTCCCTGAAGAAATAAGGAAATTTGATGGAGTACTTCATAAATATAATCTCATTTGACAAAGCTATAGATTCTCAGAAAATGACAACTCAAACTCATTGAACATGGTAAATTATGTAAAATATGGATGAACTTGAAGAAAACAGGTATCAAGTTCTTCCTAAGTCTTCTGTTCTCTAGGCTAAACAATTTCTCTAATGATCCTGATCCTTATATGGTATAGTTTTTAGATTCTTCTCTATATACTGTTTAGTCACTTAATTCATATTAAGCAAATTAATCCCATTTCCTTCTTGTCTTAAACAGGACAGACACATGAGTTCAGGAACCTAGAAAATTAGAAAATAGAATTTAGAGTCAGAAAGCACCTTAGGAGATTAATTCCAACTCTCTCATTTTATGGGTGAGGAAACCGAAGAACAGGGAGGCTAGGTGAATTGCCTAGGGTTATTCATTCACAAAGTTACTAAATCTCTAACGTGTAAAGCCATTTCTTTAACCTTCCAGATATCCAGTTGTCACTAACTAGTACTTTCATTTTGGCTGCTCCATTACATCTGCTTCTTATTCCACTGACTCCCTGTTTTTGCATACATTGATTAGTATTCTAATATATCCCTCACCTTTGGCTCCTCAAATTAAAGTGATTATGACTGGAAACATTTCCCTTCTCTATGATCCAATGACCTTGGATTCTATGAGATGCCCTCCTGAACCTGGGAAAATAAAAAGTTTCCTATGACATCAATTTTATTCATTACAAAAAAGAAACTTCATGGAAAACGTAGCATTTGATCTGGGTATTATTAACTGGGGAAGAGGGAAGATTTTAACAAGCAGAGATGGAGACTGGGAGAAGGCATGTGGATATTACAAGCCTATGCAATGGCATGAGTAAAAATACAGAGGCAGAAAATAATAAGATATATATGAAGAGCATCTAATACTCCAGTTTCATCAAAGTGCAAGATATTGGTGGTGGGGAATAATGTACAATAATGTAAAGAAAATTCAACAAGAATTTATTATGCAGCTACTGTGTGCCAAAAAACTGTAAAACACTGAGGATATAAACAAAACCCAAATTCTACTCATGTTCTCAAAGAGTGCATAGTCTAATGGGAAAGACAACTGGATGAAATGCTGATAATATGGTGGGGGGAGAAAGGCCCTAATATTAAGTGTGATCCAGAAAGGTTTCTTCAGAAAGTAGGATTTTGGTTGAGATTTGAAAGAGGCCAGAGAAGCCAAGAAAGCCAGGAGATACTTGGATGGAGGGACAAAAATTCCTCACATTGGGTAGAGCAAGTGAAAATGCAGAGTCCAGAGAAAAAGTAACTTGTCTGAAGAACAGCAAGAAGCCCAGTGTCACTAGGTCACAGAGTACTTGGAAGGGAAGAAACTAAAAGAAGACTGGAAAGGTAGGAGTGGGTCAGAAGGATTTTAAAAGCAAAACAGGATTTTATATTTGATCCTAGAAGTAACAGAAAGCCACTGGAGTTTAGTGATGGGACACTGGAATTGGTAGACCTGTGTTTTGGGAGGATTGATTTGATAGCTGAATAGAACTAGATTTATTCACCAGGATACAACTGTCAAAATACAGACTTGAGCTGATGAGAACCTGCACCAGGATGTTGTCAGTGTCAGAAAAGAAAAGAGGACATATATGAGAGATACTATAAAGGTGAAATTGAGAACACTTGGCAAGTGATTGGATATAGGTGGTGAAAGAGAATGAGGAACTGAGAATAACTTCTGGGTTGTAAGCTTGCATGATTGGAAGGAAGGTGGTTTTCTCAGCAATAAAAAAGAAGCTTGTGAAAAAAAAATTATAATGACTTTGGCTTTGCACATTTAGAGTTTTAGATATCTCTGGAAAATCAAGTTTGAGATGTATAATAGGCAGTAGGAGATGAGACTAGAGGTCAGGGAATGTGAAATAAGATTGGAAAGATTATGTGTCTTGATACTGTGGTGCACTTTGGATGGGAAATGAGGCTAGTCTTTATTTAGAAAGCAATGAGAATATTTTGAGGGAAGAAGTGATTAGGATAAGATCTGTGTTTAAGGTAGAGTAAATGTCATAGTAGATAGAGTGCCAAGTCTAGATTCAGGAAAATTCATCTTCCTGTCTTCAAATCTGACTTCAGACACTTACTAGTAGTGTGACCCTGGACAAGTCACTTAACTTTGCCTCAGTTCCTTCTCTGTAAAATGAGCTGGGAAAAAAAATGCCAAACTGTTCCAATACCTTGCCAAGAAAACACAAAACGGACTCAAGAAGAGTCAGAAATGACTGAACAAATGTAATCACAGTAAAAAGACAAAATATGTAAAATAATCATGTCTATCAATTAGGCAATGGGAAACAAATTTGCTATATGAGTATAATGAAATATTATACAGTAAAAAAAATATTATACAGTAAGAAACATTGTAGAAAATCCATTAGTCACTTACTTAAAGAAACCCCAAAAGAAAATATTGCAGTGATATGAAAGATTATAACCGAAATCCAGAGATCTGAAGTCAAAGAAAAAAAAATAATGCAAACAGCTACAAAGAATTCATATACTAATGCATCACAGTCAGAATAATACATGCTTTAACAACCACCATTACAAAGTAATGGAGAATGTGGAATATTCCAGGAGGCAAAATATATGAGCTTTCATACAAACCGAGTATAATACTACAAAGGGGAAAATGAACCTTTAATGAAATAGAAGACTTCTAGCCATTCCTGATGAAAAGGTTGGAACTACACAAAAAATTTGAAGTTCAAACATGGGAGTAAAGAGAAGCTTAATCAGGCAAATATGAAAGGACAATAATAAAGTAGTGAACAAGGATAAACTTCTTAGGAGTCAAGATGGGATCATAGAAGCAAGAGAATTCTGTGAGCTACCCCCATAACCACCTCAAATGCCTATAAAACATGACTCTAAACAAATTTTAGAACTCCAGAACTCATAAAATGACAGACAGACTCCCACTGAAGGCAGCCTGGCAGGTGGATGGAAAGTGTCCATTGCAGTACTGGAAATGGAGACCAGCCCCATCATGGTTTTAACCCCAGAGCAGCCAGGACAAGCCACATCTGGAGCACTTGGGAAAGTGGATCATCATCAGCTGTGGTGGTTTCCCAAATTATCAACTCGTAAGAGCCAAGGACAAAGTGAAAGGGCTAAATTTGAGGGAAAGGAGGGGGTCTGGCCATCTGCCCCAAGGGCAAGAGAACAGCAGAAGCAGTGGCCCTGCAGCCACATCCATGTGGCTGCTTCAGAGTTCCCAGTCTGCAGGTCGCAGGGTGGCCAAGTGATCATTCAAAGGCTAAGTGCTCTTGCCTTGAGCCACCTGGATGGGGATCACAGTCTTGGGTGGTGGTCCAGAGGTGCATTTTCAGTGAGCCAAAGCTGGAGGAGGCTGCAGAGACAGTGGCCTCCTAATAGCTCTGGCAGCTGCAAAAACCCCAGTGATTTGGGACAGAGCTCTCACCTATGAAAGCAGAGTTCTATGAAGCCCAAAAGTAATTGACTGCAACATAAGCAGGCAAAGGAAGCAAAGCAAGCACCACAATCCAACTTTAGATTACTTTTTTGGGGACAAAAAGGATCAAAGCATGGCATGAGAGAAAGACAACACAGTCAGAACTCCTGTACCAAAAGCTTCCATGAAAAATGGAAACTTGTTACAAGCCATGGAGGAACTTAAGAAGGATTTTGAAAACCAAATAAGAGAAGTGGAGGAAAAATTGTGAAGAGAAATGAGAATGATGCAAGAAAATCATGAAAAGAGAGTCAACACTCTGACTGAAGGAATAACACCTTAAAAAATAGATTTACTCAAATGGCAAAAGAGGCCCAAAAAGCCGATGAAGAGAAGAATGCCTTAAAAAGTCGAATTTGCCAGATGGAAAAAGAATCTCAAAAGCTCTCTCAAGAGAACAATTCCTTCAGAAGTAGAGTGGAGCAAATGAAAGCAAACGACTTTATGAGAAATCAAGATACTATTAAACAGATCCAAACAAATGAAAAAATAGAAGACAATAAGAAATATCTCCTTGAAAAAACCACTGACCTGGAAAATAGATTCAGGAGAGACAATTTAAAAATTATTGGACTACCGGAAAGCCATGATAAAAAAAAGAACCTAGAAACCATCCTTCAAGAAATTCTCAAGTAAAATTGCCCTGATATTTTAGAACCAGAGGGCAAAATCGAACTTGAAAGAATTCACTGATCACCTCTTGAAAAAGATTCCCAAAAGGATAAATTTCTTATATTCAAATGTGGCAAGATATACATTCATTTCCTCTGAATCAGATCATCATAATGGCTTATAGAGGAAGTCCAACTAAACAAGATCTGGGAGTGAATCTCTTACAATTTGATGACCTGAACAGTTGAAAGAGAGGGGAAAAAGAATACACTATTCAGGGAAAATTCTTTCATATAATCAGACTGCACATATATTTGTACAAATGAGGAGGAGATGATAAGGAGCTACCATCACATTAAATGGATACAGTCATAATTTCTATGAGTAGTTTTTTTAAAGGGAATTTATAAGTAATTATAAAAAATAACCCCAGTCCAAAGAATAGATAATGAAATACCTGTTCTTTTACTCAATAAAAAGATGAGTGACTGTGGAAGTAGAATCTTCCATACAATGACAGCTATGATTACTATATTAGGTATTTTTCTAAAGTTTTTCTTTATAATACAGGAAGGTTCCATGGGGGTGGAGTTACATATATAGCAATTATTATTATGTAAAAATAGAAGGAATCATTAATATATATATATATATACATCTGTATATATTAGCATGGATTTATCATTTCTTTCTCTTTATATTCCCTTATAACTCATTTTATGACTCCTTCTGCTTTGATGTTGCTTTCCCTGGGTTCTGGCTATTATCAGCATCAAATGCAATCCTACTGTATCAGGCAATTCATCAATGACCAGTTCTGTGGACAAATAATCTAATGAATTTAGTCAAAACAATCTTTAAAAAAATCATCATGATCATTTGTGTTGAGATTTTCTTGAAAGATTCAGGAAATAATTTTCAAGAATAACTCTGGGTTCATTATTTTTTCAAGAATGTTGCAAACATATTACATTTTGGCTTAAGGGGTTCAAATTTAAGATAATTGATGGAAATGACTGTGATCCAATAGCTGTTTACAAGTACCCACAAAGAACCATAACTAAGGATAAAAATTATGCCTTTTGATATATTGCTCATTTTAATATAGTTTAAATGTATCATTGAAGTATGATCACAACTGAAGCATGTGAATTTTGCAGAATGGAATGACTTTCAATAACAAATACTAGTTAATTAAAATCAACACAAATTTTGAAATTCTGGTATTAAAAAAGAATCATAAACTTCACTTGTCTTTCAAGACTTTAAGGAGTTTCACTGTACTTCTGCTTATGAAAGCAAATTAAACTTGTAATTTTAAAAATTGTTCATCAAAACACTATGAATGCAAACAGGTCATATTATTGTTACAGTGCCCACTTGTGCTATTACAGTGGTGAAGTTTTCAGGGTTTTCTTACATGACACTTATGTTTTGATATTTATAGCCAGTGGCACATACCAAGGGCTAGGAAGTATATTTTTTTTAATTCTGTGTGTAGAAAAAAAATGAGATAATCATTTCATCATTAGTTAATTTCTCTTCAATATGCAATATCTATAATATAAATAGCATTGGTTCTACATAAAATATGCATTTTTGTAACTAAGTATTCCTTTTTTATTTTCCAGATAATTTTATTTTAATATAAGGTTATATATACAAGCAATTTGGTAGTTAGATGTGGTGCAATGGGATGAAAATGACAGTTGGCATTAGGAGTCTTAGGTTCTAGTCACATCATTGCTCAAATATAATCTATGCCCACTGGTGTACATCATTTAGTTTATCTGAGTCTCAATTTTCTTGTTTGTGAAATGGACACTGTAATTCTCTGGCTACCTACCTTGCAGGGCCATTATCAGAATCAAATGAAATGTTGTATGTAAAGAACTAAATAACTTTCAATTATTTTCATTTTTTGACCTTTATGCTAGTGTTTGCATGCATAGATTAAACACTATGTTAAAATTAATAGTAAATGAAATTAAACATGTTGTCCTTTGCATCTGAAGGTATCTAATACATTGCTTAACAAGAGGGAAAATGTTTTCTTTTCTTTAGACCCAATATACCCAGTAGAATGTAATCTCTGCAGGGGCACAGTCTATTTTATTTGTATTTAGTACCTAGCACAGTACCGTAAATAAAAGATATTTAATAGGTGTTTCTTAAATTGTTTTGTGCTCTTTATATTTGACTGAGGCATCACATGTTGAGTATTATTAGACCTGATGATTTTTTACCATAGTGCCTACATTTGGGGTGATAATAAGAAGAAGAGTTAATATTTGTATGTACTTTGAAGGTTTACAAAATGTTTTCTTCCTTTTCTTGCAACATAGGGAGTGCAAGAATTATAGTCCCCATTTTATAGATGAGTAAACTAAGCTTTGGAGTGCTTAAGTGACTGGACCACAGCTATATTCAAGTGCAGCCCCTGTTCCCCACTCCAAGATTAGTGGTCTTTCCACTACACCATGTTATTTACAATAGGTTGTAAACATATTTTGGTGTTGAGCAAAAGAGTCTTTAGCATAACAAATAGTGTACTAAATGGAATTAGATATTACATTAGTTACAGGGTTCACTCTAAACAGATCAAAGGATATTTAAGATATTTCAAATACAGAACACAGCACATCTTGCAAAATCAATTTATATTAATTTACAGATGTGTCATCATCAAGTATGAAATATATACATACAACTTGGGTAATAACTGAGTGAACTAAAACATTTCTGAATGTTTCTTAAATTTTTATTATTGAGATCCATATTTTATCTCCATGAATACACCAAGCACAGAAGAAAATGAATGAAAATATAAGCTCCCCCCCACCCTCACTGGATTTATCTAATATTGACTTTCCATGACAATCAACTATTTTTTTCATTTCCAGTTTATGCCACATCAAATGCTTGGAATGTTTACCAGAGAAATCCAAGTGATACTTCCATAAAGTCACAATACCTTTCTGAAAAGACAAAATAATGTAAAACCCTATGATCATTCACAGCCTTTAGATATGGAAGAAACAAAGATTATTTTCACTGTGATTTTTTTTAATATTTATCATATTTGTAATTATGACTGCTACAATAAGCTTCTTACAAAAACTCATAAACTAATCCAACAATTTAAATACTTCTCATTCTATAGACACAATATCAATCTTTCAGAGAAGACTTCAAATTTGTAGTTCAATTTTTTAGTTTATGCCTTGATGTGCAGTATAACACACACAGCCCAAGTCTGCAATGAAAAGGGTAAACAAAGGCAATATCTATACATGAAAAGTGAGAGGACTGAGGCAAAGGTTGAGATATATCTCAGACCAAAAAACAAAATATCAATTGATTTTCACTAGTTAAATAGTGCAGAGTGGAAAGGATCTGTTTCAGAAAATATTGCAAAACAACTGATTGTTGAAGATGCTCTGTTCAATAAAAGGATGTTCCCTACTAGACCATTTATGTTGATATCTTGAGTGGGAATTCTAGGAAGGACTTTATATTCATTTTGGGGTCGCTGCTCTTTTTGTTTTACTAGAGGCAGTAAGCTAGGAGTCTTTTTCCTGTTAGAATTCTTCCTAGTAATTGCAGAGGAAGAGGGTCACCCAGGGAGCTGTCCAGTGTGCTGAATAGCCTACCAGCATATAAAACAGGAGCTTAGCATAAGACTCCAGCACCAAGCTAGAGAACTAATGACAGAAACCTACATTATGGACCTTTCCTTTTCAAGCACTCTTCTGCTCATACGAAAATAGAGATACTTTTTTTTCCTAAAAAAGTCTATGGATCTTTGGAAAGTGAAGGGGGGAATTCCCCTCAAAAAAGAAAGCTTGACGTTCGTTGGGCGGGGGGGAGCAGGGAGGAGAAGAGGGGAAGAAATGAGAAGTGAACAGGAGAGAAGAGAATGAAAAGAAAAGTAAAGAATATATAATGAAGTTTCTTTCTCAAGTACTTTGGTGAGGAAAAGTAGGTTGGCTGTCAAGATGGCAGTGATTTGTCTATTCTGGATCCTATCGAAAATGCCCAGGAGGGTACCTCCAGAATGACACAAAATGGGCATTGAAGAAGGCAAAGTGCTGCCTTTCAAAGAACTGAAAAAATATACTATGCGGTGCTAGCTAGGAAGGCTCTGTAAAGATCCTCTTTGTGCCTGAGGAGTTACTCTCATCACATCACAGTGCCCTCTTGGGGTTCTTGAATCTGGTTAAAGGAAACGGGCTCCAGCCCAGATCCTGGACATTCAAACAATGAAAGGAGACGCTGAGGGAAAAAAAGGGGGGGGGGATGTATCAAATCCGTATGTGTCTTTTTATCTGTGTGAAGCAAAGGAATGGATACTTCTGCCTTCTCTGCCATTAGGCTCTTCAGTTCAAATGAAGTAGCACTACAACTAAACTCATTGTCACAAAAGAGCTTTTCAACCCCTCTTTTATTTATTTTTTTCAAAGACCACAGGGATCCTACGGAAGACAGCAGGGAAACTGGCATCCTCATAATAATCAAATGTCTATTAAAAAAAAAAACTGTTTAAGAGTCTCTAGGAGCCTTCACTGCCCCTCACCCCAAATGCAGATAATGTTCTATGCATGGCTTTAGTACTTTGCTCCACCTGGCCTCGACTGCATTTCTAGTTCTCTTCCCGGACCTTTTTCTGTCTCAGCGGAGCTGCAGCCTCAATTGCTCTTGGCTTGCATGCTGCACGCTCTCTCTCCAGGATTAGCACCATTGTTTTCAAATTGAAAAATACGTAGATGGATTTCAGTAGAGAAAGAGGGAGAGAAAAGACCAGAAGGGCACCTAATCGGGTGGGGGGAGGTATAATGGGGGATATCCCCAGTCATAAGGTTTGAAGAGCCAGCTCATTAAGATCTGCTTTCAGCACTGCTCGCAGCTGCTTCCTGCATCGAGCTGCTTCTGCCATTTCCGAGTGAATCTATTTGGGGGTGATTCTCTCTTCTCTTTCTCCTTTCCTCTTGAGCTTCCCTTACTTCATACCTGAACTTGGATGGATGTAGGCTGTTTTACTGACATAGAGGAGCTGACTATGCGTCTATATTCCTCCCCTTGCCCCCATTCCAGCCCTTCACTTTTCTCCACTTTGCCCCCTGCCATTGAGTTAAAACTGTCTTTCCTCCCAACAGGTATGGAGAAGAATGTCAACGGGTAGAAGAAAGGGGGGATTCTACAACCTCTTATTTTCGCAGTTCCCTTTCCTCCATTCCCTAACAGAAGCTCTTAGAACATCTAGTCTCCCCCCCCCCCCCCCCCGCCCCTTCCCCACCAAACCCAAGGTTTCTGCTTTCTTCCTTGGAAAGAAGATTGGCAAACGAAGAGCTTACCCACTATTGCTTCGCCAGCGAGAGACGGTCTGACATCCCTCCACAAAGTTTAGATTGCCCTAGCAAGCGGCCACAGAGCTAGGTACCCAGGGGCCGTGCTTGACCCTTTAATGCTCTGCCTGCAGGTTTAAATCCCACTCCGATCAAGGCGCGAAAATGCCGGAGCCAGCAGAGAGCAGCTTGTGCATCTATCCCCCCTCGCTGGGAGAGAGGGGAAAGAGAGAGGCAGGGAAGGGAGGGGAGAGGAGAAGAGAGAACAAGGGAGGGGAGGCAGTTTGTATTTATAGAGAACAGAGTTCTTCAGCACAATTTTTTGGTGCCACCAAGTGGCACACTGAGTCCCTTTAAGAACCCGAATATCGAGTCCAACCGTGGAACACGCGCATACAGCCAGGCAGATGCTCATTTATCGAAACTGAGAAGAGCCCTGAATCAGGTGTTTCCTAGTGGTCCCCATAGATTCCGGAACATGACAGTAATTGTCTTGCTTTCCTCTCACGAAGAGGGCCCACAAGTGGAGCTGCCCTGAGATAAAGGTTTCTCCCTGCGCAAAGCACACAGTAGATGTTGCCATTGGCTTTTTCTTTTCTTCAAAAAGCTGGTGACCGGTGCTGACAGTCAAGGATAAGAAAGAAAGGAAGTGCCGAGGCTAGCAACCCCTCATGAGAGCCCCTGCTTCTCTCAGCCTCTGCTCCTCAGATTTGTCCTGAATTGCTTCAGAGTGAAATACATCTTCTTTTCCCTCCAATCTTAGCTCTCTACTAAGCAGTTCCAGTCTCCAAGATCACTCCTTCAGCATTCTCTGCCTTCCTGCCCCCCCCTACTCCCCACACAGCAAAACAAAATACTAGGACAGAAACAAAACCCTAAAATACTTCTCATGATGAAAATTCTCACCTTTTATTGCCACCTCCAAAAGAGAAAATTGCACTGTCAAGGGGCCTCAGAGGTCACCTAATCCATCTTGACCCTAATAGACTTAATTGGGATTCAACTTCAACCCTCTCACCCTCTCAAAAAAAGAAAGATGTCTGCTTTTGGAAAACCTCTATCGGGACACATTTGACTTGATGTACCTCCAATGTCTTAAGCTGTCCCTTGTGATAAAGCCTGAACCCTCTGCCTGCCCCAAGATCCTGAAATCTAACCCATGCCTTTCAGCGTCCCCCACCCACCTGTGGCCCCAATCACACCAATCACTCAAAATACTCTGGCCTTTAGATTTTGCCCTGAGAAATCCGGAAACACCACTCCACAGGATACCTCTAATCCTCAGAATGCAACTGCAAGAAACCCTTCCTCGGGCTCTGTCTTTGTCTCGCGGTGCACCCTGTCACCAAGTTGAAGTTGGCTGAATCATCATTCTGGAGAAGTTAAATCAAGGAGCTCTAGTCTCGATGCGTCGTTAGCATCAAAACAGAGACTAAAGGACAAAAGCCCACAGGTTCCAGATCTTCAGTTCCAGAGAAATCAGTTTACCAAGCAGCAAAACGTAAAAAGAAAAGAAAAAAAGAAAGAAAGCCCCTCCTTCTCCCCCTCTAAAGCAAAAGGCTCAAGAAAGACCTTTAGACTCTTTAATATCCAGAGCCTGTTTAAACCGTGAATTCACTAGAGTGAGAAACATCAGTCTATTTATCTGACCGGCAAGGACCTAATCCTCTCAAAAAAGATACACCATTCATTCCAGCACTGCGAATCCGGTGTGGTTCATATGCATCGGTATGCATAGGGAAGAAGATACACTGGCTCTCAAAGCCTTCTTTATCTCTGATAGGCGGTTTTCTCCTTTGATTTTTTTAGTTCGTTTTCTATGGACATGAGAATACTTAAATCTCTCAATTATGCAAATAAAATCAAAAGGATCTTCATATATCTCCCATTGGGGGGACAATGCTACTGTATGCACCCACCAGAGACTGACTTGGAATTCATTTCCTATTCAGGCTACACACGTCCTTCCAGGGTGACTTTCCCAAACTTAACGGACCTCGCCATGCCAGTGTCTGTAAAAGACTCATGGTCATCAGCCAGGGCCGTCCCCTCTCCCCTTTTCCTCTGTATACACACACACACACACACACTCTCTCTCTCTCTCTCTCTCTCTCTCTCTCTCTCTCTCTCTCTCTCTCTCTCCTTTACCCTCTACCTTTACTCCTAGATTGGGGGAAGGGAGATTCCCTGCGCATTACAAATATGCCAATAAGTGAGGAGTTGAGAGAAAGGAAGAGAAAAAAGGTGGGCTTACCAGGTGCGTTGACACCTGCACTCGTAATTCCTCGGCCCAGCTGCTGCTGGCCGGCACATAGGATCTCAGCGCCTCCAGCACCTTCCAGGTTCTCCTTGCTCCTGCAGCAGCAGCAGGAGTCGCGGCGGCAACGGCGGCGGTGACAGCTGGAGCGCTAGAGGCAGCGGAAGCAGTGGCTGCAATAGAGATGGTGAAAGCAGTGGAGGCAGCAAGGTTCGCTTTGGCCAGCGCCCGGAGCACGTGCCTGCTTCAGCTTGTAAACGCAGCTGGAAACCGAACGAGAGCGCCGCTCTGCTCCTTCCACACCTTTTCAGTGCAGAAAGGCGCGGGGGAGGCACTGGGAGTGGGCTGGTGGGTTGAGGGAAGAGGCGTTCTCTTTTTTGCAAGCCCTGAGTGGGTGGGTGGGGGGAGTGGTGGGGACACCTAGTCTACTAATTATGTTGTCTGTAAGGGACCCCGACTAGGGGGCCCAATCGCTGGTTTTGTCACTCACTTGCTGCGGTTCCTCAACCACAGTTCAGACGCTGCTAGGATGCGAAGTTGGGGCCAGGGGAGATACGTTGGGAGGAGTGGACAATGTGCCACTTGAGATGGAGTTGAAGAGTCAGGTAGTTAATAAGTCTAAGTGAGTTGCCAGCCAGCAGAAAAGTGGGCACAGAAACCCTCCAAAATGTACAGAGCCGATCCATGTTTCCTTGTGATGGAAGAGAAGCAAACCAACGTTTTGAAAGTTCTCCCTGTAGATAGTTATGTCCTGATAAACGTGTACATAAGGGTAAGGGGAAAAGGAACTTCCTCCCGGAGGAGTTCTTTTGTACCCCAAAAGACACAGCTCCTAAGGGATGAATTGAGCGAGGTAGAGAGTGAGGAAGGCAGGGCCTATAATTATAACCATCATTATTAGTATTATTGAGTTATAATCATTGAAGATATATATATATATATATTATATGTACATATAAATATGTATATGTATATATATGTTCCCACACAGCTCCCAGGTCTCATTTTCTCTGTTTCACACAAATCCCTTTATATCTTTTCCTTCTCCCAACATACACACATAGGTTGTTGCTCCCCAGAAGTCATCTGGATATGTCAAGGTTGTCATCTTTGTATTCATATATATGGAATTATTTTTGTTTCTGCCACTGAATAAAAATATCATCGTAATTACTGACATGGTTCATTCTAAATAAAAGATAACCATTCAAGTGAGTACAAAGCAGTTACTGTTGTTATGGTTATTAATGTCTGCCTGTATTGCCTTTATATTTCCCTAAGTGAATTCGTTGTGCCAGATGCTTGTAGCAGCTGGATGGAAGATTAAAGACTAAGAGAGCAAAGTGGAAGGGGTTGGCCTTGATGCTTACAGTACTAATGCCTGTTATTAAACTTCCCAATCAAATACTTAACAACAAAAGTCCCCCTCCCCCCCACTCCCAACCTGCCTTGGGTATGTTTGGAATACAAGCAAAAGAACCATTTAGTTAGCTTTCCATCTTGCAGTGTTTTACAAGGTAATCTCTTCTTTCTCTATTGGCATTACTCCTTTAGGTTCTTAATTTAACTAGATCACCAGTCCAGTTTCTTTTCATTTAACAAGATGTCAACCAAAGCAGTGGGAGATGGAGGAGGGGAAGAATGATGAATGGAATAGAGAAAGTTAAAAATGGGTACAGAAGGGATTTAGGGATAATAGAGAATTCTGTGGGTCTGATAGTATCAAAGAAAAATATTAATCCAAATGCTGTATTTGGCATTTTTAGGCAACAGTCTTCCAAGAGGAGAAAAGTTTGCATAATATTAATCTATGCAAAAGTCATTTCCAGCTTAAAAATAGAGGCATCCAAACTGGAATTCTCCCTTGTGTCCTCTGACTTGATCTTTGATCTGCCAATATTTCAGGTAACATGTACAGGAATCTTGAAGAAAAAGAGGATCATAATGTGTAAAAAATACACTTTGAGTTAATATTTCAGAAATCTAGGATAACCAATTCACTATCCTAGTCATCAATCAATGAAGATCCACCTACAGATCTATAACTAGAGTCCAAATTGAATATGTGGCTTTTTCTTTCTTGTGGAGACAGTTAGGGTTAAGTGACTTGCCCAATATCACATAGCTGTCTGAAGATGGATTTGAACTCAGATCCTCCTGACTCCAGGGCAGGTACTATATCCACCTTGCCACCTAACTGCCCCTTTGTGAGAACCTTTCTGTGGACAACCTCAGCAACACTGAATAGTTCCTAAAAATAATATTTCAGGGTAAAGAAGACCATAATCACATTTACCAGCAATTTTTGGTTATCTATTTCCCCAAGAAAACCCTTAGATTTTGCTGCCCCCACTTTCATAAAGGGAAAAAAAAATAGAAAGGGATTTTAACTGGAGAAATGATATGTTTTTAATATTTTCAGTTTTGCTTTTTACAAAAAAAGGTGTTTAGTTTGATATAGGCTATGAACTTGTGAGTTAGCTCAGTTGCTTAGGGTCACAGATTTGAGACTTCTTTGATCCAATTAGTTAGTTCCATTATTTTTCTTGTTGGCAGACTGAAGTCTTTACCTCATCCTTTCTCAAACAGTGATTGGACAAAAAAAAAAAAAGTGACCGGGATCATAACCAAACCTATTTCTGCTACTTAAAGCACAATTCAAAGTCCATACCCTCTGTATTGATGGTGGGTCAGTGGGGTGATTTGAGGTAGCAAGGATAACCTTATATAAAGTTTCCTAGTGAAACTTTTAAAATACAGTTTTATTTTTAGAACTATTACGTTATAGATTTGTAAAACTCTGTTACAAAAAGCATGGAAAAAGTTGGGGTTATGGAAATCAAGCCCTGGCATGGGTAGGATTAAGAAAATTTCATTTTCTTACTTTTAGTATAATGAGTAATAAACTCCCTTACATTATTCTTTTTGGTTATAAGAAAAATGAGTAGAAAAACTTTTTAATAGACACAGAGATACTAACTGACATGCATAATCCTTTAAAGTCTGTAAAACACTTGACACAGATGACTTCATTTGATACTCAAAATATTCATAATGCATGAGGTGCTATGATTATATCTATTTTAGAGATAAGAAGAGAGACAATACAGTATGCAGGATAAAGAGCTGATTTAGAAACCAGTAAACATCTGGATTAAAGCCTGTGGTATACTTGAGTCAGCTCATATAAGCCTTTGAAAGCTGATTGTTAAATTTTCAGTGTGAGAATTTACACCTTATAAAATGGCAAATATTACAAATGAGGGCTTATCTCATTGTTTTGTTAATTATCTAATCTATAAAGAGTGATGAAGAAAATGTGCATGATGCAGATTAAATTTTAAAGTGCTTTATACATTCATTTTCAGAGAGCCAGTGGTTAAACATTTGCAAACACATCCCCTAGAAATATTGCCTCTGATATGTATTGCCTATGTGATCTTGACTAGTTGACTTCACTTTTCAGTACTCTAGACCAGTAGTATCAAACTCATATAAATAGGGTCATTTAATTGTTCTTAACTATATCTGGGGCTGTTTATTGAATTAGAAAACCCCATGTTAGCATTATTTATGTTCTACTGTATTTTATTTATCTTGATAAAATGTTTCCCAATTAAAATTTAATCTAGTTAGGCTGCACTCAGCAATACCTCTTCTTTGGGCATCTAAGACTATAAATCAGAGATTCCACTGACCTGCATTGAGAGAAGTGTCTCAAAAGGAGTTTCTTATATGATTCAAATCACAGCTGCAGTATCATTCTCTTTTAGAAATGAAGAAAGTGTGTCAGATAAAATTGTGACGACCACAGTGACAGAGATAATAAAAGTATGAAGCAGAATTTTACCCATATCATCTTCTTTGTTGACACAAGTTGAGCACAATGCAAATTTCTCTCTCATTGTGTCTCTTATTATGTATCTGTTTTTCCTATAATTTTCCCTATCTCTTTTTCTCTTTCCTTATTCTCTCTCTCCCATTCTCCTTCCTCTTTCTCCCTTTCTCATTCTCCTCCTTCCTCTCTCTTTCTCCCTCCTCACTCCCCCTGTTTTCCTCTTCTCTCCCCTTCTTCTACCTCTTTCTTTTTCTGTCTCTGTGTCTCTCTGCCTCTATCTATATATCTCTCTTCCTCTCTCTATATACATACAAGTCTTAAAAACTGCATTAAAACTGCTGGGATGTAAGCTTTCTGTGTTTATACACACACAGACACACATGTATACACATATATACATACATATGCATACACACATATATTACATATAAACACACACACACATATATATATATATATATATATATATATATATATAATTGTGTTAGTGCATGAAAAACAAAACTATTTTAGGATTGTAGTAACCATTTATAACAGAAAGCAGTTAAAACAATTCTGCTTTCAGGATACTATCTTGATGATGGCATTTGTATATTAAATTATGTGCTCCAGCTGACAATTCATTTTTATTGTTTTTCTATTTTGGTCTAAAGTAGAACCTTTGGAATTCAGCATCTTGTATGCTATTAGATACCTTCATCACTCATATGTTTACTTAGTTCGTAGTTGTAACAGAATATAATTTGTCCTCTTGAACTGTGATGCTTGCAATCATATAAGATAATTCTGACTATTGCATTTTTGGCCTTCTATCCATTATTTCATCTATCCACATATCCTTTATAATATTTGCATTGAAATCTTTATGATTGTATCAGCATGTTTTCTCTTGCTATGCTTTTTTTAGTCCATATACAAGAAGATGCCCTAGAACTAATCAAGACTGGATTTCTCTGTTGTGAATCCCTCTTTTCAAGGATATACTTCCATGCAGTCTTTCCTATTGGAGATACTTTCATGTTCTGCTTTGACTCTCTTACCCTAGATTCACATATAGACAAATTATTTCTTTGTTCTTTATGGGATGATAGCTATTACCCTTTTCATAGGAGAGTTGTTATTGTCTGACTTTAGAATTCCCTTTAGTCTCTATATTATGAGGTTCTTTTTTCTCAGTACCATGGAGTCCTATTTATAAGAAAATATATAAATTAGTTTCCAGATATTTTCAAGTACTATAAGTATATCTAGTATTTATTAATTATCTAACAGATCATGTAATTAACAGAATATTGAATGAGTTGTTTCCCCAACTCTAATCATACGATGAAACATACCATCTCTTTTTTTTTACATTTCTATTTAATAATCCTGTACTGTACTTGTTTTTATTATCAAGGTCAAACCCAGCATCAGTAGACCTCTAAAATATTTCCAATTTTTAGATATCAAAAAGCATATTAAATATCAATATTTTAAATTGTAATAAAAATTTATGCTTAACACATCAACTACACTAAACCAATCATTAGACATACATTTATATGGTAATTAACATTGAAATATTAGTTATATTCAATTAATATACATCAAATAAAATAGTATAACAGGCAAATCAATGTGACTAATCAAGCACTTTGAAAGCATGATTCTATGACCACATACCAATAGAAAAATCCTGGATGAGCCCCAATATGTAGAAGAAGGAATCCAAATTTACCAGAGTCACAGGTCACCAAACAATATTTTAGTCACTATTTGCCTCATTCCCACATTTACTCACAAGCTTAATCATTAATCTATTATCTCAAGGTACAGCACAACTCAGAAAACATATTTGGATATTTCTCTTATTCATCAGTTGGATTCCAATAAATCTCTCCCTGAGTCAACTAAGTTCAGAAACCCTATCCCAAGGTATAAGATGTTTTGTGTTTAAAAATGCATGAAATCTTCTTTCTCAATAGTAGTTATTCTATATATTAAGTCCCTTGATCTTTTTATATTGAATAAATATTAAAATTTCTGAATTCTAAATTGATTAATGCTGATATTAATAAACACAGTGCCTGGCACATAAAAGGTGTGTAACAAATATTGACTTTTTAATTGATGATATGAGTAACAGAACTGATAAAAGACTGATCCTTGAAAAATTAATCTGACAGTCACCTCATAACTGTCACTGTAATTGTAACTACAAATGACTTTCATGTACTTCTGAAAGCACAGTGCTTCCCCATTTCTTTTATTTAGGGTACCAAAGTCTCTTTGCAAAAATTCTCTTCATGCTTCCTCAAAAATAAAGGTTACAATAGATTCATAAGTAAAAACATCACTCCATCTCCATCATAAAGAAAGAAACATTTTTTTTTTCTCTCTGACCTCTCCAACTTATCTCCAACCATGACAGAAAATCTCTCTAGTTTCTCTCAGGTCCTTAACCTTAATAGTCACTCTCAAGATTTACTCCTTATATTTTTTTAAAATAATGTTTCTTTGTAAAATAAGAGCTGACACTTCTAACAAAAATAAGTTTCTAGGCATTTCTTTCTCTTTCTGCTCCATAGTCTAACTTATAAATCTTCATAGATCAAAGCTAAATTCATATAGACTCTCCCGAGTTCCACAGAAAGAATCACTTCATAGAATGGAAATTACAACTGGATCTCCTAAATCCTTAGCCCTTAAAAAGACAGTAATAGTTTACAGTCTTTGTAGAAGAGATGGTTAAAACAGGTGGTAGAGAGAGATAATGATAAGGACTGTCCCTGTAACTCATTGACAGAATTTTCTGTGAAACAGTTTTAGAGAGTAGTTTTGAGTGCTGAGAAGTTAAGTGTCTTGCCTAGATACAACCAATATGTGGGAGAGTCGGGAACTTAAGCATAAGGTTTCATGACTGCAAGGGAGGCTATCCACTGCACTATGCTTCCTATAAAGAGAGTCCTAGATAATTTACAAAGGGGTGTAAAATCTGTTGAGTAATATGTCTAACAAGATGGAGAATTAGACATTTTTTTTCCAATCCTCATAACCTCCCGGACTTCTCTAACATAGGCATTTTGCACAAGAGATAAAGCAATTTCAGCCATCTCCAAGGTCTAGCATACCAAGTAGTTCAATTAGGTAACAGCCAATGAACTAATGGCAGATAAGGCTAATTCCCAATACCTAGCATAATCCCTCAGAACCCACTCCCCCATCACCCATCCCACTCTGGTGGGCTTGAATAAGCCAACAGAATTCAATTCTACTTCCCCATTCCCAAATGCTGCCAAATGAAAAAAAATCTTTCTGTGGCTAGGACTACAGAGCATTCCATATTATATAGTAATTATATGGAGACAGAAAGGGAATTGGGCACGTTTGTCAGAATTTCTGTACACCCACTAGGCATACCTGAAGTGAAGGGCCCAAATCCCAGCTGGGGTCAGTATTGTCCGTCCAATAGTCACTTGAGGTAGAGACTAAAGACTTTAAAATGAAAATTGTCCAATGTGGGATGAGGCCAAAGTATCATTGAGGTCCAGCTCCAAGGAAACCACAGTCAAATGGAAAGGTA
This sequence comes from Pseudochirops corinnae, assembly GCA_028646515.1. Taxonomy (NCBI): domain Eukaryota; kingdom Metazoa; phylum Chordata; class Mammalia; order Diprotodontia; family Pseudocheiridae; genus Pseudochirops; species Pseudochirops corinnae. Next base: position 92,493,496 of record CM053588.1, on the reverse strand, counting down.
ACTGAAAGTGAGCAATAGAAGAATATAAGGGGAAGAAAAAATTAAAATTACCAAAGATTTCAGAAAAGAAAACTTCAGTTAAAGATATTAATAACAAAATGAAATATAGTCTCCAGATTAGTTAAAAGAGTCAAGGTATCTATGAATAAATATCACAAGATAAAATAAAAAATAACCAACATTTCTACAGGCCTCAGAAGGAGCATCAGAGTTCCTGGAGGTAACTGACCAAGAGGAAGGAGATAGCCTAAGATAGGAAATTTCATGGTGAATGGGAAAAATAAATTACCAGGGGAAGGGCAAAGAGTTAATGAATTGTACAATCAGGAATATAGGAGTATTCCTACTATGGAACAGCATCCTCTTTTTCACCAACATACTGGTATTTCTAATAGTGAGGCACAACAGAACAGGGAGACCAAGAAATATCTACAGGGAAATTATATAGGAAATATTTAGAAGAGGTAGCTCAAAATAGGTACCTTGTAATCTTTAATTACATAAGGAATAGAGAAGGACTAGTAAGTATAACTACAATGAATCAATGAATGACAGGTCTACAATAAGCAAAAAAAAAAAAGCTAAATAATGAACAGAATGAAAGAAAATTCTTTGGAAAAATGTTCAGAAAACAAACAACAACTAAGGCACAAAAGTTTGAAAGGAAAAAGAGGAGAAAGAATCTTACTGGACAGTTTAACTTAGAGGGAAATATGATAGGAAGAATTAAATAATTATATAAAAAAGGAAGAAAAACTCTGAATATAGGGGAAAGGTAATGAAAGGAAGGAGAGATTTCAAGGTAATTGGAAAACAGGCAGGGGGAATATTGTTCTTTTAAAGTACTTGAACCTAAAATAAATGAAATGGCAAAGTATTTTTTTACTGAGGAAGAGAAAAACAAATCTGAATTTGGAAAAAATATTGTAGATTAATGGAGGAAAATATATACATAAATTCCATTAATCTGAATGTGAAAAGATTAAACAATCAAATACATTGGGAAAATTGTGGCAGATTAGATGGGAATAAAGATCCATAATCTCTTGCTCACAAGAAACATGCTAAAGAAACAAAGATGTTTGCAAAATAGAAATGAGGACCGGAAACAAAATTTATTTTGAATCATGAATTTTTGTAAAATGAATTGCAATCATTGTCAGACAATGCAAAAATGAACATTTGTAATACAAAAGAAAAAAACAAGGAAAATTCATTATGCTGAAAGGAACCATAGAAAATAAATAAGGGGGGCAAAGTCAAGATGGTGGTGTAGAAGCTGCAAAACTCCACAGCTCCCCCCAATAACCACCTCAAATACCTATAAAATATGATTTTGAACAAATCTTAGAGCTCCAGAACACACAAAAGGACAGAGAAACAAAGTTCCGGCTGAAGACAGTCTGGCAGGCAGACTGAAAGGGGTTCAACATAGCACGCTGGTAGCACAGACGAGCTCCACACGAACCTGTGGCTGGAGCCCTAGTTCGGCCAGGGACAGCCCATGGCTGGAGCTTTCAGGAGAGTGAATCACTGGCAGCTGTGGCAGTTGCCAGAATTATCAACCCATAAGAGATGAGGGCAAAGGGGAAGGTCAGTGGAACTCTACTAAATTTGGGGGAGAGGGTCCAGCTGACTGCCCCAGAGCTGAAGCGACAGCCCTGCAGCCACCTCCATGTGGCTGCTTCAGAGCTCACAGCCTACAGATTGCAGGGGGGCAAAGGGATCATTCAGAGGCTAAGTGCTCTTGCCGTGAGCTGCCTGGATGGGGATCATGGTCTTGGATGGTGGTCCTGAGGTGCATTTTCAGTGAGCCAAAGCTGGTGGGGGCTGCAGAGACAGCAGCCTTCTAATAGCTCCAGCAGCAGCAAAAACACCAGTGATTTGGGACAGAGCTCTCCCTTCTGAAAGCAGAGTGCTGTGAAGCCCAAAAGTCAAGTAATTGACTGCAACATGAGCTGGCAAAGGAAGTAAAGCAAGCTCTGCAATCCAACTCTATATTCCTTTTTTGGGGAAAAAAAAGGATCAAAACATGGAACAGGAGGAGGACAACACAGTCAGAACTCCTGCCCCAAAAACTTCCAAGAAAAATGGAAACTTGTTACAGGCCATAGAGGAGCTTAAGAAGGATTTTGAAAACCAAATAAGAGAACCTAGAAATCATCCCTCAAGAAATTCTCAAGGAGAATTGCCCAGATATTTTATAACCAGAGGGCAAAATAGAACTTGAAAGAATTCACCCATCACCTCTTGAAAAAGATCCCAAAAAGAAAACTCCTAGAAATGTTATAGCCAGTTTCTGGAGTTTGCACATCAAGGAGCAAATATTACAAGCTTTCAAGAAGAAATAATTTTAATACTGAGGAAACACAATCAGAATAACCCAGGATCTAGCAGCTTCTACATTAAAGGATCAAAGGTCCTGGAATATGATATTCTGGAGATCAAGGGAGTTGGGATTAAAACCAAAAATCACCTACCCAGCAAAATTGAGTATAAAGTTTCAGAGCAAAATATGGTCATTCCATGAGGTGGAGGACTTCCAAGCATTGTTGAGGAAAAAACCAGAACTGAATAGAAAATTTCACATTCAAACACAAGAAGCATGAGAAGATAAACATGGAAAAGAAATCATAAGGAACTTATCAAAGTTGAACTACTTACATGTCAACATGGAAAAATGAGAATTGTAACTTATCAAACTTTTCTCAGTATGAGACTAGCTGAAGGGAATACAAATGTATATACATACATATATATATATATGTATATATATATATATATACACACACACACACACACATATGTATGTATGTATACACATATGTATATATAAGAGTGTATATATGCATACGAATACATATGTTACTGTGTGTATATATGAGTACATAGACAGAGGGCACAGGATCAATTGAATAGAGAGGGATGATATTTTAAAAGGTGAAATTAAGAGGTGGGAGAGGAATAGAATGAGTGGAGACAGGAAGTGACAGAATGGGGTTAATCATCTCATATAGAAAAGGCAAGGGATAACTGTTACAAAGGAGGAGAAGAATAGGAAGGCAAAAAAGGAATGGGTCAACCTTACTCTCACTGAATTTAGCTTAGGGAGGGAATGACATACACTCTAAATTGAGTATCTTGTCCTGCAAGAGAGTAGGGCCAAGGGAATGGAGGGGGGGTGATGAAGGGTAGGGCAGCTTGGGGGGGGGGAGGGTGGTTAGGAGCACACACTTTTGTAAAGGGACAGGGACAAAGTAGAGAATAGAACAAGTGGAGGGTGGGATAGAAAGGAGGGAAATATAGTCAGTGTTAAACAATATGTCCATTGTGGTGATGTTCTGCATAACTACACATGTACAGCCTGTATTGAAATGCCTGTCTTTCCATGGGGGTTGATGAGAAGGGAGGAAGGGAAAGAATCTAGAATTTAAAGTTCTAAAATCAAATGTTAAATACATACATACATATATATATTATATGTATATATAACATATATATATACATATATATACACAAACACACATAAATATATATCGCTATATATAATTATTGTCATTATTTACATGCAACTGGAAATAAGATACACAGGCACTGGGATAGGGAGATTCATCTTGCCCTACTAGAAAGTCAGAGGAGTGATGGGGGAGGATATAGGAGAGAGAAGATTTGGGGAGGGGATATACAATGGGATCACTGTTTTGGGGTGGTAGATAGGGGAAAGACAGGGAGAAAATTTGTAACTCAGAATCTTGTGGAAATCAATGATATAAACTAAAAATAAACAAAAGTTAATTAAAAAAAAAGAAATTGGAAGAGTGGGGCAGCTAGGTGGTGCAGTGAATAGAGTACCAGCCCTGGAGTTAGGAGGACCTGAGTTCAGATCCAGCCTCAGACACTTAACACTTACTTACCCACGTGACCTTGGGCAAGTCACTTAACCCCAATTGCCCTTCTCTCCCTCCTCCAAAAGGCAAAGAAGAAGAAGAAGAAGAAGAAGAAGAAGAAGAAGAAGAAGAAGAAGAAGAAGAAG
>CM053588.1:92465482-92488963 GCA_028646515.1 Pseudochirops corinnae | reverse complement strand
TTTTCCTAATTGACTCTTTCCCTATCCTGTCCTATCCAGCAAGTCATTCCCTTGTAACAAAAACAAAAATAAAAATAGAAGGAAAAAGGTTCAATGAAACTAAACAATAAACCAAATAAATCTATCAATACTTCACACTCATATTCTCCCACTTCTGAAATGATGGGAGGGAGTATATTTTTTACATTGGTGTCAAAAGCCTAGACCTATGATTTAATTGATAGGGAGGATACCCCATTGAGTAAAGTTCCTCCGTAGATATCAATTTAGTGACACATCTGAAACTTTAGATCTTCAAGGGCTACCTGGAGGTAATAACTGGCCAGCTGCCTTGCCCAATATCATATAAGTAATTTGTGACAGAAACAGGACTTGGATCCAGTTTTCCTGACTTAAAGCCCAACCTCTACCCCTTATGTCATATTCTCTCTCTTTGTAATCATTTTATTTTTTCTTCAGTGAAAAGGCACCGCAGAAGGTAGCATACTTGGCTCCCCACACCCAGACTAGGGCTTAGTCAGTGTTTAGTTGCACAAATAACAACCAATCTGTCTCTAATAAAGCATAGAGGTTAAGCAGGTTGGCATTTTCTCTAAAGTATTAAAACCGAAGATAATAAAATTTACCATTTTAGATACCTTTAAATGAGCACTACGCATGTGCCATGAAGTTGTTGCCTAGGTAACAAGCGAGTGCATCTTATTTTTGGCATAAACCTGTAGGTGTATGAAAGATCTGAAATCTGCACCCACACAGGATGAACACTCATATTTATGATGCCAGCTGAAGCCAAGAGCAAAGCAATGGTGAAGCCCCATCTAGTGGTCACCATCACTTAAGGATATAAAATATGGTTCAGTGGTTAATGGTAAGTAACAGACTTGGGTATTGAGTAAAGGTAACTGGAGCAATACCATTTCCATGCTTGTTTGGATGAGGAATTTGAGACACAGAGAAAAATAAAAAGATTAAATTCAGGCACTCTGAAGACATTTGTTGCCTAATCAGGCAACCCATCAATCTCTTCCTGGTCATTGAATGAGATAACTAGATATTGCTTTAAAAGATATATTACATTTATTAACAATGAGAATGTCATGTCAGTGACACAACTGGATTCTTTCCAAAGTATTGATATGGTAACAGTGCAATTCTCTGAAGCAGGGATTGGGAACCTTCCACCTCAAGGCCACATATGGCCTCCAGGCCGAAGGTTGCTCACCCCTGTTCTGGAGGCTGACAGAATTCCATAAGATTATTGTAATAATCAAGGGAGCTAAGGCTATTTTGGAGTTCATTAAGTAAAACATTGGGTCCAAGAAGAAGAAGGTGATAATCCCCTGATACTTCGTTTTGGAGAGAACACATCAAGAGCACTGGAAAAGAAAATTTTAGGAAATGTTTACACCTGTAAAGACCCAGTGCTGAGAACAGTACTGTGCACCTCATAGTCACATAATAAACATCTATTTAACTGGGGGTAAAGGAGTTTAAAAGGTCCTACGTATGATTATGGGCATTATCACCTCATAAAACAATAAGAAACAATAAAAGAAAAAATATAATTGTAAAGAAAGTTGAACAGGAGACCTAATTAAGCAACAGCACCCTGAGGCTGTTTTAAGGATTAACCTGGAAGGAAAGCAAATCTTTAAAAAAATGGGAAAGACCTGCTAAACATATGAAAGAAATGTTTCACTATCAATGACAGTAAAACACCAACTTATCATTTTAATCTCACAGTCTCTGGGGATGCTACATGAGAAAATAAAAGTCATTCTAAATAATACAATACTAGGAAAAGCATTTGGATTAGAAGAAATATACATACAGGATTTCCATATTGAATGCAACAAATATTTGAAAACAAAAGATATCAGTTCTTAAGGAATTTTTAAAAGTGTAAAATTATTTTAATAGAAAAAACTCAGACAATTATTGTCACATCGTGATTAAGATAATAATAACTCTTGGCTGTATGACTCCATTTCCACTGCTCTAAATTTTCTAAGATAATAATTGATATACATATTGAGGGCATCCTTGATGAAGGCATGAGATTATAATCAATACGAGGTTTACAAAAGGCTTTTGAAAATCGTATTCTTAGATCACATTTTGATATTTATACAATTGACTAATAAGATTTTTTAAAAGACATAAACTACAACATCTCATTGTTCTTAATTGTTTGTTGTCTTTAAAAGTCTTGGATTTTATAATTTAAAATGTCACCACACACAAAAAAATGGCCTTTCAACATAGTTTTATGTATTTATGTATGTTTTTATCTATCTATGTACACACACACACACACACACACAGACTGAGAAATACCTACATATACATATTTATATCTATCTATGTCAAACTCACATGTAGCAAGTACTCTCTGACATTGACTCCACCAAAGTGAAGTCACCAACACTGACCTCTGACCTCTAAGGGTACCTCTGAGGGGTTTCAGTATTTATTTTCTAATACTATGGGCCCAAGACCCCACGGCAGTGTGATTTTCCCCATTATTAGCCACCAGTGACTCCTTTCTAGACATACAATTAACATCAAGAATAGAAATACAAACATTCCTGAACACCTTAAGGCACACTCTGCCCTATACTATCTCAGTTTCCTAAGATTTTAATTTTAGACTTAACAGTTTTTTTAAAATTTGTTGAATAAAAGAAGCATTTCAATAACATAACAGTATAAAAGGATGATTGTGTATGGAACTGTAAATCTACTATGATAACTTGCTATCCCTTTCAAATATTCAACAAAATTAGATCACGTAAATTTCTTTTTTGCCCCTCCCCTAGAGATATCTACCATTAGACACAAATTGTGTGTGTGAAATTATTCTATACATATTTCTATCAGTTTTTTTATCTGGATGCAGATAACATTTTTCATCATATATCCTTTATTATTATTTTGGGTATCTATAACAACTTATTCACTTAAAGTTATTCTTAAAACAATACTGCTGTTATTATATAAATGTTCTCTTGGTTCTGCTTATTTCAATCTTTATTATTTCATGCAAGTTTTTCTATGCTTTTTGTTCTAAAATGATTGAACTCATCATTTCTTATAGCACAGTAGTATTACATCACTTTCATGTACCACAACTTGTTCAATCGTTCCAAAATTGGGGGATATGCCTACAATTTCTAGTTCTTTGCCACCACAAAGAGAGTTGTCATAAAAAAAATTGCATATATAGGTTCTTTTCCTTTTCCCCTAATCATCTTTGGAAATAAATCAAGTGAGATATTACTGTGTCAAATGGCATTTCTTGGGCATAATTCCAGATTATTCTCCACAAACAATGAATTAGTGTCTCAATTTTTTCTATATCCTCTCCAACATTTGTGATTTTCCCATTCTATCATTTAGCCAATCTGGTAGGCATAAAATTATATCTCAGGGTTGTTTTAATATGAATTTCTCTAATCAATAATGATTCAGATTATTTTGATGTATTGATTGGAAAACTGCCTGTTAATAAGCTTTTACCTTTATGGGGGGGGGGGAGGAATGACTTGTATTTTTATAGATTTGACAAAGTTCTAATTACTATTTGTGAATTTCCTTCCATCTTCTTTTTACTTACTATTTTCCTTCTCAATCTCTCCTTTTACCCAATCCCTATTACCTGATCTTTTCCCCTTACCTTCTTATGCCTTATTTTATCCATACCTCTAAAATTCCCTCCCTCATCTTCTCCCCCACCCTCCTAATCTTATTCCATAACTCCTTTTTAAAGTGCTTTCTCCATTCTATTGCCCAGTTATCTCCCCTCTCTAGAAGTTCAGAAGACTTCCAGATCTCTTCAGATATACACTTTGTTTTCTTTTCAACCCAAATGAAAGTAAGGATCCAATATTACCAGCCCTCCACCCCTCACTTGATTTCTCTGTATTTTTTCTTCTTTCCACATCCCCTTTTATGAGATAAATGTTCCTTTTTACCTTTTTTCTGCCCAATTTTTTTTAGAATCACCTCATTATACACAACTCAGTTACAACCTTTCAATCTACTAATGATAACAGTTTTAAGAATACTGGTAACATTTTCATATATCATAAGCAAAAATGTCTAAATGTTATCAATGTCTTATAACTAGTGTTTAATCATTTCCTTATACTTCTTCTGGAACTTTACATCAAATTTGCCATTGATATATGGTCTTTTTGTTACAAATACCTGAATATCAGTTCATCAAATGTCTATTTTTTTCATTCAGAATTATACTCAACTTTTCTCAATAAACTATTCTTGGATGCAATCCCAACTGCTTTGCTCTTTAACACACAATGTTCCAAGACCTACAGTCTTTCAGTGTGGAAACTGCTAGTTCTTATGAAATCCTGATTGCTTTTCATCATTATTTATTTTTTTAAATTGTTGCTTGCAATATTTTCTCTTTTCAATTTTGAAATTCCCCTAAGATATTCCTGCAAGTTTTCTTCCTGGTCATGATTAGTGGATTCTTTCTATTTTTACTCTTCCTTCTTTTTCTAGAACTTTGGGGCAATTTTCTTTAATAATTTCTTGTAATATGGTACTCAGATTCTTTTTTTTTTAATCACAACTTTGAGATAGTCCAGCAATTAATATATTATCTCTTCTCAATCTCTTCATCAGATCATTTGTTTTTCTGATAATAGGTTTCGGATTCTTTTCCCCTTTCCGTAGTTTTATTATTTCTTGGTGTCTTATGATGTCATTCAATTCCACTTGCCCAATTCTGGCTTTCAAGGAGTTATTTCCTTCCATCTCCTTTTTTTAATCTCTTTTTATTATATCTCCTTTTTAAAAAATATCTCATTTTCTAATTTGTTAACTTTTTTTTGATGTCTTTTATTGCTTTTATTTTATTTTTTCTAATTTTTCCTCATTCTCTCTTTTTTGACTTTTAAATTCCCTTATATTTTCTTCCTTCAGATTTTGTACCTTCAGGCCATGGAAGAGCTCAACAAGGATTTTGAGAATCAAGTAAGAGAAATAGAGGAAAAATTGGGAAGAGAGATGAAAGTGATGCAAGAAAATCATGAAAACCAAGGTAACATCTTAGTAAAAGACACATGCACATAATACTGAAAAAAAAATAACATCTTAAAAAAATGACTTGACCAAATGGTAAAAGAGGTAAAAAAAAAAAAGTCAATGAGAAGAAGGTCTTAAAAAAGCAAAGATGGCCAAATAGAAAAGAAGATTCAAAAGCTCACTGAAGAAAATACTTCCAAGGCAGAGCCAAGATGGCATAGTGAAAGCAGGAACTCACCTGAACTCCTCTGTGAACTCCTTCAGCAACCTCTAAAAAGTGAATCTGAACAGATTTTAGAGTGGTAGAATCCATTGGGAGATGGAGCATGGCAGATTCTCAGTCTAGGAAGGTGCACATGTGGGACCGGGCAGGGGAAGCATGGAACACGGGAGCTGCACCAGTGCAGACTTGAGACCAGTCCAAAGCAGAACCAGAGCAAGCCTGGGCAAGCTGATTCACCCACACAGGGGCAATTTCTGGACCTTTCATCACAGGACTGGGGATCTGTCAGAGGTGGCTAAGAGAAAGTTCAGGGCCCAGGGCAGAGCAGCTAATTCTGAGGCTACCAACCCACAGCCTGTATGTTTAAAAATCAGCTACCTGAGCTCCCAGGAGCCAAGATGGCTGAGTAAACCATAGCTGCCCCAATCCCTTCCTGATATCTTGAAAACCCAGAGAATATTACCTCAAGGTAAAATCCTGAAATAGTGCAAAGAACAACAAGCTTGGGAGTCCTAGAGGAAGGGTGTGGCTGTTGCTGTGCTGAGGCTAGGGTGCACTGGGAGAGCTGTCCCAACAAGGCCCATATCAGCTGACCAGCAGGAGATTCTGAACGCCAGGGGGAAGGAGCCAGCAATTGCTAACACCAGAACCTCAGTTGTGCCTTCACACAACCAAGAGAACCAACAGACACCAGCAATACAACCAAGGGAACCAATAGACACCAGCATCTGAGCCTGCCTGAGTTTCAGCCTAGGGGCTGGGAGGTAGAATTCTGAAGCAGCTAGACCACACCTCCCACACACCTTAGAGTGTGAACCTCAGAGAAACCTTGAGACAATTCGGAAAGCCCTCATCTTGGCCTCAGTCTAGACACCCAGAGGACATAGTATACAAAGACAATAACCAGACCACTAGCTCCCAGCATAAGAACTGTGGGTCAGAGCCCTCTACACCCAGAAGCAGAAATCCACTTTAAAGGCCAGGAAATATGCAATGGGAAAGAAGCTATGTGGAAAAACAAAGATGATTGAATCCTTTTATAGTGAGCAAGAAGAACCAAATTCACAAGAGGTCAGCATTGACTCTATACCCGACTCTGAAACTTCAACAGGGAATGTTAACTGCTCTCAAACACAGAAAGCATTCTTGGAAGAGCTCAAAAAGTCTTTTAAAAGCCAAATGAGAGAGGTGGAGGATAAACTGACTAATTATTTTAAAATTACATTTGCCAAAATAGACAAAAAAATTACTGAACAAAACAGTTCCTAAAAAAACTATAATTTGTGAAACTGGAAAAGAGGTACAATATTTAACTGGAGAAAAGAACTCCCTAAAAACAAAATCTGAACATATGGAAATGGAACTTCAAATATTAATTGAGGAAAATAATTTGCTAAAAATTAGAATCCATGAATTTGAAACTGATGACTCAAAGAGGCATCAAGAACCAGTCAAACAAAACCTAAAAAATGAAAAATTAGAAGAAAATGTAAAATATTTCCTTGGAAAAACAACCGACCTGGAGAACAGATCCAAGAAAGATAATCTAAGAATTATTGGTCTGCCAGAAAGTCATGATGAAAAAAAGAGACAGGACAACATCTTCCAAGAATTCATGAAGGAAAATTGCTCTGAGGTCTTAGAACCAGAGAGTAAAATAGTCATAGGAAGAATCCAATGGACACCTTCTGAAAGATACCCCAAACTGAAAACTCCAATAACTATTGTAGCCAAATTCCAGAACTATCAGATCAAGGAGAAAATACTGCAGGCAGCAAGAAAGAAATAATTCAAATATCATGGAACTAAAGTCAAGATCTCACAGGACCTAGCAGCTTCTACATTAAAAGGTCATAGGGATTAGAATATGATATTTTGTAAGGCAAAAAAACTAAAACTACGACCAAGGATCAGCAAAACTAAGCATAATCTTTCAGGCAGGGAGATAGTCATTCAATGAAATAAGGGACTTCCAGACCTTCCTGATGAAAAAGTCAGGGCTCAGTGGAAAATGCAATCTCCAAATACAAGACTCAAGAGAAACATAAAAAGGTAAATAGGGAAAACACACACACACACACACACACACACACACACATACACACACTACTCAATAAGAGTAACCTGTTCACACCTATATAAGCTGATATCTGCCAATATTGAGAATTGTATAATAATCACAACATATGAAAGGGTTATAAATGGACAGAGGGTGTAGGTATAAACTAAAGAAAGTTATGATAAAAAAAACTCTATTAAGGAAAGCAAAGTAACTGTAATGGGAGAAGAGGAAAGAAGGCAGAAAAGGGAAAATTATGCCATACAAAAAAGCATAAAAACATACAATAATAGAAAGAAGAGAGGGAGCCAAAGAAATGCTGGAGAAAGTGGCCTAGCCATTCCTGATTTTAAACTGTAGTATAAACCAGCAGTCATTAAAACTACTTGGTACTGGAGGAGGAATTGAGTGGTGGATCATGGAAATCAATTAGGTACATGAGACACGGCAGTCAATGAATATAGTAATCTAGTGTTTGACAAACCCAAGGACTCTAGCTTTGGGGATGAGAGTTCACTATTTGACAAGAACTGCTGGGAAAACTAGACAGCATTGTGGCAGAAAGTGGGCAGCATAGAAGCAGTAAAACTTCATGGATTCCCCCATAACCACCTCAAATACCAATAAAATATGACTCTAAACAAATTTTAGAGCTACAGAACCCAGAAATTGACAGAGAAAGAAAGCTCTCACTGAATGCAGCCCCACAGGTAGACAGAAAGTGTTCATATCAGCATGATGAGAAGCAATTCCAGCACCACATGAACCCACGATTTTAGCCCCAGGGCAGCCCAGACCAACCTCAGCTGGAGCATTCAGGAGAGTGGATCACCAGCAGTTATGGTGATTTCCAGAATTATTAACCCATAAATGCCAAAGACAAAGTAAAAGGTCAGTGGAACCCAGCTGGATATGGGAAGGAATGGAGGAGTGGGTCCAGCCATCTGCCCCCAGAGCCAGAAGTAGCAGAAGGAGACCCAGCAGCCACCTCCACATGGCTGCTTCAGAGCTCCCAGCCTGCAGATCACAGAGAGCCAAGTGAACATTCAGAGGCTAAGCACTCTTGCCTTAACCTGCTTGGATCTGGATCATGGTCTTGGGTGGTGGCCCTGAGGTGTGTGACCAGTGAGCCAAAGCTGGTGGGGGCTGTAGAGACAGGACCCTTCTAATAGCTCTAGCAGCTGTGAAAAACCCAGTGATTTGAAACAAAGTTCTCCCATCTGGAAGCAGAGTTCTACCATGGCAAAAGTAACTGGCAACATGAGCAAGCAAAGGAAGCAGAGCAAGTACATCCATCCAATTTTAGGTTCCTTTTTTGGGACAAAAAAGATCAAAGAATGGAACAGGAGGAAAACAACACAGTCAGAACTCCTGCACCAAAAGATTCCAAGAAAAATATGAACTGGTTACAGGCTTTGGAGGAGTTTAAGAAGGATTTTGAAAATCAAATAAGAGAAGTGGAGGAAAAATTGGGATAAGAAATGAGAATGTTGCAAAAAAAAAATGAAAAAAAGTCAACAACCTGATGAAGAAAACAACACCTTAAAAAATAGACTAACTCAAATGGCAAAAGAGACCCAAAAAAGCCAATGAGGAGAAGAAGACTTTAAAAAGCTGAATTTGCCAGATGGAAAAAGAATCTCAAAAGCTCACTGAAGAAAATAATTGCTTCAGAATTATATTGGAGCAAAGGAAAGCTAATGATTTTATGAGAAATCAAGAAACTATTAAACAGATCCAAACAAAAAAAAAATAGAAGGCAATGTGAAATATCTCCTTGAAAAAACCACTGACCTGAAAAATAGATCCAGGAGAGACAATTAAAAAACTAATGGACTACCTGAAAGTCATGATCAAAAAAGAACCTAGAAATCATTCTTCAAGTAATTCTCAAGGAAAACTGCCCTGATATTTTAGAATCAGAGGGCAAAATAGAGGTTGAAAGAATTCACCAATGACCTCTTGAAAAAGATTGCAAAAAGAAAACTCCTAGGAATGTTATAGCCAGGTTCTGGAGTTCCCAGATCAAAAAGAAAATATTACAAGCAGCCAAGAAGAAACAATTTGAATATTGTGGAAACACAACCAGGATAACACAGGATCTAGCAGCTTCTACATCAAGGGATCAAAGGGCCTGGAATATGATATTCTGGAGATCAGAAGAGATAGAATTAAAATCATGAATCACCTGCCCAGCAAAACTGAGTATAATATTTCAGGGGAAAATATAGGCATTCAATGAGATGGAAGAATTTCAAGAATTCTTGATGAAAAAACCAGAGCTGAATAGAAATTTTGACATTCAAATATAAGAAGCATGAGAAGGTAAACAGGGAAAAGAAAACATAAGGAACTTATCAAAGTTGAACTATTTACATGCCTACATGGAAAAATGATAATTGTAATTTATGAAACTTTTCTCAGTATGAGGATAGTTGAAGGGAATATATATATATGTAGATATATATGTATGTAGATATATGTATACATATATGTATGTAGATATATGTATAAACACATATATGTCTATATAGGAGGGTATTTATGTGTATGAATACATATGTGAGTGTGTGTATATATGTGTACAGGTATACATATAGAGAGGGCACAGGATCAATTGAATAGCAAGGGATCATATTTAAAAGGTGAATTTGAGAGGTGAGAGAGGAATAGAATGAGAGGAGAAAGGGAGAGACAGAATGGGGTTCATTATCTCATATAGAAGAGGCACAATATAACTGTTACAATGGAGGGTAAGAACAGAAAGGCAAAAGGGAATGGGTCACCCTTTCATTGAATTTGGCTTAGGGAGGGAATGACATACACTCTAAAGTGGGTATCTTGCCCTACAGAAGGGTAGGGGGGATGGGAATGAGAGGGAGGAGGATGAAGGGGAAGGCAGGGTGGGGGGGAAGGATGTTAGAAGCATACACTTCAGTAAAGGGACAGGGACAAAGTAGAGAACAGAACAAATGGGGGGCAGGATAGGATGGAGGGAAATATAGTCAGTTTTTCACTATTATGTTCATTGTGGAGATGTTTTGCATAACTACACATACACGGCCTGTATTGAATTGCTTATTTTCCCAGTGGTGGTGGGTGACAAGGAAGGAAGGGAAATAATCTGCAATTTAACATGTTAAAATCAAATGTTTAATATATATATATAATTATTGTTATCATTATTATTATTTACATGCAACTGGAAATAAGATATACAGGCACTGGGGTAGGGGGATTCTTCTTGTTCTACCGGAAAGGCAGAGGGGTGATGGGGGAGGATAAAGGAGAGAACAGATTGGGGGAGGGGGTATATAGTGGGATTGCTGTTTTGGTGTGGTGGATAGGGGAAAGAAAGGGAGAAAATTTGTAACTCAAAATCTTGTGGAAATGAATGATGTAAACAAAAAATAAACAAAACTTAATTTTAAAAAATAGTGACAGTGTCTTAGAAGAGAATGGAATATATTGGAGAGATGTTGCAAAAGTGAAACTGACAGGGCTTCACAACAACTTGGGTATGGAGGTGGGGGTGAAGGGTGAGTGCTAGTTAAGAATCCAGGATGACTCCTAGGTTGTGAGTCTGAGGGACTTCCACTAACTGTATAACCTTGGGCAATTTACTTCAGCATTCTGGATCCTAGTTTTCTCATCTGTAAAATGAAAGTATTGCACTGATAAAGTCTATGGACCCCTTTTCAGAATGTTTTATGCTTTAAAAATTCATAACTTGGGTTGGCTAGGTGGTGCAGTGAATAGAGCACCGGCCCTGGAGTCAGGAGGACCTGAGTTCAAATCTGGCCTGAGACACTTAACACTTACTAGTCATGTGACCTTGAGCAAGTCACTTAACCCCAATTGCCCTGCCCTCTCCCCTCCAAAAAAGCATATATAGCTATATATATATATGTATATATATAGCTATATATATATATAGCTATATATATATATATATATATATATATATATAAAATTGAAAGAAATGCTAAATTTCAATAAAAAAAAAGAAAGAAACTGGGCATAGGCCAATATTTTACACCATATAACAAAACAAAGTTTAAATGGGTGCATGATCTAGATATAAAAACTGAGACTGTAAGCAATCTAGGAGAGCAAGGAATAGTTTACCCGTCAGATTTATGGAGAAGGGTAGACTTTATGACCAAATAAGAAATAGAGAGCATTAAGATATGTGAAATGAATAATTTTGATCATTTTAAACTGAAAAGTTTTTGTACAAATAAAGTTAATGTAACCAATATTAGGAGATAAGTGGAAAATTGGGAAAGAATTTTTAAACCAGTGACTCTGATAAAGGACTCTTTTCTGAAATATACAGAGAATTGAGTCAAATCTGTAAGAATACAAGTCATTCCCCAATTGATAAATGGTCTAAGAATATGAACAGGCCATTTTCAGAGGAAGAAATTAAAGATATCTAAAAGCATATTAAAAAAATGCTCTCAATCACTATTGATTAGAGAAATGCAAATCAAAACAACTCTGAGGTAACATATCTCACAGGTCAGATTGGCTAAGATGACAGAACAGGAAAATCATAAATGCTGGAAAGGAAGTGGAGAAACTGAAACACTAATGCATTGTTGGTGGAGTTGTGAATTGATCCCACCATTTTGGAGAGCAATTTGGCTATGCCCAAAGGGTTATAAAAAAGTGCATACCCTTTGACACAGCAATACCACTTCTAGGGCTGTATGTTAAAGAGATCATACAAGTGGAAGGAAGAACCATTTGCACAAACATATTATAGCAGCTCTTTTTGTGGTGGCAAAGAGCTGAAAATCAAGGGGATGCCCATAAATTGGGGAATGGCTAAACAAGTTGTCATATATGAATGTGATGGAATACTATTGTGCCATAAGAAATGAGGAGCAGAAAGACTTCATAATAGCCTGGAGAGATTTATATAAACTGAGTAATGAGAGCAGAACCAGGATAACTTTGTACACAATTACAGACACATCATGTCTATGACTAATAACTTAGATAGACTGGGCTTCCTCAGCCATGCAAGGTTATAAGACAACTCAAAAAAGACTTGTGATGGAAATGATATACATATCCAGAGAAAAGAATTATGGAGTTGAATGCGGATCAAAGCAAACTACTTGCTCTCTCTTTGCGTTTAGTTTAGTTTTGTTCCTTCTTTCTTGTTGTTCACTCCATTTGTTATAATTTTTATTTACAACTTGACTAATGCTTAATGTGAAGGTATTTGTTGAGACTTTATCAGATTGTATGCAGGAGGAGATGCAGGGGGAAAAAATTTGGAACTCGAGGCACTATGGAACTGAATGTTGTAAACTAAAAGTAGATAAACAAATTTAATAAAATAAAATTGAAAGGAAAAAAAAGAAAATCTTCCTCAAAAATTAGAATTTAGCAAATGGAAGCTGATGACTTTATGAGAAATCAAGAAACAATAAAACAAAACCAAAAAAATGGAAAAAAAAAGTAGAAGACAATGTGTAATATCTCATTGGAAAAACAACTGACCTGGAAAATAGATCTAGGAGAGACAATTTAAAAAATATTGGACTAAGTAACAGTGAGGATAAAAAAAAGAGCCTGTACTTCATCTTTCAAGAAATTATCAAGGAAAACTGTCCTGATATTCTAGAACCAAAGGATAAAATAAAAATTGAAAGAATTCACCAATCACCTCCTGAAAGAGATTCCAAAATGAAAATGGACAGGAATATTACAGCCAAATTCCAGAGTTTCCAGATGGAGGAGAAAATATTGCAAGTACCCAGAAAGAAACAGTTCAAGTATGGCAAAGCCACAGTCAAGACAACACAAGATTTAGCAGTTTCTAGATTAAAGGATTGAATGGCTTAGAATATGATATTCCAGAGGGCAAAAGAACTCGGATTACAACCAAGAATCACTTACTCAGCAAAACTAAATATAATCCTCAGGGGAAAAATGGACATTCAATGAGATTGAAGATTTTCAAGCATTCTTGAGAAAAGACCAGAGATGAGTAGAAAATGTGATTTTCAAATAGAAGATGCAAGAGAAATATAAAAGGGTGAACAAGGAAGATAAATCATAAAGGAATTATTAAAGCCAAACTGTTCACATTCCTAGAGCGGAAGATGATATTTGTAACTCATAAGACATTTTTCAATATCAGAGTAGTTAGACGGAGTAAATATAGACAGATGGAACAGATGTGAGTTGAATATGAAGGGATAATATCTAAAAATTAAAACTGAGGACAGGAGTGTACTGGGAGAAAGAGAAAGGTAGAGGCAGAATGGGGTAAATTATTTCATATAAAAGAGACAAGGATGAGCTTTTTCAGTGAGAAGAATGCTAAGGGGGGGGATTTTGGGGGGATGTGACATAAGCTTACTCTCATCAGATTGGCTCAAAGAGGGAATAACATACACACTCAGAGACTGAACAGAGACTGCAAAGGATTTAAGGTGGACTGGACACTGTGAGCTTCAGTGTGGAACAGGAACTGCACAGAGAGCTGGACAAGGAACTGGGAGCTGTCTGCCTTTGAACCCAGGTGACAGTTTGGCGAATCCAGGTTGGAGCTAGGACCATGGAAGAGGACCCAGGGAATCTTAGAGCCTACCACAAGTCAAACTGAAAGAAGACTTTACTTGGATATTGTGTACTGACTGAGAAGATTGTGATTTACTTGTGAGTGATGGCCTGTGTAATTTCTGATGATTGAATAGTGAATGACAACTGAATAGTGACTGATTTGTACTTTAGTGTGCCCCATGAGTGGAGAACTTTGATTTTTGTATTTTGTGACCCTTAAGGGAGCTAGCCTTCTTAAGGATGATTGAATTATTGAGTTGATTGAATGAATGAGTTACTAAGTGATTGATTGACCAAATGATTGTACTTTGTTGAAAACTATGTGGTCATTTTAATGAATGCTGTATTTTGATTTTTTGTGATAAATTATAATATTGTGAATGCTGTATCTTGATTTCTATGAATGTTTTGCTCTGATTTGTTATTGAATAAATAGAGTGTTCACTATACCATGTAATCAGAACCTTGAAAGCTGTTCACAGTAGCATTCTTCTGGAAAGCAGCTTGTGCATGGCATTACAAGTGGCCACACTCTAGTAAAACTGTCTTGGAAGATGGGCTAAATAACATGAAGGATAACCAATGGGCCTCAAAACCATTGGTGAGTTAGAGGGATGTCTACCACAAGCATGTGAAGATTCCTGAATGTGCAATGGGCAGATAGGAATAATTTGTTCCATTGGCCATGAAGGTGACTGAGGCAGGCAATATGGAGTGCTTAGAACATGGTCAGATATCACAAATGCCAAGATCATCCATTGTATCTGCGTCAGTCAGTCATTTTTCACTTGGATGATTCTGGGAGTGAGGTTGATGGCTATGTGCAACTCTGCCTTACTTAAATCCAATTCACAAGCAAGTCAAGACAGCTTGCACTTGGCTTTATACTACCTCATACTTATTAGATTGGCTCAAAGGATGTCACAGAAAAATGCTGGAGGGGATATGGGGAAAATGATACATTAATGCACTCCTAGTAGGATTGTGAACTGATTCAACTATTTTGTAAGGAATTTGGAACTATGTCCAAATGGCTATAAAACTATACATACTCTTTGAACTTCTACTAGGTCTCTATCCCAAAAAAGATTTTAAAAAGGAAAAAGACCAATATGGATAGTAATATTTATAGCAGCTCTTTTCTTGAGGCAAAGAATTAGACATGTAGGAGATGTCTATCAACTGAGGAAGAGCTGAACAAATTATGTAATGTGATTATAATGGAATACTATTATACTATAGGAACTGATGAGCAAGATGCTCTCAGAGAAACTCAGAAAGACTTATATGAGCTGATGCAAAATGAAATACATTGTGTACAAAGTAACAACAATATTGTAGGACCACCAGCTGTGAATAACTTAGCTATTCGCAGCAATACCAAGATCCAAGAAAACTCTGAAGGATTTATGATGAAAAATTCTGTCCATACCCAGACAAAGAACTGATGATGTCTGAATGCAAGTTGAAACATAATTTTCTTAAACTTTATTTTTATTAAGTTTTTTTTCCCTGTATGTTTTCTTTCAGAATATGACTATTGTGGAGGTGGTTTGCATGACTACACATGTATAACCTATTTCAAATTGCTAGCCTTCTCAATGATTGGGGATGGAGAGGAGGTAATTTAGAACTAAAAGTTTTTAGAATGGATGTTAAAAATTGCTTTTACATGTAACTGGAGAAAAACAAAATTCCAAATAATTTTAAAGATGCATATTTTTAAAAAAACAAAACAGATTTTATAACTTTTCCCAATTGGTTAACTTTCTTTTCATAATTTTCTTAAATTGCTTTTTTTTCCTAACTTTTCCTCATTCTCTCTTGTTTGATTTTTTAATTCCTTTTTAAGTTCTTCCAAGATTTCTTTTTGGGCTTATGACCACTTTATGTTACCCTTTAGGGTAGCAGTGGATTTTTTTTTTATCTCCCTTTCTTCCTCTGAATATGAATTGTTTTATTTCTTCTGAATTTACAAGAATTTTATACTCATAAATATATATGGATTGTTCCCTCTTAAACCCATTCCTGATGAAGTTAGGTTACCAGAACTACCACCTCCTCCCCCATCTTATTATTCTGCATTGATTTGTATAAAACAATTACTTTTTTTAGATATTCCTAAATGCTTTTACTTTTTGAAGTCATATCATACGTACGTCTATCCCAATCTTTCTTATAAACCAAGCAATTACTAATGAAAATCTTAGTCATATGTTTTGCATTTTACATATATAAAAAGTAAATGGTCTGTCCTTATTAATCCCTTGTAATCAATGTTTAGCATGTACCTTATGTTTCTCTTGGCTCCTGTATATCAAATTTTCTATTAAGTTGAAGTTGTTGTTGTTTTTACAAAGTCTTAAAAGTTTGACAGTTGATCAAACATCCATTTTTCCTTTCATTCAGAATTATGCTTAACTTTATTGGCTATGACATTTTCAGCCAGAGCCCCAGTTCTTTTGCTCTTCAAAATATAATGTTGCAAGACCTGTGGTCCTTTAGCGTCTCCACTCCAGGTTAAGTGTGATTTTCCTTTTGGTACGATCCTATTTAAATTGATTTTTTCTTGTTGTTTATAATATTTTATCCTTGAGCTGAGGATAGATTGTACTGATTTCATCAAACTCTGTAATGTCACTAAGTCTCCCAAATGACACATTTAATCAATTGCAGGTATTTGATGGAAATTTACACATTAGACTGTCCATCAGTTTTCCTTAAGTCTCTCCATATAACCATACAACCTGTTCTGGTCATGCATTTTATTTATGACAACCATTACAATGTCTCTTTCACTCAAATCCTGCATTATGAGATATTACTTATTTTACAGGCTACATTAGACAATTGAATTGGGTGGGTGGTTGTTGTCTTTTTTTCTCAAAGAGGATCAAAATTACATCACTATGTTGGGTTCAAGGTATGGTGTGTGCAACCCTGGATGATCAGGCCAATGTGAGCTCAGAAGTCTCACAGATCAGGCACAAATTGTCTATATGAACATTTGGAATTGATAAAAATAGTAAAATAGCATGGGTGATGTCTTTTGATTCATGTGTAAATTGGATTAAAGTTATGTGGAGTTGCATGAAGTTTTCAGTTTCACTCTCTCTTCCAGTCATAGAAAACCAGTGGCAAGACAAAAGTCAAGGTGATCGGTGATGGCTTAGAAGGCAGTGGATGACTTTGGTGTCTTTAGTGTTTAAGCTCTAAGGCTCCATAGCACCGGCTTTAGCTACCTTCAGAGATGTTGGAATAAATTATTCTCATCTATCCATTCCACTGGAGAAATTTTTCACATGCTTGGAGTAGACACTGCCCTCCCCCCTCCAAATCATCAAGAGGTTTGAGGTCTGTCAGTTACCCTCAATCTGCTTTAGCCCATCTTCTGAAATGATTTACTGGGGTGTGGGCACTGTGCATGCTACAACTTCTTGGAGGCACAAGTGAGAGTTGGGTGGATCAGGTAGATGCCAAAGATTGAATGGCAGTGGAATTATAGCTAGTATCTCCACAGTACTTTGTTTGGGGGGAACAAGGCAATTGGGGTTAAGTGACTTGCCCAGGGTCACATAGCTAGTATCAATTGTCTGAGGCCAGATTTGAACTCAGATCCTCCTGACTCCAGGACTGGTGGTCTATCCACTGTATCACCTAGCTGAAAAGCACATTACATATATTTTCTTAATGATTCCCCAAATAACCCTGTGATATAGATATAACATTTATTTCCATTTTACAGATGAAGAAACAAAGGCTAAAAGTGGTTAAATAACTTGAAGAGGGTCGCACAACTATTAATTATCTGAGGCAGAATTTGATCTCGGGTTTTTCTGCTTCCAAGTCCAATGCTGTAGCCAGTGTACCACCTAGCTGGGCAATCCACAGAACCATTCTATCACTACAAAATTTTGTAAGACACTTTGAATGAGCTATGAATTAGGTCCAGATTTGAACAGGAAGAAGCAAGCAGGCTGGATTGCATCTGGGAAATTACACAGTGATTTTAAATTATTCAAGCTTTTCCCTGAAAAAAAAAACCCTTCTCTTTGAAACAAAAGTACCCTTTTAATGATGATGTGTAGTCACAAATAATGCAGCCATTCTCCAAAGAATTAAAATTGAAATCCTCTCAAAGGATATGGAAAGGTACATCATGGTCATTAGTTGGTTGCAATATATCATTATCCAAGACTGAGCAGGAAGAAGCAGTCAAAATGATGCCACAAATGAAGTTTATGATCAGAAAAAAAAGGGTGGAGTAATCATGTGAAAAGAACAAGGAATAATCCATCGCACACATGGTATATTTGTATCAACATGATGGGTCCCAGGACTTTGACTAGAGTCACTGTTGAGGATTTCTGGAAAGACTTAGGCAAGTGCTGAGCAGACATGGATGGGATACCTTCTGCTTGCTGAAGTGAGTATAAATATGTTAAAATGTCATTTACATGAAACAATGACTCCTTCAAAGAAAGTACTTTCTCTACCAATTAAGATCATGGGCTTAAAATCAGAGGAATGCCAATGGTCACCATTTGATCTATTTGTTTATCATGAGAATCATGTAATTTTCTGGTCTAAGAGATCTTCCCCTTTTGTCTACCACAGCAATAGCATCCAGGAGAGACCATCCAAGAGCATCCTTGACAGATCACATTAGGTAGAACACAATGCTGAAGAACAACTATTGGAGGACTTGGGTTTCAGCCAGTATATAAAATGCATACATACCCATTCTATAGAAGCCAGTGATCATAGCCCTAGCCCACTACATTTCACTGTTTCTAGGTCAGATCATGCTTCATATTCTATCTACCCCAAACAAATTGCAATCTGCCCTTCCACTATCCCTGAGATCCCCATCTGAAACAGCATACTCTAGAACAGAACTCCATATACCATGGCTCCCTTCTCTTCAATCAGGGAGTTAGTATATTCAGCTTTGAAACTCTCACCCTAAAGCTGAGTGGTCCTAATTGGCAAATGAGTGTGAATGTGCAAACTTGCCAACCCATTATCTCTAGCCAAACCTGTACCATGTTTCACATAACATCAAATCAGGCCATTTTACATCTACCCTTGCGTCTTGCATGTATCTTTCCCTTCCCTAAAATTTAATACATAATAGTATGAGAACAGTAATAAAATCAATTTTACCATTGTTTCTGGAAAGGATCTGGCATAGCTCTACTCACCATCACATCCATATGTTGTTTTTCCCAATTAGATTATAATCTTCTTCAAGCCAGCAACCATCTCATTTCAATGAATATTATATTTTTGGTCACCTCTTACAATTAGTTTTGGATCCAGACATAGCTGATCTCATTATGGTGTAAGTCAATAGCAATTTGACATCTAGCCTCTGCCTAGGTAATACAGATTCATGAATGGTGGTAACTTTATGAAATAGCACAGACCATTTTTCAGAGTCAACATAGCATAAACTTGCATTGAGTAATATTTGTTAAGGTGCTTACTGTGTGGATTGATTGTTATGGTGCTATAAGATATGATGAGCAGGACACTTTCAGAAAAACTTGGAAAGATTTACACGAAATGATGCAAAGTGAAGTGAGCAGAACCAGGAGAACAGTGAACACAATACAAGCAATATTGTAAGATAATCAATTTTGCATGACTTAGCTATTTTGATCAATATAATAATCCAAGAAAATGGGGGAGGGGTGGAGCCAAGATGGCAGAGTAAAAGTAGAAACTTCAGCTCCTGCTCCAACCACATCCAAAACCTGTAAAATATGACTCTAAACAAATTTCAGAGGCAAAGAACCCACAAAGTGACAGAGAGAATCAAATCTTCTGCTGAAGGCAAGCTGGCAAGCCAAAAGGAAGGATCTATTACACAGGACTGGGAGCCAAGAACAGTCTTGCAGGAGGCACACCAAGCCTGGGGCAGGCCCAACCAGTGGCCCAAACAAGCTGCAGCAGACATCAGGATAGTGAATCACCAGCAGTTGTGGCGCTTTCCAGACTTCTCAAACAATAAACACCAAGGAGAAAGTTAAAGGTCAATGGGGAACTCTGTTGGAACAGGGAGACAAAAGAGCATGGTCCAGCTCCTGCCCCCACCAGGTGAGAGGTGGCAGAGATATGGTGGTGGCTGTAGCTGCTGTCATGTGGCTGCCTCTGGAACTCCTGGCCTGCAGATTATAAGGGGAACAAGTGACCATTCAGAGGGTAATTGCTCTTGCTTTGACCTGCTTGGATTTGGGTCGCTGTCTTGGGTGGTTGTTCTGGGGTGAGAAATGCCAGTGTGCCAGAGCTTGTGGTGGCTGTAGAGAGGGCACCCTCCTCAGACCTCTGGCAACATTTACAAAAATGCCAGCAATTTGGGAGAAAACTTTCCACTCTGGAAGCAGAGTTCTATCATTGTAAAAAGCTCAAAAGTCATATAACTGGCTGGCAAGATTGACAAGCAGAGGAAGCACAATCAGACCATAGAATCCTTTTTTGGGGACAAAGAGGATCAAAACATGGAACCAGAAGAAGTCAACAATGTGAAAACTCCTGCGTCAAAAGGTTCCAAGAAAAATATGAATTGGTTACAGGCCATGGAGGAGCTCAAGAAGGATTTTAAAAATCAAATAAGAGAATTGGAGGAAAAATTGGGAAGAGAAATGAGAATGATGCAATAAAATCATGAAAAGCAAGTCAACAGACCAACTGAAGAAAATAACACCTTTTAAAAAATAGACTAATTCAAATGGCAAAAGAGGCCCAAAAAGCCAATGAGGAGAAGAATGCCTTAAAAAGTCAAATTGCCCAGATGGAAAAGGAATTTCAAAAACTCACTGAAGAGAATAACTCCTTCAAAATAAGATTGGAGCAAATGGAAGCTAATGACATCATGATAAAAACAGATCTAAAAAAATAAAAAAAAATAGGAGGCAAAGTGAAATATCTCATTGGAAAAAGTACTGACCTGGAAAATAGATCCAGGAGAGATAATTTTAAAATTTTTGGACTACCTGAAAGCCATGATCAAAAAAAGAGCCTAGAAATCATCCTTCAAGAAATTTTCAAGGAAACTGCCCTGATATTCTAGAAGCAGAGAGCAAAATAGAAATTTAAAGAATTCACTTATGGCCTTTTGAAAAAGATCCCAAAAAGAAAACTCCTAGGACTATTATAGCTAAATTCCAGAGTTCCCAGGTCAAGAAGAAAATATTACAAGCCGTCAGGAAGAAACAATTTGAGTATTGTGGAAACAAAATCAGGATAACACGAGATCTAGCAGCTTCTACATTAAGGGATTGAAGGGCTTGGAATATGATATTCCAGAGGTCAAAAGAGCTAGGATCAAGACCAAGAATCACCTACTCAGAAAAACTGAGTATGATGCTTCAGGGGAAAATATGGTAATTCATTGAAATAGAAGACTTTCAACTATTCTTGATGAAAAAAACAGAGCTGAACAGAAAATTTGATTTTGAAATATAAGAACCAAGAGAAGCATGGGAAGGTAAACAGGAAAAAGAAACCATAAGGAACTTATTAAAGTTGAACTATTTACATTCCTACATGGAAAAATGATAATTGCAACTCATGAGACGTTTCTCAGTATGAGGATAGTTGAAGGGAATACGTATGTGTGTATATGTGTGTGTGTGTGTGTGTAGAAAGGTGTATGTATGTATAAATACACTTGCGTATGTTTATGTGTGTACATGTATTCATAGACAGAAGCCACAGGATTAATTGAATAGGAAGGGATAATATCTAAAATATAAAATTAAGAGGTAAGAGGAATATAATGGGAGAAGGAGAAAGAGAGAGATAGAATAGGGTAAATTATCTCATATAAAAGATGCAAGAGAAAACTATTACAATGGAGGGGAAGAGCAGGAAAGTGAAAGGGAATGGGACAACTTTACTCTCCTTGAATTTGGCTCAAGGAGAAATAACATACACACTCAATTGGGTGTGGAAGGGGATAAGAGGGAGGGTAATAGAAAGGAGGGCTGATTGGAGGAGAGGGTAGTTAGAAGCACACACTTTTGAAAAGGGGCAGGTCAAAGTAGAAAATAGAATAAATCAGGGGTAGGATAAGATGGGGGGAAATATAGTTAGTCTTTCACAATATAACTGTTGGGGAACCATTTTGTGTAACTACACATGTACAAGCTATATCTAATTGCTTGTCTTCCCAGTGGGGGTAGGTGAGGAGGGAAGAAGGGAGAATCTGAAAATCAAAGTTTTAAAAACAAATGTAAAAAAAAAAGTGCGTGGGTTTTTTGTTTGTTTTTTAATGCAAAACTGGCAAGTAAGATATTCAGGCACTGGGGTATAGAAATCCATTTTGTCCTACTAGAAAATTTGGGGGTGATGGGAGAGGATATAAGAGCGAACACATTGGGGAAGAGGTACTCAGTAGGTTTGCTATCTTGGGGTGGGAGTAGGGAAAAGACAGGGAGAAAATTGGTAACTCAAAATCTTATGGAAATGAATGTTGAAAACTAAAAATAAATTAAAAATTAAAAATAATAATAATAACCCAAGAAAATTTCAAAAGATTTATGATGAAAAATGCTATCTACCTCCAGAGCAAGAACTGATAAAGTCTGAACTCAGATTGAAACATATTTTTGTTTTTACTTTTAAAAGTTTTTCTTAGTTTTGGGCAGAGTCTCTGTTTTCTTTCATAACACAACTAATATGGAAACATTTTGCATACTGCACATATATAACCTATATCAAATCTTTTGCTATCCTAGGAGAAGAGGAGGGGAGAGAGGCAAGGAGAATTTGAAACTTATTTTAGAAAAATATCAACCATTTCTTTACATATATTTTTTAAATTAAATATATTTTTAGAAAGACTATAAAGGTAGCCTACTCTGCGCAGTCTTCTGTTAATGAAGTAAAAAGAGCCCCAAACTAAGAAATAGAACTTGAATTTGAACGCCTGCTTTGTGACCTTAGACGAGTTGCATATTTCAGGCCCTAAATCTCCTCATATGTACAAAATAAAGGCGATGAATTTTCCTATCTAACCTCCTAGGTTCTATTTCAACACTAGATCTGTGATCCCAGCCAGCAGATAACTAATGGAACCAAATTTCCCATCGTGAAAGTTATAGATTCATAGACTTCAAAGTGTTGGAAGGGATCTTAGCAGATAATTAGTCCAAACCCTACCAAAAAAGAGCCTATGCTATAACATATCCAACGAGTACACAGTCAGCTTCTGCTTAAAGACTGCTAACCCACCTTCCAAAACAGTCAATTTCATTTTGGAACAACTCTCGTTGTTAGTAATTTTTCCCTTGTGGGCAGTTTAAATCTGACCCCATATCTTAGATGCAGTTATGGTCTTTTTCTAGCCTAAATTTACCTTTTTTGCAGCTTCCATGCACTGTTTTTCTCCTGTGTGGACCAGCAGAATAAGTCTAATCTCTTTTCCAGGCATTAATGGAGTACAGTGGATCAAATACTGGATCTAGAGTCAGAAAGACCCCTCTTCCTGAGTTCAAATCTGACCTCAGACACTAATTATGTTACCCTGGTAAGTCATTTAACCCTCTTTGCCTCA
>CM053588.1:92448429-92464982 GCA_028646515.1 Pseudochirops corinnae | reverse complement strand
AACTCAAATGGCAAAAGAGGTCCAAAAAAGCCAATGAGGAGAAGAATGCCTTAAAAAGCTAAATTGGACAGATAGAAAAGGAATTTCAAAAACTCATTGAAGAGAATAATTCCTTCAAAATAAGATTGGAGCAAATGGAAGCTAATGACTTTATGAGAAATCAAGATAGTATAAAACAGATCCAAACAAACGAAAAAAGAGATGGCAATGTGAAATATCTCATTGGAAAAATGCAGTGTGTGATAGTCCCTGAGGTTCAGGTATAGGTTATATTAAAAAATTACAAGGAAGAATTTTGGGTAATCAGGGAGCAGTCTGAGAGTGTGGGAGTTTTTGGTACAGAAGGACATCAAATGGGAAATGAGAGGACAGAAAAGACAAATTATTTTCACATTTTCAATAAAGAATGCCTTAATTGTAGAATAGATTATTTTAGAAGATAGATAATAAACATTTAGAGAGGAAACTACAATTCACAGGCAACATGGTTTCCCTAAAGAGGAAAGGATACTGGAGTAACTTTATTTCTATATTTGAGAGAGTTATTAGACAAATATATCAAAAGAATGTTATGGATTGCAGCAAAACATTTGGCAGCATGTACCACACCCTCTCTGTAGGCAATAAGTAGAAATCTGAAGTAAACAAAAAAAAAGAGCTTGTTGGTTTTAAAACTTGTGACCTAACTCAGAGTAATAATCAGCATCTAACAATTTCCTAACAGTATGTCCCAGGCATTTGTAATTGGTGCTATACTGTATCAAAGACTCAGTTGAAAGCATGTAAGACATTTCTCAAATTGTGGAATACACAAAGAGGGATCTCAAACATCTCAAAAGCTCAAACAATAATCTGGACCTAACAAGATTAACTTTAATAGTAACATGTATAAAAATCAACACAGATCAAGAAAAACTATACTATACAGTAAAGAATGAGAGAGACTTGATCTGATAGTTCAGGATTCTTTTAAGTATTTGAAGGGAAGAGCTAACGATTCTCACATCACTTTCCTTCACTTTTAAGTATCAGGGGGAAAAACACTTCTGAAAATGTAATGACACCCAAACTTAAAAGAGAATTGTTGTTTTTCCAGTTTCAATTGGATTATTTCACCTTAAAAAGATAGTTTAATTTAATAAATAATTAACCAATATTCTACAAAAGAAAAAGAATTGTCAACTTTTATTCTCACAACGTAAGGAGGAAAACAAGCTATAGGGCTCTAAAATACTAAATCTCAGAACTCTAGAGTTAGAAAGGAATTTGAAGACCATATAATAGTTCAACAAATACTTTACCAAAGAATACTGCTACAACATACCTAAACTAGCATTTGAGTGAAGATTTCCAGTAAGGGTAAATGTGCTATCTCCTGAGCCATCTCATTCCAATTTGGGATAACCCTAATTATTACGAAGTTCCTTTACAAAAAACTGAGAAATCCATTGCTCTTCGTTCTGCCCTTTGGCAGGTGAGTTAGATGGGTATTCAACAGGTAAATATTCAACATATAGATCTCTCTATAGGGAGAAAGGTAAGTAAGGTCTTCTAGGCATAAGCAAGAGAACAAGCAAAGTTTCAGAGATGGCAAAATAGAGTGAATGGGTCAAAAAGCCATGCCTTTCTAACACAGCATAAAATACATATGAAGGAGTAAAAGGAGGCTGGAAAGTTAAAGTAATGTCAAACTGTGAAGGCTTTTAATGCCAAACTAAAGAGGTTTAAGTTTATCTAGATTAAAAAAAAAAAGGGATGGATCTTGATCAAATGTGATGTAGCCAGATCTAAGTATAGAGAAGTTAAACTTGACAGTTGATTGAAGAATACATAGGAAGAATTCTACCTCCCAGATCTAGGCAGTAAATAAGAGTGCTTAAGGCTGCATGATGTATGTATTTTGGGATGATTCCCAGGTCTTTCTGCTAAAGAAAATATTTAAATTAGATGATCCTGATCCCCTTCCCCACTAGAACGTGACATGAATTTAGAGACATCACTTTATTTCAAACCAGCTATATGGAGAAAATCTGCCAATATGGTGAGGGTACTTGAAAAAATTCCATTTAAATATAGAGAAGAAAATGCTTATAAAGTATAAAGAAGGGGATGTTTAATCCATAAAAGAAGTCCCTGAGAATTATGATAACACCCCTTAAGTAGAGAAAGGGAACAAGCATTTACTGAGTGCCTTCTATGGGCCAGACACTCTGCTAAGTGTTTTACAAATATTATTTAATTTGATTGAAGTATATTAAAGGTTGTCAGAGGAAAGAAAGATTAAGCTTATTGTACCCAAGGGTAAAACAAACTTATAACTAAGAACACTATGACAAAGAGCAAATTACTGTATCTGGAATGGACTGGGTGAGAGTTGGTGGCACAGAACAGAGGGATGGGTAGATGAAAAATGCTGCTATGCTATAGATAAAAAGTCATCTTTGAATCCTTGCAATTTAATGACTCAGAAGGCCCTGAAGTGGAGGACATGACTATTTGTGTTACTATTCCTTGATTCCACATTCCCATCTACCTCTTTCCTCTCTTTTGGGAATCCCTATCCTGCTCCCTTTCCTTTCATTGTCTTCTCTGTAAATTTTATTATATTGTTAAGAAGCTTTTCTTTGTAATAGACCCTTTCCTCTCATAATCCTCTTGTGTGTGTGTGTGTGTGTGTGTATCTTTACACAAAAACCTGGAAGAAATTGTTTCACTAGTTACTGTCTCCAGTACTGGGTGCATTCTCTGTAATATCTCAGTAACACACTAGGCCAGGGGTAGGGAACCTGTGGCCTCAAGGCCATATATGGCCTTTAAAGTCCTTGGATCCAGCCCTTTGATTAAGTCCAAGTTTTACAGAACAAATCCTTGTATTAAGAGGATTTGTTTGGTGAGGTTTGGATTCAGGCTGCACTTGAGGATCTACAGGACCACATGCAGCCTCAAGGTTACAGGTTCCTCACCCCTGCTGTAGGTTAAAAGACTTAAAGAACTAGTAAAGCATTATCAGTGCCATTGTGTAGACATGGTTAACTTAAAGTTTATTAGTGCATTTGATAACGCTTCTCTTTATATTGTAGTGGAAAAGATAGACAAATGTGGGGGTGGACAATAACACAAACCTTTCACAACCTGGATCCCTCCTACGTTTCCAATCTTCTTATGCTTTAATGCTCTCCCTTCCCCCAACATACTCTGTGATTTAATAGCATTGGCTTCCTTGCTCTTTCTCCCAGAGGACGCTTAAAACATTTTTTTCCATCGCTGTTTTCATGCTGAGTCCCCCAGTTAGACTCTGAGCTCCTTGAGAACAGGAATCATTTTTTTTTTCTTACTTCAGATCCCCAGTGCTTAGTCTCTTAAGTAGAGACTAAGTCTCTACTCTTAAGTTTCTAGTACATAGGAGGTACTTACTAAGAGTCAGTTATCATTAAGTGACAATACTCAAAGAGTAGTTATTATTGGTTCTGTATCAGTCTGGAAGGAAGTCTTCATTGGAATGTCCCAAGTATCTGTGTCTGAACCTGTACTATTTAACATATCAGACAT
The DNA here is from genome assembly GCA_028646515.1 of Pseudochirops corinnae. Taxonomy (NCBI): domain Eukaryota; kingdom Metazoa; phylum Chordata; class Mammalia; order Diprotodontia; family Pseudocheiridae; genus Pseudochirops; species Pseudochirops corinnae. The sequence continues at coordinate 92,461,433 of CM053588.1, read as the reverse complement.
GTAAATAAAGACATAAATGACATTAATTCTTGACTGGGTCTGACTCAGTTCAGGTCCTTGCTTAAGCTGATTCTCTTGAGTAAAAATCCCCTATCTCTAAGTTGCCTATGGTAGCATTCCAGTCAATCATCAGAGAAAGAATGAAGTTCCTGATGGCTGTATTCAGATGGCCAGGAAGTGATGTCAATGGCCCAAGTTTTTAGTCTCTTGAACCAGGTAAGTCTCATATGTGATTGCAATATTCTCTAAGGAAAAATTATTCTAACATGTATGGGGACAGCAGTTGAGATATATATATATATATATACATATACACACACACACACACACACACACACACATATATATATATATATATATATATATATATATATACACACACACACACACATATATGTATATATACCACAGTATGTTTGAAAAATTTACAGACGACACAAATATATTAGGGGTAGCTAACACTCTGGATGACAATCAGGATTCAAAAAGATCTTTAAAAGACTTTAACAATGGGTTAAATATAGGAAAATGACATTTAATAAGGAAGAATTTTGTCTTGCACTTGGGTTCAAGAAATTGTCTTCATACGTAGACAAAGGAGACTGGATATACTTAACAGTTATATGAAAAAATACGAAAAGTTTTAGAAGATTTCAAGTTCAGTATGAATAAAGAGTGTGTTTTGGCAGTGAAAAAAGCTAAAATGATCATGGACTACATTTAAAAAGGTATAGCTTCCAGGCAAAAGGAAGAAATCATATACTTGTATTTATCCTGTTCAGACTGCATCTGGTATAGTGCTATAAGAAAGGAATGATCTCTGCAGGATTTGAAAAAAAAAAAACAAAATTAACATTATCTATCTGTATCATATTTTTTAAAAATTTAAATTGGGGAAGCTAGGTGGTGCAGTGGGTAGAGCACCAACCCTGAAGTCAGGAGGGCCTGTGTTCAAATACAACCTCAGAAACTTGACACACTTACTAGCTGTATGACCTTGGGGAAGTCACTTAACCCCAACTACCTTACCTTCTCCCCTCCAAAAAAATGTTTTTAAATATTTCTCAAATGCATTTAAATCTAGTTCAGGCCAGATTCAGTGTTTTACAACATTGACCAAGATTACTTCATTCAGGTCTCTATCACAGCCTGGGAGATTCATTGATAAAACAGATTGTGTCTAGAAGAAGAAAACCAAGTTAGTGAAGGTCTTTTGTAGTCATGCCACATAGAGAAAGTGCTGGGTACATTTATATAAGAAAGACAAAGGCTAAGGGTAGACATGCTAGCTATCATAAAGTATTTGAAGATGACTGCACATATATAGCCTATATCAAATTGCTTGCCTTCTCAATGAGGGGGAATGAAAGAGAGGGACGGAATTTGGAAATCAATTTTTTAAAAATATATTTAATATGTAATTGGGTGAAAATAAAATATTATATATATATACACACACATATATGTATGCATTTGTGTATATAATATACATATATGTATGTGTATATATATATATGTATATGTGTATGTATATATGTGTATATGTGTATATATGTCTGTGTATATATATATGTGTGTGTGTGCATGTGTGTGTGTGTATATATATATATATATATATATATATATATATATATATATATATATATATATATGAGATAGACAAAGAGACAGAAAAATAGAGAGACAGGATGAGAGAGGCCCAGAAAGACAGAGACAAAGAGAAGATCTGAAGAATTGCCATGTGGAAGGGTGATTGAACTTGGTCTTATGGCCACAGAGGACAGAATCAAAAGCAATATTTGAATTTATAAAGAACCTAACATAAGTTTGATGATAAGAAATTTATCTTAAGAAACTTGTCTTAACAACTAGAGGTCTATTTTCCTCATTTGGAAGACAATCAGTCTGAATGATTTACCTTTTTTTATCCTTATTCAAAAGTATGATCATCATAGGATATATGAGGTACTCAGGGAGGACTAGTATCTCTGCCATCGTGGCTTACTGAGTCCTATTCATGCACTTTTGTTTTCTACCTGGAACTCAATTCTTGCCTATGACTCCAAGAAATTGTAGAATGTGCACTCTGGTAAACCATCCTGGCAGACAGGCTAAACTAGGTTGAGAGTAGCCAACAGGCCTAAAACCTGAGTTTGAGGTTAGGTAGGAGGTCTACCCTAAGCATGTGAAGATTTTCCTTGGAGAATAGGCAGAGGAGAACAATTTCTTTCAATGGCCATGAAAGTGACTTAAGAAGGTGCTGTGAAACCCTTTGAACTTGATCAGATGTTGAAGATGCCAAGGTCATCCACTGCATCCTGGGCACTCGGCAGTCATCTTGACTTTTGTCTTGCCACTGGACTTCAATGACTCTGAAAGAGAGAGCAAGGCTAAAGACTATGTATAACTCTGTCTCACTTGAATCCATTTCATGCATGAGTCAAGACATAACCCCATGATGGCATTTGATGCCTTTGAAAATGAAGGACAAAAAACACCAGCTATTAAGTTTTGCTTTTCTGCTTAAGTGCTGTTTTCCTGGAATTATTGTGCCTTGCGCAAGATCAGGTAGCTGAATTTCATCCTGAAACTGCCTCCCACAGGGTTCCACTGTTGCACTGTGGAAAATTACCTCACTCTAAAACACTTTAGTTTTTTTCTACTGAACTAAAATGAAATATAAAATAATCTCAATACCAGAAGACTTTGGGTTTATTTAGTAAGGAGAAGTGTCCCAACTTCCCTCTACCATTCCCAAACAGAATTACAGGCCAAGTTTGGGGAAGCTGCGGTCCATGATGAGCTACATGACTGCTGAAATTATCTTCATTCAAGTCCACCATGACTAAAATCACCTCCTTAGAAGCAATTTTCATTTATTCCTGTGTAACCTAGAGAAAAGTTTCATTCTTGAAAATGTGTTCCCTATTCTCTGACTGAAATTTGGATGATGATTTGTTGTCCATAAGACTAGAACAACTGAATTGCCTAGGGAATTGGTAGATTCTTTATTTAAAGGCCCATATCCTGTTTATTTTGGGAATTTATGTGAGAGCTAGTTGCCTCGGCTCTCTGATTTAGACATAGTCACTTTCGCCTGAACTATTTCCAAGAGCAGTGGAAAAGGGTAAGGGTAATTATTTGGATGACTTTAGTAGGGGAAAAAAATTTACTTGTACTGAAACATGGTAGTGAAACAGGTAATCCTTGGTCTAAAATATCTCTCTCTGTTCAATAATTTCTTGTTGGATCAAATTGATCAGAAAATACCAATGCCCTTTTACTTGAAGAGGTGAGAAATTGAAATGACAACATGAAAGAAAGGTGTGCTAGCAGGTTAGATTTTGAATGACATGAAGCAAAGCAACAGAGAAAGATGAATTCAACTGAGAAAAAGAGCCATGGTGACAAGGCTGTAATGGTCACAAAGCAGAAAAATGATACAGTGAGGTGAGCTTGGTCAAGTTCCTATCTCTTGTTATCAGAACTAGCCAGGCTGTGCCAGGTGTGTGATCTCTAATTGAGATGCACATCCTAACATGCCCTTAAATTTAGTTCTTCAAAATTCCCTGGAATCTTTGACAATTGTCAACAGAACAATTTTTCTGCAAAATTCATTGAAAGACAGAGGGTTGTCTATAAATTTTTTCTTTTAGTAGAATTGTGATTTCATCAGAGAAAGGGACTCTCATGGAAGACATTTGCAGCTGCAAATTCAAATTTCCTTCACTGATGCAGATAAGAGCATGCTCTGCTGCTTACAGAGACCAGCCTGAATTGAGTCTTATTTGTCCAAAGTTACACAGCTACTGTGTGTCAGAATGAGACTTGATCCTAGGTATTATTGAGCCTGAGGTCAACTCTATCTACTCTATCATATTGCCTCTGTGATTTAGATTAGGGACAGGGCACGGATCTACTTGGTAGGTATTGGTATAAGAAAATTTAAGGTGAGGAAACTCATTCTGCCAATACAGGTCAGCATTTTCTTTACAGCTCAGAGGTAATTAGTTGTCTAGGGGAATATAAACAGTATTTTTCAGGACTGAGACATGAACCTAGGTCTTCCTGTTTTAAATGCCAATTCTTTATCCACTATTCCATATCCTCTCTGATTTATCTATTACTAAACCACTTATGTCAATGAAATAGAGAATTTTAGTTAATAACATGCAAATCTATCAAAATAGTAATTACAAATTAGAAATATACTTTTTTTTCCTTCACTAACTTTCAGGTTTAATCAGGCATATCTGCTCAAGAATAGAGCTGAATTGTACTTCCTATCTGTTGGGTACCTTGTTTAGTGACTTGTTTGTATAAAGTTTGGACTAGATGGCCTCAGAAATCCTTTACTAGCTATATGATGGAGACAAGTAATTTAACTTCCATGATTTAGCACAGTTTCTTGGGGGATGGGGCAGAGAGGGACCAAGATGACAGACTAGAGGCAGAAGCAACCTATTTAACCTCTCCCAGCAGTCCCCTCCAAACAACTTTAAAATAAAATGTCATATAAAACTATGGAGTAACAGTGTAAAAAAAGTCAGGGTGAGACAATTTTCCAGTCCAAGACATGTGAGAAAGTTGGTAGGAGAGGTCTGTGACACTGAAGCAGAGGCTGGTCCTGAGCAAAAGTCCCAGCAACACCAGTGGTGAGACTTGGAGAGAACAGTGACAACATCTTTGGGAAGTCTCAGCTCAGAGACGAGAAGGGCAATGGAAAACTGGGTAGAAAGAGATTATAGGGGATTTTATTCTGAGATGACATCAAATGCAGAATTGGAAGTTGCAACTCTGTTTCCCATATACTGTTTTAGATCAGGGATCCAAGGCAGAGAGGATAATTTGTGGTCAGTACAATGGAAAAGAATTCCTGTTTACAGTTCCAAGATCAAGAGAAACACTAACACTGTGGTTGCAGGGGAACTGGAATTCTTCATGACTAAGCACCAAAGCACAGACCAGGAGACTGGTTACTACACCTCTCCCAGGATCATACCATCTTGAAAGTACTGAAAACTTGCAAACCCCAGAAATAGTTGTGAAAACATCAACACAAAAAAGCCCAAAACTTGGGACAGTTTCTTCCCACCTCCTAGATGAGCAAAGCCCAACTTTTAACCTGAAATTTACAGTCAAGAAATAGGTTACAAAAATGAGCACAGAACAAAAAACAAAAAAATCTGACCATAAAAAAAGCTACTGGGATGATCAAGACACAAATACAAAAGAAGACCATGACATGAAAACAGCTATAAGAGGAATGGCTAGGTGGTGCAGTGAATAGAGCACTGGCCCTGGAGTCAGGAGGACCTGAGTTCAAATCTGGCCTCAGACACTTGACACATTTACTAGCCATGTGACTTTGGGCAAGTCATTTAAACCCAATTGCGCTCCAAAAAAAGCAAAAAGAAAACAGCTACAAGAAAAGCCTCAAAAATGCTAATTGGACACAAGTTCAGCAAGAATGCCTAGAAGAACTAACAAAAGTAATAAAAATCAGTAGAAGAAAAATTTGGAAAATTGATGATAGTAATGCAAGGAAAGTATGACAAGAGAATTGATAGAGCTTGATTTTAAAAAAGCACACAAATACTTAGGACAATAATACTTTAAAAAACAAAATTTGCCAATTGGAAAAAGACCTACAAGAACTCCCTGAAGAAAATAACTCCTTAAAAATTAGAATGGGCAAGTAGAAGTTAATGACTTCATGAGACATCAAGAAACAACAAAACAAAGTCAATGAAAAATAGAAGAAAATTTTAAATATCTCATCAGAAAAATGACTGACTTAAAAATAAATCAAGGAGAGATAACTCAAGAATTATTGTACTACCAGAAAGACTTGATGTAAAAAAGAGCCTGGACATTATATTTCAAGAAATTATCCAGAAAAAAATTCCAATATCTTAGATCCAGAGGCAAAATAGAAGTCAAATGAGTTTATCAGTTACTCCCACTCCTTAAATTACTAAAAACCTACAACCACTCCAAAGGTGAATATAGGAAACATTTCTCATTTTTCTTAAGTCCTTAACCTTTCTCTTCCCCCTGTTACTGAGGTCAAAGTAACTTCTTGTGGGACTGTTCCCCCCATCCCAATTTCCACATATATTGCTGTCTCTTCCTTTTCTTCTCTTCTCAGAGGAATATTTACAAAACTTTGAATCCCAGAGTTGTAAGGGAAATGAAAGACTACCAAGTCAATCTAATGAAAAGGTACCCCTCATCTTTCCTAAAGTAAATCACATTTACTATGTATTTCCCTTTTTTCTTTTAAACATCCTGGAGGACCATTTACCATTAATTACCTTCTCCTTCTAGCAACTTCATTTCTTTTCTGATATATTTTTTTTCCTTCCACTTTGAAATCTATAAAACCTCTCCTATTTTAAATACAACATTAAACATGAAGAACAGCAAAACCTCAATTTTACCTTTTCTCATTTAATTTACAAGCTAAAATCCAATTCCCTCTTTCTTTTTAGAGTCAAAATTCTTTTTATTTAGTATTTCATTTTTCCTCAATTAAATGTAAAACAATTTTAAACATTCTTTTTAAAAAAATGAGTTCCAAATTGTCTCCCTCCTTCAAATACCCCCTCAATGAGAAAGCAAGCAATTTTATATAGGTTATATATGAGAAGTCATGAAAAACATATTTCCATATTAGTAATGCTGTAAAAGAAAACATAGAAAAAAAGAAAATTAAAGTTAAAAGTATGTTTCAATCTGTATTCAGACTCCATCAATTCTTTTTCTGGGGATGGATAGCATTTTTCATCATAATTTCTTCAGAGTTGTCTTGGATCACTGTATTGATGAAAATAGCTAAGTCATTCACAGTTGATTCTCATACAGTATTGTTGTTACTATATACAATGCTCTCCTTATTCTGCTCAATTCACTTTTCATTAGTTCATTTAAGTCTTTCCAGATTTTTCAGAGAGCATTGTGCTCATCATTTCTTATAGCACAATCATATTCCATCACAATTATATGCAACAACTTGTTCAACCATTCCCCAATTGATAAACACCCCCTCAATTTCCAATTCTTTGCCACCACTAAAAGACTTCTATAAATATTTTTGTACATACAAATATTTTCCTTGGTTTTTTCTCTTTGGAATATGTAACTAGAAATGGTACTGCTGTGTGAAAAGATATGCATGGCTTTGTAACCTTTTGATTATAGATCCATATTGGTCTACATAATGATAGAATCCATTCACAACTCCATCAACAATGCATTAGCACTTCAGCTTTCCCACATCTCCACCCTTTGTTACTTTCCTTTTCTGTTGCATTATCCAATTATTTTAATTTGCATTTCTCCAATCAACAGTGATTTAGAGCAGTACTTCTTAAACTTTTTTTTTTTCCACTGAGGACTCTTCCTTCAAGGACTTCTTAAACTGTGGGTCACAACCCCATATGGATCCCATATGGGAAATTTTAGACCATTTTTTCACATGACTATTGATTGCTTTATTTCATCTGAAAATTGCCTGGTCATGTCTTTTGATCATTTATCAATTGGGAATGGCTCTTATTTTTTTTTTTTTATAAATTTCACTCCATTTTCTATATATATTTGAGAAATGAAACCTTTATCAGAGAAACTTGCTGCAAATATTTTTTCATAGTTATGATTGCTAATTGTTTTCCCTACATCCTCTCTCTCTCTCTTTCTCTCTCTCTCTCTCTCTCTCTCTCTCTCTCTCTCTCTCTCTCTCTCTCTCTCTTTCTCTCTCCCTTTCCTCAGAAATGTTTTACCTCTGACTACCATCTTTCATAAATTCACCTCCCTTCTATCAGCCCAAGCCTTTCTCTTATCTGCTTCCTGTACTACTTTCCTGTAGGGTAAGATTACTTACTTAATTAATTAAGATTCATCTGAATATGTATGTTATTTCCTCTTAGAGCCAATCCCAATGACTGTCAAGTTCAAAGATTCCCCACCTACATCTTCCCCTCTTCTGTGTAAAAGTTTTTTTTTTATTTTAGATAACTTATGCCATTCTACCTAACCCTTTCCCTTTCTCTCAGTGCATTCTTCTTTCTTACCTTTTAATTTTATTTTTTATGTCATCCCTTCATATTCAAGTCATACCCTTGTCCTCTGTTTATGTATACTCTTTCTAACTGCTCTAAAAATGAGAAAGTTCTTATGAACTTATCTTCCCATGTAGGAACATAAACACCTCAGCCTTATTGATTTCCTTATGATTTGCCTTTCCTATTCACCTTTTTATGCTTCTCTTGAGTCTTGTATTTGAAAGTCAAATTTTCTACTCATCTCTGGTCTTAAGTCCTCTATTTAATTGAATATCTATATTTCCCCCTGAAGGATTATACTCAGTTTTGCTTTGTTGTTATTGCAGCTCCTTTGTCTTCTGGAATATCATAATTGTAATTAGTTTCTTCCTAATATTTTATCAGGTCCAGCTATGTGACTGCAGATAGAGTTCCAGATGTTAAGTCAGGAAGACGCATCTTCTTGATTTCAGATCCAGCCTCTTGACACTTACTAGCCATATGACCCTGAGAAAGTCACTCAACCCAGATAGCCCTTCCCCACCAAAAAAAAAAAAGATGAAGGTTGACTAAAAGACTTTTAATATTTAATTCGAAAGTTAAAATTTAGATGTGGTCTATATCATTAGTATCATCCTTCTACTAAAGTAATTTCTATTTATAATTCTCAAGAAAACCATTGTATAAATATGTCTTTCTAATTTGTTTCCTCTTCTCTTCAGGATTGTTTCTTTTTGCTTTGTTTTTACTAAGTGAATCTTTCCTCAAAGCTCAATTCCTGCATTTCCAACTCTGTACTAAACATCTTTCCCAAATTCACTTTAGTATAATAGACTTAATATGTCTGAATTCATCATCTTCAAATCTGATCCCCTTCTCAATTTTGCTATTATTTTTGTGATGCCATTCTCATCTCAAGAAGTCAAATAGGATTATTTTTTGACTCCTTCCTCACTCACCTCAAGATGCCAAGTCTCATTTATTTTTACTTGTACAAGATCTCAAACACTGTATCCCTCCTTTCCATTCAATCCTTCCAGTGTTGTTTTGGAGCCTTATTACCTCTCCTATGTAACGTGATAAAAACTTAAGAATAGCCTATTTCTATTGTCTCTCCATCTCCAATACATTCTCCACATAGTGGCTAAATGTATTTAAGGTAGCTCTCTAAACATATTGAATCATCCTAAACCTTCAGTGGTTCCCCATCACCTGTGTGATAAATTACAAACTTCCCATCCTGGCATTTAGGGTCATCCAAAATCTGACTCTAACCTATCTTTCAAGATTTATTTTGACATCATTCCCTTTCTTAAACTCCCAGTCAAAATGTACTTCTAACTGTTTCACAAGCTCATCTTGCCATTTTCTATTTCTGTGAATGTATGCCAATCATCCCTAATACCTAGCTTGCTCTCCCTCCTCTGCTCAGAGTCTTCAAATCTCATTTTTTTTTTTGTTTTAAAGCTAGCTAAGATACCACCTTATGCATGGAACTTTCCTTGATGTGCTGGACTGAAAAAGATAACTCCCTTATAAAGTTTTCTCAGAGTTTTTATCTATATTTTTCTTTTACACTTTTGATATTCATAGTTATTTGGGTACAAATTATTTCCCCTATGTTACATAATAATATTCTTCAGGATAGGAGATTACTGTTTTTTTTTTAATCATTTTATCACTAACACTTAACAAAGTTCTTTGCACATAGTAAGTAGTAAAATGTTTACTGATAATGTCTGAGATGAATTGGGGTGATTTAAAAGACTGCCAGTCCAGTTTGCACCTAGAGGAAGACAAGCCTTCTTTTCTGGAATCTGTTATCATTTGTCCACCTTCAAAGAGTATCAATGACCTCATAGGGTGATGTTCTGACTTGCTTGTGAATTGGATTAAGTAAGGCAGAGTTGCAAATAGGCATCAGCCTCATTCCCAGAATCATCCAAGTCAAAACTGACTGACTGACCCAGATACAATGGATGATCTTGGCATTTTTGATGTCTGACCATGTTCTAAGCACTCTATAGTGCCTGCTTCAGTCACCTTCATGGACAATGGAACAAATTATTCCTGTCTACCCATTGCACTGTCAGGAATATTCACATGCTTATGCTAGACATCCCTCTAACTCACCAATGGTTTTGAGGCCCATTGGTTATCCTTCATATGATTTAGCCCATCTGCCAAGATAGTTTTACTAGAATGTGGCCACTTGTAATGCCATGTATAATCAGCTGTCCAGAATAATGCTACTGTGAACAGCTTTCAAGGTTCTAATTACATAGTATAGTGGACACTCTATTTATTCAATAACAAATCAGGGAAAAACATTCACAGAAAATCAAGGTACAGCATTCAGAATATTACAACTTATCACAGAAAATCAAAATACAGCATTCACAATAACTTATCACTAAAATGGACATGTAGTTTTCACTAAAGCGGTCACATAGTTTTCAACAAAGTACATTCATTTAGTCAATCACAAAATCCTTAATTCAATCACAAAGTACAAAAGACAAAGTTCTCCATCCCCAGGTCACAGTAAATCATAATCTTCTCAGTCAGTACAATGTGTCCAAGTAAAGTCTTCTTTCAGCTTGACTCAAGGCTGGCTCTCAGCTTCCATGCATCCTCTTCCATGTTCCCAGCTCCAACTGTCATCTGGGTTCAAAGGCAGGCAGCTTCCAGTTCCTCGTCCAGCTGTTTGTCCAGTTCCTGTTTCATATTGAAGTTCACAGTATCCAGTCCACTTCAAGTCCTTCACAGTTCCTGTTTCTGGGAAGACAAAGCTTGACAGAGTCACAATAATATTCATACACATTGCTGGCACCATCATCAATTCACTCTCTGCCTGTGAAGTCAACTCAGACCCACCAATAAGGTCTGAGAACTCAATACAAATCATCAACATAGAAATCAACACAGACCCACAAACAAGGTCCAAGAGGTCAGCACAAATCATCAGTAATTTGTAATCAGTAATTACCTAGGACCCCCAAAACCCTCTTCCGGAACTTTGATAAACATACAACCAGAAACTCCTCTTTCAGGGCTTCCAGTAAGGTCCCAGGTCTTCTGTACAAAGTATCACAAACAAACATCAACACAGATAGAGCACACAAACAGAGTGTCGAATACCATAAGTTTTCTCCTTCTTGACTCTGTCACCACAAGAGTCCAATTCTCAATTCTTCCTGTCTCTAGCCCTGGGACTCTCCTTATACAGTCATTAGCTCCTACCCAGCATTTCACAAGTTCTAGGGTTCACAAGTTGTGGGGTTTATATGTTCTATTTCTTAACAGACTTGATACAAGCCTCAAAAGAAGCTTGAACTGAAGTAAGGTGTTAATTCAATAGGTGGAACAAGGTGTGAACTACTTCTGTGCTTGCCATTACATCACTGTGTATCCTGAAGCTTCTTGGAGCCACAAGTAAGAGTTCAGTGAATCAGGTGAATAGCAAAGGTGGATTAGCAGCCCTGAAAAGGGATCAACATGCTTTCACAACAAAAGTGCTATTCCTTCCTATATATCCTCTAGGTAGTGTGGTAGATAGGGTAGTGGGCTTTAACTCTAGAGGTTCATGTTCCTGATTTGAAATTTGGCCTCAGACCCTTACTAGTTATGTGGCATTGGGTAAGTCTTAACTTAACCCTGCTTGCCACAGTTCTTCATCTGTAAAATTATCTGGAGAAGGAAATAGCAAACCACTCCAGTATCTTTGGAATCTAATAAAGTTTCAGATTCCTTCCAATCTGATAGGGGAATTATTAACTGAAGGACTCCTCTAGTCTAATAGAAATCTGTCATTCCTGAATTTTAGAGCAAAGAGTCATTAATTCAAATTTCGTTGAAGTCAAATTGGTTATACTTGGGGATATTAAGAATGTTTGGCTTAATGTTGAAATTTAATGTTGAGCTTAATGTTGAACAACTGGAAAACTTTTCTGGACCAGAAAATGCTCATCTTTCAAAATGTAAACTGATGCATTGAAACATCATGCCCTTAAGACAAACTGGAACAACTACATATTTCTATTTTAGCCCTAACAAGGAAAGATTCTGTGAAATATTGTGATTTGTTCTTTGAGATAACTTAGTAAATAATTCTAAAAGTCTAGCCTCCTTTCCCAAAGTGAATATCCTGTATTCCTCTATGTGCAAACTGGGCTGACAGTCTTTTAAATCACCTCAATTCATCTCAGATAATATCAGCAAACATTTTAGGCCAACCCTGGATAAAATTGTAAAGCCAGAATAAACACAACAAAGTCCTACGTATGAACAGATGTTTGATGGGAATCATGAGAGATGTAAAATGTATAACTTTCAGTCCATGTATGATCTCATGTACCTAAGGCATTGATCATGTATGTATCATATTCTGATCAATGCACATCATGAGTGTGATGTGTAAATTTTGCTGATCACATGTGTATCACATGAACATCATAGTGCTAATAGCAGTTCCTATTGCATGTCAAAAACAATCATGCAAACATCACATGCTGATTATTGCACAACAGGTACTGATATTGAATATTTCTCCTGAAACGGATCAGGGACCTGCTGTAATCACTAGGACTTTGGTCAAAAACACAGCATCTGAAGTCCTCTGCAGGCATTGGGATTCTAATACACCTGGCATAGACAGATTAGACTCCTCCCAACAGAGGGTCCTAACCCAACCCCCTCTGACTCAGACCAGATCTGCCCCTCCAGAGTAACTCAAAACACCCTTTCCTTAACTCCCTGTAATGGTGGTTAATTTAAATTTGAAGACCCCTTTTTGTTATGTCAAGTAAGCAGATACTTAGCCCTTAGACAAGCCTCTCTGAAAGAGGCAGAGGGTGTGAACTCTGTCTCCTATTGCTGACATAACAGGAAGGCTTTGGCTGAAACAGGAAACCAATGCTGTGTGTGTATGTGTGTGTGTGTGTGTGTGTGTGTGTGTGT
>CM053588.1:92435201-92448329 GCA_028646515.1 Pseudochirops corinnae | reverse complement strand
GACTGAGAAATGAGAGAGGATTTCCTTGAAACCAGAATCTGGTGAAGGCTGAAGTTGTTGCTGAGAAGGCTGCCTGGAAAGCTGAGATTTCTTCTAGGTCCTAGGGCCAGCTGAACTGCTTAAGGACTGAAGAAGCATGACTGGGATAAGACTTTGTTTGTGACTTGGTTGATCCTTGAGTTCCTGTTAACAGAAATTATGAAGGTTTTGAGATGTGGTGGACTCTGTGAACTTCAATGTGCAGGAGGAACTGCCCAGAGGACTGGAAAAGGACCTGGGAGTTGTCTGCATCTGAATCCAGGTGACTGTTTGGTGATTCAGGTAGGATCTGGGACCATGGAAGGGGATCCAGGGAATCTGAGTCAAGATGAAAAAAGGACCTCTCCTTGGATATTGAATGCTGTGATGAAATTGAAGTTTAGTAGACACTGAGGGGTGGAGGGTTTGTGTAATTTTCTGATGATTGTATTTAGGGATTAACAATTTTTAGTGACTGATTGCTAGATAAGTGACTGATTAAGTTAACCTATGATTGCCCCATGAGTGAAAGATTGACTATTGTATTTTAAGATGACTGAATGACTGAGTAAGGAGGCAAACCTCCTTAGGGATACCAGATGATTGTTCTTTTGTTCTTTGTTCTAAATCAGTGGTTCTCAACCTTCTTAATGCCATGACCCTTTAATATTCATATGTGGGCGTATCTGCATGTGGGTGGACCCAACTGGAAATGGATAGAGGAGTGGTGTCTTGGTTCCTAAGACCATCAGAAATATGTGTTTTCCAATGGTCTTAGGCGACCCCTGTGACAGGGTCATTCTACCCCCAAAGAGGTTGGGACCTACAGGTTGAAAACTGCTCTTCTAAATACTGTGACCACTTTGGTGAAAACTATGTGGCCATTTTAATGTTAAGCTGTTGTGAACACTATATTGTGATTTTCTGTGATAAGATGTAATAAGTTGTGAGTATTATATTGTGATTTGTTGTGAATGTTTGCCTTGATTTGTTATGGAATAAATGGAGTGTTCACTATATGGTGTAATAAGAACCTTAAAAGCTGTTCACAGTAGCATTCTTTTGGGAAGCTACTTGTGCATGGCATTACACTCCCCCAATGAATACCCTTATCTTCTCAGTTGTTGTTGTTGTTGTTATTTTTCAGTCCTATACATATATTTGTGACCCCCATTACATATTTGCAAAGATATGTAGTAGCACACCCAGGATAGCCCACTAGCACAATTTCTTTGATCTGCTTTTTTAAAGAAAAGACAGCTTGAAAAGACCTTACTTTAACAGATAGATAAGTACAGATAAGTAGAAAGAAGTAAATATCCAAGAAAAAATCCAATAGATAGAGCTCCAACTGTTTAAACAGAATAATACAACCACCTATATACACCACCAACATCTGAGTAGTCAGGAGGCTCTTAACCAATGGTTACTCAGAATTCTTTCCAGGGAATCAAAAGGTCCTTCTCATGAGTCAGTCCCCAAAGTATATACAGTTTTCAACTAATAGGCTCAGAGTCAGAAGTCACCAGAACTCTAGTGACTCAGTCTAATTACCTTAGGACCAAAAGGTGTGAAAGCCTTCCTACAAGCAAGCCTCCCCATTAGAAACCTCCCGCTAAGCAAGCTCCTCCTTAGGCAAGTTCCTCCCCGCAGTGGGCTCTTTGTGCCTCAAGATGTATCACAGCTCTGAAAATAGTAAAGCATCCACGACTGAAATACATGTGTACCTTTAGACCTTGGAATATGGTTCCTGTTTCATGGGAAAAGGGCACATGTGGTCACATAGGCTTATTAATGGACAGGGAAGATCTTCCTATTTCATTAACATTATAAGATACTAGAATGATTTGCCATTTCCTTCAGTTGCTCATTTTATAGATGAGGAACTGAGGCAAATAGGGTTAAGTGACTTGCCCAAGGCCACATAGCTAGTACGTTTCTGAGGACAGATTTAAATTCAGGAAGATGTCTTTCTGACTCCAGGCCCACCATTCTGTCTCCAACACCTACCAATTGCCCCTTCCTCCTCAGAGTCTTCCCCAAATCAAACACAAGAGGCTCTGATGCAACTACATAAAGTGTTCCCTCCCAGAGTCCCTCTGAGCCCCACACACCTGTTATCTATGAACCAGGAGTCCCTTCTCAATAGATTGTAGCCATCCCCACCCTTTGACTCAGACCAGAGACCAAACAGATTGTTACCTCCCAACCAAATGCAGGTAGAGAAGCTCTAACTTCCCCCACCCACCAATCAGAGGAAAGCAGGACCCCTCTCTCCTCAGCATCTCAGAGTCTTTACCATTTGATAATAGGGAACTCAGGGTTCTGAAGCTCCTTTAGCAAAGCTAAACCCTAACTGGGTACTCAAACCCCTAAAATGCTCCTACCACTCTTACATAAGCACACACATAGAGTGGCCACTCAAAAAGCAGCCCACCTGCTGATATGGGACTTTACAATTGTCACCCCAGCTGTTGACACAACAGGATCCCTTACAGCATCTTCTCATACCCTTGCTGACTATGAAAGGAACTACACACACTCAACCTTATAGCACCTAAGCCCCACCCACTCACTCAGAAATTACCACTAACCCCCATTTGAGATTTGGTGTTGGCATTGACCTGGTCAACACCCTGGGTTTTGAATCTTAGAGCCTGGGGTAAAGTATTGGTAGCTGCCTCCTGCTTCTACCACCTTTACTTCTGCCATGTTTGCTGAGTTGTGGGGAAGATTCTTCTGAGAATGTAGTACCTATGGTAGTTTAGGCTTTGTAACTGTCTAGGTCTCCAGGTGCAGCTGGAGGAGGAAAATGATTTTTTTTTTCTAGAAAAGGCTAGATTTTGATTTTAAAATGGTTCTACTTGTCTGGGTGATATTCAAATAACATATGAATCATGAATTGGTCATGAGTTCATCATGAACTGATTACATGCCTTACTTTGTATCCCAAATACTTAGCATAACTTCTTAATCACAGCAGAAACTTAATAAATCTTTTCTTCCTTTTTTCCTCCCTTCCTTCATTCCTTCCTTCCCTTCCCCCCTTCTTCCTTCTTTATATACTAAGCAGCTACTAAGGTAAGGAAGTATTCTAGACATGAAAAGTACTAAAATAAAGCTTAATTTAATCCAACAGACATCTATTTATCACATCTTATGTGCAAGGAATTATGTTAGTCACTATATAATATAAAGAACAAAACTAGGATATTTACTGTCCTTAAGGAATTCACTACCTGACAAATGTAAGAAGAAACAGAAGCAATGTCAGATTATATATTCTCTGACTCAAAGATCACTGAAGATGGTAACTGCAACCGTGAAATTAAAAGACACTTGCTCCTTGGAAAGAAAGGTATGGTAAATATGGACAGAATACTAAAAAGCAGAGGCATCACCTTGCTGACAAAGGTCCATATAGTAAAGCTATGTTTCTTTTTCAGCAGCAATGTACGACTGGGAGAGTTGGACAATAAGGAAAGCTGAGAGGAACAGAATCAATGTTTTCAATTGTGGTGGTAGAGAAAATTTGAGAGAGTCCCTTGGATGGCAAGAAGATCAAACTGGCCAATACTTAAATAAATTAATTCACCATAAGGTCAAATACTGGGGTGGAGGCAAGATAGCGGTGTAAAAGCAGAGACTTGCTTGAATTCTCCCCCAAAGCCCTCAAAATACCTGAAAAATGACTCTATAGAAATTCTAGAGCAGCAGAACCCACAAAATGACAGTGTGAAACAAATTTTCAGTCGAAGACAACCTAAAAGATAAGCAGGAAATGTCTGTTGCATGGGGCTGGGAGAAGAGCACATTCCAGCATAGGCCATGACAACATAGATCAGTACCCCAGTGAACCTGGAACAGGGCTCAGGGTAATGAATCACTGGCAGCTGTGGCTTTTTCCAGACTTCTCAACCCCAAAATGCTAAAGACAATTTAGGTTAGTAGGAAGGGTCTGTTTGACCTGGGTGAAAGAGAAGTTAGGTCTAGCCCCAGGCAGTGGAGGTGGCAGAGGCAGAAGCAGCAAAAATTTCTGCTTCTGGAGCTGGTGGCCCACAGATGGTACAGGGAATGAGCAACTGATAAGAGGTGTGTGGCAGGGATCTCTTTGGTAGTGCTGAGGCAAGATTTCTGGCTTTTCCCATGCTTATGTCTGGGTTACCTTCCTGGGTGGTGGTCTGGGGATGACGAGAAGCACTGGTGTGGCAGAGCTTGTGGCATTGGTGAAGAGTTAATCTTCTGCAGAGTTCCAAGGCAGAAAAGAGTGCTTGTGGTTGTTCAAAGACCATGGCACAGGTCAGGAAAAGAGTAAACCTCTCCTTTGATCATATTACCTTGGAAAAACTGAAAATTTACACAATCCCTAGAAATATTTCTGAAAACAACTGTACAAAATGCCTAAAGATTGGGACAGCACACCCTCTACTTTTGAAACAGAGTTTGACCTTAACAAAGAGCTCAAAAGTCAAGTCATTGGCTGGGAAAATGAACAAACAGTGAAAAAAAATCATACTATAGAGTCTTACTTTGGTGACAAAGAAGATCAGAACATACAAGCAGAAGGAGACAACAAAGTCAAAAGCATCAAAAGCCTCCCAGAAAAATATGAATTGGTCACAGGGTATGGAAGAGATGAAAAAAAATTTTGAAAATCAGTAAGAGAAGTTGAGGAAAAATTGGGAAGAGAAATGAAAGTGATGCAAGAAAAACATGAAAAATGAGTCAACTGCTTGCTAAAGACCCAACAAAATGTTGAAGAAAATAACACCTTAAAAAAACAGACTAACAAAAATGGAAAAAGTGGCTCAAAAAAGCAATGAGGAGAACAGTGCCTTAAAAAGTATAATTGGTCAAATGGAAAAGGGAGTCCAAAAGCTCACAGAAGAAAATAATTCCTTATAAATTAGAATGGCGCAAATGGAAGTTAATGACTTCATAAGCAATCAAAAAATTATAAAACAAAACCAAAAGAATGAAAAATATAGAAGCCAATGTGAAATATCTCATTGGAAAAACAACTGACCTGGAAAATAGACCCAGGAGAGATAATTTAAAAATTATTTGACTACCTGAAAGCCAGGATGGAAAACCAAAGAACCTAGACATCATGTTTCTAGAAAGTATCAAGGAAAACTGCCCTCATATTCTATAACAAGAAGGCAAAGTAGACATTGTAAGAATCCATCAATGACCACTTGAAAGAGATCCCAAAAGGAAAACTCCTAGAAATATTGTGGTCAAATTCCAGAGTTCCGAGGTCAAATAGAAAGTATTACAAGCAACAAGAAAGAAAAAAATTTAAGTATTATGGAAACACAATCGGGATAACATAAGATCTTGCATCTTTTACATTAAAGGATGAGAGGGTTTAGAATATGATATTCCAGAGGTCAAAGAAACTAGGATTAAAACCAAGAATCAACTACCTAGCAAAACTGAGTATAATACTTTAAGGTAAATATATATATACACACACATACATATATATACATATATATGTACATATATGTGTATATGTATGTATATGTGTATACAAAATGTCTATGTGTATATATAATATGTATGTGTATATATAAGATATATGTGTGTGTATGAATATATATATATATATATATACATATATATATATATGGAGAGAGACAGACAGACAGACAGACATAGACATAGAACACAGAGTGAATTGAAAATGAAGGGATGATATCTAAAACAATAAAATTAATGGGGAGAGAGGAATCTACCAGGAGAAGGAGGGAGGGAGAGGTGGAATGTAGTAAATTGTTTCATGGAAACTAGTCAAGTAAGACCTTTTACAATGGGGGTGAAGAGAGGAGTTGAGAGTGAATGAGTGAACATTACTCCCATTGGATTTAGCTTAAGGAGGGAATAATATGCACACTCAGTTGGGTATGGAAATCTATTTTACCCTGCAGGAAAGTAGGGTGGAAGAGGAAAGGGGGTGGGGAGATGATAGAAGGGAGTACAGATTGGGAGAGGGGGTAACTAGAAGCCAACACTTTAGAGGAGGGACAGGTCAAAGGAGCAAATAGAATAAATGGAGGATGGGACAGGATGGAGGAAAATATAGTCATTCACAACATGACTGTTATGGAAATGTTTTGCATGATTACACATGTGTAACCTATATCAAATTGCTTGGTTTCTCAGTTAGGGTGGGTGGGGAGCTAGGAAGGGAGAGAGTATAGAAATCAAAATTTTAAAATGAGTGTTAAAATTGATTTTACGTGTAACTGGGAAATAAAATACACAGACAATAAAGCATAGAAATCTACCTTGCCTACAGGAAAATAGAAGAGAAGGGAATGAGAGGTGGGTTTGAGAATGGTAGGGAGGGCAGATTGCAAGAAGGGATAATCCAAATGCACACAATATTACGTGGGGGGGAGGGGAGTGGAGAGATCAGGAGAAAAATCAGAACTCAAAAATCTTGTGGAAGTGAATGTTGAAAACTAAAAATAAATTAATTAACAAAAAGGAAGAAAAGGTCAAATACTGAAGTCAATGCTTAAATACATTGGCCACACAATGAGAAGATGGGATCCTTTGGAAAAGATCCTGACATTAGGAAAGGAGATGAAAGAGGATGGGATAGATAAATAGTTTCATGGAAAGAGCAGATGTGAACTTGGACAGACTTTGAGAGAGTAGAGGATAGAAGGTTCTGGTGTGCTATATACATGGGGGTACACAGAGTTTGACATGATTGATTGACTGAATCACAATAAGGAATTCATCCCTCTCCACCATGCCACTCTCAACACTCTCTTGTGGTGGAAGGAATTAAGTAGCTCTATGAAACTATGAGATATGTGATGCAGAGTTACTCAAGATGGTATAATGGTAATGGAATTTAAAGAATCCCCTGTATTGGCTTGGTTTTCAGGTTGAGTGTTAAAACCCAGAGCTGAGCTTGTGAATCCCACTTGTGGGATGGACTTGGTGAGGTGAAGAGAGAGGACTGAACTGGGAGGAGCTGGTGCTGTGGATTTAGAGAGAAGCCCAAGCACAGAGAAGGCCCAAGCAATGGAGGCCAGAAAGACTTTTGGGGAGCAGTATCATGGAGGCAGAGAGGAGAATTTCTGGGGGCCAGAGTTGCTGAGAGAAAGACTGCTGAGGGCCAGTTGGAGCTGCCCAGCACTTTTGAGAACTGCCACCCAGAGCTGCTGAGAACTGAGGAGGCATGGCTGTGATGTCAGTATTTTGTCTGTCTGTTTTAATGTTGTTTTACCAGATTCACCTGATGGTGAAGGACAGTGCTGCTATTGTAGAAGTCCTGGAACCTTGCTGTTGGTTCAGAAACCCTGAAGGTGGATTTTCTTGTTGTATGTTTACAGAAATCCTGGAAGAGAGTCTAGCTGATGTTTTCAGGGGTTGTAGGACTGTTCTGCACACAGAGAGTGAATTAATGAGGACATTGGCCATGTATATTGTGGCTTTGTTAAGCTTTGTCTCCCCAGGAACAGAGATAACTGAGAACTTGCCTCATGTCAAGATGAAGGAAAGACCTTTCCTTGGGTTTTCAATGCTGTGATGATATCTTAACTTTGTTTTAGCTTAAGAGCAGATGGTCTTTTGTGCTCTCCTGCCCCTTTTGAGAAAGTGCTTGGCATTAATGGATGGTATTGTAATTCAGTTGTGATCCAGGGATGGGAAACTTTTTACTTTTTGTGCTCTTTAACTGACCAAATGAATACTTTGTTTATGATTGGAAACTAATCTCCATCTGAGAAGAGAGACTTTGACTGATTAAATGAATGTACTGTCCAGGGGTGGAGTAGTACTTGGATTGAATTGAGAACTTACTTGCTAAATGAATGAAGGGGCAGTGGCTTGCTCAAGGTCATCAAAGTCACATAACCCTGGGATTTCAATTCAGCTACTCCTGATCTCAGATCCACCACTGTAGAGGGTTGTTTTTTGTTTGTTTTATCATGTGGTACATTTATCTCCCTAGAGCATGACTCAAATCCTCCTGATGTGACTGAGATACTCCAGGTTAGAATAAGCATTACAATCAACTAGACTCTGACAGTTTACAGCGTACTTTCACAAACATCATCACATTTGATAGAAATCTTAACTATTATCATTATTTAGCTATTCTGCTCTTCTATTTTTCTTTCCACTGCCTGGGGTCACTTGAAATCTTTAGATCCCATATTCATATCCAAGCTGAGCTGCCATTTGTTTGACTGCTAGGCCTGGCTTCCAATCACTCCTCATTTTACAGGGTTTTTTTTGTCCTTTGCATTGCAATCTAGGATATGTGTGTGTTTCATTAAATTGTATTACATTATATAGCTCCCACATTGTAAAACACTGAGTGGGCCTTATATATTTACCTATTATTCCATCAAGCTCCTGAAAGCCAATAATGCAGCTAATTTCAAACCTGAGAGCCTGCTCAAAATTACAACCTTTCACATGAGGACTTCAGAAGCAATATAATAACTGTTCAAGGATAACGGAATGTTTTGGACAGCATGCCCAGATTTTCAAATGAAAGACTGTCCTTGTTTCTGACAGTGCTGACCCAATACTAAGATGTTTAGTCATCCCTCCTGTAGAGACACTTCCCCTTTAAATTTCTGTTTTTAACTTTCATTATGCAGGTCTTTAAGGTCCTTTTTGGGGGCAGCTAGGTGGCTCAGTGGATAGAGTGCCTGGACTGAAATAAGGAAGGCTCATCTTCCTGAGTTTAAATCTGGCCTCAGATACTTAATAGTTGTGTGATTTTGGCCATTCTCTTAACCCTATTTGCCTCCATTCTTTGTCTGTAAAATCCACTAGGGAAGAAAATGGCAAACTACTCTTTTATCTTTGAAAAGAAAACCCAGTGAGGTAATGAAGAGTCAGACACAACTGATCAACAAGTACAAAGTACATATCAAGAGGCATGGTGACATAATGCTAAGAGAGCTAGCTGCCCTTGGAGTCAAGAAAAACTGAATTTGGGTGCTACTTTATTCACATAATAAGTTGTGGCTTTTTTTTCATTTAATAGTATTTTATTTTTTCCCATTACATGTAAAGATAGTTTTCAGCATTCACTTTTATAAGATTTTGAGTTCCAATTTTTTCCCCTTCCTCCCTCCCCTCTCCACTCCCAGAATGGCAAACAATCGGATTTGATTATATATGTACAATCAAATTAAACATATTTCAACATTAGTCATATGGTGAAAGAATAATCAGAACAAAAGGGAAAAACACAAGGGAAAAAAACAAAAAAAAATTGAAAGTAGTATACTTCAATCTGCATTAAGGCTACATACTTCTTTCTCTGTATATGCAAAGTATTTTGCACCATGAGGCTTTTGGAATTGTCTTAGCTCCTTCTGTCATATTCAGTCATTGAACCATGTTGCTATTACTGTGTACAATGTTCTCCTGGTTCTGCTCACTTCATTTAACATCAGTTCATGATGAATTTTCCAGGATTTTCTGATATCCACCTGCTCATTATTTCTTATAGTGCAATAGTATTTCATTACATTCATATGCCACAATTTGTTCAACCATTCCTCAATTGATGGGCATCATCTCAGTTTCTAAAACTTGCCACAACAAATAGGGTTGCAATAAATATTTGCACATGCACATCCTTTTCTCTTTTTTTCTGATCTCTTTGGGATACAGACCTAATAGTGGTATTACTGGGTGAAAGGGTATGCACAATTTGGTTGCCCTTTGGGCATAGCTCCAAATGGCTCACCAGAAGAGTTGGATCAGTTCACAACTCCACCAACAATGCATTAGTGTACCAATTTCTCCACACTTTCTGCAGCATTTATCATTTTCCTTTTCTTTCATATAAGTCAATCTGATAAATGTGAGGTGGTACCTCAGAGTTATTTTAATTCACATTTCTCTAATCAAAAGTGATGAAGAGCATTTTTCATATGCCTAGAGATAGCTTTGATTCCTTCATCTGAAAAAATGCACGTTCATATCCTTTGTCTATTTATCAATTGGGGGAATGGCTTATATTCTTATAAATTTTGACTCAGTTCTCTATATATTTGAGAAATGAGACCTTTATCACAGACACTTGCTTTAAAGATTGCTTCACATCATTCTACTTTCTTTCTAATACTGGTTGCATTCATTTTGTGTGTACAAAAACTTTCTAATTTAATATAATCCAAATTATCTCTTTTACATTTTGTGATGCTCTCTATCTCTTGTTTGGTCATGAATTCCTCTGACAGGTACACTATTCTTTGCTTTTCTAATTTGTTTATGGCTTCACCCTTTATATCTCAATCACACCAAAGGTCTGTCATATCTAACTTTTCTAATATTCTGCTTACTTCATTAGTTTCTTTCTTGTTTATTTTTGGTTTTATTATTGAGTTCTGAGAGGGAAGAGTCGAGGTTTCCCACAAGTACAGTTTTGCTATTTCTTCCTATAACTCACTTAACTTCCCCTATAAGAATTTGGATGCTATACCACTTGGTGCATACGTATTTCATATTGATATTGCTTCATATTCTATGGTAACTTTTATCAAAATGTGATTTCCTTCCTTATCTCTTATAATTAGGTTTATTTTTTTGCTTTTACTTTTTCCAGGATTGGTACTACTATCTTGGCTTATTTCATTTCAGCTGAAGCACAATAGATTCTGCTCCAACCCCTTGCATTTACTCTGTATGTGTCTCTTTGATTCAAGTGTGTTTCCTGCAAACAATATATTGTAGGACTCTGGTTTTTGATCTACTCTGCTATCCACTTCCATTTTGTGGAAGAGTTCATCCAATTCACATTCACAGTAATGATTACTAACTGTGTATCCCTCCATTCTATTTTCCCTCCTGTCTGTTTTTTTCTCCTTTTACCCTTTCCCTCCTCATCAATGTTTTACTTTTGTCTACCACCTTCCCTGAATTGTTCTTCTTTCTTTCAGTCCCTATTTCCTCTTTACTTGATCTCCTCCTCTCCTATTTCTTTGTCAGGTAAGATAGATTTCTATATTCTATTGATTGTGTATATAATTCCTTCTTCGAGTCAATATCGACAGGAGTAAAGTTCAAGGAAGACTTGTCACCCACCTTCCCACTCCCCCAACACTGTAATAGATCTTTTACACATCTTCATGGAAAATAATTTACCCTATTCTACCCACCCTTCCTTCTGGACCCATTGTATTCATCTTTCTCATCCCTCAATTTTTTAATATCATTCTCTTAAACTTACCTTATTTCCTTATCCTCTGTTTATGTATATTCCTTATAGCTGTACTACTAGTGATACAATTTTTAAGAATTGCAAGTATCTTCTTCCCATATAGGGATGGTAATAGTTTAGCTCTATTGAATACGTATGTTTTCTTTTCCCATTTTACCTGTGCATGCTTACTTTGGGTATTAATGTTATAGATCAAATTTTTTGTTTAGTTCTGCTCTTCACCTTATGAAAGCCTGAAATCTTTCTATTTCATTGAATGTATTATGTATTATGATATACTCTTTGATGTATTATGCTTAATTTTTCCAGGTAAGTGATTCTTCTTGAAGTCCTAGCTCTTTGTCTTCTAGAATATTGCATTCCATGACCTTCAATGTTCCAGCTTCCAAGTGATGTGTAATCCTGATTGTGACTCCCTGATATTTTATTATTTCTTTCTATCCACTTGCAGTACTTTTTCCTTGACCAGATAGTTCTGAAATTTGGTTATAATGTTCCTTGAAGTTTGTATTTTGGGATCTCTTTCCTGTGGTGATTGATAGATTCTTTCAATGCCCATTTTTCCCTCTGGTTCCAGGATAACAGGGCAGTTTTTCTTTATAATTTCTTGAAAGATGCTGTCTATGTCCTCCTTTGTATTTCAAGTAGTCCAATGATTCTGATATCATCTTTCCTAGATCTATTTTCCAAGTCCATTTCTTTTACAACTAGGTTTTTTTTTCATTTTCTTCAACTTTTTCATTCTTTGAATTTGATTGATTCTTGAAGTCCCATAGAGTCATTAGCTTCCATTTGCCTAATTATAACTTTTAAGGAAAACTGCTTAAATAGTAGTAGTCAAATGGAAAAAGAAATGCAAAAATCAGGAGAGGAAAACAACTCCTTAAAGAATACAATTGGCCAAATGGAAAAGAAAGTACAAAAACTAATTGAGGAAAAACACCTTAAAATGAAAGTATTCTCTAAGTATACCATTACATCATGTACAAAGAGTTATAATTTTGTTTCCTCATTGACTATTCTAATTCCTTCCATTTACTTTTCTTCTCTTATTGCTAAAGCTGTCATTTCTGGTACAATATTCAATAGCAGTGATGATAATGGGCACATCTTTGTTTCACCTCTGTCTTATTGGGAAAACTTCTACTCTATCTCTATTACATATAATGCTTATTGATAGTTTTTGATAGATATTACTCATCATTTTAAGGTAAACTCCATTTATTCTTATGCTCTCTAGTGTTTTTAATAGGTATGGATATATATACACACACACACATACATATACAGACACACTTCTCTCTTTTATTCACTACTTCAAAAACTTTGTAATTTCCTTCTACTCATACCAATCCCTTGCATGAGTTGCTTTGGCCCCAAGTGGAAACCCATCCTTTTTTTAGAAAGCTTCTGGTGGTAAACTTCTTTTTACTTGCTTATGTTGGTTCTGTAACTATAGACATACAGGATGGCAAGAGATTTGCATTCAGAAATATTTCCAACATGGTAGGCCCAGCCAGACATGTTCTCCAAAGAAAATCTTTGTTGCATGATACCTTTATTGTAAGGCCTACTTCCTATAGCAGGCCTCAGACAATTAGCTGTGGAGTGCTACGTGGCAGCCTGGGGCCGGAATTGAGGTCCTTGCCCCTCTGATGGAACCGGGGTGGAGCAAGAGATACCTCCTCAGCTTCAGGACAGTACATGATAGGCTCAGTCAGCGGTTGTCACTCCCCGCTGAGGGGTGGAGTTAAGAGGGTATAAAAGTCTCGGGACAGGAAGAAGACTCTCTCTTGGGTCTTGGCACTCTCTCTGGCAAAGCTTATTCTGTAACCAGCAAAGCTTATTCTGTAACTAGCAAAGCTTATTCTGTAACCAGCAAGGCTTATTCTGTAACC
>CM053588.1:92411478-92434701 GCA_028646515.1 Pseudochirops corinnae | reverse complement strand
AAGAAAACCAAACATGAAAAAGAATGATAGCATGTATTGCTTCAGTCTCCATTTAAACTCTAGTCTTTCTAGATCTTTCTCTGAATGTAGATATCTCCTTCCATCCTGAGACTTGTAGAGTTGTCTTTTAGCTGTGCATTGCTGAGGAGAGTCCAGTTTATCAAGGTTGGTCATTACACATGTCTGTGATTGTGTACAAATTTTTCCTGGTTCCGCTCTTCTCACTTAGCATCAGTTTGTATATGCCTCTCCAGGTAATTATGAAGTCCATCTGCTTCCCATTTCTTATAGCACAATAGTATTCCATTGCATTCATATACCATAACTTGTTCAGCCATTCCCCAATTGATGGGCATCCCCTATATTTCCAGTTTTTAACAACCACAAAGAGAACTGCAATAAATATTTTTATAAATATGGAGGACAATATTCTTTAATTATTTCTTGTATTATTGTATTGGGATTCTTTTTTATCATAACTTTTAATTAGTTCAATTATTTTATATATTCTCTTCTTGATCTATTCTCCAAATCTGCTGTTTTTCTTATAAGATACTTCACTTTCTCTTCCATTGTTTCATTATTCATAATTTGTTTGATTATTTTTTGATCACTTATATTCCACTGACTTCACTTTGCCCAATTCTAATTTTCAAGGGGGCATTTTCTTCCTTAAGATTCTGGATTTCTTTTTCTGACTGATTGACTTTCCTTTCATGACCTTCTTGTTTTTCTTGAATTATTCTTATTTTTTTCAGTTTGTCATTTGGTTTTTAAAGTCTTTTTAAAGATCTTCTACGATTTTTTTCTGAGCAAGGGACCACTTGACATTACTCTTTGGAGGTTTCTTTACTTCAGTGTCCTCCTATGAAGATGAACCCTGGTCATCTCTATTCCCATAATAGCTTTCTATGGTTGGATCCTTTCTCCATTGTCTGTGCATTTTTTTTGGTAATAGTTTAGTTTTTACAATCACCTTTAGCCCTGGGCTATGGGAAATGGTGCCTCTTGCCCCAGATCTTCAGTTCTCCCCTCTCCCCTAGAATCAAAACCAAACCTCCAACCTCCTATAAATACTCATAGCCAGGAGCTTTCTTCCCCACTGCTTCAGCACTCACTGGGCACGTGCTGGTTCCTTCTTGCCTTTGCTGCTCTTCACAGCACAGCTGGGTCTGGCATTCCTGGTCAGCAGCAATACCCTCAATCTTCTTGGGTTCAGATGCCCAACTCCTCTCATTATCCTGGTGGTAGAAGTTCCTATAACTTGGGCCAATGCAGCCTTTCAAACCAACTAACCCCAAGACTTACCACTTGTTGTTTAAGTGACTTGCCATTTGTTGTT
This sequence comes from Pseudochirops corinnae, assembly GCA_028646515.1. Lineage (NCBI taxonomy): Eukaryota > Metazoa > Chordata > Mammalia > Diprotodontia > Pseudocheiridae > Pseudochirops > Pseudochirops corinnae. The sequence continues at coordinate 92,433,359 of CM053588.1, read as the reverse complement.
AAAATGGAACCTAGCCTGTAGCTATTTATTCTTCACAGGGACCAAACCTCATCTTGGTATTTTTCTTCTGTTTCCAAATTGTCCCAGGAATACCCCAGTTGTGCTCCTATTCATATTTATCTCCACCCACACTTTGTTTGCCCTAAGGTGCTATTTTAACTCTTTTGTGAGGGAAAATCTTGAGAGTTTGGAATTTTCTGACCTACTCTGCCATCCTCCCAGAATCCTCTGCTTCTATTTTTTTTTAAAACCTATATTGACACAGGATATCTGAAAGATGCCAATGAAGTATCCAGGCTATCCACCAATTATCCCTTGTTCACAAGAAATAATCCACTGCTTGTTGGGTGACACCCTCAAGAAAGACTTAAGAAAGAATATGAAAATAATTACAATGGAAAGGTATGGATATATTAAAATATGCATTGTTTAAGAAAGTATCTATAGCAAGGGATCATAGATAAATAGAAATATCAGTACCGGAGCAAGGATTATATGGATTTCAATTTCAATTTTTTCAACTATTTTTCGATTCCTTGACAGATCGTTGGACCAAAAAATGTATTTGTCTGAAGTTTTCATGAAATTAACTATTGCTTTCAGACCTAGAGATATGCTCTGGCTTATAACATAAGAGAACCAGTTTAGAAGCCAGATAGACCTGACCATGTCACCCTGAACAGGTCACTTACTACTTTGCCACTTCAGGTAACTTTCTGGAACTTTAAGCTGCAGAGAAGGATTTGACTTACAATGCTAGGGAAAAATCTCTTTACCCAGGAGGTTTCTATGACAATGAAATCAAAAGTCCAATCCCAATCTTGAAAGATCTTAATCAATCAATCAGTAAGCACTTATTAAATATCTATTACGTGTCAGGAACTGTGCTAACAAAGAGGCAAAAGATGATCCCTGCCCTCAAAGATATTACAATGTATTTAGGGAAATAATATGCAAATATATTCAAATTAAGCTATATATAGGATAAATAGGAAATAATTTGGAGAGATGAGGTTCTATAATTAAGAGAAGTTGGGAAAAGCTTTCTATAGAAGGTGGGATTTTATCTGGAACTTAAAGGAAACCAAGAAGGTAATAATCAGGGTTAGGGAGGGTGAACATTCCAGGCAAAAACCTGGTAGGTAGAGAAAGTGAAATGTGCAGTGTCTTGTTGGAAGAACAGTTAGGAGGTCAATGCCACTGGATCAGAGAACAAGTGAGGAGCAAGATGTAAGAAGACTGGGAAGACAGGAGGGGGCTAGATTATGAATGCTGAGCAGAGCATTTTTTATTTTAACCTGGAGGCAATAAAAAGCCACTAGAGTTTATTGATTAGGAGAGTGATATGATTAGACTTGCATTTTAGGAAAACACTTTGGTGGCTGAATGGAAGATGGATTTTAGTAGGAAGAGACTTGAGACAGGAATACCTACCAACAGACTATAGCAAAAATCCAGGCATGAAGTAATGAGGGTCTGTGCCTGAATGGTGGCAATATCAGAGAGAAGGGAAGATTTACAAGAGATGTTTCATAGGTAAAATTGACAGACTTTGACAACAAATTGGATATGGAAGGTGAGAAACAGGAGTCAAGCATAATTTTGAAATTGCACATCTGAAGGACTGGAGGATGCTATTGTCTTCTATAATAATGGGGAAAGTAAACTGGGACAAGAGTTTAGGGGAAAAGATAGTGAGTTTTGAGTTTAAGACAATTATATAAATCCAGTATGAAATGTCTTGAAGGCAGTTGGAAATGCAAGACTAGAAGTCAGCAGAGAGTTTGGGGCAGGATAGATAGATTTGAGACTCATCAGTACACAAAGGACAATTAAATCCATGGAAGCTGATGAGATCCTTAAGTGAAGTAGTATAGATAGAGAAATGAAGAGGGTCCAGGACAGAGGTCTCAGGGACACTTAACAGTTAGAGGGCACGATTTGGATGAGGATGCAACAAAGAAAATTGAGGAGTTGTCAGGAGGATAATGAGAAGAGAATGACGTCTTGAAAACCTAGAGAGAAGAGAATATCAAGGAATTTCAAAGAGAGTGAAAACATTAAGGAAAATGTAGATTGAGAAAATGTCATTGGATTTCACAACTAAGACTTGAGTTCAAATCCAACTTCAAATATTATGTATGTGAACCTGGGCAAATCACTTAAGCCTTATTTGCCTGTTTCTTCAACTATAAATTGGGCATAATAACCTCCTAGGGTTATTATGAGGGTTACATCAAATAGCATTTCATTTTAAAAGGTATTTAGCACAGTGCCTTACTCACAGTAGGCACTATATAATTGCTTATTCCTTCCCTTACCTTTCCCCTATCCTTATCCCTAACCCTAGCCCTCTCCCTTGACAGAACTAACTAAATGGACCAAATACTTTGTTGTTATGTAGACATAGGCACAGTTGGTTTTATCTGTTTATGGAAGCAAAGTCAATGAGAATATCAAGCAACTGTATTAGTGACTTGGTAGATAGAGACTATTTCTATACATAAAGATTAGTCCAAATTATAACCAAATTAAAAATAAATACCTGAAACAGACAGTATGAATGAATGATGCATTGCATGCTGAATTAAACAGGACATCTAGATAAAGCTGGATTGATTTGAGGAAATTGCAAATCCTATTTAATGACCAAAATTTTCTCCCAGAAAGAAAGACCCATCTTCTTTTTTTTTTTTAAATACCTATAATATATTGGCATTGATGTATGACTGCAAGGAATGAAACACAAGGTTTCCTGAAATTTTGAAAAGAAATACCACACAGAAGGCAATGAAGAATGTGTAAGGGGTCGGTACAACTTCCTACACTTAACTAACCAGGAACTTTGAAGAGCAGGAATAAAATATGTCATCAGGGAAATATATGATAGAAAAAGAAGATGGGCTGCATACATGATGTAGATGAAGTATGAAATGTAGATAGTCCAAGTACTCCAGCAGTATTCTAATTATATCAAAGGGAAACAATGAATAGATTTTCAGCATGTTGGGTAAAGATATGGGAGAACACGGACAAGCATAGAACTAGATGGGCAGATATGGATGGGTTGACCTCCCTCACTAATATTTATCAGATTAGGTCTAATTTGAATCTTTCAAAGCAACAATAGTGGTAAGGTAATGTTCCTCCCTCTGTATTATAGGCCTCTACCTCTAGAGAAATCTCCAAAGGCTTCTTTCACCTCCCTTTAGTAGTTTCTCAAAGAACAGCCCAGGCTAGTTTGTGTCATCCAACTATCCCAAAAGTAGATGAGAGATGAAAAGACAAATGAAAAGAGAGTGGAAATAAGTAGATGCAAAGCACTTTGTTGCCAAAAGTCTTGTCAGATAAATAGAGCAAATATGATATCCATTTTATGGAGGAAGAAATTGAGTATTGCCAAGGTTAAGTGACTTGGTCATGATTACACAGCTAGTAAGATACACAAGAGCTGATATTCAGACCCAGGTCTTCTGAATCCAATTCCAGTAGTTTATCCATTAAAATGCTTTGCCTAAGTCTAGAACTGATGACTCAATTTAGTTAGCTCATTAAAAACAGTCAAATTTTTAAACATAGAAAAACATATAAACTTGCCCAAACCAGTGCATGGCCTAGGATGAGGGGTGGGGAACCTATGGCCTCACAGCCACATGTCACCCTCTAGGCCCTCAAGTATGGCCCTTTGACTGAATCCAAACTTCACAGAAAAACTCCCAAAAGATTTGTTTTATGAAGTTTGGATTCAATCAAAGAGCTGTAGTTGCTAGGCTCGAGTGACTTAGATACTATAGCATTGTACCTAAAACATAAACTGATTTTTTTAATAGGGAGAATCATAGAATTGTCAGAGTTTGAAGGGCCCTAAGACTTCTTCTGGTCTATCCTGAAGATGAGGAAACTTAGGTTCAGAAAAGAGAAATGACTGGCCCAAATAGAAGAAGGATTTGAACTAAGTTTTCAGTTTTCACTTCAATGTTCTATTATTACACATACCTAAAGGGCTTGACAATTAGGAAAGAAAATGTAGTATTAGCCTAGGCATTTTTTCTCATTCAGCTTTTAATGAACTGCACTTTATTGTTTCACATATAATACTCTTTATTCAGTTCTACTTCATATATAGAAATAGTCATTTTTGTCTGTGTTAAGAAGTTTAAAAAAATAAAAACTTAGGGAATTACACTTTGAGATGAATGTCCACAGAGAGTGTAGAAAATATATGTAAAAAGCATCCATAGAAGTCACAACCTAAAGAAAGAATTAACTGGATTCTGCATAAGCAAGATTTTTTGAACATTCAGTAATAATACCTTAGTGCACAGAAAAGGCTAATGGGCCTTTGCTAAGTGGTTCACCTCTCACCCAGGAGAAATTCAGGCACTAGGATATAAGATTCAAAATATTTTTTTTCTTGGTTTAATGCAGATTGTTTGCTGCCATGTAGGCTCCCTTTTTTTCTCTTGGTCCAAGGTCTCCACCTACCCCCAACCATTCTGCTCATCCAAAGTCTTATCTGTCATAAGAAATGCATTTGCTTTCTTGACCCCAAAGTGCAGAACCAGGAGTGATGAATGGATGGAACTTGAGGAAAAACAGATCTTCATTTACCATTAAAAAAACAAACTTCCTAACCATTAAACCCTCATTAAAGTACTTTGGGGTGCTTCATGAAATAGGGATTTTCCAATTATGGAAAGTCTTTCAATGGAGACTAAACAATCTTTTGGAGAAGGGATATTGTGATATAGAGGATGTTCCTTTTGAGATCTAGGTTGTCCTAGATGATCACCTGATTCCCTTTCACCTCTGAGATTCTATGAATCTTCGTCTAGGTCAGTGGATAATGTGCTAGCCCTCAAGTCAGGAGGACGTGAGTTCCAATCTGGTCTTAGACTCTTACCCTGGGTAAATCAGTTAAGCCTATTTGGCTGTTTCTTCATGTATAAAATGAATTGGAGAAGGAAATGGCAAACCATCCAGTATCTTTGCCAAGAAAACCCCAAAATGGGGTCATGGAGAATCAGACATGACAAAATGACTCAGTGTTAGTAACAACATCTGATTCCAGATACAATGAGAGTTCAATGATCAAGCTGACTTTATTGGAGAAAAAAAAAAAAAAAAAAAAAGAAATAGATACTTTTCATTGCTTCAGACTATGATTTCATCCAGTTGTTTAGGGAAGTATTTCTTGATAATTTGTAGAGATGCAAATAGACTTCATTGAATTTGTTATTCATGTTATTATTACATTGAGTGTCATGCTTCATGGACTACCAGTCTTTTGTAGACAGAGTAACACAAAGAATATATCAGGAACCTGGATCATGTCTTACACCTCTTGGTATTCTCAATTCAACCCCAAACATGTATCAGGTACCTACAGTCACTTTCCCCGATGCTTATTATATATCAGTAAACAAATGCAAAATAGAATGTGATAAGATCAAATGAGAGATGCAGACAAAGTGTTATTTGAAAATTTGTGGAAGAAGTATTAATTGGCTAGGCTTCAAAGGAAGAGAAGGCTTTCAATATGTTGAATTGACCAGTAAGTGTATTTGAGGTGCAATGGCTTTGATTCTGACCAGTCTCTCAGGGTCGAATCTTTATATATGTTCTTCAGCACCTTGAGGAGGTCAGAGTTATTTTTACCCTCTGCCATAGGCTCAAGGCCCCAGTTGTTTGTTTCAGATTTTTAGGGGTCCAATTCCTAGCACACTGGTTTTGTTTAACCACTTAACATTGTATTATCTTTTATAAAGAAATATTTATTTAAATATATAGCAAGAGCAAACATGCAAACATTTTCCCCAAAGTCTCAATGGTATAATTTTCCTATGCCCCTTGTGAAATAAATTGGCACTGCTGATTTGGGACATGAATTTGGTGAGACTAATGCTATGTGGGAACTGGTTCATAGCAATAATCTCATCAAATTCAAGTTCAAAATAAGTAGTGCCAGTTTCTGCTCACCTGGAGACTTCTACTGGAGTCTTGAACCCATGTTTCTCAGGGCTTTGTGCTGAGCTGTCTGTAACACCTTGCTTGGATTTCTAGACTTCAAAGTTCCCATAACTCAATCAGATATTCCACTCCCTACATATGGAGTGGAAAAGAACAATCACAAAGGCCAAAGACCTAGTTCTGTTTCTTGGGTCTACATGGCCTAGGAGTGGGGCAGAGAGGAGGAGACAGTATTTAGGTCCCTTTTCTCATACTATATGATTTCACCAGCCAGGAGTAAAGAAGCCACTTTAACCCCTCATCACAAATGTAGCACAAAAAATAGGCAAAGGAAACACACCAAAAACAAAACAAAAATCCACCATCATTGATGAATCAGGAAGGTTTTAAAGATGTTGACAGTTCCATTTACACCTCCAATGGAAAAAGACCTCACACAGTAGGTTAATGCAGAATGTCCATGCATGTTCTTGTCCTTCAGTCTCCAGAAAATAGTCTCTTGGTGTCTTCTAATGTGAATAAGATCATCTAGATGTGTGCCAAAACCGATTAATGTGAGAAATGATTTATTGGGAATCCTACTTCTTTCCAAACAGTATTAATCAGTTCAGTGTGATTCCATAAGTGGTAATGCTTAATAGGAATTATTGGTGATATACTCATCTAGCAATATGCATTTAGTCGGTCATTTAACAACAGTACAAGAATAAAAGTCAAGGGAGATGACCCTTGCCTTGCCCATCTTGTGACCATCCATACTGAAGCATCATTTCTGACTTTCCTAGAGAGTTGAAAGTAAGGTCTACCAACCAATAATTTTTTCTAGTTTATCATGATTCTTTTGCATGTTTGGATAGCAAACCCTAAAAAAGTAAGGCACTGGGGAAAGGAGACATTTCAAATCACAAGAAAAGTCCGAGGTCTACTTCATTAGAGAGAACCATGGACCCTTTAATAAATTTCTATTGACTTGGTGCTCTACCACAGTGGTTTTTCTTGCAGATTAGACAACTTTGGACCTCACGTTACATAGGTATGAAGAGGGGCTTGCATTGAAAGTATTGGGTTAGGACAGAGAATGTCAAATTCAGATAAAAGCTAGTAGTCCAATTTGTTTACAAGGAAAAATATGTAAAAGAGAGAGGAGTGAAAGATGACTGAAAGATGATTTAGAAGTGAAAATATGAGTCTTAATTGACAAACTAGGGAATTTACATTTTATCCTAGAGGCAAGAAGTACCTACTAAGGTTTTCAAGTAAAGAAATGAGTACAGGCAGACCTGTGCTTTAGGAAGAGATTTTTGACAATTGTTTAAAGAATGGGTTGGAAAAGAAGTAGAGAGAGAGAGAGAGAGAGAAAATATATATGTGTGTATGTGTGTGCATGTGTATGTAAGGTACTACTACTACTATGGCTACATACTAGTATTTTGGGAGTAATAATTTCTTTGGCTAAATATAGATATATAGAACATTTACCACATCTTAACAGATGATTCATGAATTTCTGTTTCTGAAAAATTTGTCACCTGGTACACAAACTTTTGGTGTTTAGATTTTTTTGAACCCACCCTTTCAGTTTGCCTGCCACAAATTTACACTCTATTGGATTCACTACTGGGGGCCCAGGTTCACCTTTAATTCCAAGATGTGACTGTTAAAGAGAAATTTAGTTCTCTTTACTACACTTAAGAAAGATGGAAAAAATTAATCTTTAAAAAAATCCATGAAAAGTACAGTACCCTTCCCCGAATAGTTAATAATATTTATTTTTATTTTATTTTATGTCATTTCATTTTTTTACTGAGAGGAGGATAAATAAGTATAAGATGTTGGATGTAATCAATGCTTTCATCTATGTTTCTAATTAATCTACCTGGGGAAAAATCAGTTTGGACATCTATTTTAGAAAGATTTCACATACTAAAGGGGGAAAAAGGTTATATAATGTTTCTCTAACATTGGCACACATCTCATTTAGTTAGCACAGCAAATATATCAGCCTTTAAATTGTAATGTAGGCATTATTATTCTCATTTTAAAGATGGAGAAACTGAGGTTCAAAGGGGGGAGAAACTTGCCATGGCTATACAATTAATAAATGGTAGAACTTTGGATTCTAAACAGGTTTTTTAATTCCACATTCATTTAAAAAAAAAAGGGTACACTATGACAAGTGATACATAAACACAGTTTTCTACTTTGATTCACTATGTTTTAATATGCAGGTAACTGTAGTAACTTGGTTGCAATGAAAATAGCTGCTGAAGATTTCACAGTATTGAAAAATTATACTACTTTTGAGAATTTCAAATAGAGATTCAGAGCTTAAAGAGTGTTGGGATAATAGATGATCTAAGCTGGAAGGGAACTTAGCATAGAGAATGTCAGAGCTACAAGGACCATTAGCACCCACGGTGTAAGAGGAAGGAGTACAATGGAAGAACCAGGTGGAATCTATGACATAATCTAAGTGATTTGCTCCCCACCATTTTCATCCCCTTCCCCCTCAAACACACACACACACACACGCACATGCACATACAGGCACGCATGCACACACGCAATTAAATAGATTACAAAACACGCAGAGGAAGAACAAATGACTTAACCAATGTCATAAATCAAGTTAGTAACTGAGCTTCACTCATCCTAGCTTTCTCTGCCCTCTATGTTAAAGGTTCAGACAAATCTCTTAATCAAAAAGTATTTTGTATAGGTTATCTGCAGCCGATCAGAAGAATACAACACCCAGCAGACCTTGTGTAATGCAACTGAAGAAGGACCCCTGCTCCGTAACCCTGGAAAACATGATCGAGTGAGGACTCCGAGACTTCCCACATCAGCTGATGTAGAATTTTGCCTAAGCCTAACTCAATATGAAGCCGGTGCCATGGATCGAGCTGCGAACTTCAGCTTTAGAAACACACTGGAAGGTAACTCCCTTCTGTTCATGTGTACATCTGTAGCATTGGCACTGAAGCTGACCAAACCAAGCAGCACTAGGACTAGCAGGTTGGGTGCCCAGAAGACAGCTGGCTACATTTGTCCCCAAGGTTTTAAACCTGTAAGTTTAGGGGTAAAAACTTTAGTACTCTAACTTATAGGTCTCCACCATTATGTATCCCCTATTGATTATCAGTTAACATCAATTAGCCAGGCAATTTTAATTATCTTTTGTTTGCTAAGGTATTATAGGAAGAACAGTGCCCCTCCAAATCAGGGACACATTCCCCCAGAAGCACATACAGAGCTCAGGATAAAAGAGGCTCAAGTTTGGAGAACATATAACAAAATGAAAGCTCTGGGAAGTCCTTTTGCTATAATTCATTCTCCCCCTCCCTCTTTCTTAGAGCACTTATGAAGTTCCCATAGGCAGGCTGTATCTCTGTGAGACATCTTGTAGAATGAGAACTGCCTTTCCTCATCATGTCTAGTTTTTCCTTGGTTCTCCATGATGTCACTATCACTAGTTTGCTGTCTTGGTGCCATGGCTACAAAGATGATGAGAAAGCTAACTTCTGCAAGCTCTTGAGATTCACATGGTTATCTTTTGGAGGAGAGGACAAGATATATGTGTGATCAGGGATTGAGGGAGACAAAAACTCTTCTTCCTCTCTCCCCGAAAAGTGATTCCCTCTCAGGAGCTTGTCTGGAATTGCTTGCCTGATACTCAAGTATTGCATTCAAATTGCTTTGCTACTTGATACAACACCCAGTATTTTGTATAAAAAATACCCCAAGTTGTTTTAACCAGTCCCAATACCTTTGCCATATAGTGTCACTCTATCTCATCCAATGACATTCACTCCTTTCAAACTGACTAATTACTTTTCTAATTTAATACAATACTCTTGAAGGAGTAATAAATTCAATAGATGTGTTCTGACTTAATGAGGGACATAGATTCTTGTTAGTTCAGATGGAGTGGAAGTGATTGGTTGATTGATTCAGTTAACATCACCACCACCAGTCTTAAATATTATAGCATGTTTCTTCTCGATTGGCTCTTTTGTTGTTGTTGTTGTTGTTGTTGTTGTTGCAATTTTGTGTTTTTAGTTAATGCTGCTTTCTAGTGGGTCTTAGGAATTTATTAGGCATGTATTTTTTTTTCATAAACTCAAAATCTTTTATCAAGGACCTAAGTATCAATCAAGAAATATGAGTTTTGGGGAAACAATGGTAAAAAAAAAATGGCCCTGTCCTTTCTCTTAGGGAGTTCATAGAGTATCAGGGAAGATTATTATGATAAAAAGTACAATATGATAAAGGAAACAAATTACTCTATGAAAACTTTGAATTAGAGTCAATTACTCCCCAATAAGGACATAAGCAAAAGATTCAAGATGGAGCTGATTGTGTTGAACCTCAAAGAAAATGAATATTATGTGTAAGGAATAGGGGAAAGAGGAACCTGAGTATAGAGAAATAGTTATTATACTGGTTTTTTCTTGCCGAGGGAACACAATTTGCACAGTATAGTAGAATGGGAGAACTGTTGTGCTCTTTCTCTATTGAAATTATTTATTTAGCTCTAGCTATCAATCAGAATGTCAATGCAGACATAAAGAGCAAGGACATTCATTTTTACAAACTGCAAAAAGAAGACCTGAGCTTCTAAAATTTTTCATACAAAAAAAGGCCATTATCACAATTGACCTTGTAAAAAGATTGATCAGCAAAAGTTCCCCTTTCCTTCATTCTTCCCTATCCTCCATCATTAAAGTTATTTCTTTGGTTGTTAGCATGACTCCTTTGTCAATTTTTTTAAATCTGGGAAATGTAACATATTAAGCAGTAGGTGGCTAGTTACCTTGAAATGGCTTAATTTTTGTTTCATTCAACAAATATTTACTAATTATCTATTATGTACTAGCCATTATGCCAGGTATAGAGCCTAGAGAAAAAAATGGAGGCTTAGTCATTGTCCTCCATATTTCTAGGCCTTTTCTCTTTTGTTTCACCAAACTTCTCAAACGAATAGTAGATACTCCTTACTAGCATATCCACCTGTCTCCTGAACACCTCTCCCTGGATATGTATAAGCACCTCAAAACTAACTTGTTTAAAACCAAATTTAGCTTTCCTCCTGAACTCGTCCTACCTTCTGACTTCCTTACTTATGTCAATTAAATTGTTCTTCCATTGTCACTCTTGTCTATGAATTCAAAATCACTTTCAACACTTTTATCTTAATTTTGAACATCCAAACAAGCACTAAAACCTTTAGCTCTCTTTACATTTCTACCTATTCCCATACTACCCCATTCTTCAAGGCTTAGTTCAATTGGTATCTCATTTTGAAGCCTTTCTCATTCTTTCCAGTTGGAAGTGATCTTTCCATCATCTAATCTCATAGCACTTTTATACTCCTTTTATGCTCTTAGTGTAGTGTTCTTTGTGTCACATGAGTCTTTTATATGTCTTCAGTCTCCTAAATGATAAACTTCTTGAGGACAGGGACCAGTTTTAACTATCTTCGTACCATATAGTAAATGGTAAAAAAAAAAAAATAATAACAGATAATTTACATTGGGAAGCAGTATAATCTTAAACTATTATGCCACAGGAACACAGGACAGGTTACTTTGAAGGAATGGGAGGAGTACCAGGAAGGGAGAGAACAAAATGTCATGATCTTGGAGCATTGACTTGGGAAGGCAAGGTCAAAGGGAAGGCTTGTAGTGGGGGAATCCCTGACACCTCAGAGGTAACTTATAGCTGTGTGAATAGATGCCAAGTATCATAGAATCTTGGAGTTGAAAGAAACTTGTTAACTTTGCTATTTATCTCAGAAATTATTGTATATGTCTATATTTATAAGCAGCTAGGTAGTGCAATGGATGGAGTGCTAGTGAAACAGATAGAGTTATCTAGAGATAACAAGACCTGAATTCATATCCAGCCTTAAATACTTATAAGCTCTGTGACCTTTTGCAAATCATTTAACTTTTCTTAAATTAAACCTCATAGATGATGTTCTGAGGATCATATGAGATAATATTTGTAAAAATGCTTTGCTATTACTATTATTAATATCTTTGTAAGTAATTTGTAATTATCTGCATACATGTCATTTACGTGCACCACATCCCTTCCTATCCTCTGGAATGTAAACTCCTTGTATGCTGGAACTATTTTCACTTGGCCTTTCCATCCAAAGTGGCCTAGCCAAAAACCCAGCATATATTAGTTGTTTAATAAGTGTTAGTTGAACTGGATTGAAAGGCATAGAAGCTAGTCAAACACTTAGGAAAGCTAGGTGGCACAGTGGATAGAGTTCCTTGCCTGGAGTCAGCAAATCTCCAGTTGTATGACTCTGGTCACGTCCCTTAACCCTGTTTGCCTCAGTCTCCTTATCTACAAAAGGAGATAGAAAAGGAAATGACAAGCTGCTCTAGTATCTTTGCCAAAAAAAAAAAAACCAGAAAAGGTCAGGAAGAGTAGGATTTCACTGAAAAAACAACTAAACAACAACCAGCATTTACATGAAACAGGAAGTCTCTACAGCAACATTTCTAATCATAAAAATATCCCCCACATTAGTGTACAGAAATACTATTGCTTATTTTATACATGTGGAAAGTGAGAAGGGCCCAGGATAGGAAACATTGGAGTGCGGTAATGATGCTCTACCTCCAGTGTTTTCAGTGTTGTCAAGAGTCTACTCTGGTCCCAGAGTATCTTTCATTATCTGCTTCCCAAAGATACAGAGATTCTTTGGAGAGGTCGATGTCACTAAAAACATGTAACAAAGGGATAAAAGGATAAAGTATAAGCTATTCAGTGTGGTCACACTAGAGTTATAAAATCACATTTGGCCTCATTGCAGTGGAACCATTTTATTTGTATTCTGAGCATCTTAACAGGCCCAGAACAAACCAGAGTTGTAATAGTTTCACTAAATATTGAGGATATATTTGAATGTGTTGGGTTAAGGTTTAGATTGGCTGTATCCATCTAAATACCACAACAGGGAACTGGTATACTGATTATTGAATCAATGGAAAATATTAACTTTGAGTTCTTGAGCCCACCAAGAAAGTATCCAGAATCCTCATTAAGGGCCCTGAAAATGACCCTGACATCCTAACCCTTCAAAAGCAAAATAACATCCAAAGAAGTAGTGAACTTCAGAGTGCAGAGCACTGTCCTATGTCCTAATTTGTGCTGTTAAATTGTTTGCGGGTCTTGGACAAAAAAAAAAAAATTATGTCTTCTCTAAGTTCAATTGTATTTTGACTCATAGCAACTTGTAGAGGTAGATGTGGTAAAATGGAAGTAATGTTGGATTTGAATGCAGAAGTTAAAGTTTGGCTCTTCATTTACTAGGAGATACCTTTCTTTCTTAATAAATTAAGGATCAGTCACTGAATGCCCTCAAAATTGTGTCACACATAGCACAGATCTCCTTTGTGAATATTTGGTCTCTCACAGATATTCTTGTCATCTTTGTTTTCCACAGAGGCATTTCAGCTTCTTTATACAACTTATCATATATAACAGTTGTGTCAGAGTATAAATGTGGTATCTCCATTCTACTTAATAATACTTATAAAAATCTTGAGACCTTTGGGGATTTTTTTTTCTATTTCTTATCAGTTGTCTTATATCTAGTTTTATCCTTCAGTGCCCTCAGTAAGCCTTGTCTTAGAAGTATCTCTTATCCATTTTTTTAAACTTGTGTTTCCCTCCAGTGCTTCTCACTGCTTTCTGAAGTGATATTGTCAATAGTCTTCCAATAGCTTAGCACTTAAAATTTTACCCCAAAAGTTTATACTCTAAACTAGTATTGTCCTTGTCTTCCATATCTCACTGTTTTTGTAGGAAATCAATTATTTCCTTGCTGAGGTAGTTGAAAGATTTATTTGTAAAAGTCACCATCTTAGAGTAATTAATTTGTATTAGTTAAACTTCTTTAAAGAATAGTGAGAGATTGTGTCAAGGTTTTTTATACATTTTCTCACCATCATCATCATCATCAGTAGCTTGTTTAAATATTCAAGGTTGAAGTTTCTTAAACTAGACTTATTAATAATTGAACAAATATTACAAACTAAGAGCACCAGCTCCCAAGTTAATGTTGTAGCTATTTTAAAAATTACAATTCTAGAATTATTGTTTTTTCCTTTTCTACCACTCTGGTACTTACACTAGAGAGTGGAAGGAGATTCCTCAGACCGAAGTCCACTTCGAAATTTTGTATTATTTTTCATGGACCTTTACAGACACACTGCTATGTAATCATGTCTCACCCATCTTATACTTTTGAAACTAACTTGAACCCAAGTGTACCATCTTACATTTATTCAAATTATAACTTTCATGCTGTTCAGTTCAATACAATCCAGATCAATTTGGATCCTGACTCTCAGTCAATAAATGAACAAGCATTTATTAAGCATTTACTATCTGCCAAACACTATACAAACACTAAAATTAAAAATAAAAAGTATCAAATAATTTCTATTTATGAGGAGTTTGCATTATAGTAACAATACAAAATACATATATAAGTATATGTAGAATTACAATCAAGAGAAGAGATCTAAAGTACTTAAATACAAGGTAGTTTGGAAGGGCATTATCAGTTGGGAGGCAGAGGTAAAAGAGAGGGATTCTGTGAGGAAGACTCAAGAAAGGTATGAATTGCAAACATGGAGAAAGGATAGCGACCCAATCACTGTGAAGGCACAAAGAAAAAAGATACTGTTATTTTATGTGAGAAACAGGGAGAACACCAATTTGCCTGCATTGTAGAATTTGGGACAGGGAATAATATACAATGAGCATGAAAATATAAGTTGGGGGAAGGTTGTGAAGAGCTTTAAATGATGTCCAGAGAAATTTTTATTTTATCCTGCAGACAACAGGGAGAAACTGGAATTACTGAGTAGGAAAGTTACACAAACAGATTAGCACTTAATGAATATCATTTTAGCAGATGAACATAGGATGGAATGCAGTAGGAAAAGTCTTGACAGAGTGCGTTATCTACCCCTTCCAGCTTTCTGTCATCTACAAAGTTGATAAACCTGCTGTGGTATTCCTTTATCAAAGTCATTGATAAAAATGTTAAGTAGCATAGGGCCAGATCTCCCAGGGCACCCTGCTAAAGACTTCTTTCCAAGTTGACATCAAACCTTTGATGGCGATTCCTTGAGTCTTGCCACTCAACAATTTCTGAATCCATCTCTGTGTGTATGTATCTGTGTGTGTGTGTGTGTGTATGTGTGTGTGTATAAATATATATGAAGGACTTTGTCAAAAACCTTCCTTAACTTCAGATACAGTATATCGGCAACATTTCTGTGATCTTGGAGATAAATTAGATGCCAAAAATTCACATATAAGCTGAGATTCTGTCGACCCTAAGTGTCCTAGTTTCTGCTTCATTTTGTCATGTGGGTGCTCCCACCTACCATAATGGATCACAACCTGGCTATAAACCCCACTAGAGTTTAGCAGTTGGTCTTCCAGTGTTTCTATGACCAAAGTATCATAAATCAAAGAATTGTATTGCAATATATATGTGTGTATATATCTAGACCTATATACAAATGTGGGTATACCTACACACACACACACACACACACACATATAATATGTATATATGTATACGTATTTCAATATAATTTGTTTCTTTGTAATCCTATGCATTTTATTTTATGAATTTAAAAACATTATTTTGAATATGAGTCTATAAGTTTCATTGGATTGGCTAAGGGATCTCTCTCTCTCTCTCTCTCACACACACACACACACACACACACACACACACACCCTCATGGAGAGTGAGAGAAAGAAAGAGAGAGAGAGAGAGAGAGAGAGAGAGAGAGAGAGAGAGAGAGAGAGAGAGATCAGAACCCTACCTAGCTCTATAGCATCCCTGGATTGATGACTATATAGTCTTATTTTAAATACTTCCATTGAAGGGGAACTTACTCCTTCATAAGACACCCCATTCTGGTACTGAAAACTTCTGCTCAAAATCCTTACTTCTATAGAACTAAAATCTATTTCTAACCTCTAAACTTCTACCCATTGTTTTTCTGTTCAACATTTAAAAAAGAACACATGTATCTGTCTTCCCTGTGACTTTGGCTAAAATATATGAAGGCAGTTATCCTGTCAGCTCTAATTCTTCTTTTTTTCTGTGCTAAACCATCCTCAGTTCATTCATTCCATCCTCACATAGCATGATCTTCAGGCAGGACATCAGCCTCCATTGGAAAGTAGGCTTTGACAATGACATGGCTTTTAGAAATCCTCTGATGAAACCAATGCATTAATTCTTTAATAAAGTTTTCCAACTGGAATTTGATTTGAAAGTTCGTATATAACTAAGAGGTGAGATAGATAGATAGATAGAGATAGATAGATAGATAGATAGATAGATAGATAGAAAGGTGGATGAATGTGGATATAGATTTTAATTTAACTTAACCTGCCATAAAATTAAAGAATGTGATTCTATGAATCAGACAGAGGGCATGCTTACAGATAGCTCTGTAAAAACCTTAAATAATGGGCAGCTAAGTGGCACAGTGAGTAGGGCACCAGCTCTGGAGTCAGGAGGACCTGAGTTCAAATCTGACCTCAAACGCACTTACTAGCTGGGTGACCTTGGTAAAATCACTTAACCGCAATTGTCTTGCCTTTCCCTCTCCAAAAAAAATCTTAAATGGAAACTGTACTTAAGAATGTACTGGAAATAACAGTTATATAGGTTAGCAAAACCAAACGACATCTAATTCCGATGGCCATCTAAGCCATCTGAATTCCTGGTCAGTATTTTGTTTCCTAAAGTTTAGGGTCAGAAGAAGGTTATTTTTACATGTCAGGTGGCTACTTAGAGCACTCCAGTTAAGATCTAATAATAACATGCTGAAAAGGGGGCATGTTATAACATTGTACATGGCATTTTAATTCAAACAGTCAGATTTTTTTTCATCAGGGCAATATTGCTGAAATATCTTATTGGAGGTACCCCATTGTTTTGCTTTGTATTGTATTTCCATAAGAAGGAGCTTATAAGTAAATTATTCTGGAGTTTTCAAATTTGATTTATCATTTTCAAAACAGGGAGTCATGTTAATATTGAGATACATGGAGAAAAATCTTCATACTCACATCGGGAGGCAGGTTATACTTTCTTTTTCTACAAGACCCATACAATCTACTTCATTACTAGATTACTTGCTATTCTTTAACATTTTTCTTAATTATAAGTGTTTTTGTACAGGGGGAGGTGGGAAAAAGTTGTCTAAATTAAAGGTTTATTTTTCTTTTTTCCTACAAGGGACAGGAGAAATATAAAATAATAGGTGTTTTTTGTTTTTGTTTTTGTTTTTTCTCAGACTGGAGGAAACATGGGTATATTTGCAAGTATTAATGGAGGAAAAGTGGACAGAGAGAGGCTCAAAATAAGTGATAGAATGAGGATGATAGAAGGTGTAATCTATTGGAGGAGGTGGAATGTAATAGGCTTGCTTATGCATGTAGAAGATTTAGCCTAGGCAAGTGTAAGGACTACTTCTTCATGTGAGACAGACGGAGGAACAAATAGTGACAGAAGGCATCTCAGTAATATATCATGAGAAAGAGGGGAGAAAAGGAAACTTGTAACAAGTATCCTCAATTATTTCTGTAAAATATGATCAGGGAAAGTTCTCTACTTGAAGGATAGCGGAAGAGAAGTCATGGGAAGTTTTAGGAGGGATGAAAAGGTTTGGAAGAGACAATGAAGAAAGTGGGATGGTGAACTGATAAGGGCTATGTAGAAGGATTGCCTAGCAGCAGTGAGGATTGAGCAACCAAGTGAGATTGTGTAATGTAAATTTGTTGAGGATTCAGAACATTTATGTGTATTTCTACACCTTTGTTCAGAAGCATTGCGTAGGAGGGAAGGCAACAGATGATGGTAGTTATGCAAGACTGAGGCATGACAGAGTGCAATTGATGATGTATAAGTTGGTCAGGGACTCAAACAAATGCAGTGTAGAGTTAAGCTTTTTCACCAAGGGGTTAAGATGAGGAAATGAAGAGAGAATAGGTAATGCAGGGATGACAGCCCAAGAGAAAACATAAGAGTTGAAGGATCAGAGGTGGTGATATGGATAAAAAATAATGTTTGGTAAGGGCAGGCAATTGGAGAAGTGGAAAATTAATAGATTATAATGAGATAAGGTGATTTCAGAATTCTTGAATATAGAGGTGGTACATTTGTGGGTAATGGCAAGAGAAAGGGTATCTTTGTGTGTGACTGAGATAAGATGGAGGACTAAATCTTGAAAAGTGAATAGTTTGAGGAACTGAGTGGTCAAGGTTGTTGAATGGGAGTCAATATGTATGTTGAAATTTTCTCATGTGAAGGGTAGGAGTTGGGTAAGAAGGAAAATTTGTGAGCCAAGTGCTGAACGTATTGGGACCTGGAAGTCTCTAAACAAGAGTTACCAGTATTTTGATTGGGTGATAGTGGTGAGTTTCACAAAGTAGGTAAACACAAAGTGCTTTGTGAAGGAAAACAATTGTCAGGCAAGGAATTAAGGAACATTTCTTGCAGGATATTTGTTTTAAAGTTTGAGTTACATATCTTTAATTGAATGACATTTCTATTGCATGTTAAGTCTTTCAAAATACTCTACAAACATTATCGTGTTTGAGTATCACAGCAGCTCTGTGAGGTAGATTCTACAGGTATGATTATCTCTGTTTTACAGACAAGAAATCTGCAGTTCAAAAAGTTTAAATCTCCTGTCAATGATAATACAGAGGCAGAATTTGAACCCAGGGATTCCTGTCTAATCACAAGGGAAACATTACAGGCACAATTCGACATGGCACCACCTATTGATATTTTGTGATTATGACTTATACAATATCAAAATCTCTGAAATGATAAAAATCACCAATAATGCAAAGGAGAGTGAGGAAATGAATATTGGGCACAAGTGGTCTATGATGCATTATGAAAGATGACTTACGCAGTATAAGTGACATAAAAGACATGAGTTGATCAACAAGTATTTAATAATCATCTACTAAGTGCCAAATACTATGCTAGCTTCTGGAAATGAGTATAAAAATGAAATAATCCAATTTACAAAAAGGTTATATTGTAATGGAGAAGACAAGCACTTGCCTAAGTAAATGCCAAATAAATGTAAAGAGAATAAATACACAAATACCAAACGGTAAAATATAAGGTAACTTGGTGGAATGTCAATAGAATTTGAGGAAATAAGAAGATACTTCTACAAAAATGGTGCTTGAGCTCTGTCTTGGAGGGAGAGATGGACTCTCTCAACCCAAAGTGAGGAGGGAGTACATTCGAGGCATGTATTATAGCCAGTGAAAAAATATAAAGATAAGAGAGAAGAAGTGCCATGTAAGAAAGAGAGAGAAGGCCAGTTTGGTTGATGCACAGAATGCTTGAAGGGGAATAATGTCCCATGAGCCTAGAATGATAGGTTAGGCATAGGTTATATGGTACTTCAAAACTGAAACAAAAAACAAATTACATTCTATCACAGAAGCAATAGGAAACCAGTAAAATTGACTGAGACATCACTGAATTTATTTATGATTTTAAAAGGAGGTGCCATAGTCATGTATTGAAAACTAGAGATAGTAGACAGATACCATAAGTGCTACATTGACACCCCTGAGATATAAAAAGACCCAGAGGAAGAGTGCTGTCAGTTTGGTGACACTCTAGTGAGGATTTATTGAAATATATGGACAAGATTAACAAGGGATAAATAGACACAGAAGATGCTTTGTAAGTATTCACACAAATCAGATTGTGGATCCATTGAGGCATCATAGTATTTAAATGATGGTTGAGATTTCAGCAGAATGAGGCCAAAAAAAAAAAAACATATTGCAGTCACAAAGAATATGGTAGGCAAAAGTGCTCAGTGACATATTGGAAAGTAAAACAGTACATTTTTCAAAGAACATGATACTCCTTTCTCTGTGACCCTCTGTAAATGAGAAAGAAAGGTGGGAGTGAGGAGGGAGGAGGTTTTCTATGCCCAGAGTTAAGAATTTGAAAAGAGAAAACCAGTTTTTACGTGACCCATTTAAACATGCTAGACCACATGCGTCTTCTTATAATTGAATACTCTTCTTGTGGGAGGGAGGGTGGGATGTAATTTGTGTGAGACCAACCTTTCAAGGGGCATTTGCTCATGATTTCCTCACCTCTCACCAGAGTGACAAAATATATGCCTCTTTTTCATCCTGTAGCATCAACCACTGTCTTTGAAATACCCCAAGGAGGGAACAGAAGTTGTTCTTTCTTACATTCATTAAGTACCATCTCCTTCTTTTCAGCCAGGCAGCAAATGAAGTTGTTATTTCCATTTGAAAGACAAATGACTGCAAGATCTTTGTCTCCCAGGAAGTAGTAGACCCAAAGAAGTATAAATCCAGATCCCTCATTTCTAATCTCACTTATCTTTCTGTTAGTCTCTTCTTCCCATCTCTCGCTACCACTGTACTAGGCAGAATAGTCTGAAAATATTGCTCGTGGGGAAAATTTATTTTGAGATTTGATCAATGGGAGAGCCATCAAAAAGCCATGCAGTGAATCAATAACAGGTGTAAAAAAGAAGAACAAAAAAGAAAAAAATAAATCAAAAACGTGAAAAATTTCAGGTTTTGTGTATTTTTAAATGAATAAGCAGGATAAGACAATTCAATATTGAGATTCTCATTTTAATCCAAGAAGTAACACTTGCTATATGACATTGGCTTTCTCTTTGTATGTCAATAACCAACAAAAGATCCAGATTGTGCTGTCACCTAAAATAATGTCACTGACAGCAGGGTTATTTCATTGTACAGATTTTATTCTAATAATGGGATTTCAACAATTATAATTATTTTCCTTCTTACTTATATGAAGTGACCAAAAAACAACAATGAATATTAATCACTCCTTTAAAAGGTAAACTAAGGGGGGTGGAGCCAAGATGGCGGTGTAGCAGCAGCAACATATCGCAGCTGTCATGTAGCCACCCCAAAATGCCCGTAAAATATGACTCTCAACTAATCCTAGAACTCCAAAACGCACACAAAGATACTTCCCACTAAAGTCAGCTCGGCTACGAGGAACCATATCAGCACTGCCAACCGAAACCAGCCTGGCCTGAAGCTGTGGCTGTGCCCCAGGGGTGGCTGGATGGGAGGAGCAAAGGAGCCTCTCTGGTGAGCGGATTAGTGTCAGCTGCGAGCAGCATTCAGAACTAGGTCAGAGGGACTTGCAAAATCAGGGGAGAAAGGTGGTCTGGCTGAAAGGCCTGCAGGGCTGGAAAGCAAAAGGCAGAGGTTTTGCACCCACCTCTGCATTGCAGCTTCTGGGCTGGCGGCCTACAGACATCAGGGGGACTAAGCGATTGTTCAGAGGCCCGTGCTCTCACGTTGAGAGGCCTGGATCCAGATTGCTGTCTTGGGCCTCAGTCTTGGAGTCTTCATTATCCAGCGAGCTGGAAGTAAGTAGGAAGGGTCCCAGCACCTTCCTGAGAACTATGGGAGCTGGGAGGACCCCAGTGAGTTGGGACAGAGCTTTCCCTTCTACAAGCAGAGAACCACAGACATTTAAAAAAAAAAATCATGGACTGACCAACCATAAGTAAGAATAAGAATAAGAAGCAGGGTAAGAACAGCAATCAAATCCTAGATTCCTTCTTTGGGGAAAAGAAGGATCATGGCAAAGAGAGGGAGGAGGAGAGTGCAACCAGAGTGCCCCCACCAGGGGCCTCCAATAAGCATGAAGAATGCCTTAAAGCTAAAGATGAGCTGAAGAAGGATTTTCAAAACCAAATAAGAGAAGTGGAAGAAAAATTGGGAAGAGAAATAAGAATGTTGCAAGAAAATCATGAAAAGAGAGTCAGCAATCTGAT
>CM053588.1:92391166-92410978 GCA_028646515.1 Pseudochirops corinnae | reverse complement strand
ATAATCAAATGTTATAAATATATCTCTATATATGTGTGCAATTATTATTATTATTATTATTATTATTAACTACATCCAACTGGAACTTGAGATACACAGGCACTGTGGTTTGGAGATCCATCCTGCCCTACGGAAAAGTCAGAGGGGTTAGGAGGGAAGACATAGGAGAGAATAGACTGGAGTAGGCGGGATACACTGGGATGGCTGTTTTGGGGTGGTGGGTAGGGGAAAGATGGGGAGAAAATATGTAACTCAAAATCTTGTGGAAATGAATGATAGAAACTAAAATAAAATAAATGTTTAATAAATAAATAAATAAATAAAAGGTAAGCTAAAAAAATGATACAATTTCTCAAAAGCAAGAACATAGATTCCCCCACAGCTACTAAAGGATGAAAAAGAATTTATTCAATTCACAAAACAATATTGCTTTCCATTTTTATTAGACTAGAAGTCTCTCCAAACACAACTCTTTCACTAGTTTACATAATATTTCTGGGTAAGTCACTTCCATTCTCCAGGTTTCAGGTTACACTTCAGTAAGTTCCTAGACAAAATAATACCTAAGGTTAATTTCAAGTCCAATATTCTGTGACTTATGAATATGGGGGAAAAAATTCCCCTCTTTTGCCTTTGCTCTAAAGGAATTGCTAGTAGGGTTCTATTTTTTTTTACTCTTGAAGCTTTTGTTTTACACAAAAATTATTTATCATTTTTGTAATTATGTATGTAATTATGCTTCCTTTGCAACAACAACAACAACAACAACAAAAGGTATTTGTGTGTATAGTATAGCATATTTCCTACCTCTAACACTATATGTAATATTCTATAGTTATAGAACCTTATCTCTCGAAGGAACTGAGGAAGGTAAATTTTCTTAATGTTTACTTGGCCTAATGTTGGTCATCACAAACATACAAAGTTTGGTTCTATTTTTCTATTCATTTACCTTATTTTAGTCATTATATGCATCGTTTTCCAGGTTCTGGTTTCCTCACTCTGTATCAGTACATGCAAATCCTCTCACATGTCTCTAAAATTCTTATATTCACCAATTTTAATAATATAGCCATTTTCCTTTTAATACATAGAATACAATTTATTCAGCCATCTTCCAATCTCGAATACCCACTTTGCTTTAATTATTTTTTGTACTGAAAAAAGTGCTTCTTTGAATATTTTGGTATATATGGAGCCATTATTTTTGGTTTTAACTTCCTTTGGGTATAGAGCTAGTATTGGAATTATTAGGTCAAAAATTTAGACATTTCTTTAAATATTACAATTTTTTCAAGATGGACCAATTCACAATCTTATCAGTAACATATTAGTGTTCCTATATTCCCACTACATTTTGGTCTTAATTCATCTTTTCTAATGTGCTATATGTAAGGTGAAATGTCGGAGTTGTTTTAACTTATTGTTTTTATTTGGCATAATCTTTTATTTGGCTGGTTTGCAGTTTTTCCTATTAAAACTGTCAGTAACCTTTGAGCTCTTATCTACTGAAGTTAAAGCTGTTGGTTTTATTTTATGTGCACGTATATTTACACACAGATATGTAAATCTTTGTATATAAGTATGTGTATAAGTATTCATATATTTTCAGACTTTTATCAGAGATCTTTACTAAAAAGATCTTCATTATATTTTCCCTCTCAATTTATCCTGGCAATCTAATACTTTTTTACAGCTACTTAGATACTCAGCAAAGAAGAATGAGGGAAAGAGGATATGTGTTCCTCTTTCCTTTGGTTTAGACCAAACTTCAATGGAACTACTAGAGAGGAAAGATAAGGAAGACTCACCTCATGTCAGTAGATAGTAGGAATAGACTCACTGTCTCAAAAACACCCCAACATATGGCATTTTTGTAATCTATTAACAAAAACCCTGAAAATATGTGATTGAATGGAATTTTCAAAGATTTAAAGATAGCCCAATACAAAACAAATATAAAGAGAAATTATTTTGAGCATAGGTCCTTCAGCCAAAATGATCTCATCTAAAACGTCAGGGTAGAGTAGTCAAAAGAGTATCAAACTAGGAGTTGGGAAACTCCTTAAAAGAGGGGTTCTAATCCAGTATTTCTAAGACTTCTCTTAATTCTATTATTCTGAGATTTTATGTTCAGTGGTCCATTGGTTGCTTTATACTATATTTTATCACTCAATGACAAGTTCATCAACCTGTTTCATTGTGCAATCAATTCATAATTTGACATGAATTTGTAAATATGAGAAAACTGCCATATACATGGACCAAGAAAATAGAAAGTAGATCACATGCATTATATATAAAGATTGAATGATATGGTATTGAATAGTGCTATTATAAAAATCATTCCCTTTCTTCAGTCTTCAATTTGCTTCTTTGTCATGTAAACTATGGAGACATTCATTCCAGAATCAGGAATGGGGAAAAAAGAATTTCCAAGAATAATTATTGGATTAAAGACATAAAACCATATAATAAATACATATTTTTGCATTTATCCTTATAGTATTCTGAATTGTTCAATTCTTTTCTGATGCCAGTTGTGGCCACTATAATGACAGTGTAAATTGTCTTTTTTTTTCTGTTTGCATTGTTACGTAATCTTTGCATATAATGCTTTCCTAATTGTGCTTACTTATTGGTGCCTTAATTTTTGCAAAACTTCCCATGCTTCTTTGAATTTTTTCATATTTTTTCTCACACAACTATGAGTTTTTTTCAATTCATAACTTCCCTTAAGTTCAAATCAGTATATTGAGAGTTTTCCCCACTTTTTCTCAAGATCAAAAGGTGACCAATACAGCATGTGGATTACCCATTATTCATATTCAACTAGTAATTATTCTATGTCTGTGGGTTAAGGAAATTTACTGTCCCTGAAGGTATAAAAATAAGTCTCATTCAGAGGGTATTAGAGAGGCACATGGTAGGTACTGTAAGAATGAAACACATAAGAAGTAAGAAACTACGAAAAAAAGAATTAAACTAAAAGCATGTAAATTTCAAAGAGATGATATGCTGGTCATTTGCATTTATATCAGACAGCTCATAAAGACTTGCTTTTAGAACCTCTTAGACATTCAGCAAAGAACACTAATGGAAAGAGGATATATGTTTCTCTTTTCTTTGGCTCTAGACCAAACTTCAGTGGAACTATTAGAGAGGAAAGATAAGGAAGACTCATGTCATGTCAGGACATAGTAGGAATGGAATCACTGTCTCAAAGGCAACTCTACATGGTAAATAATGCAAGTATTATTCTCCATATTTTATAGATAAGAAACTAAAGTCTAGAGATATGAAGAGATTTATTCAAATGTCAAGTATCCTATTTATTCAAATATCGAGGCAAACTCCAACTTGACCCTAGGCCGTCTGCTATGCCCAAAATCAATTTCCATACACAAACCTTTGCACTTGATATTCTTCTATTCCTATGTCATTTCCCATTTTTGTTGCTGTTATACCTGTGCATACATGCATTTATAGAGGTAGAGTTGATTAGAGAGACTAGTAATGAGAAGAGAGAGACAGGCACAGAGACAGAGACAGTAACAGTCAAAGACTGTGACAGAGACAGAGAAAAGGAATCTGCTTGAGAAATATTTAAGGTTTTTGACATCTTTCTAAACAGGAAAAGAGAAGTAAGGAGATGAAAGGTGAATGATTGTCCTTTTTCCTAATTTTGAAATAATTTTAATTGTAGTTATTGATTTTAAAATAGACAAACATGTTTATTAGTACATCAGTATTAGGCTTCCTATAATACCTATGTCAGTATTTCTTTTTTATTGTATCCTCACATAGTCAGATCATATTTATTCTGATCATTGTGCTTATTTTTTTAGGTTTGTTTTTTCTTTTTTTAAAATTCATTTCTTTTTAGTTCCCACATTCATTTTCACAAGATTTTGAGTTACAATTTTTTTCTTCCCATCTTTCCCCTTCCCCCTACCCCAAAATAGCAAGCCTATTGAATACTCCTTCCCTAATTTGTTCTCTCTTATATCCTCTCCCATCACCCCCCTAACTTTCTAGTAGGGCAAGATGGGTTTCTATACTCAAGTACCCATGTATCTTATTTTCCAGTTGCATGTAAAAAAAATAATTTTTAAACATTTGTTTTTAAAACTTTGAGTTCCAGATTATTTTTCCCTTCTTCCCTCCTCACCTACCCCTACTGGGAAGAGAAGCAATTCAATATAGATTGTACATGTGTAGTTACACAAATCATTTCCATAGTATTATATTGTGAAAGACTAACTATATTTCCC
The DNA here is from genome assembly GCA_028646515.1 of Pseudochirops corinnae. Taxonomy (NCBI): domain Eukaryota; kingdom Metazoa; phylum Chordata; class Mammalia; order Diprotodontia; family Pseudocheiridae; genus Pseudochirops; species Pseudochirops corinnae. The sequence continues at coordinate 92,406,704 of CM053588.1, read as the reverse complement.
TCCATCCTATCCCATCCCCCCTTATTCTAGTTTCTCCTTTGATCCTGTCCCTTTTCAAAAATGTTTGCTTCTAACTACCTTCTCCCCCAATCTGCCCTCCCTTCTATCATCCCCGCTCTTATCCTCTTCCCCTCTAATTTCCTATAGGGTAAGATAGCCAATTGAGTGTGTATGTTATTCCCTCCTTAGGCCAAATTTAATGAAAATAAGATTGTCCCATTCCCTTTTACCTTCCTGTTCTTACCCTTCATTGTAACAGTTTTCTCTTGCCTCTTTTATATGAGATAATTTACCCTAATCTATCACTCCCTTTCTTCTTCTCCCAATTAATTCCTCTCTCCTCTTAATTTTATTTTTTAGATATCGTCCCCTCATATTTGACTCAAACTTTGCCCTCTGTCTATATACACATGAAGATACAAATGCCCACACTCACATATATATTTATATACACATACATCCTCCTGTACATACATATATATATATATATTCCGTTCAGCTATCCTCATACTGAGAAAAGTCTTATGAGTTAAAATTATCATTTTTCTGTGTAGGAATGTGAATAGTTCAACTTTAATAAGTTCCTTATGATTTCTTTTTCCTTTTTCTCATACTTCTCTTGCTTCTTGTATTTAAAAGTCAAATTTTCTGTTCAGCACAGGTTTTTTCATCAAGAATGCTTGAAAGTCCTCTATTTCATTGAATGACCATATTTTCCCCTAAAGCATTATACTCAGTTTTACTGGATAGGTAATTCTTGGTTTTAATCCTAGCTTCTTTGACCTCTGGAATATCATCTTCTAAGCCCTTTGATCCCTTAATGTAGAAGCTGCTAGGTCTTGTGTTATCCTGATTGTGTTTCCACAATACTCAAATTGTTTCTTCCTTACTGCCTGTAGTATTTTCTCCTTGGAACTCTGGAATTTGGCTATAATATTCCCAGGAGGTTTCTTTTTGTGATCTTTTTCAAGAGGTGATCAGTGAACTCTTTCAATTTCTATTTTGCTCCAGAATATCAGAGCAATTTTGCATGATAATTTCTTGAAAGATGGTGTCTAGGTTCTTTTTTTGATCATGGCTTTCAGGTAGTCCAATAATTTTTAAATTCTCTCTCCTCAATCTATTTTCCAGGTCAGTGGTTTTTCCAAAGATATATTTCACATTGCCTTCTATTTTTCCATTTGTTTAGATCTGTTTTATAGTATCTTGATTTCTCATAAAGTCATTAGCTTCCAATTGGTCCAAACTAATTTTGAAGGAGTTATTCTCTTCCTTGAGTTTTTGAAATTCCTTTTCCATCTGGCAAATTTGGCTTTTTATAGCATTCTTCTCCTCATTGGCTTTTTGGGCCTCTTTTGCTATTTGAGTTAGTCTATTCTTTTAAGGTGCTATTTTTTTTCCAGTGTATTTATGAGTCTCTTTTAGCAGGCTGTTGACTTCTTTTCATGTTTTTATTGCATCATTCTCATTTCTCTTCCCAATTTTTCCTCCACCTCTCTTACTTATTTTTCAAAACCCTTCTTGAGCTGCTCCATAGCCTGTAACCAGTTCATATTTTTCTTAGAGGCTTTTGATACAGGAGTTCTAACTTTGATTTCTTCCTCCCACTCCATGCCTTGATCCTTTTTGTCTGCCCAAAAAGATTCTATCATCTGTTTGTGCTTCTGTTGTTTGCTCATATTGGCAGCCAATTACTTGACTTTTGAGCTCTTTGCCACAATAGAACTGCTTCCAGAATGGAGAGAGCTATATCCCAAATGACTGGGGTTTTTGCAGCTGCCAGAGCTATCACAGCCCCCACAGGCTCTGGCTCATTGGTCCCCAGGACTACCACCCAATACTGCAATCTGGATCCAAGCAGATGAAAGCAAGAGCAATTGCTCTCTGAATGGTTACTTGGTCGCCCTACAATCTGTAGGCCAGGAGCTCCAGAAGTAGCCACATGGCAGTGGCTGCAGCCACTAAGCCTCCACCACTTCTTGCTCTGGGGGTAGCAGCCATACCATGCTCTTCTGCCTCCCCCCCCCATTCCAACAGAGTTCCACATTGACCTTTTACTTTGTCTTTGGCATCCATGGATTGAGAAGTCTGGAAACTGCTACAGCTTCTGGTGATTTACTCTAGTCTGAGCATTGTGTTTATTAACACAGTCTAGTCCTGTAAGAATATTCTTGGATTTACTCATCAGACTGCTGACTCACTTTAAGCTTATAAGCCACTAAAATTTTCAAGTATTATTTTTCCCCACATAAACACTTGTCTAGTCTTAATTTTTTGACACTATAATTATGCAGTTAGTTGTTTTTACCCAAGTTTAGGACCTCACATTTATCTCTATTAAAAGTTAATATATTTATTTTGTTGTTTCAATTAGAGAGAGAGAAGATAAATATAGCATATATTATGTGTTAACTATGTGCCAAGCATATAGAAATATAAATAAGTAAAAAGTATTTTCCATCAACGAGCTTGCCTTTAAGTAGGGAAAGACAACATGCAAAGAGGGCACTGGTAGGGGGGTTGGGGGTGGGGGTATGTGTGGTTGGAAAGCAGTTCTGGGCAAGGGTTAATTCCAGTGACAAAGTGTAAGATTTCTATAAGAATGGTCAAAATAGTGGTATGGAGAGATAGGAAATGGCCAAGAAGTATTCTGGAAATTTATTGCTAGACAAGATAGGGGAAATCCCAGTATAGTTTTAGGATAATATCTATACCATGGCAGAGGAATTTAAAAAATGCATTGGTTGGTTGGCTTTAGCGTACACATATGCAAATATATGTATTTATGTGTGTGTGTATATATATAGATATATTATATATACATATATTTATACACACAATACATGGAAATGCATACACATGTATATGTTAATATATACGTATAAAATGAAGTTATTGGTTGATTTTTAGCTTAATATAATGCTTACTTTGTAAAAGATTAGCATATTCTAGTTCGATGAACCCTTATGCCTGATTTACAGGCATGAAAGTATTGACCCATAATGGATCCTGACTGTTTCATGCCAAAAGTATTTAACTTAAACATTCTTATGAAAAATAAAATGCTCTCATTCACTTATTGGTAGTATTGTCTAATCAAACTGTAATGTCATATTTAAATGATTAGCTTTTATTTTTTTATAAGTTCAATTAGCCTTAATTAATTAATTTGAATTGTTCTTCCATGTTTCCAAAATTAAGGGAAGTTATTGTTCTCATGCAATATGTCCTCTGAATACATATTATTTATTATAATTTTCTCTGTTGAAAAAGAGAGAAAGACAGAGACAGAGAGAGACAGAGACAGAGAGACAGAGACAGAGACAGAGAGAGAGAGACAGAGACAGAGACAGAGAGAGAGAGACAGAGACAGAGACAGAGAGACAGAGAGAGAGAAAGAGAGAGAGAGAGGTGTAAGAGAGGTGAACAGGACTCCTGGCATCTTCTATTGAAGGAACAGTATGATTTAGTCACTAAAGAATCTTTGATGTGGTAACAAGATGTTAAATTGATTGTAAATTCAGGGCTACACTTGGTGATCTCTTTTCAAAGTATTTATGTCTCTCTCATTAAAGCAACTAGTCAGTACTATGACCAAATCAGGCAGTGCAGTGGATCAGGAAGACTGATTTTCCTGAATTCCAATCTGACCCTCAACTCTTACAAGCTGATGTCCCTGGGTAAGTCACTTAACCCTGTTTGCTTCATTTTCCTCATATGTAAGTTAGCTGGAGAATGAAATGGCAAACCACTCCAAGTATCTTTGCCAAACAAAAAAAACGAAATATAGTCATGAAAAGTTGGACATGACTGAGCAACAAAGATTGGCTCATTAGGGAACAAAACTCTCCACTAAGCAAACAAATTAACTAAATCCTTTGGTCAGTCTCTCAATAACCATTTAATAATTGCCATTTATGGGCTCAACACTGTGCTAAGCACAGGGGATGAAAAGGAAGTCAAAAGACATTCTCTGTTCTCAAGGAGCTCATAATAGTGAAGACAATTTACAGACATCCATGTACAAACAAGCTACACACAGAATAACTTTAAAGTAATTAGCAAAGGATACTAAAATAAAAAAAAAAAGATTGGGAAAACTCTCCTATAGAAGGTAAGATATTTGCTAGAACTTCAGGAAAACCAGGGGACAGAGTTGAGGAGGGAAAGCATTTCAGGAATGGGGTCACACAGTGAAAACAGCGACGATTCCAGTGTCACTGGATGGGAGAAATGAGATAGATTTTAATTTTGGATTGTAAATACTGAAAAAGTAGGTTGAATGAAGGTTATGCAGGGTTCTGAATTCTCCCAAAATGCTTTCTTTTAGATTTGATTCTGAAGGTGAAGGGGAGTCATTGAATTTTATCATGGAGTAGGGTAAGGTGGGTGGACTTTGTCAGATCTATGCATTAGGATGATCACTTTGAGAGCTGAATGGGGGATGGACTGGACTTGGGAGACAATTGTGGAAGGGAGTAACTGCTGCCACATAGCTGACTCCGGAGCTCCTGGCCTGCAGATCATGGAGGTACCAAGTGAGGGTATGTGCATATAAATACATATGTGAGTGTGTATATATGTGTGTACACGTATACATAGACAGAGGGCACAGGATTAGTTGAATAGGAAGAGATATCTAAAAAATAAAATTAAGAAGTGAGATAGTAATATAATGGGAGAAGGAGAAAGAGAGATAGAATAGGGTAAATTATCTCATAAAAGTGGCAAGAGAAAACTATTACAATGGAGGGGAAGAGCAGGAAGGTGAAAGGGAATGGATCAACATTACTCTCATTGAATTTGGCTTAAGGAGGGAATAACATACACACTCAATTGGACATCTCACCCTACAGGAAAGCAAGGGGAAAGGGGATAAGAGAGCAGATGATAGAAGGGAGGGTAGATTGGGGGAAAGGGTAGTTAGAAGAAAAGACTTTTTTAAAGGGACAGGGTCAAGGCAGAAAATAGAATAAGTGGGGGGTGGGGTAGGATGGAGGGAAATATAGTTAGTCTTTCACAATATAACTACCATGGAAACATTTTGCGTAACTACACATGTACAAGCTGTATTGAAATGCTTGCTTCCCAGTGGGGGTAGGTTAGGAGGGAAGAAGGAAAAGAATCTGGAAATCATAGTTTTAAAAACAAATGTTAAAAAAGTTTCTTTTACATGCAAATGGAAAATAAGATATATAGGCACTGGGGTATAGAAATCCATCTTGCCCTACTAGAAAGTTAGCAGAGAGAAATGAGCAAGAATATAAGAGAGTACGGATTGGGAGAAGGGATATTCAGTAGGCTTGCTATCTTGGGGTGGAGGGTAAGGGAAAGTTGGGAAGAAAATTTGTAACTCAAAATCTTCTGAAAATGAATGTTGAAAACTAAAAATAAAAGATTGATTTTTAAAAAAAGAAAGGAGAAAGGCTATCTCTTCATGTGAGACAGACTTGAAGAAGGAGAGGCAAGAGGTAACTTGATGATGTGAGATGAGGAGAAGGGGAAAAGAGGGAGCTTTTGGTGACTGGCTTCTTTTCCCCCCAGAAAATTATGAAGCAGTAAAATATTTCAGTATTTAGTAAAATAAGGGGACAGTTTAGAGTTGAACAGGTTTAACAAAGGATCAAGATGGGGAAAGGAGAAAAGTGTAACTAGTATATGGTGATGGCCTGAAGAAGAACTAGGGTATATGTGTGAAGTGATTGGAGGTCATGGTTTGAATGAAGGACAGGGTTTGGGATTACAAAACAGAGCAAGAGACGGAATGACACTAAAATGGAATAACATAAGGGAATTTCAGAGTTCATGAAAATGGAAATGGTGAATTTGTAGGTGACAGTAAGATAGAGAAAATTATGGCCCTTCTCTTTCTTTTCTAGATGCGTAAGTGATCATATTACATTCCATTCCCTCAAACAGATTGCCCCATCTGTCATCCCAATCTCTCGCTTATCTTCCATTTCTCCCTTTCTGCTAGCTGCTTTTCTATGGCCTACAAACATGTCTATGTCACCTCTATCTTCAAAAACCTCATGAGTGGCTGAGTAGGAATGAAAGAGTAAGCCACATGAAATGCTTAAGTTGAAGAATTGTGATGTTACAGTGTTGAAAAGAGTATTAATATTTATTTTGAAGCCCCCTAACAAGAGAGCATGGATTAAGAAACAGAGTAACAGTGTGAGTCAGGCACTGAACTCATTGAGGAAAGGAGGAGAATGTCCTAGGGGTTAGTATACAAGAGCTCCCAGAATTTTGATTTGGTCATAGATATAGATTGAGTGGAGCTCAAAGGATGAGAGGTTACTGAATGATGGTGCTAAAGGGACAAACTAGAAGTGAAAATAAGGAATAAGTGGCAATCCAACTACTCTACCCTTAAACAGTGAGTCAAGGGGAATGAGTGAAAGTGAAGTGTTGGATGTGAGGGGAGGGTGTGTCTTTCTCCTTTCCCACATTATAAATGGTGTTTAACAGTGACTTTCCAGAAAGAGGCTTGCTATTCAGCAATGGTGTCAAACTTAAGTGGAAATGAGGGCCACTAAATCATACCCAATAATACCTATAGGTTGCATATTGCCTTAGAAAATCATCTATTAAAATTTCTTTATAAATCATCTATTAATGTTTTCTATGTTTTATTGTAATTTTATTTTCTTAAATATTTCCAATTGCATTTTAATCTGGTTTGGATAAAATGCATTTTTCATACTTCTGCTATCCAGCATTTTAAGAGTTCATGCTCAAGAGTATTCAGGGAACAATTGATGGAGCAGAGACATGTGCTCTAGATAGGCACAGATACAGAAATTAGTCACTATAGAAAAGAAACAACTTCAAAGAATGGAACCCCAGGAAGCAGAGAAAAGAGCTGTCCTCAAGAAAAAGTTAGCCCTGGAAATTGGTGATCATTCATGTCCATCTCTTCATGAGACCACTTGAGGATTTTTTTTTTAATCAGTACTGGAGTGGTTTGCCATTTCCCTCTGCAGTTCATTTTACAGATGAGGAAACTGAGGCAAGTGGGTTTAAGTGACTTGTTCAGGGTCATACAATTAGTAAGTGTGAGGTTAGATTTTCCCGATATTAGGCACAGTTCTCTTCACTGTGCCACTTAACTGTCCATCTCAATCCATCAGTACTACATCCTGGGTCATTAGCAGTCATCTTGACCTTTTCCTCACCACTGAATTTTGATAACTCTGGAGGAGACGCTGAAGTTGATGATGTTGCACAGCTCTGCCCCATTCATATCCAATACATTACCCTCATGATATCATTGGTCCTCTTTGAGAAAGGCAGGCAAACAACAAAAAGCCCTGGTGATAGCAAACTGGGCCAATTAGAGGACTGCACAAAGAAAGCAAGTATTGCTATGCTCTGCAGTTCCAGAATTGTGATTTGTCTCGTCAGTCTTGTGGCTCCTACATCTAGGCCTCACTACCCTTTTACTCTAAGTTTGTGCCCACTCTTCCCATTGACACATAGTGTATTTGTGCAAGAGTGAAACACAGCTTTAGGGGGATGGAAAATGTTTCATATCTACTCCTTTTACTATATCATTCTAGTAAATGCTTTTGCATTTAGCTAATTGTTTCTACTGGGCAATTTTTAAGGGAAAGAGTACCCACGGAAGCTTGTAAATAGTAGCTTTAGAAAGAAGGGTAGTGCCACGAACTGCTTTCTGGAACCCAAGATATGAGTCACCATCTAATTATCCAACCTGCAAGTGTGAGCACCAAGTATAAGTGGGGGAGTGACTACAAAGAGGGTGCTATTTGCATGTGTATATGTACTTTATGTGTATATGTTCATATGAATGTTTAAATGTGTGTATATAGCTAATATTTATATAACTCTGAGGACTGAAAGGCACTTTGCATATGATTGCCCAACAACCTTATTAAGTTGGTGCTATTATTTCCATTTTATGCATGTTATATAATATATATAGATCTAAATATGTGTTTATATGCACATATACACACATATATATATATACACATACAGAGTTGTTTTCCATTCATTTTAAAAATACAACTAAATGAATTTTATGTAATTAAAAGTTTAAAAAGCTGTTTTGTATAAGAAATTGGAATTCATTCAAATGACTTAATGATCTTAAATAACATAAAAATGAAATGCTGTTTAAAAAACAATCTAAAGCAGGAATGATTTATAGAACACTAGCTTCAACACTGATAATTAATGTTGATGTACTAGCAAAAGCTTAGCATGCTATATAAAAGATACTAAATATACTATGTGCTGTCAATTCAACCATAAAAGAAAAGTAAAGGTAAAATGCTGCTGAAGAGCCTTTTAACTTTTAATACTTTGTGCTTGACTTACTGTTTGCAGGTTATTGAGCTCTTGGGTTCACAGGGTAATTCCCTAGTTTCTGTCAGTTGATGGTTCAGGGTTACAGGGTCTTCCCAAAACCACACATCTAATCTGGATGTAGGTGGTTTTTGTCAAGCACAGACAATTAGTAAAATTGTATCTATTATATCTTTCATGAAAACTAAAAATAAATGAGGAACGGAAGACTTCTTGCCTCATGACAGAACTTTAAGTCTTGATCTGTGCATTATAGAAGGCAAAAAATCAGAGTTTTTTTTTTAAGCTAATGAATGTTGGGGAAATATAGATCCTTGTGGGTTCCCACTATTCTATGCCCATTGGGTTGCAATCTCACAAGATGGATGTCACAAGATTTCCTGAGCACCCTAGAGCTAAGTGTCTGACTGGCTGGGATATTTGCCCAAGCTGATTCATCAGAACCTCCTTTTTTAACCTTTCCTGGCCTAGGGGGACAAGCAAAATTATTTCCTAGTGTAGCCAGGGGGTGGCAGAAATGCCTTAATCTTTTGACACTTCTAATTATAAAATGCAAGAAAAAAAACTGTGTTGAATTCCTTTATTGAGTCTATGGTGGTGATGAATAGGACTGACTCACAGAGATCGTCGAACAAACAAGGAAATCAATTACAATATTCATGACACAAGCAGTCTTCCAATAATTACAGAGGCCAAGAAACATCCACCCAGCACCGGATTTGCTTCAGTGTTTTGTTCCCTTGAACTGGGGAATGTCTGGAACCAAATGAAAGAAACTTTGAAATAAATATAAATGCTAATGAGTCACATTCATGGCTTTAGGGTAAGTTTGTTATTTGAAAAAAAAAAGAGAAAAAAGTAAGAATCAAGTTGAAAGTTACAGCTTCCATTGTCTCTGGGGATTTGGCTAGCTCCCAGATAGTTCTGATATATAGTTTTTGAATCCCTGCAGCAAGTAGCTTCAATTCAGCCTTTTAAGAACTTAACTGATGGTAAGTAGCCTCCTGAAATCCTCATGTGTGACCTTGTGATGTGCATTTCCTGCTTCCTGAATTAAGTCACATATTACATAAGTAAATTTGAGTGACTACTGGAGTTTTCCTTTCTTTTTCTTTATTTTCTCTCCTTAATGTTTCTTCGAAGTAATATGTATCATTATAATAGGTTGGTAATTTATTTAGAATCAGGCAAGTAATTTTTTTCTGTCTCCTTGACTTCTTATTTGTGACCTTTCACATTTTAGGATACAATTTGGTATTTATATAATTTAATAAGTAGGGTGGGACCCTCTGGAACACTGTACTAGATGCCAACCTTTTTTGATTGGGAGGAGGGATAAACTTCTTTGTTCCAGATGCAGTCTAGAGATTGTAGTCTTGGTGTCTCAGGGGTTAGGAAAGAGGAAAGGAATGGTTTTCCTGGGGGCAGAGAAAAGGTAAGCGTTGACCACCTCCATATCTGCTACAACTCCAGTGGACATTTCCACCCCACGGATATGGTAAAAGAAAGTATCCATGAAGTGAAGTTAAAAGAGTAAGGTCACTGGTGAGAAAGGTCAGGGGAGAATGCTGAGTTGAACAGATAGTGGCACATAAGCTCCCTGGGAACAAAGGATTAGGAATTTAACTTTTCATGGAAAATGAAAGGATTTCTCCAAACCAAGTTGCTACCTGAATGAAGGCACAGTACAGCTCCTGGGCATCTGGGGGACTAGGTAGGGATCAGCAGCTGAGTCTGCGAAGAGAGGAACCAATTGGGTGTGAGGCTAGTTTTTAAGGGGACATCAACATATACATTAAAGTTCTCAATTTAGGAAAAGTGTGGGGTTGGGGGTAAAGTATTAATGTAAATGAGGGACTGAACTTTAGAAAGGAGAAAGAATGACCTGGAGATTGTAGATAACAGCTACCATGATCAAATGTTATATAACTCAAATTAAAAATCATTTACTAGAGTTGCCATGTACGAGGTGCTGTATTAAGCACTGGAAAAGCAAATGAAAAGTACAACATCCCTTAAGGAACTTATATTCAGATAGGGAAACACATATTCAGGAGTGGTGGCCAGGGAAGGGTGTTTTGGTCAGAAAAGTCACAGGGCATAAAGTCACAGTGGATATATTAATTGATTGCTCTCTTCTTTCTAGGAATGGTAGTTTTATTGTTCTCAGAGCAGAAGGAGAGAGAAATGGCATGAATGTGGTTGACAAACCACAGTTTTGGTGTCTCAGCTGGGATAGAAATGGTAAAAGCTCACTGCTCCCAACCCAAGATATCCATAAGTTACCATAGATCTATAGTTCCATTCTGGCTTTCCAGACTCTATCTTGGCCCGACCAAGATGGAGTCTGGAGAGCCAGAATTTGTCAGGAAAATGGCCAGGAACTGTTCATAATCTGGCTCCAGTCTATCTTTCCAGTCTTATTACACATTAATTATCTTTATGCATTGTATATTCCAATCAAATTGGCCTACTTGCCATCCCCCAAGATTGGCATTGTATCTCCCCACTGTCTTTGTCCAGTTTGTTTCCCATGCATAGAATATACTGCCTCCTCATCTCTGACAATTTGAATTCTTAGTATACACTCAGGACTCAGTTCAAGTATTATCTCATGTACATAACTTTCCCCAATTCCCCCTAGTGATAAGCATTCTTTTGCTCCTCAAATGATCACGTATTTAAAAAAAAGTTGAGAATGTCTACCTCTGTGCCAGTTAATGTTATCACAGAAAGCTCAAATAGTTTTGTCTGAAACAACTCATCTATCAAATAAGTGAAATATTATGTGTTCACTCCATGAAACAAATCTTTACTCAATTTAAGAGGAAAGAATAATGATTTGATTATTGAATAAAGATAGATGACCCACACAGGAGATACAGTGTTATTGACACATGCCTGGGCCTATTTATAAAACAATCAGCCAGTTTTGAATCAAGAAATCTAGTAGTAGACCAGTCTAATGATAGAGGAACTCCAGTTAAGCTACTTCCTTCTGTCTTTCTCTCTCTCCCTCTCTCTGTCTCTATCTCTCTGTCTCTCTCTCTGTCTCTCTGTCTCTCTCTGTCTCTCTGTCTCTTTCTCTCTTTCTCTCTCTCTCTCTCTCTCTCTCTCTCTCTCTCTCTCTCTCTCTCTCTCTCTCTCTCTCTCTCTCCCCTCTTGTCAGTTCTCCAGAAGTGATGGCAATGGCGATAGCTACAGAAGTTAGGAAGCAACCTTGAAGTGATATGCCCTGTATAGATTTGCAATTACCTTGTAGACATGACAGTATCTGCAGAGATTGCAGGATGAGAGGAAAGAAATGTCCTGATTTATCAGCAGATAGAATACTGAGGAAAAACTCTACATAAAAAATGTGTGAGAAAGTTCTCACAAAGGAAGAAAAATCCTTTCAGGGTTTATGAGGTGCCCCACACATGTACCTCACTATCTTGTTAAAATAAGTTTGTAAGTTTATAAGTTTGAGCCAATTCTCCCCAGAAACCATTGTGTTTGTGTGTGTGTGTGTGTGTGCGTGCATGTGTGTGTGTGTGTGTGTGTGTGTGTGTATACACAAGGGGAATATGTCTCCCTTGTTTTATACCAGTTGTTTTTGCTATACCCACCTTAACAAAAAATAGCCTTTTTTTCCTAAAAGCTAACTGAGGCTCCCTGGTGATAATCAGTAGGAAATGATCTGGTGGGAGCTCATGAATGACAATATTAAAAAACCTAGCCTCTAGAATTCTGAATAATAGTAGTCAACCACTACTTGGATGCTGACCTTCCACTGCAAAAGCAAGTTGGGCCAGCAGTCTGGAATGAATGTGACATTTAATTATTTGTTTTCATATCTTATCTCCCAGGAAAATGTAAGTTCCTTGAGGGCAGGGGCTATTCTTTGTATCATCAGTGGTTGGCAATAAGAGAAATTTAATAAATGCTTATTAAATTTAATTAATTTGGGTTATTTCATTTTGTTCTAACTCTGAAGTTTGGCAAAATGTGTTGTTGCATATGATAATTCTCTTTAACCAGAATTGTTTGATTAACAATTAACTAATTTTACAACCACAGACAACAGGGTCTCGGTGACTCACTTATTCTACCTACATTTACTTTTTGGCTTTTTTTCCTGCTTTTGGGGAAAATTTATTGTTTCCAATGTGTTCTTTCATGTTTGGTGCTCCTATAACTTATACACCATCTGATGGCAGATTTAAATGTAATATAACCAGCACTGGGTAGGGCTGAGATTTCTTCTTTCTCATTATTTTATTTACAAGCCAGTTACCATAAGTGAGTAAAGTTTATCCTTGACTTGGGTTCAATATAACCATATCCCTTGAACCAGTAATAGTTTCTGTGAACTTTGACATCAAGTTTGGTGAGAATATAATCTATTTCTTATGAACCATAGGTCAGTTTATGATTTCATCACTGCGATGCTTAACCTTAACACTTGAATACAAACTCACTTGGGTGTCCTATATGTGTTTGTGTACGTGGGGGGGGGGGGGTGGGAGGGGGGGTGTGTATGAATGTACATCCTTAGGAATGTAGATTCTAGGAAATTTGTCTCCTCTTTTCCAATCTGGTTAGGAAAGTCTGATTAATTAAGAAAAAAAATTGGTGAATATACATAATGAGGGGCCGTTGGTGGCATAGTGAATATAGCACCAGCCGTGGAGTTAGGAGGACCTGAGTTCAAATCCAGCCTCAGACACTTAACACTTACTAGCTCTGTGACCTTAGGCAAGTCATTTAACCCCAATTGCCCAGCCTTCCCCACAACAAAAAGCAAAAAAAGAAAAAAATATGCACATAACGAAATAGTTGTGGTAAGCATTGTGTGAGGTAAAGAGTATAAGACATGACCCCTGATCTTCAGTATCTTTAAAAACAAATCTTAATTTTGAGTGATAGAAGATTGTATAAGATATAATCTTTTGGCAGAACAGTTTATAGAAAGCAGTATAGCCAAGAGTAGGTAAATGATGCAGCAAGTAATGATGTTCTTCTCTTACCAGAATGTAGGCATGGCATTTTGCTAGAATATTCAATGAGATGGGCAAGTGATTGCTATTACCAGAGGATTCTTACTCTGGTCAAAACCCTGTTGAGTTTGGAGAGCTATTTGGCTACTAAATAGAGAAAACACCCTATGCAGGTAAATGTCTAGTGCTCAGAAAGGTTTTAGTTACATTGTCTAGATCTTCAGTGTAGTTTTCTCGGTGTAGATTCATCTCTGTGTTCCTGAATGGTGAGCTGACCCACAGGAATTTTGTGGGGGCATGGGGAGGGCAGATGATCTCTGCCTCCCTCTTACTCCATAATACCCTGTATATTATGTGCTGAAACTATGTTTATTACTATTCTGTCTCCAAAATTATGTAAGCTCTTTGAAGACAAGCACTGTTTAATTTTAGTTTTTCCCTTTCATTTAGGAGAATGCCTTATATATTCTTTCCCTCCCCTGCTCTCCTCCCCTCTCCCGCCACAATTTTGACAGGTGATTTCATTTGTATGGCTATTTTTCTCGTTAGAAATTTCTTCTGCTGGGGGGCAGCTTGGTAGAATACTGAATAGAGCACAGGCCCTGAACTCAGGAGGATCTGCATTCAAATCCAAGCTCAGACACTTGACATCTAACTAGCTGTGTGATCCTGGGCAAGTCACTTAACCACAATTGTCTTGCCTTCCCCTCTCCAAAAAAAAAGAAAGGAAATTTCCTCCATCCCAGCATCTAAATCAGGAACTTTTTTTTTAACTTATGTTCTTAGAGAATCATCTAAGGTCCTGAGAGACCTGAGAGACCACTATGCCACATAGTTTTGCTTATGGTCATACACAGCAGAGGTAAAGCTTAAACCAACACTCTCTTTACTCCTAGGCAGACTATCTTATCAACTATCCTGGCTGCCCTGAATGGTATAAGTATTTAATAAATGTTTGCTAATATGGATTAGAATGAGTTGTCACTTTCCAAAAGGGTTGATATATGATATTTAGAGAAATCAGATACAATCCAGTATACAAATCTGCTACTGAGATGATCTAAAATTATACTCTATCTCCCTAGGAGTTGCCAAGAGACTTGATTATAACATAGTCACTGCCTTGCTATTCTTCATTACTCCAAAGAGCTGAAAATATAACTTAATATTCAAGAAAATAGATCCAGGAGAGACAATTTAAAAATTATTGGACTACCAGAAAGCTATGATCAAAAAAAGAACTTAGAAAACATCCTTCAAGAAATTCTCAAGGAAAACTGTCCAGATATTTTAGAACCAGAGGGAAAAATAGAACTTGAAATATTTCACCAATCACCTCTTGAAAAAGATCCCCAAAAGAAAACTCCTAGGAAGGTTATAGCCAGTTTCCAGAGTCCCCACATCAAGGAGAAAATATTACAAGCAGCCAAGAAGAAACAATTTGAATACTATGGAAATACAATTAGGATAACTCAGGATCTAGCAGCTTCTACTTTAAGGGATCGAAGAGCCTGGAATATAATATTCCAGAGATCAAGGGAGCTAGGATTAAAACCAAGAATCACCTATCCAGCAAAATTGAGTATAATGTTCCAGAGGAAAATATGGTCATTCAGTGAGGTGGAGGAAATTCAAATATTCTTGCTGAAAAAACCAGAACTGAATAGAAAATTTGACACTCAAATACAAGAAGCATGAGAAGGTAAACATGGAAAAGAAATCATAAGGAACTTATCAAAGTTGAACTATTTACATGCCAACATGGTAAAATGATAATTGTAACTTATGAAACTTTTCTCAGTATGAGGATAGGTGAAGGGAATATAAATGCATATATATGTATACATACACATATGTCTATGTAGGAGGGCTTATATATGTGTATGAACACATATCTGAGTATGTGTATATATGAGTACATAGTGGGCACAGGACAAATTGAATAGGAAGGGATGATACACTAAAATGGTGAAATTCTGAGGTGAGAGAGGATTAGAACAAGAGGAGACAGGGAGAGACAGAATGGGGTTAATCATCTCATATAGAAGAGGCAAGAGATAATTGTTACATTGGAGGGAAAGAATAGGAAGGCAAAAGGGAAAGGGTTAACCTTACTCTCATTGAATTTGGCTTAAGAAAAGAATGACATAAACTCTAAACTGTGTATCTTGCCACACAGGAAAGTAGGGGGGATGGGGATGAGAGGTGGGATGATGGAGGGG